>BTHU01000006.1:14694811-15292311 GCA_036184795.1 Tokudaia tokunoshimensis | reverse complement strand
TGGCTCTCATCCATGCCTAGCCCAGGCCAAGGAATGCTACAGCCCTGAAGCTCTTGGTCGTTCTGAAAAACAGCAGATTGTGTTTCGCCTACGGGGAGGGGGACAAGAGCCCAGTCACCCATATACAATGGAGACTCTATCTGAGCAAGTCAGGGCAGGGCGGGCAGAGCCGTGGGTGTCCACGGTGTCCCTGGCACAGCTGGGAGCTGGCCTGGGCTGACCTGCCTTTCTCTTACTGTGACTCCGCCTCCCTGTGGTCTGGGAGTCCCTTTCCCAAAGGGTCACTCGAAAGTAACCTGGAGCCTCTTGGTTCACAGAACTGTGCCCTCTACTCCAAGCTGGGATCTTCAAAAGATTCTGTCACCCATCCCACCCAGCTACCAACTTACTCCCCCATCTACCAACCCCCACCCACCCATCCCTCCATCCACCCATCCACCAATCCACCCATCCATCCAATTATCTATCCATGCATCCATCCATCTACCCACCCATCCAACCATCCATCTACCCATCCATCCATCCATCTACTCATCCATCCATCCATCCATCCATCCATCTACTCATCCATCCATCCATCTACTCATCCATCCATCCATCCATTCATCCATCCATCTACCTTTCCTTCCCTCCTTCCTTTCTTTCACCTACCTGAGAATCAAACCAAGCCAGAGCTAAGCATGGCGACACATGTCTGTAATCCTGGCACACAGGAGGATGAGGCAGGAGGATTATCCATCCAGATTCTGTCTCAGAAAAACCAAAATATAAATAAAACAAACAACAAAGCAGGAGAACCGGTGAGAGGGAGTCCTGCTGGTGCCTGTGACCTGTTGACTGCCTGGACCCAGGCAGGCCCCAAACTGCAGAACTCCATCCAGGAGCTCAGGGACACGAGTCAGCGAAGGGATCCTGTCACTGAGGAGCAGGCCTTCCCTCTCCTTCATTCCATAAGTCAGTTCCCACAATCTGCCCGTGGACTCTGCCCGTGGACACCCTGCCCGTGGACACATTGCCTGTGGACACTCTGCCCATGGACACTATGCCTGTGGTCCAGGCAGGATGAATTCTTTGCTTTCATAATTGCTGGTGAGGAATTGGGACTGAGAGAGTCCATCCTGGGCTTCCTTCTCTCTGTGTGGGGACATTTGTCTTCCTGCGGGTTCCTGACTGTCTACTCCCGTGCGGAAAGCAGACTCTAGCTGGAAGCAGCACACTTCTCCCATGAAGGCCCAGAGACAGTGGTTGGTTGAGGTTGGGTCACGACCTGTTGTATGTTTTGTATTTACCTTTTGTTTTTTTCTGTTTTGGGTTTCAAAATAGGCTCTCACTGTGACCCAGGCTGGCTCTGAATTCCCAATCCTCCTGCCTCAGCACTTCACCAGGCTGTTTATGTGTTTTGTTTTTACATCTCTTCTGTAAGGTAAACAGTCTTAGTTTGCATTTCTGATGGTAGAGAATGAAATGTCTACCGGAGATGCCCGAAGCTCCCCCCCACACCCCCACACCCTCGGGGTTTATTTGCAGAGTTACCATAGGACTGGCTTGCCATTTCTGCCCAGTTCCCCTCCATGATGGGCAGGAAGGCATGCGCGGAGGACTGCTATAGTGTGAGTGGAGTGGGACACTGCATGGCACTGTCTTGTCACTATAGAGAGCCACTCCCTGTGGGATCACAGGTGACAAAGGAGGTGTGAGAACAGTGGGTGACCGGTCTCTGCTTGTCTCAGGTGTCAGGTGTCAGAAGCAAAGCCCGCTGCTGACTGTGTCTACCAGAGGGAGGCTCGTCGACTGGGGTACCAAGCTGGCTGTGTCCTCGGTCGGTCGATCAGGAGGGGTCCCTGCTCTGTCTCCTCCCGCTGTGAAGCCCTCCCCACAGCCCGCAGCTGTGGAAAAAAAAGGCCGATTCTGCCTTTTCCTGAGCAAGACCCCCAGTGACTTTCTACAGACGAGCTGCTTCCTGCCCTGAGATGACTCAGATGGACTCACTGGGGAGGGGGGTGGGGGGGTGGAGGGGGGAGGTGCAGCTGCCACTCTGGATTAATCCAGAAGGGCTGACTCAGGATATGGAGTTGCTGCACTTCTCCAAGGTCATGATCTCTCCACTCTCTCCCGGGCTTCTCTTCTCTAGGTCTTGAGGGGCCTCTACCTGAAGAAGCCACACACACACACACACACACACACACACACACACACACAGACTCCAGAGGGGGATTCTGCAGAGGCTCCTCTGTTCTGGTAACAGCAGTTAGAGGGAATGTGTGTGTGGGGCGGGTGTCTCTTTAGTTGTTCAATCAGTAAATTATTCAATCAACAAACTTCCACACTCATCTGTTCCTAAGGGAGGTGTCAAACTAGGTGCTAGTGGTAAGAAGTAAAATAAAGGTATTGTCTTCCCTGTCAAAAGAACTCCAGCCTCCCAGGAGACCTGCCTACAGACAAAGAAAGCAAAACCCTTTAGCCTGTTTTGGCCAAAGGAATCGTATAATCATCATGTCATGTGACTTAAGAAGTTAAGTCCGTGCTTTCAGGCCTGGCTTGATCCAGGCACTCAAAACATCTTCCAGAGCAGGGGAGACAGCCTGATCAATAAAGCTCTTGCTGTGCGCAAATAGGCCTTGAGTTCAGTATCCAGAGTCTACATGAGAAGCCAGGCATGGCCACACATGTGGGAGGCGGAGACAGAAGGGTCTGTGGAGCTCACAAGAGTAGAGACAATCAGTGAGAGACACTGCCTCAGAAGAGTGGAACTAGCATTTGATGGCGCACACCTTTAATCCCAGCACCGGGGAGGCAGAGGCAGGCGGATCTCTGTGAGTTCAAGGCCAGCCTGATCGACAAAGCAAGTTCCAGGAGGCATCAGATCTTCAGCAGGGAAGGATGGCCATGGGGAGTCGTCCCCCCCCCCAAGTCCTTTCCTAGCTTCTTGGCTTTGAGCTGTGTGACCTTTAGTAGATGGAACAACCTCTCTGGTCCTCCTTTTCTCATCAGTTAAAAAAAAAAAGTCAGTAGTCCCAGCCATGCCTCTTCCTGGGCTGGGCTCATCCTTGAACAGGGCAGAGCTGGCTTTGAACTGGTCCTGACCTGTTTCCCTTACCCGAAGCCGAGGAACCTGGCTGGGCTGGGCAGGGCCCCCCTGCCTTTAGTTGGTTCAGAGAGAGGCTCTCCCTTATCTGGGTGTGAAATGGAATCTTTCCTGCTGACTCAGACTTCAAAGGACGGGGTGTGACCTCCTGGGCTGGGACCTTCTGGGCTGGGCTTCCCACAATAAGAAAGCCTTGATGGTGGGCCAAGGAGGCTGGCTTTTCTCCCTTTGGCTTGGCTCAGAGAAGGCCAGGCACCCTTCTTGCACCAGAGACTTCTATCCAAGCCCTCCGTCAGGTTCTAGAAACAAAGCTTGCTGTCACACACCCCCAGACCCCAAACCCCAGCCCACCTGTCCTCAGCACATCCTCCTGTCTTCCCAGACAGGATAGCCCGCTGCTGTGTTGGATGCATTTATCCCTCATTGTATATAGAGGACAGAACTTGTGGTCAGAAGTAAGCAAAGAGGAGTCCACCATCGTGGGGACTGTCCCTCCTCCCCCAAGCCGCTAAGCTCCTGAGTTCCTCCTCTTCCCCTAATCACTAGTCTGAGCCCTGTTACTGCTTTTGTGAGTTTGACCTTGAATTCCTCCCCTCTCCTGCCTCTGCGTACCTTGGAGTGCCAGGATGTTGGGTGTACGCTGCCAACCGGCCACACCCAGCTCCAGCCCTGGATGCCCCTGGGTGTTGGTGCCTCTCCCTTGTTGACTGCCTCAGCCTGCCAGGGTGACTGGAGGGGCACCAGCATGCTGTGAGGAACAGTGTACGCGCTTGGCTGGTCCCTAGGAAGAGGCCGCCGCCTCCTCCTGCTCCATTTGACTAGGAATTCAAGCCCTCAAGCCATGCAAGTTTCATAGAGGTGTGTACCACAAATCCCCAGATATGTTCACGCTGGCCTGGCCCATGCTTGTAGACTTGGCCCGCTGTCCAGCTCAGTCTAAGACTTACTGAGATGTTCCCACAGAAGGAAAGAAGAAATCACTTTTTTCTTCAAGATCTGCACACCATGTGCATGCAGTACTGGTAAAAGCCAGAAGAGGGCGCTATATGCCCTAGAACTGGAGTTACAAATGGTTGTAACTCCATATGGGTTCCCAGAATTGAGCCTGGACCTCCCGAAAGGCAGCTGGTGTTCTTAACCACTGAACCATCTCTTCAGCTCCACAGCGACAGTAACAGAAGCCAGCTGCAGAGAGAACACGCTGACTCAAGAATGGACAGGGTTGGGACAGAAGGCTCAGAGCGGAGCCAGACACCCTACACTGTCCCATGGTCACCTGATCTGTCTCCAAGACCTTACATGTCCCCCTCGTGCTCTCCCTGCCCTGCTTCCTGAACATAACACAGAGTCCTGTTTCAGGTTCTTGGCACCGGCTGTGCCCTCTGCCTAGAGACACACATCCCCAGATCCAGACATGACTGCAGAACCCACTGCTGCCTTCCGGCCTTGGCAAAATGTCACTTTTCCAAGAGACCTAAGTAGACCCCTTCCATAACCCTCACGCTGTGTGCACTTGGGGTACATCTGAACACTCCCCAAGATGGATGAGCCTCAGTTATTACATAGGACTGGGGTTGTCGCTTAAAGGAAAAGAGTCTTTTTAGGATGAGGTCCTGAGTTCAAACATGAGCTGGAGGAGGAGGAGAAGGAAGAAGAAAGAAAGAGGAAGAGGAAGAAGAGGAAGGAGGAGAAGGAGGAGGAGGAGAAGAGGAAGAAGAGGAAGAAGAAGAGAGGTAAATGATGATCAGATAAAGACCTGCATAGCTCCAAAGACATGAATAATTATATATAATCATATAAATTGTCCGCTTGCAGCTGTATCAATAAAGGTCCCAGCCACCAGCCACATGTGACTAAAACCCTATAAAACAGACTATAAAACAGAGAAAAGGAATTTTATGTGTTACCTTGTTTTAATGAATTTCAGCCTGTGTGTAAAAGTCAAAGAGGCCGAGTGTGATGGCTCACACAGCGTCTCAGAACTCTGGAGCCTGAGGCAGGAGGATCGCCATGAATTCAAGGGCAGTCAGGACTATGGAGCAAGATGCTACTCCCAACTGCCTCTCCTCAATAAAATTAAATTAGAAGATGTTTTTGGAGGGTATGGACAGAAATACTGACAGTAAAGGATATTTGAGATCTGGGTCCCAGGGAAGTGTTCATCTCTGTAGGATAATTAGACACTATGTTAAGTCACTTGTGTGTGTGTGTGTGTGTATGCACATGGATATAGAGGTGAGAGGCTGAAGTCAGTGTCTTCCTCTGCATCGTTTATTCATTCATTCATTCATTCATTGTATGCATGTACAGTGGGACACATGGAAAGATCTAAGGACTACGCTTAGGCATCCAATCTCTTTCTCTATCACATGGGTCCCTAAGGATTATCAGGCTCTTCAGCAAGCGCCTCTGCCAGAGAGCCATCTCTCCAGCCCTGACCTTCATTTTTAAGATAGGGCCTCTCACCAAACCTAGACCTCACTAGCTCGGCTAGGCTAGCTAGCAAATGAGCTGCTGGGGTCTGCTGTCCACCACCTCCCTGGCACCAGGTTCATAGTCCTATAAACATCTGATGACTCTGGTGTCCTCGGGACAGTGAGACCCGGGCCCTGGGATCTCTGTTGGCTATGAGGATGGCTTTGGGCAGCTTTTACCTACACATTCCAAAATCTCAATATGGACAAATGCTTGTGAATATCTCAGGGACAGGGTTTTTTTTCTTCTTCTCTTTTTTAATGATTTATTTCTTTTTCTTTTATGTGCATTGGTGTTCGGCCTGTATGCGTATCTGCATGTGTATCTGTTGAGTACCCTGGAACTCGATGTACAGACAGTTTTGAGCTGCCATTCGGATGCTGGGAACTGAATCAGAGTCCTCTGGAAGAGCAGCCAGGGTCTTAACTACGGAGTCATCTCTCCAGCCCTCAGGGACAGTTTGTAGGTGAATCCAACTCAGACAGGAATGTACGGGGCTGAATTGCATTGTAATGAATTTAGAATTATTTGCACCTGGTGTCTGTCTATTCCTGTACCTTGACGTGGCAGCTGGTTTGTTTTAACCCTGCCCAGGTCTGTGACATGACCTCTGGGAACACGGTTCACGGGCAGATCTACCTGTCAGCCTCTCTCCTTCACACACCCCTCTGACCTCACTGGATTCTTTGTGTGCGGAGCCTATCATCCAGCGTCCCCAGCCACAGGAGGTCACCTACAGCCAACTTCCCTCCACTCCTTGCTCTTTACCTGCCCATAGATGACTGGGCATGTGTTCCCCTGTGGACTGAGGGCAGCAGCTGAGGGTCAGACCCACTAGGAGGGACCTGCAGCATCCTTGCTTAGGAAACATGATCAATATGCCATAAACTGTTGGCAGCCGGCCAGCTTCCCGGGTACAGGTGCCACCAACTGGGACAAGGAATCAAAGTAGGATGCTGGTGACATCTCGGGGCTCCCTGGCTGCTTAAATTTGTTTTAAAACCTGTGGTTTGCCACAACAGAGACAACAGGAATGGTCACTTGAGTTGTCTGTAAACACCCAGTTCCATGGATGGTGTGCCTTGCCAACGATGTCCAGCTGTCTGTGCAGGCTGCTTCCAGAATCTTCATCCTCCTAGTTCAGTGGCTTAAAGCCTCAGGCAAGGGGGTTCGTGGAGAAAGAAGGAAGGAGCGTGGGAGAAGACAGGAGCCCAGGGTGCATCAAAACCTGGAAGTTGAGACTGAAGGGATGGCCCAGTGGTTCAGAGCGCTGGCTCCTCTCCTGGAGGACCTGGGGTCAATTCCCAGCACCCACATGGCAGCTCATAACCGTCTTTAACTCCAGTTCTGGGACATCTGGTGCCCTCTTCTGGCTGCATTGGGAATTGCATACACATGGTAGTGCACATACATACATGCAGGCAAACACTCACATACACAAAATAAAAACACAAGTCTTAGGAGAAGCTAGAGTCACGGTCGGGCAGTTCCTGGAGAGTGTGCTGTAGGAGTTGGGTTGGCAGTACAGGAGTGCACAGGACAGGGTTTCTCTGTGTATCCCTAACTGTCCTGGAACCCACTCTGTAGACTAGGCTGGCCTTGAATTTAGAGATCTACTTGCCTATGCCTCTCGAGTGCAGGGAGTAAAGGCGTGTGCCGCCACCATCCAGCAACCATGCTAGGCTTAAAGGTATACACCACCACTCCCACGTCAGCCCTGGTTCTCATGGGGCAGGGGGAATCTGCCCCCGCCCCCCGCCACAGCCTGAAGGAACTGACCTCAACTCTAGGGTCACTGACCAGGGACCAAACAAAGCAGTTCTCTGTTCCTCCTGGGTCCAGCCTGGTTTTAGATAGCTGATCAGGACAAGTCGGGACCTTTACAGAGACACTGACATTCTTGGAGTTTTTTTGTTTTTGTTTTTTTTTTTAAAGTTCAACGGGAACACTGAGTAAGCGGCAGATGGGGAACAGCAAGCTGTCTTCTGTCTCTGGTCTGTGTTAGCAAGATGTCTACACCAAGCCAGGCAGTGCATTTGTTTGGGGAGAGACCCCCCCGCCCCAGGACTGGTCCTGCTGAGCTGCCAAGAACCACAAGGCCTTGTGAGCCAACCAAGTAGTTTGACTTTAACTTGAGCCAGGTTCCCGTCTATAGAATTGATCGATCATGGTCCTCAGTCTTTGGGGTTCTCCTAGGTCAGGGGAGCCCCCTGTACACATGGACTCAGTGGGTACAAAGCCATCTTAGGGAAGTAAGGATGGTGTGGCTGGGCCAGCACTGAGTTGAGGTTTCTGTGAGGTATCTGACTCTAAGCCCGGACAGCTCCTGGGCTACCACGTCTAGGGACCTCTTGTGGCTCTATCCCCACGACATCTAAATGTGGCTGCTGAGAGATGGATCTGTTACAGTTTGGGTCTGCTCCCATCAGGCTCATGCATTTGGACTTTTGCCCCGCCCCCCAGTTGGGGGTGCTACTGTGAGAGGCTGTGGAACCTTGGGGACCTGAGGTCTGGCTGGCTCAGTGGTTCTCTGTGGGCAAGCCTTGGCTGTCTTCCCTTTTGGTTATGGCCAGAGCTATGTGTGTTGTTATTCGCTGAGGTGAGAGAAGCTGTACACAGTCCCGCCACCACTCGCTGTGGCAGTCCCTTACGTGATGGGCTTGAGCCAAAACCAAAACTCCCCCTCTCGCTATGCTGCGCACCCAGCTGCAGCCCACGAGGCTTCTCTCTCGTCTTGAGCTCAGTCAGGAGAAGGTGGGTTTTGCTTCAGTAACAAATGACCCCTAAATCCCAGCTCTTGGTGGACAGAGCGGTGACTGTTATAAGGGACATGTCGGGGCTGAGAAGACAGCTCGGCGGGCACACGACCTATCATTGTGATCTCTGGGACCCAGGGAAAAGCCTGACCCGTGTGCTGGCAGCTTACCTGTGTGATCCCAGCAGTCAGAGGTGGAGCTGGGCGGTCCTCAGAGCAAGCAGCTAGACAAGTTCTGGGATCAGTGAGCTCTGGGTTCGAATTGGAGATTCTGCCTCAACATATTCAGTAGAGAGCAAAGGAAGACGCCAGTGTCAGCTTCTGTATAACACATACTTACACACATGCACACTATACACCCAGACACATACACACGCACACGCGCGCGCGTGTGCACACACACACACACAATGTGAGTCTAATTTGTTTTTGGTTTTTCGAGACAGGGTTTCTCTGTGTAGCCCTGGAACTCACTCTGTAGACCAGGCTGGTCTCGAACTCAGAAATCCGCCTGCCTCTGCCTCCCAAATGCTGGGATTAAAGGCATGCACCACCACAGCCCAGCAAATCTGACTAAATCTTATACTGTCTCTCCATCCCCATCCCCCACTCCAGTCTTTCTTCATAGCTCAGGCAACCCTCAAACCTTCAGCCTTCCTGCCTTTCCCTTCCGAGGGCTGGGATTATAGGCATGAACTACCGTACCAGAGACTCAGAAGGGAGTGGCTCGCCTCAGCCTCTTTAGTAATTGTTATCCTCACCTTCTGTGGGCTGAAGAAGGAAGCCCAGAGAGGGAAAGTACCTTGCTCAAGGACACACAACAATGACATGTCCACATGTCCTCCAGAAAACCTTCACTTGCTGAATGTGGTGGCACCGCACACACCTTTAAGCCTAGAATTCAGGAAGCAGAGGTAGGAGATGGAACTCAAGAGTTTGAGACCAGCCTGGTGTGCAGAGCAGGTCCCAAGTCAGCCAGCGCTACATGTTTCAAAATAAAACAGAAACAACCTTCATCTCTCCTTTTACTCTATATAAATCTGGGACACACACACACACACACACACAAACACACGCCAGCGCGGGCGCACTGAGTGCACCACCCTGCTTGCACACAGGATGGTAATTTGGGGCAGGAGGGGCCCAGCGGCCTCTCTTATTCCCTCTCAGGGACTGAGATCACTGTGGCTTCCTGTCCCGTGTCGTGATTCATGGCGCGTCTAAGGTACCCGCCACAGCGTGAGCTCATCCAAATCCTGTCTATTGTCTGAGCCGCTCCAGGAGACACATCTGAAGCTGGGGATCACAGTGGCTGATTTATGACGCAGCCTCCCCGCAGAGGCAGAGCTGCTGAGCTCAGAGAAAGATCTGGTTGGCTTGCTTAATTCCCAGAGGAGCCGGAGCCCGAGGCGAGCTGCGAGCCGAGATGAGCGAAGGTTCCGGATTCTCCAGGCAGACAGAGCATCCTGTTTCCTGCAGGGGGGACGGGGGGGGGGGGGTAGGGTCCCAGGAGGGAACTAAACACCGTGGGGTGGCAGATGGCTCATGGCATCTTGAACTTGCCACTGCTGGAGATGGGCCTCAGGCCCCCTTTTTATATCTCTCATCTCTGCCAAGCTGAACCATCTGTCTATGACGGACTGAGGACTCAGGGTCACCCCTAGCTGCCTTCCCCCCCGCCCCCCTCCCAGCCTGTTCTGTAACCAATTCATTAGGCAGGACCACAGTTCCTGGTTCCAACCACCGTTGTTGCCTGGACCCAGGCAGTAATCCAGGCCTCTGGGTTAAGCAGTAGTCTGCTAAATCGGTTACAGCCTAAAGGATCTACTTCTCTGCTCTAAAACCTCCTGTGACTCTCACCTTCCTCAGAGCAAAGATCCTGGATGCTCTCCCCTCACACCAGAGGCCCCCCTCCCTTACACTTGCTCGGGCCTTTCTGCTGCTCGCAGAAGGATGTCCCCGTGTGCCCCACCCACCCTAACTCTGCGTTCTTCCAGACTCGCCCAGGATTGTGACTTGTCACCGACTCGGAACCGACACACAGTGGGTCTCTCCAACTGCCTACCAAATGTGTACACTCACACCCACAATTGGCCAGGGAGACTCAGATCGCAGCAGATAGCAGATGCAGCTGAGCGCTGGGTTCGGGAAAGCGGTCGGCCCCTGGTGTGGTCTCACTTATGGTCAAGACTGGGATCCAGGAAGTGGAACTGGAATGCAGCGCGCTTCCCAACTGGCTCCCAATCTGCTCCACAGCCAGGACCAGGAACTGTGGGATGCTAGGTCAGTTTCCGAACTTCTCTGAGCCTCACATCGCACGGGACTGTTATATTTTGCTCTCAGGATGGTCACAAGGCCAGGCTGGGAGTATATCCTATTCTCATGTCTTCCCCTGGGAGGAAGAGAAGACCCACCTGTCTTCCATTTGGTTGTGATGCCTCTGTGCCCAGGGCCATTAGCTGCTGTGACTGATTTGAGACTCAGCCTTAGATCCCTGGCCTTCCTGCTTCCTAGCCTTCATTCTCTATGAGCAAGTCTCTGACCACAGGACCTTTGCACCTGCTGGACTTGGCTCTGTCGTCTTCCTCCTTTCACTGACTCCTCCCCCTGCCACCACACACACATCCAGGTCCCCTTGGGAGCCTCCTCCCTCTTCCTAGGCTTGGTTGGCTCCTCTGCTGCGGGTCCCCGTGCTCTGAAAAAAGAAACTCTATTTAAGACACGAAGAGCCGGGGGAGAGAAGGGAGTTGTGCCACATGCTCTGACACAGAGACTCAGTTAAGAAGCAGCCAGCCCCCAGATGGCAAGAGGCCCCGTGGGAGGCAACTGCAGCTGTCACATACACAGATGGGAGGCGGGACACTGGGTGCCAGGGCTGAGGGAGGGGTGGAGCTGGGACTCAGCAGCAGAGCGGCTGCTAAGGGAGATGAAACCCTTCTGGAAGGGGGTGGCAGGGATGATTTCACAGAACAATGGCTGCTCCTCCGTAAACATCACATACAAGCACACATGCACGTGCGTGTGCAGGTACACACAAGCACACACACAACTATATACACGTGCAATACTCATGCACACGTGAACACAGATAAGCGCACACATATACACACATGCATGCACAAACACTCCGGCCAGTCTGACTTCTGATGGGCGGGCCCTGGTGCAGGGCAGGCTATAGAGTAAGAGAGGACCAGCCTGCAGCTTCCTTCTATCCACTTTTTTCCAGAAAGTCTGTCCCGGGGAAACCCCTCTCCCTTGGCCCTGCCTCTGGAGCTGCGGGTCTGTCAGAGGTTACCTTTTTTTCCTGGTGCTGTAGATCAAAGCCATAGCCTTATGCTAAGCAGAGACCCTACCACTGAGCTATGGTCTATTCTTCTTTGTTTTTTTTAATTATTTTGATATTGTGTGTATAGGTGTTTTGCCTGAATGAATCTTTTGCTATGAGTATGCAGTGCCCACAGAGGTCAGGAGAGGGCATCTGACTCCTTGGAACTAGAATTACAGATGGTTGTAAGCTATCAGGGGGATGCCGGGACTCAAACCCAGGTTGTCTGCGAGAGCATCCAGGGATCTCATCACTAAGCCATCTCTCCAACCTCCGGTTGTTTCACTACGTTCTATTTTAAGGCAGGGTCTCACTAAGTTGACCAGGCTGCCTTGAACTCACTGTGTAGCCTGGGCTACAAAGCCCTAGAACTTTTAGTCCCCCTGCCTCAGTCTCCTAAGTAGCTAGAATGTCGGCCTACCTCACCAAGTCTGGGCCTGACTGTGGTTATTTCTCCTGAGTGTATGTGTATGATGTGTATATGGGGGTGTGTGGCATGCACACACGGAGGTCAGATGACAACTTTGTGTGGGGGGGATTCTCTCCCTCCACCTCCTCATTAGTTCTAAGGATCAGACTGAGGTCTCCAGGCTCTGGTGGCAAATGCTTTTACCCAGCACCCACCGGCTGTGATTTTTAAAGCATGCAGCAGAGACGTCCCTTCAAGGTAGAATGTAGGAAGCTTTGAGAGTTGCTATCATTTCATGGCGAGGCTGAAAACATGACATGGTCCTTAAGAAAGTATACAGTTCTTACAGAGGACCTGAGTTCAGTTCCCAGCAACCATATTGGACACCAACTCCAGGGGAATTAATTTGTTTGAGGTTTTGTATACACATACACACAAATATACACACATATACACACACATACACACATACCTACATATATACACATACATACACATATATACACATACTTATACATACACATATGCACATGTATGCATACATACATACTTACACAACACAAACATATACATATATACATATATACACATACATATACATATGTACACATATATACACATACATGTATACATGTACATACTTACATATGTATATATAAACACATACATGCATACATAGATATACACATATGTACACATATGCACATATATATACATATGCACATATATATACTTACGCACACTTCCTTAAATCTTTAATTTAGGAAATTTTGTGCAGTAGAGAGTTCATGAGACCCATAGTTTGCTGGATGAAGATTGGGGAGGGGGGGTGAGGCATAGGACACTGGCCTCATTCTTACCTCCCTGTGTCCCCTCTCCACTGGTTTAACATCCATGGTGGCTCACTGTGTTCTGACTCTTGTTGGCCCAGCCTGGCATAGTCTGGCTCACCCTGACCTGGCTCTAGGCCACCAAGTGTCCTTTGGTTGCCAGGAGTACACCCGGTCTGGGAGCAAATGGCAGGAGAGTCGGGCCTAGCACATTCCTGCCCTGTGACCCCATTCACCCCGGATTAACCTTACGCGTTACACGCTGCACATCACCTGTCCCAGAAGGACTCTTGACCCCGACAGCCACTTTCCAGCCACTTGGCCAGAATACCACACCCAGAAGCTGCCAGGCTAAGGAGGGAGGACCAGGAAGAAGGGGTGGATGAAAGTCCTGGTGGTGGTGGTGGCAGCAGACAGAAATGTCTGAAGTAGTGGCCCCAGATTCCATGCACCAACCACCCTCTCTACTGAGGACAGCGCTGGACTCAAACTTGAAACCTCAGTAGGCCTGGCAGGAATCAGTTTTTGGATCCCTGTGTGGCGTTTGCCTCTGTCTGAGGTCAAGCCTGCCAGGCAGGCTTCTGAAGCGCACAGCCACACAGCTTCCCCTCCCCCTCCCCTGCAGCCAGACTCCACATCTCCTGTGCCATCCAGCAGGAGGCAGGGTACACCCAAGAGAGAGTTTGTGCGGGGGCTACTCACCTCTCCATAGGGAGCTTCCTGGAGCCTTTCCTCCTATACTCTTCCCTTCCCTCTCCATCTCAGCCCTGCCTCTGCAACCCAGGGGAGTGGAACTCAGAGAGGGTAACAGCTGGACCGAGATCACCCAGCAAGGTGAGGTGACAGGCTGTGTCCTTGAGGGGCAGGGCCCAGGACCCTGGGTGATGGTGGGATGGGCCAGGCAGAGGTCTCTGGGCTCAAACCAAGAGAGTGGTCACCATGAGTCCTTCAGTTGCGCCCACATGGGAGACATGGGCCTGAGGTTGACTGAAGTCCCTTCCAGTGTCCCATGGCCAAGGGGCCCTGGAAGGGTCCTGGAGGGATCAGTAGCAGTCCCACTGTGCAAACTGCACCAAAGCAATTTCTGTTTCTCCCCTCCTCTCCTTTTCTCTCCTTTTCTCTTCTCTTCTCTTCTCTTCTCTCTTCTTCTTCTTCTTCTTCCTCTCTCTCTGTCTCTGTCTCTCTGTCTCTCTGTCTCTCTGTCTCTCTCTCTCTCTCTCTCTCTCTCTCTCTCTCTCTCTCTCTGAGACAGAGTTTCTCTGTGTAAACCTGGCTGTCCTGGAACTTGCTCCTTAGACCAGGCTGACCCCAAACTCTCAGACCTGCCTGCCTCTGCCTCTGCCTCCCAGATACTGGGATTAAAGGCGTGCACCACCACCACCAGGTTTACAAAAGCAGCTTGTCCACTCACTCTGGAAGAAGAATGTCTTTGGGTGGGAGTGGGGCCCAGCATGTGATACTCCCCTCCCCCAGGAAGCAGGTGTCATAGTAAGACACTGAATACCCAGGGGGCCGCAGGCAGAGAATCATATAGTCTCTGCCTATGTTAAGGATAACCTATTGAGGTTTGGTCTTTGGCTTATATAATGCTAAATACTAGCCCCCAAGGTCCTGTTGTCCCCAGGGACATTATGTAATCTCCCCCCCTCCATTATTCCTGATTGGTGAATAAAGATGCCTACAGTCAATAGCTGGGCAGAAGAGATAGGCAGGGTTCTTGGGTTCCTGGGCTTAGGGGTCTGAGGAGAACCAGGAGGGGGAGAAAAGGAAGAGAGAGGAGAAGACACCATGGGTTAGGTGAGTTATGAATACATGTCACGAGGGCTGGCAAATTTGAGCTAAGAGCTGCCCAGATGGAACGTGGCAAATTATAATGGGGCTATTGATGGGGAAATAGATTTTTTGTTTTGTTTTGTTTTGTTTTGGCTTTTCGAGACAGGGTTTTTCTATATAGCCTTGGCTGTCCTGGAACTCACTCCTTAGACCAGGCTGGCCTCGAACTCAGAAATCCCTCCTGCCTCTGCCTCCCAAGTGCTGGGATTAAAGGCGTGTGCCACCACTGCCCGGCGGGAAATAGATTCTAATAGTTTAGAAGGTAGATGTCTGCCCTGTCCTAGTGCTGATTCAGGGTTATTATAAATATAAAGGTCTTTTATCTGGGAACTGAATGATCAAAGGTGGGGTAGAAAACCCTGTTTGAGATTAAATAGTCACAATGACAACCACACCCCTTGCTTCCATCTCTCTTCAAGCTCCGCCTCTCTCCACCTGCTCCTCTCAGAGCATTCCACCCCCTTGGAGCTCAGGGACTAGCCCGGGTAAACTGGCCATTGTGTACCACTTGATGTGAGGTCAGTCAGTAATGAAAGATGAGCTACAGGGAGAGAGGCAGCTGCTGTTTGCTGCCCGAAGCTGGAAGAGAAGAACCTCATGCCACCGACAGAAGCCCCAACGAGCAGGAGCAGAAATCAAATAGCTTTCTTTTCTTTTCTTATTTTTTTACGTATATGGGTGTCTTGTCTGTATATATGCCTGCGTACTGCGTACCATGTATGTACCATGTATAGCCCAGAGAGGTCAGAAGAGGATATTGAATCCCCTGGACCTGGAATTATGGGCGGTGTGAGCCACCATGTGGGTGCTGGGAATTGAACCCAGGTCCTCTGGAATAGCAACCAGAGCACTTAACAGGCATCTTTATTCACCAATCAGAATTAACTCAGGGGCAGGGTCTCAGGGGCTACATGTAGACTTCAGGTCTTGGGGGTCCCCCCACCCCAATAGCTGGGCCAAAGAGTCATAGGTGGGGTTGAGGTTTCACAGGATTTCAAGAGGGAGGACCACGAGGAGGAAAGAGAAAGGCAGAGGACATGTCCCAGAGGACTGCCCAGTTGGGTCAGGAGCAGCCTAGACGGAACATAGTAACTAGCGATAACTTGGGGTTATCGAAAGTAGATTCTAACAGCACGGAGGGTAGGCAGGTGCCTAGCTATGGTGCTGCCTAAGGCGTATTTTAAAATATAAAGACTGTGTGTGTCTTTTATCCGGGAACATAAATGGTCTAAGACAGGAAGAAGGGAAGGCCCAGGCTGGGATTTTTAGTATTCATTACCACAGTGCAGCCTCGCATCTCTTACTACTGTCCCATGCTCTCTTCCCCAATTCTATGGTTGTCTGGCTTTAGGTACTTCTTGAGCTGCTATTTAGTCGGCAGCAGTGTCTGCCTGTACCAACCCTGTGTTGCTCCAGGGTCATCTGGGCTATTGTGTGGGTGGTGACTCGGAGCCCAAGTCAACCATTAGCAACACGTACAGGCCAGGCTAGGGACATATCAGTGTATAGGCTGATTTCTTCTTTACAATATGGCGATCGCGGAATACACAACACAAACGTGGCCATGTCTGTCCCTCATTTCCCTCCCATCAGGAAGACCCTGCGTGGAAGTCCACTTTACACAGGAGGAAATGCAGCCGGACACATCCAAAAAAAACTCCTTCCCATGAGTACCTGGATCCAGCGATACCCGGGGCTAGCTGCTCCTTCCTGTTCTCCGATACTCAGAAAGTAAGCTTTTGGCTGGGCACAGAGCTGGGAGCCCATGCTCCTGAGGGTCCTACCTGGTCCTCTACCCTTCCTGTCGGGATAGCCCATCCCAGGACCCTAGCATGAGCAGTTCTCTGTGGACAGTGAGGCATCTGGCTCATTGGTTCATCCCCAGTGGTTCCCCACCTGCTGGCTGTGCTATTGACTGCTCCATAGTAGTGATGTATATTTAACAAGGGCTCAGAATCAGATTAATTCAGCTTAGTTAATAAACGGCAACCTCCATCTTCCTCTCAGGCAAGCTAAATCTGTGCCTGTTGGCTTTAATTTGTTGCCGTTGTGGTCCTTTACCCGCTGATGAAATTATGAGAAGGTTACTAGTGAAATTTCCCAGATTAGATTAGGCTTGAATGTATTAATACAGCTCTTTTCTGCTGTCCCTGGAGAGAGCCGGGCAGAGGGCCTGTGGGTTTTGAACATCAGGGGACCACCCGGAGCCCAAGTTCACCCTGGCATTCTTCAAATAAGCTCCTTTTGGGGATGGGGTATGCACTGATTGAGCACCAACTGTATGTACAACCCTGGTTGTGAAAGTTTATATTGAGTCTACAGGGCCAGGCTGGGCCAGATGTCATAGGAGGAAGTAACGTCCAAGTTTAGCATCAGATAGCATTTGGATGTCCCAGTAAACCCAGAGCCTGGTCAGAAGGAGGGGTCCTATGCAAATCAGTTTGACCTTTGATGGTGAGCTGGGTGTTCCCTGAGGGAGAGGGCCATCTCCAAGCCTCACAGGAAGTTGGTAATGGATGGCCTAAGGCCAGGCAGAGACAGAGGCCCAGTCAAAGCTCACCCTGGGGCCAGCCAAGGGACAGTAGTAGAGGAGGGGGCCTCCCCTCTCTGCTGAGGTCACCCCGAGGCTACCAACACCACATTTTTTTTTATGAGCATTGATTGATGTTTTGCCTGCTTTTATGTCTATATGAAGGAGTCAAATCCCCTGGAACTGGAGTTACAAACAGTTGTGAACCACCATGTGGGTGCTGGGAATTGAACCCAGGCCACCCTCTGGAAGATCAGCCGGGGCTCTTAACCACTGAGCCATCTCTCCAGCCCCAGTTAAACTTTTTTAAAGATACATTTTTATTTTACATTCATTTTATTTTATTTATTTATTGGTTTGTTTGTTTGTTTTTTTCCCTGAGACAGGGTTTCTCTGGCTGTCCTGGAACTCACTCTGTAGACCAGGCTGCCCTCAAACTCAGAAATCTTCCTGCCTCTGCCTCCCAAGTGCTGGGATTACAGGCATGCACCACCACTGCCCGGCTACATTTTTATTTTATATGTATGAATATTTGCCTGCGTATACGTATGTGTACCACATGCCAGTCTGACCTTCAGAGGCCAGAAGAGGGTATCAGATTCCCGAGAACCTGAGTTACAGACAGATGTGAGCTGTCATGTGGCTGCTGGGAATTGAACCAGGGCTCTCCGTAAAAGCAACCAGTCCTCTTAATGGCTAAGCCATCTCTCCAGCCCTGCAGTTGGCTTTCAATGAAAACCAAGGTTGTAGTTTTTGAGAGACAGCTGAGATCTGTGTGGGACATCAAGCAGGTTTGGGGCTGTGGTGGGGTCTACAAGTCACCAGCACACCTGGGCCTGCCTCAGGCGGTACTTACAGGGTCCAGCAGAACACAGAACCCCTGGGAACCAGTGAAGGAAAGAGTTGTAGGCTAGCCAGTTTGTGGCTTCTGGTACAAGGGCCCATTGCTATCTGTATGGGAAGTTACAACCCTGATTCTCCAAAGTCACCTGTCATCCTCTTTCTTTTTTTTTTTTAATTTTTTTATTTCTTGGTTTTTCTAGGCAGGATTTCTCTGTGTAGCCCTGGCTGTCCTAGAACTCACTCTGTAGACCAGGCTGGCCTTGAACTCAGAAATCCTCCTGCCTCTGCCTCCCAAATGCTGGGATTAAAGGCGTGTGCCACCACTGCCCGGCCATCCTCTTTCTACTTTGGAAACTCTGGGAGACCCCTGTTAGTCTCCTAGGACCCTGTGGGGAACTCTAAATGGGCATAGAAAGAGAATTCATCCCTGGGTCCTGTGGGTCTAGTGGCTGGTAGAGTCACTGTGACAAAGACCAGAGTCTTTGATCTGTCCTCTTGACTGCAGTCCCTGGCCCGAAGCCTGGTCCGGAACCTGAGATCCTTTGGCCGCAGCCCCCTAAAAGGCTAGGTAGGCAGATCTCTGCTCACCGCCCAGTAGTTCTCTACAGCGGATGAGGCTGTGCCAAATAGAGGCTGAGTGGCTGGTATGATGTCACATGTCTCTAATCTCAGCACCAAGGAGGCACAGGCCAGTGATCTCTGTGAGTTTGAGGCTAGTCTGGACTATATAGTGAGTTTCAGGGCTATGTAAAAAGACCTGGTCTCAAAATACAAACTCCCCAAAAATTGCTGAGTGAATGGTTTACTCATTGTGTGCCAGCCTCCCTGGAGAGCCCTGCGAGCTACTAGGGCCTCTCATCCTGTTAAGGCCACTTCCTGTCTTCCTGCTTATCTCTGCTTTGGAGTGGTTGCAGGCCAGGAGTCCTCACAGTGGCACCCTGCAGCCGGCCACCTCAGTATCAGCTAGTTAGAAACACAGAGTCCAGCTGGCCTGGCAGGCGCAGGCTTGCGTGGACACAGTTCCTTCTCTGAGGAAATGTTACATGTCTAGTCACTCCTCAAAAGGTCCTAATGATGAAGCACACTTCTACCACAGACCATCCTGGGCAACCAAAAGAGACTGTCGGGCTTTCTCACAGAACACGGGTGAGGGGGAACTGACAGGAAGTGTGGGGGAATCTAAAGCAGTCACACTGGGAGGTCTACCCAGTGTGGACAATGGCTTTTCCATTCCTCGTAGATGGAGTCTCCTGGGCAAGCTTCCCCCTCCTGTACGGAGAAGACAGCAGGGAATCAGGATGGAATTGCAGGCAATGTCTGAGAGGAGTAGCAGGAATCCAGTGTTCCTTTATGCCACCTCCTCCTGGGAAGGGATATCAACAGAGATGGCGATGGACTCTCACAATAGACATGTCACTGGGCATCTTGTCAAACCAGCCACTCAATGCTGAGGCAGGAGGATCTCAATTTCAAGGGCCACTAGGACTACAAGAGTAAGTTCGAGGCCAGTCTGGGCAACTTAGTAAGATACATATGGAAGTAGAACACGGGGCCGCAGACATGGTTCAGTGGGCAAGGAGGCTGGCCGTTCTTCTGGAGGACCAAGTTTGATTCCCAGCGCCCATGTGGCAACTCACTGTCATCTCTAATTTTAGTTCCAGGGGATCTGACGCCCTTTTATGGCTCCCATGGGCAATGCATATAAATGGTACACAGGCATACATGTATCATACACATAAAATATTAAAAAATGTTTAAAAGGGGGCTGGCAATGTAACTCAATTGGTAGAGCACTTGACTAGGATGTGTGACAACTTGGGTTCTGTTCCAAGTTCTGGAAGAGAGAGAGAGAGAGAGAGAGAGAGTCCTCAGGCCCAGCTAGCTGTCTTTTGTCAGATCTAGTAAGAAGAGTAGCTGGTTCTGACACAAGGACCTTGGACTCGCTCATTTATAAGAACCACCAGCCCAGGCAGGAATTCCTGGGCCTGGGAAATTGTCTCATCAGTTAAGAGCACTGGCTGTCCTTGAACAGGATCTGGGTTGGGTTCCTAGCTGTGACTCCAGCTTCAGGGGGATCTGGCGCCCTCTTCTGGCCTCCGAGGACACTGCACTCACAGATGCACATAAACTCAGGCAGAGGCACACCCATAAAACAAATGAAGAAAAAAATTCTGTGTGGGGATTCCTGTGAACAAGAGGGTTGGTGTGCCTGGTCCACAGTGATCCCAACTCCCCCCCCCCCATATCCCTCCTGAGTCCTAAACTCCTAATTCTGTTCATACTACACAGGGCCCTACTTAAGCTCTTTCCCCAGCCTCTGTAAGTAGGGGCTGCCCTGTGGCGCTGCTCCGGCCAGGATGAAAAAGAGGGTGTTACTGGGTGGAGCTTCAGAGAAAGTGTTTTGAAGTGGGAGAGAAGACGGTAGGGCAAGTCTCTTGCCCTCTGGTTGTTCTGCTCCTCCTGCCTGGGATATGGATGCAAGGCTGGAGTAAGTGTAGCAGCTTTGTAACAATAGGTAGGGAGTTAGAAGAATGAAAAAGGGTAGGTAGGGCCGGAGGCGGGGGCTGGGAGCCTACATTTTCCACCCCACGGAAGGGAGACCTGATCAACCCTTGGCGGATGCCAGCTGCCTCTGCTCTTGACTGTGGATGACCTCACGAGAGGCCCTGTATAAAACGGCCACCAAGTCCCTCCTTGATTTCCAGACCCAGAAAATAGTAAGCACTGATCACTGTTTGACAGCTGCGGGAGAAGGGGACTTCTGTCTCCTCCTTCTCGCCTGCAGGCTAAGAGTGGAGATGGTTTGTCAGCAATAGGCCACCATTGACTCACAGAGTCAGGAAAAGTAGTCCCATCTCTCTGCTCAGGAATGTGGCTGTCTTGAACCAGGTGAGCCAAGAGGCTGAGTCACCTGTGAGCTGTTGTGTGCGTCCTATAAGAACCCTAGGCCCAGCAGGGCGTGGTGGTACACACCTTTAGTTCAGGCACTTGAGAGGCAGATGCAGGTGGATCTCTGTGAATTTGAGACCAGCCTGCCATGTAGAAAGACCTTGTCACAAACTACAAAAGAAGAGGAGGAGGAGGAGGAAGAGGAAGAGGAAGAGGAGGAGAAGGAAGAGGAAGAGGAGGAGAAGGAGGAAGAAGAGAAGAAGAAAGGAAAAAAGAAAGGAAGGAAGGAAGGAGAGAAAGACAGGCAGACAGACAGACAAACTGACTAACAGACTGACTTTCCCCACTAAGTGCTTTTTAGTCCCTGTGTACTTATTTTATTGCTGTGGAACTGAGCTGCCTGGGAGGAAGGAAGGAAGGAGAGAAAGACAGGCAGACAGACAGACAAACTGACTAACAGACTGACTTTCCCCACTAAGTGCTTTTTAGTCCCCGTGTACTTATTTTATTGCTGTGGAACTGAGCTGCCTGGGTTCGAATCTCAGACTGGATGTTTCCTAGCCATGTGTGCTGGCTAGTTTTATGTCAGCTTGGCACACTGCATGACCTTGGAGAAGTTACTGAAGCACTCTATGGCCCACAGCAATCCTATCTGTATCCCTTTACGGATGGATGGATGGATGGATGGATGGATGGATGGATGGATGGATGCGGACCCGCGAGGCGGGAGACCAACCACCAGCCGGACCTCGGTAAGCCACAGCTTACACGTCCCTCCTCTCTCTTCTCTGCTGAAACTGACCACAGTCACATTGTGCTGGCTTTGGTCCCTGGGGGGAGGGAGTGGTGGCAGGTGGGGGGTGGGGAGTTCAGCCCTCTGAAGTGGCACCTGGGCCTCCTGGAGCCAGGGCCCTGGGAGGACAGTACAAAGAGAGGCTGACTATAGAAGGGAAACTCCACCCACATCCACACGTGACTCTGTTCGGCAGTGCAGGGAGCTGGGGGCCCCTTTAAGGGGGCAGAGGCTGCTCTATCAATGAAGATACCTTTTCTCATGAGAGTCGCTTGGGAAACAGCGCAGCTCGGTTCCTGTTGACTTTGCGCCCAGCTAAGCAAGCCTCGGGTACCGAATAGACAAGGCTATGTCCCCTGATTCACCCTGGACAGGTTCCGGGTGGGGACTGGCCTATGAATTTCCATCTCGTGGTTCAGGGAGGGGTCACAGGTCTGTGAGACGCCGCATGTTCAGAGCCCTTGTGTGTGAAGTCAACCTGCTACACCATGTCATTGGTAGGGGACCTTTGGAGTTAGAATGTTCTGAGCTTCAGGGCTGGGGCACTATGCCCTTTCTGGGCCACACAGTGTAGGGTTTATTCCTGGGCTTAGAAGCCTCTCTTCCCAGAACTAGGTGTGCCCAGCTTTCTCAGGCGTGCTCAGCACACGACATACAAACTGGACCGTGCGCAGAAAGGAACTGTCCGCCGAGAATTCAGGATGTTGGGAAAGGACCGTTCTGCCTCACTGGGTGCTCCGGACTTCAACCAGAACAAACAACAAAGAAGAAAGTCGCCATGTTCACCTGGCTCAAGGGATGACCTGAAGGAAAACTGGGCCAAGGAGCAATATACAGACACAACAAAACAAAACAACAACCAACCAAACATCACCCAGACAAACAAACAAACAAACAAAAACCCAATGAAACCTGGAAATGAGACAGAGTCAGGGATGGTGGGGTCACATGCCTTTGATTTCAGCAGAAACAGGTGAATTTCTGCGAGTTGAAGGCTAGCCTCATCTACATAGTGAGTTCCAGGCTAGCCAGGGCTACAGAGTGAAAGCCTGTTTGAAAACAAACCGTTGAGACAGAGATTTCCCCACCTAAGGTTGCCTGTGGTGCAGAGGTGACTGGCTGTGACCCTGTTCCACTGTGTGTGGTAGGCACAGAGGGTGACAGTCTTGGAGGTGAGTGGGCCGTCCCTAGGATTGGATTCCTTGATGATTCTAGCCTTGTTGGCTGTGGCTGACATCTCGGCAGTGGGAGGTGGTAATAGAACCTTTGAGATTTTTCTGGAATTTTCCTCAGCCACTCATATGGGTATCATGACACATATTTTTTTTTATACAAGAAGGAAAAAGAAAATGAACCTTATCCTGTTTGTGGGCTAACACCCAGGGAGATTGGAAGGCCTGACCTGTGACTTCCTCAGGGGGCCACATGATGACTGTGGTGAGTTCAGGTGGGCAGCTCGGTGCTGAGGCTACCTGGTGAAGGCCCAGGCCTGGCAGGGGATGCAGAAAGCCAGGCAGGGCAGCCTGCTTCCATTTCCAGCCCTCCTCCACTGTCTGTCCATCTGTGGATAGGGGCTTCTAGACAAGCAGGTAAGATGTGAGACCCGAGAGGCTCTGAGGACACTTGGGGAACAGTTTCAGTTGGACAATTCCACAGCAGGGTAGAGCTGGCCTCAGAGGCCTCTGGCCTTGGGCTCAGCTGGGTAGGAGTGGGGAGGTTTATTGAACGTCTACAGTCCTCAGGTCTCAGGCTGTGGGGCCAGGCAGTAGAAAACAAATGAGTCTTATGGTAATCTAGTCACTTGGGAGTTATGTGCCTAGTGTCCCTGTCAGACGGAAAGAGGTATGAAGAGAAGCCACTGAGGGCAGAGGCAGGGGGAGCGGATTGGCCAAGAGCTGTCTGAGCAACCAGTGTTTCCTCTTGGCCACTTCTTACCCATGAACCTCTGCTAGATTCTACTCTCCCAGCATGCAACATTGTATCCCAAAATCCAAGGCACAGATACACTCAGTGATAAGGCCAGGGGCAGGGGTAGGTGTCTTGTTAAGACACAGATTAGGAACGTCTTCAGGTGGACTAGGTACGCCCAGCCTCCACTCCACCAGCGATGACGGTTTAGGGGACAGTGTCCTGATGTCCCAACCCGTCTTTCATTGATCACCCTGGCTTATACTACTCCCAATCCCTCAGTACCACCCAGGACAAGCTGGTTAGGAGAACGGCTAGCTTAGTTAAAGAGGTGGACTAGGTAAGTCATCGACTCCTCAACAACCGTGTAGCTCTGCCTCTGGGCCTGGAAGAAGCCGATGACAATATGTAAAAAGGATATGACTGCGTATCAGTAAATTTTTATTAACACAACCAGGCTTGGGGCCAGAGTTAGTCAGGAAACTTGTAATTTATTGAGCCTTGGTCTCAGCCAATCAAAGGTGACTCAACTCTAGCCAATGGGAAAAGCTTCCCTAGGAAGTCGTGGGATGCTTATTCCCTCTTCCGACGGAGCAGGTGCTGGAGAGATGGCTCAGGGGTAGAGCATCAACTGCTCCCGCAGAGGACTCAGGTTTGGTTCCCAGCGTGCTCACAACTACCTGCAACTCTGGTTTCATAGGATCTAGCGCCCTCTCCTGGACTCTGTGGGTATTGCATACACATGGCGCCCAACCTCACACGTTAAGTAGACACATCCACAAAAAAATAATTCACACTTTTAAAGAGAGAAAAACAGGACCGGGGAGTTGGCGCAGAGGGTTAATGGCCTGCCATACTCGCATGAAGACCTGAGTTCAAACACTCAGAACCTACATAAAAAGGCAGGCGTGGTGCACGTACCTGCGATCTCAGCACTCGGCAGGGCAAGATTATCCCTTTGGCTCCTGGCCAGCTATCGGATGCTCTCCAGGCCGATGAGAGAGCCTGTCATAGGAGGTGAAAAATCTCCTGAGGACGGCATCTGAGGTTGACCTCTGACCTCCACACACCTGCATACAAACCGCTGTGCATATATACAACCTGTGTGTGTGTGTGTGTGTGTGTGTGTATGTGTGTGTGTGTACTTGGGAACCCCTCCCAGCCTCCAGTAATAATATAAGAAATTTGAGGAATTAGCTCTCCTATATTGGGCTATACTGTGTCCTGTAGAAATGTGTTGACCAGATCATAGGAGTGAAGATGCTTGATGGGCTAGTGAGATGGAGCAGCAGGTAAAAGTGCTTGCCACCAAGCCTGATGACCTGAGTTCAATTCCTAGGACCCAAAACTGACGCTTACAACTTAGACGCACGGCATACGCACGCACACGCATGCGCACTAAACAAACGCACGTATGAATAATTAAAGTTGCCTAAATTGGTTTTATTCTCACTTGTTAACATACTCTCCTCCTTGTACCCTAGGCCCCGTGCTGAGCACCCCACACCCCAACTGCTTTAGGAGCACAATGATTTAGAGATCAGCCTCTTGCCCTGAGTCTTAGGAGGACTCTGGTCAAACCGCTAGTACTCCATGGGTAGAAACAAGGTCAAGCACACTGGTCAGGCAGGTTGGTTGTGAACTTCAAAGCAGGTCAGCTTGGAAAGCCCTGGGTCAGGCTGTGCCTTGCATCTCTCCTGTCCCCCTGATACCAAGATGTCACCTCCTTCTGCAATGTTCTTTTTAGACTGCTGGAATCTGATCTCACATTCAGGTTGCAAAATGTTTGTGCATGTGTGCATGCAAGAGCGTGTGTGTGTGTGTGTGTGCGCGCGCGCACACACACACATGCAAAGGCACATGCACACACGCATGTGCACACTCATCAGTTCTTGGGGCCAGGGCAATTGGTACTCTCCCTTTTGGCTGGCTGAGAGATCAAGTGTTGATCTTCCAAGGCTCCAAGAAGCTGACCCTGCTAGCCCCCTAACCTGATTCAGAATCTAAAGCCAGGGGTTGGGTACATCCTTTTTTCTTTCCTCCCCCAAATCCCAGCCTCATGATGCTAGAAGCCATTCAGCTTCCTGGAATTTCCACCTCTGTCATGAATCTGTGCGCGTTAGGAGGCCAATGCTCTCTCTGCTGGTTGAGTACCTCACACACCAGCTAGCATCTGTGGTTAGGCGAGGGGTCTTGACCTGGCTTTGCCCTGCCAGTCTGTGCTTGGCAGGGTGTCCATGGGACCCCCCCCAGCTGATCCCTGGAACAGGGGAAAAAGGAGAGACTTCTCCAGAGCTCTGGGCCCACCGTCCCCAAAGAGGAAGGATGTGGCCCACGCATGGGGAGTGAGCCTAGCCCTGTCACCATGGCAGCGGTCTCCAGCGTGTGTGCCAGCTGCCCACGGAACTGCAGCTCCACCCAGCTCCCTGTGAGAGCCGCCACGGTGGCTGGGCTTTGTGCCCACATCAACCTCCTGCCTCACAGCTGGGAATGCTTGCTGGCCCCAGGCACACAGCGGGCCATTAAAATCTAGGTGATACCATTCAAAGGCATTCAGAGCTGCCCCCCGGCAGGTTAGCCCACACAGGGCTCCCACAGGCTGGCCCTCTTTCCTAGGTCCTTTGTCCCTTCTGGGTGTAGGTTTCAGTTAACCCTGCCATCTTCCAGGTGGTAGCCTTGGTATGTGAATTCATTTCTTAGAAGGTGATTTATTTATTTTATTTTATGTTTATGGATCTTTTGCGTGCATATATGTTGTACACCATATATATGTGTGTATATATATATATATATATATATATATATATATATGCTTTACCTTGATGTATGTATATGCACTAAATATTTGGAGGAGGCCATAGGGTCCCCGGGAACATGGAGACACCATGTGGGTGTTGGGATTTGAACTCAGATCCCCCGCAAGAGCAGTCAGTGCTCTTAACCACTGAGCCACCTCCTCGGCCTCCTTGAGGGATGTGGTGCCAATGAGATGGGGTGGTAGGACTGCCAAGAACACTGTAGGATGTCTAAGCCTCTGCCTGGTTTTGGGACCTGTGGTAGCTCAGGCTAGACCACCTGCTATGTGCCAGAACTGATGCTAAACATCTTGGAGACAGGCGCTAGAATCTCCACGATGTGGTTCTATTTCCTTGATCTGTGTCATAGGTAAAGAAACTGAGGCACACTCCCGCCAACAAGGCCACACCCCTCCAACAAGGCCACACCTCCTAATAGTGCCACTCCCTGGGCCAAGCATATTCAAACCACCCTAAGCAGGGTATCTATCTGCTCTCCAATCCTATTCTATGTTGTTTTACAGAGACCTGTGAACAACCGCCAGTTTTTCTGAGCAGGCATTTATTAGGCACCTACTGAATGCAGGTCTCCTGCGGGAGGTGCATCAAGGCAGAGGCAGGTCCACAGGAAGCAGGAGGAAGTTTTAGATCCTAGAGGCTAACCCATGGTCAATCCCTCCTCTGGGAATCCTGGTTCTGGCTTGGGGGCGGGGCTTGACATGGGGGCGGGGCTTGGCATGGGGGCGGGGCTTGGGCTCATTCACAATCCTGTTGCCTGGGCTTCTCCTTCCAGCCCATTGATGGATACTGGGTCTATTTCATACAGCAAGTCCAACTCCACCCCCTACAACCTCCTTTACATTCCCCGTCTCCAGATAGCTCGAGGCCCTCCCAAAAAGAGTCCTGGCAATGCTTAAGTTCAGAGGTCATCCTTGGACCTCTGCTGACTTCGCGTTTCCACAGGCCCTGGATCTTGCTGGCTTCCAGTCCCTGCTGACCTTGGGTCCCACTGGTCTCTGGTCCCCACAGTCCTGTGCTATCTACTGTGTGGTGGGTCCTACAGGCTCCAGTGCCATTGAGCTGAGGCTTGTCTTCCCAAAGGGACAGCGCAGATCTGTGCTTACACAGGGTCATGAATACAGGTAAACAGGCAAGTATAGAGATATATTGGTGTGTGTGCAAATATGCAAACCTACGCACACATGTGTACATGCATGTGCATGCAGACACAGTCACCACCACTGACCCTTGCAGCCAGGCTATGCCACCATGCATCTGATTTGTGTCTCTCCGACCTCATTCTAATGTGTCTCTGCTCTGATGCTCCCGTCTCTAAGACTTGGGGACTCATGAGAAGACAGCACTCTGGGAGATGCCAACAAGGTTCCTTCCTAACCCACAGCACATCAGGGCCACTGAAGAACACCTCCACAGAACACTAAGACTCCTCTTTCACTGCCTCTACCTTCCTCGCCAAGCCCCCCAGCCCTAGAAGTGGAGACCCCGGCTTACCATCCCTGCCGTCAGAACTGCACGCACCCCACCACCGCCGCCACCCCGCCCTGGCTCTGTGAAGTTGAAGTGTCCCCTCAGAACTTTCCACGTTCAAAGTGCTCCCTTTGTGCTAAATAATTAATTCTCGCCACGCTCCCAGGTGAGGGAATAAATAAATGTCATTTGTGTGGGGGTGACTTAAGGCACCGGGAATCGAGGCTGACAGCTCCAGGCGTCTGCAGATGGGTCAACCAGGGACACAACTAAATAAGAAGATGGAGCCCCTGTCAACCCCTTCCTGCCCCCCTCAGGGTGTCAGAGACAGAGACAGAGCGAGGCTAAGGGGTAAGACAGAGCTTCCTCACCAGATGCCAAACAAAGTGGGGACAGATGGGACAGGTCCCTTCTACTCATATGACTCTAGGTCGGGGGTTCATGGTCAAGGGGAGCTGCTTGCTGCTGGTGGTCATTAGGCCTCTCTCCCCAGCTCCCTCAGGAGCTGCGCAACTCTTGTCTCTGCCCAGCTCTTCTACCTCAGTCCAGGTAGGCCACAGGTATGCCCTTTTGCTAGAATGTTCTTCCTCAGCCAACTCCATGGTGGGTTCCCCACTCCTTCCGGGACTTGTTTCCTTATCATCCCTTGGGGTGTCCTCCCTGCCTGCCCCTCTGAAAGGACCACACTGTGAGGTCTCCCCATGCCCTCCACAGGTCCTTTTACTTCTGATCACCTGTCCTGGGTCAAGTATCTGTTGCCACCCCCACCTGACATTCGTTCTCTGTGAAGGTCTAACCATGACTGGTTTGGTATCTGGCATACATACAGGAGGTACTTAGAAAATGGTTGCTTTCATCTCCATCTCTAGCAGTCAGAAATGTATCTGGCCTATAGTAAGTGATCGATCAGTCAGCATCTACCTGATGGATGTTGTTATCAACCTAGAGCTTGAGTACAGTCAGCGTCTAATATATTTACCTTGGGTGTAGCCCGGCCTTCAGCTCCTAGAGCAGTGCTGGTACACAGTTGGCACTCAATAGATGTGTTTACTTATTCTTGTTGCACCTCCAATACCCAGCGCTTAGTAGGTAATGGCTGTTTACGGAATGAATGGTTCAATAGAGGGATAACCCACTCACTCCACCCCAACCCCAAGCCCAGAACAGTTCAGAACAGAAATGCTACAATGTGGTGAGAGGTGCGTCTGTCCAGATCAGACCTCGCCTGACCGGCCATGTCTTGCTGTCTCTCTAGGAAGCTGCCCCCTCTTGCCATGGCTGGTTTGCCTGATATTTAACACCTGACTCCATCATGCACTCTGTGAGCCTGGAACAACCTCGCTCTGTGGGGATCAAGAGTGGAGGTGAGGAGAGAGGAGGAGGAGGGGAAGGAGGAAGGAGGGTGAAGAGGGAGGAGAAGGGAGGGAAGGAAGGATAGCTGCAGATGGTCGGCCATCTGGCTACTCAGGAGTGGGCCGGCAGTAGTCGCCACCAGTCCACACCATCCTGACGTCATTCACACAGCTGGGCCGGGCAGGGGCTACAGGGTGAGGATAGGTCCTGAGGCTCCATTGAGACTGACCATGGTTGCTGGCTCCCCAGGGTCTGCATTTAGACAGGTTCCTGGTAGCAAGTGATAAGGTATCAGTGTTCCAAGGTCATCCCAGATTTAAGGGTACCAGTTGGCATCCCGGGACTCAATAGAGCTGTGGTGCCCAGCTGGAGGGTGGGCAAGGGAGGACACAAGCCTGTCTGCATGTATGTGCACGTGCATGTGCACACAGGCGCAGGAAGATGCAAGCGGGAGGCCAAGCGGGTACAGAGAAGACAGTTTTCTGATTCCTGAAGTTCAGTTGATGTTGGTTTCTGTTTATGACTGAGAACACAGATCATATGGGGATACATGTGCCCAAGGGAGGGCACGGGATTTCATATGGATATCTAAGTGTCTGTACATACACAAGGGATGTGCATGGGTGTGTTACATCCCAGACTGGTGGTATAGACCTGAGTTCAGGCGTGTTATACAGGGTGGGTAGTGTAGACCCCAGCCCGGGGATGTGTTATCCAGGGTAATCCGTGGAGTTCCAAGTATTGAGCCTTACTACGACCTCTCCTCCTTCCTCCCTTCAGACAGCCCACCTACTGTGTGCCTGTGGATGTGTGCCCAGAACACCGGCTAGAAACAAGACTTCCCCAATATATCAGTAGTGAAGGCTTCTGTCTGAAGTGTCTGTCAGGACATGAAAACCCGCTTTGTCCCCTCTCCCAACCACTGTTGGGACAGCCAGGGATGTCTGCCTTCTCGTAGTGGTGGACCTTCCTTTGTAACAGTGGCTCTGAACCTGTGGGTTGTGACACCTTTGGCAATGGTATATCAGACATCCTGTGTATCAGGATTTACATTGCGATCTGTAACAGTGGCAACATCACAGTTATAAAATAGTACCAAAAATAATTGTATGGTTGGGGATCACCACAACATGAGGAACTGTATTTATTTTAAAGACTTATTTAGTGTGTGGTGTTCTACATGCATATATGCCTGCACACCAGAAGAGGGCACCAGATTTCATTATAGTTGCTTATGAGTCACCATTTGGTTGCTGGGAATTGAACTCAGGACCTCTGAGCCATCTCTCCAGTCCAAGGAACTGTATTAAAGGATGGAAGCACTAGGGAGGTTGAGAACTGCTGCTTTGTGGGGAGAAAGAAGGCAGGAATTTGTAAAGCTGAGCACAGGGGTCACAGGGACAAGATCAGATGTGTCTGCACAGCTAGCAGGAGCTTAGGGGCAGAGCTTTGTGCTGACGTCCGAAGGCTGAGTGTGGGTACCACTCGAGTTTAGCATCCCTAGCGATGTGTTTCAAAACCTTAAAAAAGGACCCCATTACCTTCACCCTCTTCCCATTCACACGACACCATCAGCTCTCTAGGCAGCTTGTTTGGAGTAACTGGCCTATAGGGTTTAGGGGACCCTAGACTGAGTCAGGGATGCTGGGCAGGGCTGAGAATGATGGCTGCCCTCTATCTTTCCCCAGTCTCAGTTGGAAGTACCCATGGGCCTCTGGCTGGTAGATTCTACTCCCAAGATAATGGCCACATTGCTGACGACAAGTTCCCTCTGCCTGTCAGTGGGAGCTGTGATGGCCATGTCCTGAGTAAGGTATGTCTGTCCGCGGACCCTGACCTCAGTATGTGGGCCTTACTGACCCTGGACAGTGCTAGTTACGGAGTACAGCAGTGGGGGATGGTGAGCTGGGTGATGTCCAGTGAACTCGCTGAGCTTGGACTCTCCTTTCTTGCCACGCCAGCAGTTACTTTGGAGTTGGTCTTCTCCATCTCCTTTCTTTGATTGCTGAGTGTGAGCCTCTAGAGAGCTGATGGTAATCACCAGCAGAAGTGTTGAATGGGGGGACAGGAGGGGATAGGGGGTTTGGGGTGGGGGACCAGGAAAGGGGATAACATTTGAAATGTAAATAAAGAAAATATCCAATATAAAAAAATAAACAAGTGTTGAATGGCTGACCGGTCAGACTGGCCTCAGCCAGCTGGGTCTGCTGTAGTGGCAGGCTGTCTTAGGATTTTATTGCTAAGAAGAGACATGACTAAGGCAACTCTTTTTTTAATATATTTCTTTAAAGATTTATTCATTTTATGTATATGAGGACACTGTCGCTGTCTTCAGACACACCAGAAGAGGACATCAGATCCCATTACAGATGGTTGTGAGCTACCATGTGGTTGCTGGGAATTGCACTGAGGACCTCTGAAAGAGCAGTCAGTGTTCTTAACCACTGAGCCATCTCTCTCCAGTCCCCAAGGTAACTCTTACAAACATTTAGTTGGGGCTGGCTTACAGTTTCAGAGGTTCAGTCCATGATTATCATGGTGGTAAACATGACATCATACAGCCAGACTTGATGCTAGAGGAGCCAGGAGTCCTACATCTCGGTCCCCAGGCATCCCGCGGAGAAGGCTCTGATTCCTGGGCGGAGCTTGAGCGTAGGGGACCTCAAAACCTGCCTACAAGGTGACACACTCCAATAAGGCCACACCTTCTAAGAGGACACTCCTGATAGCCAAGCATTTAAACACATGAATCCATGGGGGCGCCAAACCTATTCAGACCACCACACAGACCTACTGTTGCTGGGGCTAGGGGGAGGTGTCGCTCAATCCACGCATCTCTGGTGGATAGTGTTAGCAGCCAGAGAGAACCTCACCAGGGCAGAGGCCACCATATGTGGCTTGAGCTTCAAAAGCCAATGTCCCAAGAGTTAGGGGAGCAGTGTCATCTCTACAAGGTAGCTCTAGGAGCCACAGGGCACCTCTCGATGTGGTCTCAGTCCATTTCTGTTATCTCTGCCTGCTGGGCTTCTGTCCTGGTGGGACTGAAGAGACCACTTGCAAAGGGAGGTCCAACTGGAGTTGGAATAATGGTCTGTTAGGAGCGACTGAGGACACCACTGGGACAGTGGACCTGAAAAAGAAACAGGTAGGGTGTGCAATGCCTAGTGTGGCAGCAATTTGTTAATCTGCTCTAAACTCTTGGCGCATGCACATACACACACACACACACATACACACACACACACACACACACACACACACACAAGTTTAATTTTAATATGCCCTACGCAGCTCAATGACCGGCCACTTCCAAACCTCCCCACGGCTAACACACTCTCCCCTCTGATATTCCTGAATTATTTCTTACTATAATTTATATTTCATATCTGCCACCCCAGACCCAGTCAGGGGAATGACCACTGGGCCACACTTCCCTGATTCTTACATGGCTGGCTCTGTCTTCCACAGCTCTTATGCTTACATCCTGTTCCTTTCCTGGCATGGCGATTCTAAAACCTCTTCCTCTCTCCTGTTCCCTTGTGGGAAATCTAAAGTCTCACCTCTGTCTCCCTGCCCAGGTATTGGCTGCCAGCAACTTTATTTCACCAATCAAAGCCAACTGGGGGCAGGGACCTTCAGCGTCTTATAGGCAGATGTGTTGGTTCCCGTGTAATTTTGGGAGTTTAACACACATAGCATTAGAGCCAATCCGCAACAGCCTAGGGGGTAGCACCTTAGCATCTATACTGGGCCTTGTGCTTAATGAAGCTGCTGCCCTGTCCTTTAAACCATTGGAAGGCAGAGGCAGGCAGATCTCTGTGAGTTGGAGGCCAGCCTGTTCTACATAGTGAGTTCCAAGCCAGCCGAGGCTACCAAGAGAGACCCTGTCTCATAAAACAAAGAAGCAGGTTGGACACACAGTGAAAATTACACTGGAGTGTGACTGTGGTAGTTTGAATGAGAATGGCTCATAGGTTTGAATACTTGGTCCCCAGTTGGCAGAACTGTTTGGGAAGGATTAGGAGGCATGGCCTTGGTGGAGGAGGTGTGGCCTTGGTGGAGGAGGTGTGGCCTTGGTGGAGGAGGTGTGGCCTTGGTGGTGTATTTGGAGATTTCAAAAGCTCAAGACATTTCTAGTTAGCTCTCTCCTTCCCTCCCTCTCTCCCTCCTTCCCTCCCTCCCTGCCTTGTGGTTGTTGTCTCAACATGTAAGCTCCCAGCTACTGCCCCAGCACCATGCCTGCCTGCTGCCATCCTCTCTGTAATGATGACTTTGGAATCTAACCTTCTGGAACAGTGAGCTTTCTTTTATTATTTATTTTTTAAAAAAACTTTGAGTCAAAAACCTCCCTATTCTGTAACTCCATCTGTCCTGGAACTTATTGTGTGTACCAGGATAGCCCCAAACTCATGGAGATCCATCTGCCTCTCCCTCCTCAGTGCTAATATTAAAGACAAGCACCACCTCACCTGGCAAATATTTTCTTGGATGAGTTGCTTTGGTCACGGTGTTGTGTTATGGCAATAGAAAAGAACTAAAACAGTAGCTTGAGATAGACCATCTTTGTTGCTGTGTGGTTCTCCCTGCGTGGATATACCACAATGTACCTGTGACTAGACATGGCGGCCTTTCCCAACAGCGTCTTGGTAAAATTTTAATGGATGCCGCTTCATTCTAAATAACATGATCTGGAGTTAGAGAGATAGCTCAGTGGTTCAGGATGCCTACTGCTGTCCCAGAGGCTCCAGGAAACCACATGGTGGCTAACAACCATCTATAATGAGATCTGATGTCCCCTCTGGCATGCAGGCATACCTGTAGAGAGAGCACTCATATACATTAAACAAACAAACAAATAATAGCATGATCTGACATAGCATTCATGAAATTAAAATTTGTCTAGCATGCATTAAAATAAATACACAATTATTAAAAAATGCAAATGTATGACAAGACCAATTCCAGTCCCCTCACCCCTACGCAAGGCTCACTTTGCCCTCCATCCTAACCCTGTGGTGATCAGATTAGAAGGTCAGAATGTTGCTCAGGATTGTCCATGAGCAGAGAGGACCAGACTGTCTTTCTGTCCCTCCTTGGCTTCTAGAGCCCGCCCTTGCCTGGCCCAAGCCCCAACCACTGGAGGAGAGAGACACTGGACTCAATTCATCCAGGCTTCAAAGCACTTCTGTGTGCCGCAGGCCCCAGAGCCTCAGCCAAGTCCTTGACAGGAACACACTAGGCCCTTGTGAAGGCCACCGCTGCTTGGGCCAAGGTGGCCATCTGCCAGGGAAGAAGCCTCAGTTTGGCTGCTGAACATGTCATGGGGGCTGCTTCACTCCTGGAAGTGAGGGCTACTTAGTGGGAGGAGACCTCACACCAGGGCCTCAGTGAACCTGGAAGCTGCCCAGATACCGTCCAGCACTGCAGTCATCCTCTCAGACGCTCCGCACAGTTGAGTTTTCCTTTCTTCTTGGGCCCTCTGTGGCTTCTTCCTGGTCAGCCTTTTGCTGTTGTCAGGCACCCCAAGACCCATGGCGAGTTCTAGTGAGCCCATACCTTCTGTGGCTTCTTCTCAGTCAGCCCTTTGCTGTTACCAGCAACCCCCCCCAAGACCTATTGCAGCTTCTATTGAGCCCATGCTCACACCCACATCACCATGAAGGAGAGAAAGCTCTGTTCCATAATCCTGGTGCCCTTCTAAAAATAGGAAGTTTTAACCCAGTCACACACATAGGTGGAATGCATCAAGAATGTGAAGATAGAAATCAGGATGATATATCTACAAGCCAGGGGATGCTTAACATGGCCAGCGCCCTCCAGAAATCAGGGAAGAGAACCACAGCACATTCACAGCAGAAGCTCACCCTGCTGACCCACCGACCACAGACGCCTGGCTCCAGAGCTGTGAAAGTAAATTCACCCAGTTTAACCCACCCAGCCTGTGGGACTTCATGATGGTGGCGAGAGGAAACAAACACACCCAGCTTTCAAGTCATACAGGGCACTTAGAGAAAAGGCAGACTAGCACTGTGGTCTCTGTGTCTGTCCCAGAGCGCTTCACATCATCAAGGGGGTGCTCACTGGCTTCTAGTTACAGGGTTGCCAATCAGTGGCTTGAACAGAGAGAAACTCAGTTAAAAACTCATATGCTCTGGACTAGAGAGATGGCTCAGCAGTTAAGAGCACTGACTGCTCTCCCAGAGGTCCTGAGTTCAAATCCCAGCAACCACATGGTGGCTCACAATCATCTGTAATGGGATCCAATGCCCTCCTCTGGTGTGTCTGAAACCAGCTACGGTGTACTCATATCCATAAAAATAAATAATTCTTAAAAAAACATATGCTCATATTAATAGGAGTGTGAAAACCAGATGGCAAACTACCATGCTTATCTATGGAAAATATGTTCAGCAAACTTCCCTAGCTCGATAAAGGAGATTTGCAAGGAACTCCTGGTTGGTGCCTCACTTGTGGTGAGGTGCTTGGTCCTGCTTCCTAAAGATCATGAGAGAGACATGAAGGCCACTTTCTATTCCTCTTCAGGAGTCACTATAGAAGTTCCAGCTAATGCAGTGTGACCAGTAAGAAGACACCCCAAGACTGACAAAAGCCAGTTAAAGAAGGGTTTTTTTTTGAGGGTATAGTGCATCAAGGTGGAAAGACATAGTGGGCAGGAATGTCACGGGCTGGTCACATTGTGGGACAGAGTGGTGAATGACAGTGTTGGAGCCTGATCTCCCTGTGTTCCATCCAGGACCCCAGCCAGGGAATGGTACCACCCACATTCCCTTCTTAGTTAACCTAATCTAAAAACTCCCTTACAGGCATGCCCAGGGGTGTGTCTCCTAGGTGATTCCAGAGCCTGTCAAATTGACGATCAATACTCACCATCTGTCTTAATCACCGTTGTATTACTGTGAAGAGATACCTTGACTGCAGCAACTCTTATAAAGGACAACATTTAATTGGGTCTTACAGTTCAGAGGTTCAGTCCTTTATCATCATGGCAGGAAGCATGGCGGCACGCAGGCAGACATGGTGCTGGAGGAGGAGCTGAGAGTTCTACATCCAGATCAGCAGGAAGCAAGAACAGAATGCCACATTGGGCCAGGGCTGAGCATCTGAGACCTCAAAGCCCACCCCCTAGTGACACACTTCCTCCACAAAGCCACACCACTCCAACAAGGCCACACCTCCTAATAGTGCCATTCCTTATGGGTCTATGTGGGCCATTTTTATTCAAACCACCACCCACCCCATCACTGGAAGGAAGGCATAAACAGTCTCCTCAAGAGGACTGGCTGGTTTATATCCCAGAGCAGCCATTCTCAACCTAAGGGACCAAATGACCCTTTCACAGGGGTCACATAAGACCATTGGAAACACAGCTATTTACATTCCAATTCATAAGAGTAGCAGAATTAGTTATGAAGTAGCAGTGAAAATAAGTTTATGATGGGGGGGTGGAGTGGTCACCACAACATGAACTGTATTAAAAGGTTGCAGTGTTAGGAAGGTTGAGAACCACTGTCCCGATACTCAAGGGTGAAAGCAAGCCAGAACCTTAAAGCAAGACCCTTTGGTGTGAACAGACAGTTGAGCAAGGGTGCAGGATGCAGGGTAAGTACACAACGTGGACTGCTCTCCAGTCTATCAGCAGGGGATAAGTAGTAGCATCTGACTCCTGGCTTACTTCATCGGAGGCCAAAACAGGGTATTGCAAGTTCAAGGCCTGTCTGGGCAACGGAGCGAGACTGTCTCAAATAGTAGAAATGAGACTGAAGATGTAGCTCGTTGATACAGTGATTTGGGTGACATCCTCAGAGCCGAGATAGAAAGGGAAGAGGAAGCCACAGCCACCAGCTGGCTCAAGTTGGCAGCTGCTGGCATTATTTCAAAGATTTATCCAAAGTGAAAGAGAGATTATATGCACTATGCATGTGCCTAGTGCCCTCGAGAGCCAGAAGAGGGCGCCAGCTCCCCCAGAACTGGGGTTCCAGGCAATTATGAGCCACCTGATAAGGCTGCTTAGAACCAAACCCAAGTCTTCTGGGAGAGCTGTATGCACTCTTAGCTGCCAAGCCTTCCCTTTAGTACCTGTTGGCATTATTCTGGCAGCTGGGCCTCGTCACAGACTTAGTGGTTCTCTCTTGGGGATAGCAAGATGGCTAGAAGGATCTGGAACACTCAAGTCAATGATTGGATGGTTGAATGAGCAGGTAGTTGCTGTTAGCACTTTCTGAGCCTGCTCAGGATTGGCCTGGCTGCGGGATACTTCAATACCCTCAACCAATGCCCCCATGGGGCCTGGGCGGAGAGAAGACTCAGTGTTACATGCTAGCCTCTTATGGTTCCCAGGGGAGCTAAGTCCCAGCTACCAGCCATAGGACTCCTTGGATAACACCTTTGCACTTTTTTCCTGTGATTTTGATGAACCCAGAACTTCAATGATCCTAACCAGACACACCCAGTTCCTCCCTGGGAAATTCTAGGCAAGGGCGCTACCACTGTTCCACACCCAGCACTTCACCAAGGGATTCTAGTCAGGGGCTCTACCACTGAGTCACACACAGTCTATCATTGGGAGATTCTGGACACTAAGCCAGCCCTGACCCATAGCCCTTTAAAAATATTTTAATAATGTATGTGTGTGTGTGCTTTGTGTGTATATATGTGTTTTGGGGGGAGGGAGTTGCATGCTATTAGGTGTCCGGTCTGGGTACTGGAGATGAAATTTAAATCCTTTGCAAGAGCAATAAATGTTCTTAACCGCTAAGTCATTGTTCCTGCCCCCTATTTTTAATTTTTGAGGTTTACTAAGCTGATTGGGCTATATGGTAGTTTGAATAGGAATGGCACCCATAGGCTTACAGATTTGAATGTTTAGTCATCAGAGAGTGGCACTACTTGACAAGGGTTTGGAGGTGTGGCCTTGTTTGAGTAGGTGTGGTCTTGCTTGAGTGGGTGTGGCCTTGCTGGAGGAAGTATGTTATTCAGGGTGGGCTTCAGGGTTTCAAATGTTCAAGCGAGTCCCAGTGTCTCTCTCTTTCCTTCCTGCTGCCTGTGGATCTGGATGCAGTGCTCTCAGCTCCGTCTCTAGTACCTCTGCCTCCATGTTCCCCACCGTGATGACCAGGGCTAAATCTCTGAACTGTAAGCCAACCCCAATTAAACGGTTTCCCTATTAGAGTTCCTGCAGATATGGAGTCTCTTCACAGCAACGAAACAGTGACTAAGACAAGCTGCCCTTGCCCTGGCCTGACTCATCTTCCTTGTCACCTCCCCACTCTGTCTCTGTCACCTCACAGGTATCATCTTCTTCAGTGTTGGCTACCCAGAGACCCCCACCAGGAATGGCACCTACATCTATCCCTGTCAAGAAAGTAGAATCTGGGGGCTGGAGAGGTGGCTCAGCGGTTAAGAGCACTGACTGCTCTTCCAGAGGTCCTGAGTTCAAATCCCAGCAACTACATGGCTGACGCCCTCTTCTGGTATGTCTGAAGACAACTAGAGAGTACTTATATATAATAAATAAATAAATCTTTTTTTTTTCCGAGACAGGGTTTCTCTGTGTAGCCCTGGATGTCCTGGAACTCACTCTGTAGACCGGGCTAGCCTCGAACTCAGAAATCCGTCTGCCTCTGCCTACCAAGTGCTGGGATTGAAGGTGTGCACCACCACTGCCTGGCTAAGTAAATCTTAAAAAAAAAAAGAAAGAAAGAAGGAAGGAAGGAAGGAAAATAAAAAAAGAAAGTAGAAGTCATGGCTGATTCTCCCTGGCTTATATCACATGAGTCTGTTTCTCAGAATCTCCCCAGAACAGGAGGTAGGGAGTGGGGGATGGGAGGGCCAGCCTCAACAAGTTGTTATCAGGTTAGCCCTCATTTCTCATGGTTCTGCTCCACCTGTCTCAGGGCTTTTCATAGACTGTTTTTTGGGTTTTTTTTAAAAGACTATTTATTTCATGTATGTGAGTACACTGTCGATGTCTTCAGACCAGAAGCCAACATCGGATCCCATTACAGATGGGAGCCACCATGTGGTTGCTGGGAATTGAACTCAGAACCTTTGGAAGAGCAATCAGTGCTCTTAACCTCTGAGCCACCTCTCCAGTGCCTCATAGGCTGTTTTTCTTGGTAGAACTTTCTCTGTCCACCCCTGGCTCAGCTGCCATTGGCCAACCTGAGCTCTTCCGGGGTGTTGGGTCTTTAGAGTGTCCCCTGATCCCTGTGTTTCCACCAATGTGTCTCTTCTGGGTTTGTGTAGGGCCACATACTGTCCCCATCATAGCCCGGGCATCAGGCTTGCAAGACACCTAACCCTTTGCCCCCTCCTGGGTCTTAGCCCCACCCGTGAGCTGAGAGATTGATCCCACCTTAGCCTCTGCTGCATCTAGCTCCATCACATCACGGGTGCTGAGAAAATAGTCTCAAATGAGAAAATGAGACCAGTGAAACTCAACGCAGGGCAAGGGAGGAACAGTGGCTGCAGAACCTTAGGCATGGATAGGACCATCTGTGGGGGAGGGGCAGAGTATGGACACATGGTCCAGTGTCCACTCTGGGGAAGGCCTCCTCCCAGGCAGGTATCAGAGAAGTCACACTCCTTAGAGCTGGCAATGTGAATCTGGAGTCCAGGTAGGAGGCGGTTGAAGGTGTGCTGGGTGTCATTTGACATGACAGGGTGCAACAGTGAGGCATTGTGGGTAATCCACCTGAAGTCTGAGATATACCTTTGGAGCATGCTGATATGTGTGGGTAGGATTGGAGCAGTGAGTGTGGGGGACAAAAAGTAAATACAGAGAAGGGGGTCCTGAGAACTGTGGGGATGGAGGGACCCAGGGGCCATGGAGGGGTGCACGTCCCAGGAAGGCCACTAGATGATGAAGAACCAATCTTGAAATGGGGCTCTGACCCCGGCTCATCCTGACTTCTGTTTGGCTTCCCAGAATGCCCTGGGCCTCCTGCAAGAGCTACTGGCAACTGTCATCTTTTTGGCCACTGGGATACCCCTGTCCCCACAAGACCTCAGATATTGTAGACCTACTGGTAGTTGGCTGTAGAAGATGCCTTTTGTGGACTCGAGGCACGGGAAGGTGTGGCTGACAGTGTAGACAACACACCAGACCCTTCTAGGCTCCCTGGCCACCCATGGGCCACCACCGCACACAGTCAGCCTCATAGCCAGGTGTCCATCACATTCCATAGTATGTGAGGATTCTGGAGCCCATAGAGCTCCATTCCGTTTTGGCTGTGTGTCCCTGGGGCAAGTGCATGCTCACTCTGTGACCTATATCTATATCATGCTCTATATCTCCTGGTTTAGGAAGTGGGGTCTGTGATAGCCCTTTGCTCTGAGTCCCATGTGAGCGCTTAAACAGGGTTTGTTTGAGCCCTAAGAATCCGGCCTTCTGTTTGACAGGTAAGGAGCTCACTGTAGCCAACTCTGCGTGCCCGATGCTGAAATGACATGCGGCAGTCAATGTCCTAGGCCCAGGTGACTCTTGGCCTTGGGCCTGCAGCCTCATCTCTCACACTTGCCCTGCCTGTGTCTTCTTGCATGGCTGTGTGGTAGGCTTTCAGCGGGCTTGGAACAAGGGCATTTCCAGCTGAGTGAAGCAGACATATCTGCTCCCTGCCATCAGGATGGACACTGGCACTCACCCGCAAGCACTCGAGAGGCCCAGGAGGCTGCCTCTCAGGAGGGGGGACCAGCTGACTCCAAAGGCACAGGCAGGTCACCTCCCCATGGGCACCGGGGACACAGTCCCTGTGTCTTGTCACAGTGCTAGGGGGCCCATTAATTACAGGGCCATTAAGCACTCGCTCCTTGTAGACTAGGCTGCTGCAGCTGTCTGAGGCCCAGCGACAGGGCAGGGGAGCCCTGTGTCCTTGTCATTAGGCACTGCAGCCAGCCACCAGGTTAGACAGACTTTTAATTTCACCGTGGCCATCCATCCGTGTTCCCATCTAAATCATGTTAATGGAGGATTAAAAATATGTAAGCTTAAATTAGTGGGACTCTTATCGCCTTCATAAATATCTTAAATCAATAGTCAGGCTTAATTGCAGTTGGGCACCATGAGTGGGCTGGGCGGGAGGGGCGGAACAGGATGAGGCTTCCCCCAGCAAGCGGCTCTTCCCTTGTGGTCCAGGTCTGGCCTGGTGCCTTAGGTGCATCCCCATAGCAACAGACATTACTGACACATATTCCATGTCCCACACAGTTCTGGGTGCTTGGTGTACCTGATCTCATTTAACTCTCACAAACCCTGTGATATAGTTGTGAGAACCGCTTTATAAATGATGCCTGGGGCTCAGGGGAGATGGCCGGGTTAGGAAAGTGTCACACAAGCAGGAGGAACTGAGTTTTATACCTCAGACCCTAGGTAAGAAGCTCAAGGTATGGATGTACGTGCTTATAATCCCAGGGAAGCAGAGACAGGTAGATCTCTGAGGGCCGCCAGCCTAGTCTAACTGGGGAGCCTCGGGTCCCCGTGAGAGATCCTATCTCAAAAAGCAAGGTACAAAAACAGTGGTGTCCCTAGAGATGGCTCAGTGGTTAGGATCATTTACTGCTCTTCCAGAGGACCTGGGTTCAGTTCCCAGCACCCAAATGGCAGCTCACAATCTTCTGTAACTCCTCCCCCACACACACACACACCTCTTGTCCTCCTCTGGCCTCTGTGGACTCTGTATTCAGGTGGTGCACATACAAGCAAGCAAACCACCCACACACAGAAAATATTTGACTAATTTTTGATCTGTTCCTACCCCAGGACCTTTGCTCTCACTGTATAAGGATTCCTGCCTGCTGGATCTCTCAATTTCCTCTCTCTCTCTTTCTCTCCCTCTCCCTCCCCCTCCTTCTCCCTCTCCCTCAGCCTCCCCTTCTCTCTTTCTCTTTCTCTCCCCCTCCTCTAAAGGCCTACTATATAGCCCAGGCTGGCCTGGAACTCACTGTGGATAGACCAGGTTAACCTCAAACTCAGAGAGTGCTAGGATTAAAGGTAGCCTTGGGGTAGCCACATCCTCTCCGAAGCCACCGCCCTTTCCCCATCAATAGCTGGAATCATCCTTAATAAAGGCTTAAGATCTGTGAGGGAATGTTTCTCAAATTACCACAGAATCCTACTTTAAAAGGGAGAACTCCATTTGGGAAGAGTTCAATTCAGGACCTTGCTGCAGAAGCTGCGATCCCAGAGGGCTCCATGGAGGAGAAGCCCTGATCCTCACAGGTTCATCTCTTTGGGGCTCCAAGTGATGCCTTTATTCCCAAATTCTTCCCAGAGCCCCAGTTCTCTTCTCCAAGCCCCAAGCTGTTGTCTCCTGAGCGAATGGTCTCCACCCAGTATGGACTAGAACAATCTCTTCAAGAATGCCCGCAGTCAAGGTCAGGGCTCCTATAGCCTGGGGAATGAAGAGTCTGGGCCAAGCCATCTGTCTGAGAACAATTATCAATAACTGTGCCAGCTCATTGGGCCCGGGGTCACAGGGGGATGGAACTGTGGAGGTGGAGAATCCCAGAAGGTTCCCAGTTGAATAAGCCTTCCTGTGTGGGGGGCCAAGAAAAACCTGCCGAGTGGGAGCAGGATCTCTGAGCAGGAGGAAGTTTGCCCAGAGGCTCCACCAGGCAGGCGGGCGGGCGGGCCTGGCAAAGACGGGGTGGGGGATGGGGGTAGCGGCGGGGCTCTGACGCAGGCGAGCGGGCGAGCCTCACAAAGCGGCCTCAGCTGCTGATGCGTGGGACCATCTGGCGAGGGCTGGCGGCAGAGCAGCGTGTTTGCGCAGTGTTGGGCTTCCTTTCTGCAAACACGCCACACACTGTGAGGGGGAGGCTGGCGGCCACCTGGGTGAGGGGAGTTGGTGGGCGAGGGCCCTTCCCAAGCCGGGGATGGGGATGAAAGAGGCCCCTGGCTGGGGACCCCTTTGAGCAGACATCTTCTCCCTCCAGGCTTTGCTCAGATCCCTTGGGAGCCGTCCTTCCCCTAGAAGGGGAGCAGTAGCTTTCTGGTCAACCTTGACTATTTATCCACATAAGGTTCCGCTCCCTAACTCATTTTTCTTTGTGTTAATTTGAATAAGTTACTTGCATTTTTTAAAAAAAAAAAAGTTTTTACAGCTAGAGCTGTGAACTTGGCGTCTTTTTGAAAAGGAAAGATCCAGAAGGTCTGGGCAGCAGCCCAGCAGGCCAGGACCAAGGTCAGCTGGAGCCAGGTGATGGCTTTGTGCCCGTTTTCTGCTAACTGGTTCAACACCCAAGGGAGAGCTACCCACCACCCATTGGCTCCAGTCAGCTTGAGTGAGGTATTCTAGGGATATGGGACTCCTGAGGCAAAGTTGGGACAGTCGCAGGCGTGCATGGGGTAGACCTGTCTGGTGGCCCTTTTTGAGATAGTAAGATATCAGAATCCCAGCATCCCACAAGAGAGGTGACCGGTGACAGACAGGTGGGAGCAGGTATGGCTGGATCAAGGTGCACAGTGAGATCATTGCTTATCCCAGGAAGAGACAACTTCACCCTTAGAGTCAGGGAGGCAGCACAATTCAAGGCCAGAGTGCGGCCAGGAAGGGACATCCCACACCCTGTGGGGACAGAGCTGACAGGGTAACCCATGGCCCAGGAGAACAGATGCTCCTCAGCCTTCCAAAGGGGGCAGCACGTCTCAGGTACCACCTGGATGTGGCATCTCAAGCCAAGACCTTCTGCTGACAACCAAAAAACCACACAGTGAATGCCATTCCCCATCAGAGAGCCAGGACCAGAGGGCAGCATTCAGGGAGGACCGTGTTCATGCGAAGCTGGGAGAGGCCAGAAGAGGGCGCCAGATCCCCTGGAACTGGAGTTACAAGATGGCTGTGAGCCATCATGTGGGTGCTGAGAACTGAATGTGGGTCCTCTGCAAGAGCAGCAAGTTCTTTTAACTTGTGAGGCATCACACTGGTCCACAGGTTTCGGAGTTTCTAAGCATAGTATGATAGCCGTCATCCGTCAGCCCATTAGTGGGAGACTGAAGCAGGAAAATAGGATGTTCAAGGCCAGCCTGGTCTACATTGCAAGACCCTGTCTCAAAACAGCTCTGTGACTAGAACAAAGCTCCCCTCACTCAGATCTGCCATTGCCCTAGTGCCTAGGTAGAGTGGACACCTTACCCTGCCCACATCTGTTAGCGCCGAGGGCTGGTGAAGCCAAGCACGGTCTGGTATTTATTTGTCTTACCCCTTCATAACTCCGACACTGGTCACATGCAGCGCTGGCCCAGCATCTGAGCCCCTGGGCTTGGTTTCCTCATCAGTAAGATAAAGGCCCTCTCCAGACCGTCACGGCCCCCAAGGTGTCTCCAAGAACATCTGGCACTTTCCCAGGATAGATTAGAACATTGGACGGCAGTCAGAGGGAGGGGCCAGAGCCAACAGCGGCAGAAGTCCTGACCTGTGAAGCCGGGGACATTGATTTGTTCTCCTGCAACCCTGGGGTCCATAAGTACAGTGACCTGCCAGCTACCAACGCTCAACTAAGATCTGGCATCCCAGGCTCTCCTTGGGGATCAATCACAGAGGCACAGGGTGTCCGAATGGCTGGACTTGGTCACTTGGATCCTCTTGGTCTCAGAGTCTGCTCTGGAGGTCAAACCCACAGAAGGGCCACCAGGGGCCCCAGGCAAACAGAAGCAGGTCTTCACCGCAACCCATAGTATCAATGTAAACTGTCTAGTGAGGTCACATCTCACCATGGCAGGGGGCACATTCTAACAACTTGATGTCATTACCCAGAACTGGTCAGGGGCCGTCTTTCCTTTTAGCCTATGTCTAACAGGATGTGGTAGCCTGAGCCTGTACAGTGAGCCCTTGGCACACACACTGGAGGGATGCTCCTGTGATTGCCCCAGTATTACCTAGTGCTGGTTCCGTGGTTACAGCATCAGCAGGTGCTTCCAAGGTACAGAGCCTCGGGGATGAGGACTGTACGCCCCTGGCTTCTGTATTCTCCTGGAGACCCAGAGGGGACACTACAATAGTTGAGATGACACAGGATCCTGTAACGTGTCTTGCGATAGTCTCCAGGACCTGCTCTCAGAGACATATGGGTAGGGAGCAATAATGTGTGTTGAGTGAATAACAGATTTGTAAATCCTTTCTTGACTGCTAGGTTAGTAGATGGTGAGAATGAGATAAAGCACATGGTTCCAGGACAGCCAGGGCTATGCAGAGAGAAACCCTATCTTGGAAAAACAAAAACAAGGGCTGGAGAGATGGCTCAGTGCTTAAGAGCACCGACTGTTCTTCCAGAGGTTGTAAGTTCAATTCCCAGCAACCACATGGTAGCTCACAGCCATCTGTACTCTTCTGGTATGTCTCAAGAGTGATGATGATGATGATGATGATGATGATGATGATGATGATTTTAAGACAGAGTCTTACTAGTCCTGCCAGGTCTGGAACTCTCTATTTAGACCAGACTCAAAATCACAGAGATTCACCTGCTGCCGCCTTCTGAGTTCTAGAATTAAGGGGAATTTATTTGGTGAGGGGCCTCTTCCTGACTTGGGGATGGCTCCCCCTTAATTTATGTTTCCTGGAGAGTGAAGGGGCTCTTGTCTCTTTCTCTTCCTGGGGTTGGGGGAGCAATGTCCCCTTCATGTGACTTCCTCGCTGGTACAGTTCTAGACTTAGCCCCTAGTGGTCCACACCAGCTTCTTTGCTTTGTACCTTGGAACTTCTGACCTGGTAGGTGATTTCAGGACACGCCCTAAGAGTCAGCCATATACTCTGCCATAACTTACAAGCAGGCTTTGGACTCAGGTTCAAATCCCGGCTTAGCCACATGTACCAGGTAACAGATACATCAGCCGTCGCTGCGGAGGGCGCCATCTTGGATCCTTCCGCCCCACGGAGCCTTCATGGAAACCCTAGTCGCATCTGATTAGGAACACCAAACACAAATCTCCAGTTAAGCTGCCTGCAGCCTCAAGTTGATACAGAATTCACTGCTGCAGAAAGAACTGGAAGCCAGGAGGAGCCCAGGTGAGGTTGTGGTTCTGGGGTTTGGAAGCTCCAGGCTGTGCCACATGCGCTACAGGTCACCAAGCTCCTACCAGTCCCGAGAGCTGTTGTAGCTGTGCAGACAGTCTCCAGGCTCCTGTTAGTGCGGCCACCCCTCCCCTCCCTCTATCTCACCACCCGGAACCTGTGCCTGTTGGAACAGTCTTCACAGGAGAGTTTGCCTTGGGGCGACCCATCTCCCCCAAGGATGAAGAAATAGATAGGAGATGCTGTGCAGGGCTTGGTACCTTTGTGTCCTACACTCCCTTCCCAGCGCCTATCTATTTACGTGTTTTTAAATTACCTTTTTTTCCCCATGACATTATTGGTTTAGAGTATGTGCGCGCACACGCACGTGGAGGTCAAAGAGCAACTTGAGGGAATCGACCTCTCCTGCCATGTGGGTCCTAGGATTCAGGGTGTCAGGTCTGGTGGCAGGCAGGCTTCCCCGACAAGCGTTCTTGCCACCCCACCCCACCCCCAGCTTGCAGTTTGGGCCCGGTTTCTTTACCTCTCTGTCTCCCACCTCTGATTGGCACGAGCAGCTTCTGGCAGGTTTTGCTTTGGAATCCCACAGATTGATTTGTCTGAGGCATACATTTGGCTCTCAATATATAGATGTTAATGAACAGTAGACAAGAGATGCGGAGGGCGTATCAGGCACTGAGCACAGGGTAGGTCTGTGGGCAGGAGTAGATTTCTAGAGTTCTGTGAGGCAGAACTGAAAACCTCAGGTCCTATAGAGCATCTGATTGCCTTGGTGGTGGGACATCTTCCTCACACCCAACTGCTGGGCACCGGCTGCAGAAAAATGTTCTTTTTCCTTAGTTTTTGCTGGTGCCATTACTGCTGATCGCTGTATAGACTGCTATGCCCACCTCTGTGACAGTGACCCTTTCCAAAGTGCAGTCCTGTAGGCTGCAAGTTGGGAACTTTGATTTTAATCCTTTCCATACTGGGCCTCAGTTTCCACACATTAAATGATAAGTATCCATAGGCCTGGGTGTTTACCCAGGCTCTGGGGAGTGTATAGTATAAGCGTGTGTACATAAGTCTGGGTGTGTACACAGGTCTATGATATCTTAGTGTGTGCATGGGGCTATGTGTGTGCATGAGTCTGTGTGTGCACAAGTCTAGAGTGGGTACCTAGACTCTGGGGCATGTATAGGATAGATGTGTGTACAGGATATGAGTGTGTACTTAGGCCTGGGTGTGTGCACAGGTCTGTGTATGTTTGTCCATCTTAGTGTGTGCATGGGTCTATGTGTGTGCATGAGTCTGTGCGTGCACAGGTCTAGAGTGGGTACACAGGTCTAGATGGGAGGTGTTTGCTGTGAAAGACTATCTTGGCAGTAGGGGCCAAAGAGTGCCACAAAAATCACACCACCCAACACACCTCATACAAGAGATTTATTGTGGAAGGGGAGATTCAAATGACTGCCTCTTAGCAAGGACAGAGACAGAAGTGGCAGGCCAGTCCTTGATGGCAGGCTTTAGAGGGGATATAAACATGTACATATGGGACATACGACATGGGTTGCTGTGTGCCCAGGACTGAAGCGTGTGCACAGTTCTGAGTGTGTGCCCAGGTCTGGGTGTGTACACAGGTCTGGAGAGTGTACACAAGTCTGAGTGTGTGCACAGGCCTGAGTGTATGTACAGGTTTGGGTGTGTGCACAGGTCTGAGTGTGAGTGTATGTATATAGGTCTGGAGTTTATGCATAGGCCTGGGGTGTGTGTGTGTGTGTGTGTGTGTGTGTGTGTGTGTGAGAGAGAGAGAGAGAGAGAGAGAGAGCGCACACATGCGCGTGTGCACGTGCCCAGGTGTGGATTGTGGATGTGTGTGCATCCTGTGGTCACATTGGTGCGACCCCTGGACCTCCCCACCCACCTCTTCTCTGATGATACACGCGGACCAACCTGTCAGTTCCTAAGATCTCTCAGGTATGATGAACATACCAGCTTCTGCCTTCCTCCCCGGGAGGCGACTGCTTGGTGAACTCTCAACCCGGCTGGTAGGAATGTGGAACCTTGTCAAATAAGGGACCTTTGTGGGTATGGATAGATCAGTGCTGGACAAGAGGGGACCAGGCATGTACTGGAAAGGTGCCCTGCCTGTCTACACTCCAGTAGGCCTAGGGAGGGGGAAGTCATTCATTTATGCACAGCTGAGGGACCATTGGCTAGGATATCTCTCCTAAGAAATAATTACAGAGGTGCATTGTGGGTGTCAGCTGTATCATTTGCTTCCTGTGCTAGATGAGGAAATGGGCAAACAGAGAGGGGAAGTCACCATCCTGAAGACACACAGCAGGCAGCAGGCCTGGCACCAGGCTGACCAATGCTAGGCTGTGTTTCCTGGGGGAGGGAGGTGCAGAGGCGGGGGCAGAGGGCCTCAGTGGGAAATGGTTGTTATGAGCTAAGCCCTTGGTTAGGCAAGCACTCCTGTGGTCCCCAGCCACCTCCTGGTGGGTAGCCAGCCCTGGGTGGGCATGGGGCGGAGCTGTGGGTGGGCACCCCTCCCCCTGGCTGCCTGTTCATCTAATCTTGCTTGTTCCAGTTCCGTCAAGTAAGTCATTATAATTTTATGCTTTTTAGATGAATATTTTTACGCAAGGGCGCAGTAATTATCTTGGCTGGGAGTTTAATGATTCCAGGCTCCGTTGAAAGAAAGTTTCCTCATAAATCAATCTCTCTCTCTCTCTCTCTCTCTCTCTCTCTCTCTCTCTCTCTCTCACACACACACACACACACACACACACACACACACACACACACACCCCTTTCCTTTACCCTTTTTCTGTGTGACAGAGTCCCACTCAGCTTCTCAGGCTGGCTTTGAACTCGTTCTGTAGCCAAATGGGCCTTGAACTTGTGATCCTCCTGCCTCAACCTCCAAATGTCTGGGATCCCAGTGGTCACCTGGAAAGACCGGTCCAGCCATCTACACACCTCCTGCCAGAAGCCTCCCCAGCAACCCCACAGCCCCCCCCCCAAGTCAGACTGCACTTCTCAGAGCCCGAGCCTCACTCTGTCCATCCTGGGGTCTCTGCAGAATGTGTCCACTCTGTCTTTCAGGCTGAGCCCCACCCCAACCCCTGAACTGGCCACTCCAGGGTTGATGAGCTGAGTGGATGGAAGGAACTGGCTGGTGACCCGCAGGTCATGGGTGGTAGGTGCTCTAGCAGAGCATAAGTATGTGACTGCCATTTGATGGGAGGACATTTTATCCAGCCAACCTTGCGGCTGGGAGAGTCAGGATTTCTGGCCTCATCGGGTGGCAGATTCATAGGATGGGGGTTTCCGAGGTATAACAGAGGCTTAGGGGAACAGTAGTTCTTCCAGGATTAAGGTGGGAGGTCCCCAGTGAGCCACAGTTCCCACTACCCCACTGCCACTCCCAGGTTACCCTTGCCATCTGGCCCCAGAACAGTGGGTTTGGCACACAGACTGTTTTATGTGTGTGTGTGTGTGTGTGTGTGTGTGCGCGCGCGCGCATGCACATATGCATGCATGCAATACCACATCCTTCATATGTAGGTCAGGGGACAAGTTGCAGGAGTCTATTCTTCCCTTTCACTGTGTAGGTCCCAAGGATCAAACTCAGATCCTTGGGCTTAGCAGCAATCACCCTTACCCTCTGAGCCATCTCGGCAGCCCCCAGGTGCTCATAGTTCCGACACAAATGTCACGCTAGTCTCTGCCCTACATGGTAGGCAAGCGGGGCATCACCAGGCAGAGGGACTCCATTCCTCATGGTCACCAAAGCTTCCAGCTACTGCTGGCCTTGACCTCACCAGGCCCCAGGAGTTCACTGCAGCTCATAGAAAGAAGGGGATATTATGGAAGGCTGAAAAAAATGATCGGTTGTACCGTCTAACTTATTTTCTGCTGGCTTTTAAGATGGAGTAACTTTCTGGTTGCTTCTCGGTCCATCCTTCCTCCCTGGGGACAGGTGTCTCTGGCTCTAGATTGGCCATGGCTGGGGGGGTTAAAGGAATTCTGAGGTTAAAGGGCTTTGGTGAGAAAGGATATCCGGCAGCGCAGTATGATTGGAATGTAGCAGATCGTACCTTCACTCTGAGTGTTCACCCTTTGATGTGCACCCAGGATAAACACAGGGCTGGGAACCACACCCTCTACTGCACAGATGTCCGCGGCAGCCTCATCACAACAGAAAACTAAACACAGGCAAAGATCCATCCGCGGACGACCAAACAAACACACACACTGCCAGGTAACCACACCGTGGAATACCACCCGTACATCCATGAAAAAGAATACTATTCATTTGTGGAAAAGAATAAAGGAAGAAATCTATAATAAAGGAAGAAATCTATAAGACATTTTGTTGCCAAGTGTGGTGAAGTTCACCCGTGATCGCCACACTCAGGAGGCTGAGGCAGGAGGAGTGCAAGTTTGAGGTCAGCCTGGGTGACAGTGTGAGCCCCTGTCACAGAATACTAAAAATAGGAGCTTGGCAAGATGGCTCAGCGGTTAAGAGCATTTGTTGCTCTTGCAGAAGCCCGTGTTTCCAGTCCCAGCACCAATGTGGTCCTTCTTAACTGTCTGTAAGTCAGATTCCAGGGAATCTGGTGCCCTCTTCTGGTCTTCATGTGGATTGCATGCATGCGGCACACATACAGACAGGCCAAACACTCATATTCATCAAATAAAAATAAATACGTTCAGCCGGGCAGTGGTGGCACATGCCTTTAATCCCAGCACTTGGGAGGCAGAAGCAGGTTAGAGCTCGGTGATTGAGGCCAATCCGGTATACAGAGTGAGTTCTAGGACATCGAGGGCTACACAGAGAAACCCTATCTATAAAAAAATAACAATAAAAACTAAATAAGAATTAATGAATCTTTAAGTACTCAAATTATTATGTTAAATCAGAAGCTGGTCAACCCTCCAGTAAACAGGACAGGCTGCTGTGAGCTTTGTGGGCCTGCGTTCTTTTCGCTATCCTTTTCATTATGTCAAAGAATCGAGCATCACTAAGAGCAGCCCCGGAAGGAGAGTGCAGCCATCAGAACACCATGACAGTGCTTTCACCCACTGCAGTGAGGCCAGGACCGTGAGCCACCCTCAAAGAGGAAGGTCAAGGTTGAAGGGAAGATGATATATTTCCCGAGCAGGCTATGGTGTCAGCTCCAAGAGGTACCATCTGCTAGGAGCCAAGACACTCCATACCCTCTTCCCTGAAAGCCTGCATCTCCCCCTTGAGACTCAGGACCAGCAGGTGGCACACTGATGCCTCTGACAAAGGCTGCCTTTTGGTGGTCCAGCAAAATGCCACTTCCCAGGGGAGCGTCAGCCTAGTTACCGCCAGCACAGTAGAACTAACCATTGCTCTAGTCTGCCCTCCAGGATGTCTGGGGCTTGACACTCAGTAAGCCTTGCTGAACCTGTGAGATCCAGGTCAGTGAAGGACCCTGCCACAAAACAAAACAAACACAAAGTGGAAATCTCTTGAGGAACAGCTCCCAAGGATGATCTCTAGGCTCCATGTGTGTATGTATACACAAACATGTCTGTGAACCACACACACACACATACACACACACACACACACACACACACACAATAGATGTGACCCAGTGTCCAGCGACTGGGGGATGCCAGGATATTGCTCAGCTGTGAAATGGACTGGCGTGCCAACATGAGCCACGACCGGAGTCAGCCTCAGAGACCTTGTGCTTTGTGACAGACAAATGCAGAAGGCCGGGTGCCCAGAACTGGCAGATTCACAGAGAAGACACGGGATAGTGGTTCTCAGAGGCCGGGGAACTGGCAACAGGATGGCCTGAAAGACACGTCATTTCCCTGCTGAGCGGAGAGAATGTTCTAGCGATGCGGGGAAACTCTAAGAACTCTGAGTCATTAGCTGAAGGAGGTGGGAGGCCAGCAGAAGTGGTGTTAGCTTCCTTTGATCCCAGCACTTGGGAGGCAGACTCAGGAGGAGCAAGAGTTCAAGGTCATCCTTGGCTGCAGAGTGAGTTCAAGGCTAGCCTGGGCTACGAAAGACCCTGTCTCAATAGCAGCAGACAAATCAAAGAACCACAGTACAAAGGATGACTCTGACACTTACAAGCCACCATGACCTGCCCTCAAGAATTCAGGGATGTGAGCTCAATGACTCCTAACCCTAGGTTCTGAGGGGGACCGCCTTGCCTCTCTTGTCCCCTCATTGATGCCAGGCTCACATCAGAGGGGCAGGGAAGAGGCTGGGTACCTGTGGGCTCTAGCATCCCCCACCAGCTCCCCTCCTGCTGCAGGAAGAACAGAGCACAGGCTGCCTCCCTGGAGCTGTCCCCAAGCAGACTAAGGCCACAGTGACACCACCGCGTTCCTGCTGAAGCCTGTGGGTGTCTCCTGACTCCCCCTCTTGTGCTCAGACACTTCTCCCCGGTAATGTCCCCGTTGCCATGGCAAGAGGCGCCCTATTCTATCAGAGTGACAGTCACCACCTAACTGGGACTGGAGCCAGCTCAACCCAAGGGCAGATTAATTCTGCTGCCACAGTCTGCCTCTGAGCCTCAGGGGAACGCAGCTGCCTGCCACCTAGCTGCTTCTGAGGAGGAGCTGAGCAGAGTGGGGGCATGTGGGGTCCCCTCTGGAGCCATCCCTGAGGTATGCTGGGTTGGAGGAGGTCCAGCTGACGTGGATCCCTCCTGGGTGCTCTGTGTATGAGCTACGACGTCACCTTGAGCGGCAGTTCCGTTATTTTAAAGATGAACGCCTGAAACCTGCTTTGTGTTAGGAGTCAGGTCCAGGGGCAAGGTCCTTGTTCTGGACATCAAAGGAAGGGACATGGAAGCTTTGTTGTGAAACCAGGACGTCCTGGTGAGGGGAGAGGATGATGGACAGCCTCGGGTATCCTGGGGAAGATTCTGTAGAGATAACCTGGAGTAGCCCTGAGGACAAGTCAGCCAGCAGGGAAGCAGGTGTGTGCAAAGGCCCTGGGGCAGGACTTGCTCGGTGTGTTCAGGGAGTTGGAAGGCAGATGTGAGCAGCTGGCCCTGTAAGTCCTAGAGGTCAGTGACCCCTCTGGGACTTAGAAGAGCAAAGGGGAAGAAAGGAAAGTCTTCGGGAAGCTCTGCCTTGCATTTAGCAGGTAGCTCTTGCCCCTGGTGTCACACGCTCCAGTGGTCAAGAACTAGGTGACAGAGGGTATGACGCCCTACCCTGAGGCTTCAGCCTAGGAAACTCTCCAGAAGCAAAACCTCTTGCTTCCCTGGCTACACAGAAAAGCTTCTGGCTGTGAGTCTCAGGTCAGAGGACTGAACAAATGCCACCCAAGCTCTGTGTGCTGGGACAGGTTCTCTGACAACAACATGTCTCCATTTCTGCATGTGCCAAATGGGGACCACAACGGACCTAGGCCACAAAATTGTGGACAAATCCCTGGCTCTGCGCACAGCCACAAGAGCTGTCCCAATATGAGTTTAAATGACTGAAGGATGTGAACGTGGGGACCTGGCCAAGTGACCAGCTGGAACCCTGAAACCCGGACACAGTGTTGACGTGGAACATAGCTGGGGCTTGGTCACCATCGGATCCCATAATAGAGTTTCCTAGGAGGAAGAAGTGTCCCCAAGGCAGCCCCCACACCTTGTGCCCTGTCACCTGCCAGACCTCATCCTGGTTCAAGAAAGCTGGTGGCCAAGTGTCCCTTGTGGAGGACCTTGGGGCCAGCTAGCCTGAGTAGCTACCAGTGGTGACCGGAGCAATCTGGAAACCATAAGAGAGTGAGTAGGAAGGAGATGACATCCAGGGGGCAGAGACACTCTGGGGGCCCAGGCAGGCTCCACAGTCATGTGTGTGCATGCCACGGAGGTGACACCACCTGGCATATGGCCCTGCCCCTGCCCTACCCGTGCAGGAGTGAGTCTCTCTGCTCCCCAGCAGGAAGTTGACCCAGTTGAGGTGACCTTATTTGACACTTTCAAGTGGCAACCTGTGGAGCCACTTGTACCCCAGTTGTACCCCACCAAAAAGGGGTTCAGAGGGCCAACCTTGGTCCTTTTTCACACACACACATGCACACACACACACACACACACACACACACACACACACACAACTCTCACTATCTGTAACTTTAACTTTGATCCCACCAGAACCAGTTACCTCTGCCTATCCCCCACCCCCCAGGGTCACCAGAAACAAGGAAGACCACAGTGTAGAATTATTCAAGGCAAAAAATGGAGGCTAAATAGCCCAAGGACTCCTTGGGATTGAGAAATCTAGGGGAGCTGGATGGAATAAGGGGGTCCTGTCCTTTGGTGTGAAGCCCCCCACTGATTTGCGGAAATGGTGTGAACTGGTTCTAAGGTATCAACAGGCTGGGGCTGGGTTGTGTCTCTAGGGTACCTATAGACAACCCCGTAAGTTCTCTAAGTCTGAAGCCTCTAAATCACAAATGTTACACACAAACCCAACATAAATGAATAAACATAAAATATAATGAATAAATTAATAAAAGGTTTTTGGGGTTGGAGAAATGGCTCAGTGGTTGAGGACGGACATATTGCTCTTCCAGAGGACCCAAGTTCAGTGCCCAGCACCATGTCAAGTAGCTCGTAACTTCCTGTAACTCCAGCTCCAGGGGACCCGTTGCCCTCTCCTGGTCTCCAAAGGACATTGCATTCATGTGGAACACATGCCCACATGCAGACATACACATACTTTCAAAATAATAAAAATATTTTTTTTCTGAAAGAACGGTTATATTTTAAAGAGACGTAGTTTTAGGGCTGGGACAGTGACTCAGTTGGCATGAGACTTATCTAGCCCATTCAAAGCCCCGGGGGCCATCCCCAGTACTGCATATACTGGAAGTGGTGGCTCAGGCCTGTAACCCTCAAACTCAGGACAAGGGGATGGAAGAAACAGAAGTTTAAAGTCACTCTCAGATGCAGTGTGAATTTGAGACTATCCTGGTACAGGAGACCCTGTCTCTAAATAATTAAAAGGGACCCCCTTAAAAAATTATTATCATGGGCTGGAGAGATGGCTCAGCGGTTAAGAGTGCCGACTGCTCTTCTGAAGGTTGTGAGTTCAAATCCCGGCAACCACATGATGGCTCACAACCATCCGTAATGAGATCTGATGCCCTCTTCTGGGGTGTCTGAAGACAGCTACAGTGTACTTGCATATAATAAATAAATCTTTTTGGTTTGTTTTTTTTTTTTTTTTTTTTTGGTTTTTTGAGACAGGGTTTCTCTGTGTAGCCCTGGCTGTCCTGGAACTTACTTTGTAGACCAGGCTGGCCTCGAACTCAGAAATCCTCCTGCCTCTGCCTCCCAAGTGCTGGGATTAAAGGTGTGTGCCACCACTGCCCGGCAATAAATAAATCTTTTTAAAAAAATTATCATCATTGTTTTTATCAAGACAGGGTCTCACTATGTAGTCCTGGCTATCCTGGAACTCACTATGTAGACCAGGCTGGCCCCAAACTCACAGAGATCTGCCTGCCTCTGCCTCCAGAGTGCTTGGATTAAAGGCATGGACCATTACACCTAGCCTTCAAATGAGTTGTATGTATAGCACATGTAATCATGTGCCCAAGGGAGCTGTTCTGTTTTAGTCCAGAACCCCTGGACTAGAGTTACACATGATTGTGAGAAGCCCAGCATGGGTGCTGGGACTCAAACCTGGGTACCAAAGCCATTAGCCAACTGCTGAGCCATCCCTGGCCCCTGAAGAGACACAGTTTTAAAGGATCAGTTGATCTACACATCAAAGACCAAGGCCCCTGAGGCTTTTAGGATAATACCTGCATTATCGCATCTTTAGAAATAAGGGCCAGGGCTGGGTGTGGCTCACTGATGAAGCTCCTTCCAGGAATGTGTCAGGTGCTGGACTCCATTCTAGGCTTACAAAAGATTTACAGAATGAACAGAAGACAAGGCTCAGGGTAGCTCCACACCCTCACTGCCAGTGACCGAAACAGGCATCTCCAGTGACAGAGTGACCTACCCAGTGGGTCCTCACCTTGTCCTGGGCCTCTTGCCAGTCCCTCTGCAGACTGACTTTAAGAGAACCTGAGGGAAAGGCTTAGCAGGAAGGGCCTCTCTGAGTCATGGCATGAAGAAGAAAGAACATCCTTCACAGGCACGCAGATGTTTGGGGTGGGCTCCCTGCAGAAGGAAGACCATGTGTGGAGGCCTTGGAGTTGGGCCATGCTTCCTGGGTGTGACAGACAGGGAAGCTGAAACAGACGGTGGGTATTACCATGGCAGGTCAGGACAGCTTCAGGGTATGATTATCAGTGCTTGTTTTCTTCTCAAGACAGGGTCTCACTATGTAGTCCTGGCTATCCTGGAACTCACTCTGTAGACCAGGCTGCCCACGAACTGGAGGGTTTGGACCACGGCTGGGGAGTGGCTGGCATAGCGGCCTAAGGGAGACCAGTGACGGGGCGCTACATTAGTCCTAAGCAAGAGAGAGCAGCAACAGGTACCAAGGTGCACTGTGATAGGCTGGAGTCCAAGGTTACTGGCTGGGCCATAGCCTGAGAGGCAGGGCTCCCTCTGTGGCGTCAGAGCACCGATTCCTCTGCAGAAGAGCTGCTGGGCACAGCTTCTCAGGGGCTACAGTCAGGAGGGCAGGGTCTTGTGTGGAGGCCCATCCTTGGGTTCCGTCAACCCGTCAGGAACCCCACGTGTGCACCTGGAGCAGAACCTCACTCAGTACTGCACACATTGTGCAGGGCCCAGTGGGACCTGATAAATGGACTGTGTCCAAAAAGCCAATCAAGTGTCAGTAAGAGCATTAAGGAGACCGTTTCTCATCCTGTGCCCCCAGTTCCCATGTGCAGGAGCCCGCAGTCAAAGCTGGGGTTGGAGGGAGGGGCTCAGCGGCTAAAGGGCACCTGATGCTCGTCTTGAGAAGAGTTCAGTTTTCAGCGGCCGTGCCAGGCAGCTTACAAATTCTTGTAATTCCAGCTTTGGGGTATCTGGAGTTCTCGTCTGGCCTTTATGGGCAGACACATACACACACACACACGCGCACACACACACACACACACACGCACACGCACGCACGCACACACACACACATACAAATAAAAAATTCAATAATAAACCAGATGTGGTGGTGCACATCTTTAATCTGAGTACTCTGGAGTCAGAGACAGGAGGATCTCTGTGAGTTCAAGCCAGCCTGGCCAACAGAGTGAGTTCCAGGACAGCCCGGGCTATATAGACCCTATCTCAATAAATTAATTAGCAAATTAATTAATTATTTTTTAAAAAGCATGAAGACTTGAGTTTGGATCCCCAGAACCCACTTAGAAGAATACCAGCCACAGTGGCAAGTGCTCATCACCCCAGGGCTGGGAAGGCAGAAACAGGAAGATTGCTGGACAGCCAGCCTGTGCCCATCACTGAGTTGGGCGTTCAGTGAGAGGCTCTGCCTGGAAAACAGGGTGGACGGTGATTGATAAAGACATTCGCTCTCAGTTTCTCACCTCCAGAGGCCCTACAGGTGAGCGCACACACACAAACACACACACACACACACAGACATACATACACCCAGACACAGGTGAGCACAGACACACACAGACATACATACACACAGACACAGGTGAGCACACACACGCAGACATACACACACACACACACGCAGACATACACACACAGAGACACGCACAGACACACACAGAGACACACACACACAAACAGACACACATACAGACACAGACACACACAGACACACACACACACACACACACACAAACAGACACACATAAAGACACAGACACACAGATTTTGCAATGAAAAGAAGTACTAATTGTAATGAATTGGGCAGCCTAGAATGACTTCCTGTGGCAGCCGTTTAGTTTATGGGCACAGCCTGTGAGGAGGAGGCAGGAAGGGGACCACCTCACAGGTACAGGCTTCTTCCCCTTGGGGTGACAAAACATTCAGGAAGGATGTGGTAGTGGGAGAGAATGTGCTGATTGTTCCAAGTGTGAATGCGCGCTCTCTCTCTCTCTCTCTCATATGTGTGTGTACATGTGTGTGAGTGTGTGTGGTATGTGCATGTGCATAAGTGTGTGTGGTATATGCATGTATGTGGGTATGTGTGTGGTATATGCATGTGTGTTTGTAGTATGTATAATTGCTTGTGTGTGTATGTGTGTGTATGGTATGCGTATTGCATGTATGTGTGAGTGTATGTGTGATATGTGCATGTGTATAAGTATGTGAGGTGTATGTGGGTATGTGTGTGGTGTATGCATATATGTGTGTGAGTGTATGGTATGTGATTGTGTGTGAGTGTGTGTATGGTATGTGATTGTGTGTAAGTGTGTGAGGTATGTGCATATGTGTGGGTATGTGTGGTATGTGCATGTGTGTGTGTGTGTGGTATGTGTATTGCATGTGTGTGTGAGTGCATGTGTGATATATGCATGTGCATGTGTGTAAGTGTGTGTGATACGTGCATGTATTCGTGTGCGAGTTTCATTTTGGAGCAGGGCATCTTCCGTAGCCCAGGCTGGTACTGAACTCCTGATCCTCCTGCTTCAGTCTCTCAACTGCTGGGGTGACAGGTGTGCCTCATCAAAACTCATGGCAGATTTTTTTTTTTGAGTTGCATGTTCATGTTTTGGACAAACAGGCAACAAAAATTGTTGTATGTTGTTAAAGTCTGTTGAATGTGGAATCCGGGAATGAGGAAGCACCCCCACCCCCACCCCCACCCCCACCCCGCATCTCCATCAACCCCGTGCCTTGGGTCAGGTTGGCCCACTGGCTCTGTCATGGAATTAGGGGAAGCTGCAGAAGAGACACGGCATTAAAGACGCCATGTCCTGGAGAACAGGAGCCAGGGAACCATCACCAACGCAGTTATTTCTTGTCACATGGAATAAAAACAATGCCTATAGCAGGAAGAGAAGGCAGAAGCCCAGTCATGGAGAGAAAGCTCAGGAGGGTACTCGAGCAGATGCTTCCCTCAGTTTCCCCAAATGGTTTCTGCTGGACAGCTGTGAATCCTTGATTTGATGATATATTTCTTTTTTTTAAATCATTATTTTTTCTATTCTATGTATGTGGGTGTATTGCCTGCATGTATGCATGTGTACCTACATGTATGTCTGTGTACCAGGTACTCAGGAAGGCCAGAGGAGGGCTTTGGATCCCTGGAACTGGAATTATAGATGGTTGTGAGCTGCCCTGTGGTGCTGGGAATTGAACCTGGGTCCTTTGCAAGAGTAGCCTGTGCCCTTAACCCCCGAACCACCTCTCCAGCCCCTGGTGATGATTTTCTGTCTGCCTCTCCTGTCTGCTACTTGATACTTGTTCTTTGCTTGCCATGCACTTAATAAACTCACTCAGCCTCACACAAAACACAGCTGTTGTAGATCATTCTCAGAAGCGTGCAGAGCGCCTGTGTGCACGTATCCTGTGATATGCCCAGCATGTCTTAGCAAAGGCGAGCCAACTCGTGCCTGCTACTGCAGACAGAAACCAGGGCTGGGGAATCGGGAAGGAAGGCCTTTGGACCTGTGGGGTGTTTGATCTCATACACTTGTTGCTGCAAGGAAGCAGACAGCTCCCAGGTGAATTGAAAAGGAATACGAGAGAGAGAGAGAGAGAGAGAGAGAGAGAGAGAGAGAGAGAGAGAGAGAGAGAGAGAGAGAGACAGAGAGACAAAGAGAACAGCGAGCTGGCAGGCAGTCCGGCTTGGAGAGTGAGGAGGTTGTGTTCAGATGTCGTGTGAAGCGCTGGGCCTTTGCACTGAGGACAAATATCCTTTCTGTCCTAGGAGAGGGTCCGTTCTGAAGGAGGACTGAACCCAGGAGCAGTCCGGGAGACTTTCCTAGGACACAGTGGAGTCTGAAATGTGTCAGGACTCAATTTTATTTTGTATTTATTTTATGTGTGGGGGCCGCCTGCGTGTATGTGTGTCCCACATGCATGCCTGATGCCCACAGAGTTCAGAAGAGGATGTTCGATTCCCTGCAACTGTTAAGAATGGTCGTGAGCCATCATGTGGGTGTGGGAACCAAACCCAGGTTCTCTGCAAGAGCAGCCAGTGCTCTTAGCCTCTGAGCCATCTCTCCAGCCCCTTAAAACAAACAAACAGCCGGGTGGTGGTGGCGCACGCCTTTAATCCCAGCACTTGGGAGGCAGAGGCAGGAGGATTTCTGAGTTCGAGGCCAGCCTGGTCTACAAAGTGAGTTCCAGGACAGCCAGGGCTACACAGAGAAACCCTGTCTTGAAAAAAGAAAAAAAAACATTGTAACAAAAAAAAAACAAACAAACAAAAAATTTGGGAGGCAGGATCTCATGTAGCCCAGGCTGGTCTCCAACTCACTTTGTAGACAAGGATGACATTGAACTGCAAATCCTCCCCCATCTATCTCCCCAAGCAACTGGATTACAGACCTGCCGCACCATGCCCAATTTCGTGCTAGGGATGGAACCCAGGACTTCATACATGATAGGCAAGCACTCTACCAACTGAACCATACTCCTAGCCCCCTAGCCCTCTTTATTTACAAATGAGTGAACAATGTGAACTCTGGGAGCCCAGCAGGGAGGGGGTAGCTGATGGCAGGAGCAGGGTGTGGACAGATGGCTCACGGCTCTTTAGAGGAAAATACAGAGGGCTCAGGACCAGCCTTCCGGTGACTCTGTCAACTTCTGTCTTCCTGGAGCCCAACCTGGTGGCCCAGATGGCCGGTGACGACCCAGGCTGAACTGTTCTCCATCATTGCTACAGAAACTGTCACCTAACCTTTGGTGAGATGCCCCCTGTTTCCTGTACCAGCCCATTCTGGCCAAGTCATTCCCACACACAGGGTTTTAGGTAATTTCTATTTGTAAAATTACTCATCGTTATCTTAATAATCTGCATTAGTCAACAAACTTTTGGCTCAGAGGAAGAAACCCCATTCCAGTCGCCTTCAGTTAAGCGACGGTTCCAGGAATGGCGGATCTGAGTGTGGTTTCAGGAATGGCTGGATCTGGGTGCTTGCACACTGGGGAGAGAAAGGGAAGCACAGAGAGAACAACTGTGTCTGATGCAGGGTTTCCTCAGGGTGAACAGAGATGGAGCTACTGGCTGCAAGACAATCTCCTGTCACTCTGTGGCAACCTGAGCATGAAGGGAGCCCTCTGGGTTGATGGCTGATTGGTACCCTCACTGAACCAGAGTTGTCCTCTATAGAGATCACATTCGATATTGTGCAGGGGTGAGGCATCTTGGGGACATTGAGAGGGTCTATATTAGGCAAGGAGAGATGGTCCTAGACAGGACAAGCCATGACTCTAATCAACTTATGGTTAGTTATGCAGATATATTAGGAGAGAGGGTAGGTCCTGATGGGTCCTGGAATTAACCAAAATGTTCTGCTGTTATATTGTTCTCTCCCCACACTACATCCCACAACTGACACCCAAACCAAGTAAAACAGCGGTTCTCAACCCGTGGGTCGAGACCACTTTGGGAGCCACACTTCAGATATTTACATTACAATGCATAATTGTAGCAACATTATAGTTTACAGCTATGAGGTAGCAACTGTGGTTGGGTGGTGGGTCATCATAATATGTAGAACTGTATTTAAAAGGGTCTCACAGCATTAGGAAGGTTGAGGACCACTGGGCAGGGTAGGGTGCCCAGTCCTGTGGTGGTCTGTACTCTCATGTGACGTCACTTCTTGGGACCACTGAAGGGGATCCTATGAGGCCCCATATGTCCTGAGACTCTGGTATTGGTAGAATACCAGGGTTAGAGGGAGGGGAAACAAGTTGTGAGAGATGGCTTCTGGAAGTTTACTATGGAGTTGCTGACAGAAGCCTCTGGCCTTTTGTCTGCAAACAGAGATGTCTCCTGGGCCTGGGACTCTCCCAGACTACGGTTTAGCACTCCTCAGTAGAGGCAGGAGCAGGCATTTAGATCTGCAACTTTAAGAATAGCCAACTCCCAGGTGTAACTCCTTTGAGGAGATTGCAAAGAATTAAAGATAGATTTGGAATCACTGGACGATGGTGCTTGAATCAATTAGTGATGCCTGCCCTGGGAGTGGAGGATGATAAACATACATGGTGTGCTAATATTTGCTGAGATGTTTCCAGGCCCTATCAAAGCTTTCAAGGAGAAGACATCAGAGACCACCCAGTGACTGAGGACATATACCCTCTCTCAGGAGCTGAAGGAAACCCTCTTAAATGGTATTTAAAGGTAGGCTCTGTCTCCGCTCCTCCGTCTGCATCTGAGCATTAACTCTGCTCAGTTTTCCCAACTCCAGCCCCCAACTCGGGAGTGATAATGATGGTGATGTTGAACATTCCTGGGGCCGCCAACACCTTCAATTCGTCTCCCACGCCCACACGCAGTGGCTCCCGGGCAGCGGATGTTTCTCTTCAAGTTGCTACATTTTGCAAGCTTTCTGTTGAAATTCAGTAGCTTTTAGAAAAAATGCACAGGCCTTCCTTCCTAAGGAAAATTTGAACTGTACACACCCGGAGGTCAGTGAACCAGTTGACGGTTCTCCTTCTACCACCGTGGGTTTTGCGGATCAAACCCAAAGACTGTCAGGCTTGGCAGCAAGCTCCTTTCCCCCATTGAGCCATCTTGCCTGCCCCCAGTTTTTTGTTCTCTTGTGGAGACCGACTCTCACACTGCAGCCAGGGCTGGCTGGCGTTGAACTTACTATGTACCCCAAGCTAGTGTCCAACTTGTGATCCTTCCGCCTCAGTACTGGGGATACAGGTGTGTACCATCACTCCTAGCTGGGAATTTTCATAAAACCACCACATCTGGGGAGCCAACCCAACTTCAACCAGTTGTACCAGTCCAGCCCCAGTTTTCACCCTAGAATCCCCCTTAATCACCGGCCCCCGACACCCTTTGATACTTTTTCCCATGGGGTACCTGACTTGGGACTTAAACAGAACCCACTGAGCTTCATGCCTCTGCGTCTGGTCTCAGGCACGTCACTATGACTTGTTCTGTTGTGTATAGGATACCTTGGCAAATGACTACACCAGGCTTCTGCGTCCCTGGGTCCTTGTGGACAGGCATCTGAAAAGCATCTACACGTGGGTAACCTTTCTGCCTCTTCCTCGTCCGTCTGCTTTTCTTTCTCTTCTTTTCTTTTTGGTTTTTTTGAGACAGGGTTTCTCTGTGTAGCCCTGGCTGTCCTGGAACTCGCTCTATAGACCAGGCTGGCCTCACACTGGGAGATCTACCTCTGCCTCCCAAGTGCTGGGATTAAAGGCGTGCATCACCACCGCCCACTTCTACCTGCCTAGTTTTCTAAGCACAGGAACCCATTTCTCAAGGGATTCTACCAGGAGGATGGAGATTGTGGTCGCAGCGTAGATTCGAGGTCACATAGAACAGATGGAATTTTTTTAAGGTGGCCCAAAGACCTTATACCGTCGTCACTTGTATGAATGCCCCTGTGTGTGCACATGCAGATGTGCATATGTGTACATGTGTGTAGCATGTGTGCATGCATGTACGCTGGGGATTCACCAGGCTTCACAGGTACTAAATCAGTGTTCTATCTCTGAGCTGGCCCAGACTTCTTTTTTTTTTTTTCTACTGTGGCCAGGCTTGTTTTCAAAAGACATTGTATGTGGGGGATGGGGCAGCGCTGGAGAGATGCGTCAGAGGTTAAGAGCAACTCTAGAATTCTGCTTCCTTACTCCTACCACGGCTGAAGGTTTCACAGGAACACATAGGTTCTGCTCCATCTGGCCCAGGCCTCTCACTGCTGCGTCTCGGCAGGCTCTTTTCTCCGAGTGCAGCGCAGGCTGGGGGGGGGGGGGCTGTGTCTCCTGTCACCTTCCCACCCCGACTCACATGCTCTGCCACCTCCTCGTTCGGCTGTTCCCATCCTGAGACCTTTAGTTCTCACGGTAGTGGCCTCCCCACCCCCTCCCCTCCAGGTGATCTGAAGGGACCGCAGAGCCTGCTGGGATAGAACCCTGTCAGCTCCTTGCTTTGCTGCACACAGGGAGGGGCAGGCTGGCTGCTTACAGTCAAGGCCACTGGTGCCTACAGAGCTCCGGCTCTGCCTCAGGACCTTTGCACTTTCGGTTCCCTTTACCTGAACCGACAGAGCCTCTCACTGGCTTGGAACGTGCTGGAGTAACTTGGTTGTGGGAGGGGTGTCGGTGAACATCCCCAGCAGGGGGATTAGTGTGTCAACATGCATGAGATCTGGGGATCAAACTTAGGTCCCTGAGCTTATACCCAGCAAGTGCTTTACATATGGGGTCATCTCCTATACCCACCATTGCACACTAATTTCTTTGTGTAAACACCCCTCACTAGGGACATAGGTGTCCATAAGTGCTCTCAGCAGAGCCCTAAACTAAGTCTGCTCAGCGTCAGCTCTGTCCTCCACAACATGATTGCTGAGCCTCAGTTTCTCCCTTTTACCTCTTGCACGCGTTGTAGTCCCCATGGAGAGCTAATGGATGGACGTTAGTGCTAGGTGGAGCTGAGCCTAATGCATTGGTCAGCTACAAAGCTGTTGCTGGGTAACAAGCAGGCCCAGCATCTCTAAGCTTAATAGGATAGGTACTTATTGCAACCCGTTGAGGAAACCTAGTTGCTACAGTCACAGGAGATGACTATACAGTGCTCTCAACTTGTAGAGGGACACCTCCAGGCTGTGATTCGGGTGTCCCTTGTCTCCCAGGCTCTGTCCACCATGGCTTGGGGCAGGGGGCGTATATGTACCACGTACAGAGTTGAACAGGCCCAGCAGGAGAGACACCACCCACCTCCTTACATAACGTGTCCTTGGGGATGCTGGCCCAACACCTGCCTCAAAATGAACCTTGCTTAATCTCAGGAAAGCCTGGGTGAAAGCTGAAAGCCTGGATGTGTCCTGTTTGGGTTAAGTCCAGACCTGCCCAGGCCTGTCGGCTAATGCCCCAGGCAATGGTCTTGGAGGCTGTGGAATCCCTCTGCAGGTGCTGGGTGTGGGGTCCACACATCTGCTGTCAGAGCCCCCCTTCATCTCAGGCCATGGAGAAGCAGAATGGAGGGGGGCGCAAGTAAGAGTGGTCTCCATCCTTCAGTTGCCTGGTCCACCTCAGACCTGCATGAACAGTGGAAGAGGGACTGGCCATTCTTACTCCCGGGCAAGCTGAGGTGCAGAACTGTACCTGGCCTGAGGTCACAGGGATCAGTACATTGTCCCATGATCTCCTGCTGTGCTGTGCCTGCCTCAGTTTACCCTGTAGCCTTAGGATAAAATGGTAGGTGTTGGATCCCAGGATAGCCTGGGGGGGGGGTGGAGAGGCTATAGTTTAGGGGTAGGGGTGGAGTTAGGGGGAGGTCTCTCAAGCCTGAGGTCAAGGGTCATGCTGGGACCGCCAGTGGCTGTGCTGTCAGATGAGTGTCAGGAAGCCATGACTCCCCGTCTTGGGGACATCTTCAAGGTCTACTTGAGTGTCCTCAGAATGTGACCTGAAACATGAGAGACACAAAGGCTGCAAAAGCCTTTTTGTGAGCAAGTTCGCGTGCCGTACCACACCTGCCAATTCCTGCTGGTTGTACGCGTCAGCCCTGTTCCGTGTGGCAGGGAACGGGCAATGATTGATCGATCTAGATACTCAGGCTAGGAGGATGCCTAGCCTCCTAGGAGGAGTGCCTTCAAGCCTCACCCCCAGCAGGTGGCGCTGTTGAGAGGTGGTAGAAGCCACAGGGCCAGGCCTAGCTGAAGGAAGTGTGTCACTGGTGGTGGTAGAGGAGTAGGGGTGTGTGTGTGTGTGTGTGTGTAGGGGGGTGTTTCCCCCTGTATCCCACATCCCCTCTGAACTTCCTGTCCACCATGATGAGAGCAACCTCCTCCTCCACAGATCCCTGTCACCTCTGCTCAAGTGACCCCAGATTGACCCTTCGGAAACCCTGAGTCAAAAGGATTAATCCTTTTGAGTTGTTCCTTCTAAGAAATCTGACCCAGAAACTTACATTCTTTTTGTTTGTTTTCGTTTTCGTTTTGTTTTGAGACAAGGTTTCTCCGCGAATCCCTTGATTGTCCTGGAACTCACCCTGTAGACCAGGCTGTCCCGGAACTCACAGCAATCCACCTGCCTCTGCCTCCCGAGGCGTGTGCCACAAGTGCCCTGCTGAAGTTTACATTCTTTATGCTCTTCTGTTGACTCATTCACTCAGTAACCCTTACATCAGCATATACTCTTTGCCAAGTGCTGTTCTGGCTTCTGGAGACAGAGTTCTAGACAAGACACACCAGGTCCACATTCCCACAAAATTCATGTGCATATCATGTATCCATGTACCAGAGGAGACGGATACTCCACACATAGCTGTCCTGTCAGGAGGTGGGATGGTGCCCAGACCTTTGGCCAAACATCATTCCTGGTAATGACTCTAGATGTACCAGCTCTTGAGTGAAGGTGGAGAGTGAGTCCCACCCGCGGAGGGTGGTGCTCCCCAGTGTGGGCGGAGCTCTTTCGATCAGCAGAGAAGGTGTGAGAAGAAAGAGCTGACTCTCCTGGGAGCTGAGAGGAAGTTCCTTGCCTGGCTGCCTGAAAGCCAGGACAACGGTGTCCCCCTCCCTGTGCGTCTGAACTGGAAGCGAGCTTCTCTTGGGATTCTGGGCTTTGAATGGAGGTGCATGGCAGCTGTCCTGGGTCTTAGCTCCAGACTCAGAGGGAACCACAGCACAGCTTTCTGGGCCTTCAGCCGGCAAACTGCTGATGCTGGGGTTTTGTAGCCTTGATGACTGTTAGCCAGGTCCTAAGACTCTATATCCATCAACCGCCTATCTACTGATCTATCTATTGCCATTTATATATAATCTCTCCATATCTTCTATCAGTCAATCTTTTGTCTGCCTGTCTCCTATTATCTATCTTGTTTCTCTATCTACCTATCTCTAGCTATCATCTATCATCAATCTACCATCTCTCTGTATTTCTGTCTGTCTGTCTTAGGCTTTCTATTGCTGTGAAGAAACAACCACGACCACAGCAACTCTTCTAAAGGAAATGATTTAATTATGGCTGGCTTACAGGTTCAGAGGTTTAGTTCATTATCTTCCTGGCAGGAAGCATGGCGGCACACAGGCAGACGTGGTGCCGGAGAGGGAAGCTGAGAGTTCTACATCTGGAGTGACAGGCAGGGGGAGGCGACTGTGAGCCACTGAGCCACGGCTTGAGCTTCTGAGCCCACTCCCCTAGTGACAAACTTCCTGCAACAAAGCTGCACCTGCTCCTACTACAACAACGAACTCTACGCCTCCTAATAGAGCCACTCCCTATGGGCCAAGCATTCAAACACATGCCTTTATAGGGTCCATTCTTATTCAAACTATCTGTCTGTCTGTATGTCTATCATATATCTATCTGTCTATCATCTTTCTATCTCCTGTGTGTGTATCTGTTTGTCTGTCTATCCATTCATCTGTCTGTCTGTCTATCTATCTATCTATCTATCTATCTATCTATCATCTTTCTATCTCCTGTGTATGTGTCTGTCTGTCTGTCTATCTATCTATCTATCTATCTATCTATCTATCTATCTATCTATCATCTTTCTATCTCCTGTGTATGTATCTGTCTGTCTGTCTATCTATCTATCATCTTTCTATCTCCTGTGTATGTGTCTGTCTGTCTGTCTATCTATCTATCTATCTATCTATCTATCTATCTATCTATCATCTAACTAACTAACTATCTGCCATCTGTCTTCTCTAGTCATATCACATGACCTATTGGTTCTGTGACTTTGGGTGAGACCCCTGACTATATAAGGGTGACAAGCCATACTGAACATGAAAGATGAAAGGGGACCTGAGGGGAGGGAGGGCAGTTTTTCTCAAGCACTCTCAGGAAGTAAAGAGTGATGGTGTACCTGAGGCAGTCCTGAGTGCCAGGCATGTTCCTCATAGGTCCTGAGGCCCAGGTGGGTGTGCCAGAGAGGGTAATATGGCAGACTTGGGGATGAGTTGTACGTGTTGGCTTGTCTCCCCTTTAGCCCTTTTCTCTCCTGGGCATCCTTGTCGTTTTCCTTGTATCTGATGCAACCTGGGAAGTCCTGGCTGGCCCTGGGGTGGCAGGTACCACGACAAGAGGGTCTGGGTGGCTTCACCTTCTGGCTGCTGCAGCTGGCGCTAGTATGCTGCCTCCTCAGGGACGTTGGAGCCCTGTCCCCTGGACCTCGTATCGTGTTTCCTATGACTCTGGAGTCCGATGCAGCTGTGTGCTGATGGTAACGGCTTGTGGTCTTGTGGAGGTTTAAATGAGAATGGTCCTATAGGCTTATATGTTTGAATGCTTGGTCCCAGCTAGCAGAACTATATTGGAAGGTTTAGGAGGTGTGGCCTTGTTGGAGGAGGTGCGTTACTGAAGGGAACATTGAAGTTTGCAAAATTCGTCCCATTTTCAGGTAACTCCCCCTGCCTCATGATTTGTCTCAAGATATGAACTCATAGCTAATACTCTTGCATCATGCCCGCCTGCCTGCTGCTACACTCCCCACCACCACGGTCATGGATTTACCCTCTGAAACTGTAAGCAAGGTCTGAGTAAACCCTTTCCTCTATAAGTTGCCTGGGTCATTGTCTTAGGGTTTTACTGCTGTGAACAGACACCATGACCAATGCAAGTCTTTTTTTTTTTTTTTGTTTTGTTTTGGTTGTTTTTTTTGTTTTTTTTTTTTGTCTTTGTTTTTGTTTTTGAGACAGGGTTTCTCTGTATAGCCCTGGCTGTCCTGGAACTCACTCTGTAGACCAGGCTGGCCTTGAACTCAGAACACCTATTCCAAAAGGCCACAGCTCCAAATAGTGCCGCTCCCTGGTCACAAATATATGAAGATGGCAGGAGTTCCATCTTCAGATTCCCTGCAGGCTTAGCGACATAGTTTACCATTTAATTCCCACAGTAGTAAGCTGTACAATTTGGATCAGAGGGGTTGAACAACTTATCAAGAGTTGTGCAGCTAGCAGTCTACTTCTGGGCATGGGTGCCCAGCCGCCACACCATACAGCTCTCTAGACCCATAACCTCTGTAAGGCGTCTCGCTGGAAAGCTCTGGATGGGGGCCCGGCTCTTCCTAGTTTAGAGGAGAATGCCTGGCAGGATCTACAGCCGAGCATGTCTCATTCCCCACCACCAGCCACCCAAATGACTGCTGTATCCATCTTAAACATCAAATCATGGAATCATTAACAAGCCTCCCTAGATCACCCACTCCTTCCCCTTTTTTGAGACAAGGTTTCTCTGTGTGGCTTTAGGTGACCTGGAACTCACTCTGTAGACCAGCTGACCTCAAACTCAGAGATCCTCCTGCCTCCGCCTCCCAAGTGCTTTGCTCACTCGCCTCAGCCGTCTCCATCCCTCAGTGGTTGCCTGGAGGCAGCTTTCACCTGGATTCTGTCTCTGCACTTGCTTCTGGATGGTCTCCATGCTCTAAGGCTAAGTGGCTTCCATTGGATCTTCCAGACACAGGCTCGGTGCTACGGAAGCTCCGGTCCCACAGAGGCATGAAGTCACCCTGTCAGTGAGACCAGTTCTAACCCGCCAGCTAGGGCCAGAGCTTGTCCACAAGGAATACCCTGGATGGGTGGCCGGAAGGGCTCCCCTCAGAAACCTTAAGCCAGGGAGTCTGAGAACAGGTCCAGTGGTTTTCAAAGGGCCAGGCATCAGTGGGATGATAGGTGGGGGAAGGGGGCCATGTGGTATCCCTTCCTAGGTTTGTCAGAGGGTGGGTTCCTTGTGTATGTGTGGGGAGGGGGGTTTGGTACAGCTTCACCTCTATTGGCAGAATGGCACCAGGAAATCTCGGCTGAGGGCAAAACCCAGATGTGTCCCCTTGGAGTCTGTGTCCTATCCATCCAGGATTGCTTCTTGTTGCACAGTATAGCCCCTCTATGCGACATGACCTTCCCTCAGCTCATGTGAGCTTTTAGGTCCTTGAGATAACTGGAGGGGCCTACTGAGCCACAGGATAGGCAGATAGACAGGCTTGAAGTCTCTAGATCCTTTTTTTTTTCTGTGTAGACCAGGCTGGCCTCAAACAAAGAGATCTGCTTGTCTCTGCCTCCCCAGTGCTGGGATTAAAGGCACACGCCACCACTGCCCTCCAGATCCTTAGAGACTGCCATATCTGGCCCAAAGGAGGCTAGCAGAGACTAGAGGGGCTATTCGTGGGCATGTCCTGCCTAGCCTCTGGACTCTGATTTGGTCGTGGCCTGGCCCTGGCCTCTGACTGGCTCTTCTGTAGGTGTCTATGCTGAGCTGCTTTGAGCCCCAAGGTAGGAAGGGTAACCAGTCAGGGCCTTTGGAAGTTTGGGGTGGGGGAGGGGTTTTCCCACCAACTGTGAAAACTACCTTCCCAGGCCCAGTGGGGAGGCCAGGCCACCCAGGGGCTCATTCTGGACATTCTCCAGGAGGCCTAGAAGCAGGGAATGTGGTACAAAGATGCAAGGGAAGCCTGCTTCAAGCAGCAGCTCCAGGCCCGAGCAAACTCACACAGTGTGCTCAAAACCAGATGTCCAAGCTGGGAGGAAAAAAAAAACCCAGGGATTTTCATGACCCATCGTCAAAAATTCCACATGGGATACAGCAGAAGCCAAGTTCTCCCTCCCTCCAGCCCTGTTCCCAGGCCCCAAACCCTTCTCTGTTCTTGTCTTCTGCCCCACCTCTACTCCTCGACCCATCTCTGTCACCACCGAGAGACCCAAGAGAACAAAGCTAAGGCTTGGGCGCATGCTCCTTGCAGATGTCCTGACAGCACGTCCTGGAATCGGTTTCTCCTGTGACCTTTCCATTGCAACTCTGACCTCAGCGCTCTTGCACACACCCTTCTCCCACAGCCTCTCTGTTGTTCCTGGGCTACCCCAGGGCCTTTGCACTGGCCCCCGTGGCAGCCTGATCCTTTTTGGCCTTCGGCAGTATGCACTGTACCTTCCTCTGCCTCCCACCCTTCAGCATACTGCCCTGCCTTCTTGATACCTTTTTTTTTTCTCTTTCTTTTTCTCAAGAGCACCTACCACCTAGCCGGGCTTTAAGTATATTTACTTGTATTTAAATATGCATTTGGGGCTGGGATGTAATTCTATGGAAGGCTGTTTGCCTTTGGCATTCAAAGTCCTGGGTTCAAGAACCAAAACAAAACAAAAACCAAAAGATCACCTGCTCCTCCTCTCAGCAAGGGCACAGCACATAGTAGGTGCCTCTCGGCTAGTACATATCCTTCCAGAAATGTCCCTGGCAAAGACAGGCACATACAGACAGGATTATCTAGCTGTGATTTGCACGCTCTGCATGGGGGTGTTTGCGTTAGACCTCAGAGACCTGGCATGTGGCCGGACTCCTGCTGTCCCACTGCCTGCAGCTGAGACAGCCCCTGGGTTCCTCTGGCCTCTGGCCACTAACAGCCAGGACCACAGTGTTGTGGTCCTCGTGGTTCCCTGCTCAGCTCCTTCAGAAATGCTGGCAGTGCCACAAATACAGTTCCAGACAGACACGGAAGCAAGCGGGTGACTCTGCAGTTTCTTGTGGTGAAGGGGATGGAGGGTGGAAGGCTGGGGGCTCCAAACCACATCCTCAAAGATGTTTTTGCATGGCTTGGGGAGGGAAGGATGGATCACCCTTTGTCTGTGAGACCCCCACCCCACCCCCCACCATAGTAGCCATGGCCACAGTCACAGTACCCTGGTACACAGCAAATCCCTCCTCCATTCCTTAATGACTGGAAACTATGGATGACTTCCTTTCCCATTTGCTGAGGCCCGTGTTTCGGGGGGGTGGGGGGGGGGCTTGGGGTCGGGCAGGTACAACAGTCATTTGTTTTGCTTAACTTGTGAGATGAAGGAGGTTATCCGCAGGCTTGGGGACAGGTGTAGGCTAGGCAGCAGGCTTCTGGGATTTGCTTGCCCTCTGAGAGACTGGGGTTGGCTGATCCTATCAGGCCTGAGGCCTTCCAGCTTGCTAGCTCTGTTGGAATTCTTTGCAGATACGGTTCTGTGTGAGTTAGAGATCTGGCCCCAGGGAGGCCTTACGGTCTCTTTCATTGTAGACAGCATGCCACAGGCCCTTTGCATGTGCTGTGATGTCCAGATCTGGTCCTTGGGATGGCTGGACAGGGCTCTTATTTTCTCAGGTGAGTTCTGAGCCTGTCATGCTGGCTTCTTCAGATTTGCCCCGGAGAACCACAGGTTTAATTTGCCAGCCTGGCTCCCTAGAACTGTTAACTTGAGTGGATCGTCACTGGAGGAACAGGCTATTTCCTGAGGAGACTTCACCTGCCTAGAGGTTGAAATGATAGGCCGTTAGAAGCCATCATGAAATAAACACGCCAAAGAGACAAGTTCTAGAATGCTCAAGTTTTTATCCTCTGGATTCCCAGCATTCTTTATTTGTGTATTTATTTCTCCCTTGAACTTTCGTTTTGAGGGCAGGTCTTCCCTTCCCCCAGCCTCGGCCTCCAGAATGGTGGGGTGACAGGCATGTACCATCAAGCAGGGATCTTGGTTGAGTGGCACGTTCCCTGAATGCAGCGGGGAGCACTCCGGCTGACACTCCGGTCTGCACTCCGGCTGACAATATCTCAGCCACAAACGCCCACGGGAACTTCAGCTGGTGAGGAATGAGGAAAAAAGAGCAGGTGTTGAACTGTAAAGCACTCCGGGGCTTGCAGTTAGATAGGAGGTCAGCGGCGAAGGGCTTCTGAAGCGGGTGATGGCAGAGGATGGGGCTGACATTAAAAGATGATTGGCTGCCGGGCGGTGGTGGCGCACGCCTTTAATCCCAGCACTTGGGAGGCAGAGGCAGGCGGATTTCTGAGTTCGAGGCCAGCCTGGTCTACAAAGTGAGTTCCAGGACAGCCAGGGTTACACAGAGAAACCCTGTCTCGAAAAAAAAAAAAAAAGATGATTGGCTGAGGGACCGCCACATGTAAATGACCTCGGTTAATTTGCCAAGCTCTTAGGAAGGAATGATCGGCTGATTAGAGGATAGAGATGGATTTATTTACCTAGAATGATTTTTGTTATTATGTTGGGGATTGAAGGTAGGGCCTAACACATGCTGGAGAAGCACTCTATCACTGAGCTACAAGCACTCAATCACTGAGCTATAAGTACTCTATCACTGAGCTATAAGCACTCTTATCACTGAGCTACAAGCACTCTACATCCCCAGTCCTCTTGTATTTTCTTCTATTTCTAATTTAAGACAAGGTCTCTCCAAATTTCCCAGATTGGCCTTGAGTTTACTCTGAGGCCCAGGCTGCCTGCAACTTGTAATCCTCCTGCCTCAGCACCTTCAGGTAGTTGGGGTGACAAGTGTGTATTACCAAGTTAGGTTCTTACTTGTATTTTTTCTTTTTTTTTTTTAATTTATTTTTACGTGCATTGGTGTTTTGCCTGTGTGTATGTCTGTGTTGAGGGCACCAGATTCCTCGGAACTGGAGTTACAGATGGTTGGGAGCCACCATGTGGGTGTTGGGAATTGAACCTGGGTCCTCTGGAAGAGCAGCCAGTGCTCTTAACAGCTGAGCCACCTCTCCAGCCCTTATTTTACTTTTAAAAAAGCATTTGGCCTGGGGCTGGACAGATAGCTCAGCTGTTAAAAGCATTGAGGTCCTGAGTTCAGTTCCCAGCAACCACATGGTGGTTCACAGCCATCTGTAATGGGATCTGATGCCCTCTTCTGGTGTGTCTGAAGAGAGCTACAGTGTACTTACATATATCAATAAATAAATCTAAAAATATTAATTGGGCTTGCGAGTATGTTCATGTACCGTGGGTGTGCCTGGTCCTTACAGAGGCCAGAGAGTTTGTTGGGTCCCCTGGAAATAGAATTACAGATGGTCTTGGGCCACCATGTGGGTGCTGGGAATTGAACCTGGAAAATATCCAGTGCTCTTAACCACTAAACTATCTCTCCTGCACTTACTTTGTAATTTGTTTTTGAGTTAAAGTCTCATGAATTCAATGCTCCAAGCTGGGCTTGAACCATGATATTTGGGTGAGGATGACCTTGAACTCCTGACCATCCAGCCTCCACTTCTAGGCAAGTGCACTACCCACTGAGCCACCGTCAAAGCCCCTTCTTCTTGTGTGCCTGGGACATTACTAGGTTGGATCTACTGCAGAATATCTTTGAGCCATATCTGAACTTCAGGCTCTTTAGCGGTTACTCAAAGTTGCCTGTCTATCAGCTGTCCTTAGATCTCCAAGGCTCCTACCCTCAAGAGCCTAGTAGCAAACAGGGTGTGGTGTGCTATGAGCAAAGTAACCCTTGAGGTAACAGTGTGTGGGGATGGTGTGGGTTCAGTTCAGCTGATGCTTCTTCTTGCTGCCAGTATGTCTATAGCGTGTGTGTGTGTGTGTGTGTGTGTGTGTGAGCACCCATTAGAAATTTGTGGCTGGAGGATTTGGGCAGGGTAGATCATTTTTCAGACCTAGGTCTACTATGAGGTCGTGTGGAATCAACATTGGACTCGGCCAAGGCTTTGGAATGAAGCTGCAGAGTCACTGTGGGGAGTGTCTGTCCTTTCCTGTGGCCCAGGAGGACAGGGCTCCACAGTTTATAGCAGGAGACTGAGAATGCCGCCGCCGGCCAGTCCTCCTTAGGGCAATGATTTTCTCTGGCCTCAGTGGCTTTGCCTTACAAAGACCTGGGTGGGTAAACTGCAGAGCCTTCCATGTGGCCCACCCTGGTCTTTGTCTGAAAGCATAGCCTACCTGACGACCCCTCTCCCCCAGTGCCTGGGGTTGGCAAAAGCTGGGGGGAGTGGGAAGACACCCCAATCCTTTCTCCACAAGAGAGAAATCTGAACCTATGCAAATGAAGGAGTGTCCCTAGATGACTCCAGGGGACCAGTAGGAAGGTTGGAGAGGGAGGCTAGCCTTGTCTCTTCCCTCCCCCAGGCAAGGCAGATCCAGCTGGCCTTCTGCAGGTCTGGTTTTGGGCTCTTCCATTGCCAGCTGGGCAGCCAAAGAGTGGGTGCAACACCATGGGTGTGTGCCCCTGACCTCTGACTCCTCTTCCAAAGGGCACCCGCCCACTTGTACACTTCCTTTTTTTTCCACTCTTGGACTCGGTTCCCCCTTCACCATCTGCCCCTCTCCCAGAAGGGGTGGGGAGAGGGAACCCTCTGCTTGGGTACAGGAACCCCAGTACCCCTGAGGAAGAGGCCCTTGCCCTGGCAACCGCACTCCCGCCGCAGCCATTCCCCCGCTCTCTAGGGGCTCTCTTGTTGGCAGAACCGAATCTGCTGAGACTTCAGTCCAAAAAAGGAAAGTTAAATTAAAAAAAAAAAATCAAACTCTCCAACGCGTCTAGGGAAAGCAGAAGAGGAGGGAGGCGGCGGCTGCAGGGCTGGGTTCCCTTGCTTGACTGCTGTTAAGATCTGAGGCAGAGAGGGCCCACTTATGGGGCGTGTCAATGAGCCCTACTGCTAGTGGGCAAGCTCCGACTGGGGCTCGGTGGTCCTGGTTGGGTGTCCAAGAGGGGGCCACGGCCCAAGCGCGCAACCTAGGCACGCGTCCTGGAAAATTCCCTATGAATGTTCACTTTAGGTATCAGGAGGCCTGGGTGACAGGGCAGTACAGCGCCACTCGCGTCCTATGAACTCGCGTGGGCCTCTCCAGGATCTCATATTCCAGTCACTGAACCAGCTCCTCACTGGCTGTGGTCCGCAGAGCCTTTCCCCAAGGGCTAATCTCCCAGGCGAGGCCCAGCGAGTCGCTGAGCATCTGCGTGCGACTCTGAGGGCTCCGTGGGTGGCCCTCCCGGGGCGTCGTCCCCGCATCCCCTGGACACTCCTGAGTTATAATTTAATAGCTGAAACGCGATTCCCGTGAAGTCTCTGGGGTTCGCGAAGGAGGAGGGGGCGGGGAGGCATTTGCTCCGCCTTCTTCGGGCGAAAAACGCAGCTCGGGGTGCGCAGGCCTGGAAAGAGTGCATGCGGGCCCTTTAAGGCGGCAGGGGCGGGCTTCCACGAGGCCCCGCCCATAGCCCCGCCCCTCGCCGCCAGGAGCGGAGCCGCGGGCAGCGCAGGCCGGGCCGCATCCCCGTCCCCGCGCCAGCCGCCCGCGCCCGCCATGCGCGCCCCGCAGCGGCCCGCGCGCCCGGGCCCCGCGTCGTAGCGCGGCGGGCGGAGACAGCAGGCTCCCAGCCCGGACCCGCCGCGTCCTCGAGCCCGAACGGCGCCGTAGCCCGGCGCCAGCGCCCGGTGCTGCCGCCGGCGAGGTGAGTCGGGCCGAGTGCGCGGAGGGCGGCGGGGAGCGGGTGGCTTCCGGGCCGGGGCGGCGCACGCGGCGGAGTTGGCGCCCCCGAGGGGACGGGCGGCGCGGCGGGGAGCGCGCGGGGGCGCGGGAACTTCGGGAACTCTCGGGACCTTGCGGGGCGGTGCAGGCCGCGACCCTGGCACCCGGGACCCTGCAGGATGGAGCAGGCCAAGACTTAGGGACCTGCGGGGTGGAGCAGGCCGAGAATCGGGGACCTTGTGGGATGGAACAGGCCGAGAACCGAGGACCCTCTAGGCGGTACAGGCCAGGAACTGGGTATCTCCTGGGAGGCGCAGCCTGAGGACCTGGGGACCCTGTAGGATGGCACAGCCTGAGGACTGGGAAACCCTGCAGGGAGATGCAGGCCGGGACCAGGGACCCTCTGGGATGAAGCAGCCTGGGACCTGGGGACTCTTTAGGGTGGTACAAGCCAGGACCCGGGGACCTTCTGAGGTGGCACCAGCTAAAACATGGGAACCCTGCAGAGAGGTGCAGGCCAGGACCTGGAGACTCTCCTGGGGGTGGTTCAGGTCAGGACCCGGGAGCCCTGCGGGCAGTTTAGGCCAGGACCCGGGTACCCTGCGGTATGTTTTGAAGGCCAGGCCCCGGGGATCCTGCAGCAGGGTGGCGCAGCTTGAAGACTAACTGACTGATGTACTCTGTTTTGGAGAGGGACAGGACCCGTGGACCCTCTGTTGTGGCGTAGCGTGAAGACCGGGATTCTCAGGGGTGGGTGGCGCAGCTCTAGGACTTGGGACCTCCTCCTGGCTGCTTCCCCAAAGGACTCTGGGGTAGCACAGGCCAGGATCTGAGACCCTCGGGGGTGGTGCATTCTGGGGACCCAAGGACCCCGTGGGCGGCCGCGCCTCCCCTTTGGTGACGCGGCGCCGCCTCCTCTTCCCTCCCCCTGGTTCGGATACTTAGGATGCCACTAGTTTGGGAAGTTGCAGATCCGAGCCTAGCGGGGCAGCCGGGAGCCCCTGCACCCCCAGACGCGCGTGGGAAGTGGCTTCCCCTCCCGACCTTGAGGGAGGAGAGGGGGGCGGGCGTCCAGACCGGCGGTCCCTCGGGCCTCTAGAGCTGGGGGCGCCCAGCAGCGGCGACTGAATAATCTTTACATTGTAGCTTTATTCGCACAGCTAGGTCCACCCGCTGGCGTGCGCGCGCCCTCCCCGAGAGTCTGGTGCAGGCAGCGGGGGCGGATCCGTTCGTTCTCAGCCTCCTCCCTTCCTCTCCTCCTCCTCCCCCCTGTTGGTGAGAACTGGTTTTATTACGATTACGGCTTTTTTTTTTCTCCCTCTTTGCAGATTTGGTGGAGGGATGTGTGAGGGGGAGGTAGGAGTGGGAGGCATAGAATCCCGGGGGGGACTCTGTGGGCAGTGTTAGGGTGGCCTTGGCTTTGCCCTTTTGAATCAAGCTCTGGTCCCTGCGGCTGCTTTGATGAAAGGGGCTCTGAGGCCAGGCGCGTGTAGGGGGTGCATCTCAGGCCGCTGCTGGCGACTTCGTGGGTGGCCTCTTTTTCTTTTTAATTGTAGAGGAGGGGGCAGAATCGTCAGAGGGAGGCGAGGTGGCTAGAGGCCTAAGTGTTCTGCTTGGTTCTGCAGCTCAGCTCCTGGGTTCGAATCTTGGATGGCTGACTGATGGGGGGTGGGGTGGGCAGATGACTTCACCTGGCTGAGCTTTTGGGCTTCTCTTTTGCAGAGTGAGGGTAAAAACAGTTCCCAGGTCTGGGGCGCTTCTGTGAACCGAGTCTGTGCAGAGGGTCCTTGGATAGGTTACTATGACTACTGTTATTTCCGGATTCTCATCCTTGCTCTGTCGTCGGATTGGGGAAACCCACGAGAGTGTCTGCCCCACCTTTGGGAGCTGGGAGGGTCTGATGGAGGAGGCCCTCGGAATGGAGAAGGGCCAGGCCTCAGCCCATTGAGCACTGGCAAACACGGAGTTGGCAGCCGGCTGAGCTGCAGTTGAGTGGTGGAGGGGGTGGTGAGGGCATTTCGGGTACCGCCTAGCTTCCCTACACTCCGTGTCCCTGATTGGAAATTTACTGCTGTTGCTTTGGGGTGCCAGGGGAGCCTGCGCTGTTCGAGTCCAGACGTGGGGGTGGGAGTGAGTGGCCAGACCTAGCCTCTTCCCACGGAGCTATTTACGCTTGCCCGGGAATCAATATTATTGATAAACCCATGTCGGTGGTAATGTGGCTGTCAGGCCCCGGTGAGGGATGGAGACCCCTCCTGGGGCTGTGCCCCTCCCCCTTTGGTGAGGGCTCATGGCTTAATCCCTTCTTTTCGCCCAGTGAATACTCAGGCTACCTCCCAGAGGTTTCCTAGCTCTGCAGACAGGAACTGAGCTGTAATACGGCTGGATTCTCGTTCTGGGCCAGCAGGTGCTTGCCACTCTACAGCCCCCTCTCCACGGGGACCCCGGATTCCTGGCTGGAAATGAACTCGTTGTTTCTGTCTGGGTCCCACCCAAAACTGGTGGTGGGGAACCCCGTGTTATAACCTCGGAGATGGGGATGGCACCTTCTCGCCACCTAGTTAAAAGGGGAGATTGATCCAGCCAGAGCTTCCCACATGTTTGTCACCAGGGGCTGGCTGTGTGTTTTTTTTTTCTCTGTCTGTGTTTTTTTTTTCCTCTGCTCTGCTTCCTGTTCATGTCTCCAGTACCATATAGCAGCCTCCCCAGGTGATACCTCGGGGATAGTTTCCTGCAAGGGCGGCAGCTTTCGGGAGCTGGTGATTCCTGCTTAAGGTGCCCAGGGGATGGGTGTGTGTGTGTGTGTGTGTGTGTGTGTGTGTGTGTGTGTGTGTTGAGCCAGCTGTCTGGGGAAGGCAGGGCTACACAAAGCCAAGTTGGAGTGGGTAGCTTAGAAGACCCACCTCCCTGGGAGGAAGAGAAGCTTGGGGGAAGGGTCAGGTGAGCCTCCTTGGGGGAGGCGGATGGTATGCCAGGTGAATCCTGCTCTCCGAATTGCACTGCAGTAGCAAAACGGTGACATCCAGGAAAAAAAAAACAAAAAACACTGACTGTGTGTGTGTGTGCCATCATTCAGAAAGCACTTACTGTGTGCATGCCGGCTTCAGAAAGCACTTAATTGTGTGTGCCAACGTTCAGAATGTGTCTTTGTGTGGGCGCTAAGCATGTATCTACTGATGACACGTTCTGAGGTGGGCTATGGGGACGTGACTGTCCTATTTTGTAGATGGTGTCACAGAGGCCCTGAGGTTTTGGTGGCTGGCCTTGGAAGCTGGGGCTAACACCTGGCTTGTTCGCGGATCACACGGCAGACAGCCTTGGCTGCAAGGAAGGGAGCAGGAACTGACCTTTCTCTTGGGGTTGGCACCTGCCCATCTTTGCAGGGCTGTGGGGGAGGGCAGCTCAGAGACTGGGAACTCGTTCTCCCAGGGTTTGGAGAGGGGGCGGTGCCAGCGGCAGACTGGCATTTCTTTGAAGTCTCATTTTATCTCACAACATTCATGCAAATTTTTGGCATCTGCCTTGGCGACAGTGCTGTGTTTATTTTGAAAGGAAAACAGGGGTTTGAATTATTTAGCATGGTGTCTAACAGGGCATAAAGCTGCAAGGGGGGAGCCCTGAAGCCCAGAGTGCTCCGCTTGGGTCTCCCTGGGGACTCTGGCTAGGAACACCTAACCTGGGGTTGGAGAGGTCCTTGCTTAGCTGTTGCTTCTGAGAGCAACGCAGGTCAGAGGGTATAGTTGCCCAAGGTCACAGGGGGACTGTGGACCAGTGGTGGCAGTGAGTGAAGACATTCCCCCTAGTGACACCTCTGTGTTAGAGCAGAGTGCAGGCACACCACATTGCCTTGCTCATGGGTCCCTGGCTGGTCATGATCTGGGTAGATACCTCTAGAATCATGGAAGCATGGCACGGGGCAGATTGCTTGAGCCACTGTATCTGAGCTGGTGGTTGATTTAGCATAGCATTCTAAAGCTTCCAAAACTGTCTTCTGCTTCACAAGCAGTGTGCCCAGGCTGGTACCTCTAAATAGGACTTGTGGGTCTCACCTGTTAAGTTGGAACCCTGCCCTCCACCACTGGGATCTCTCAGGGGCTTGGTCCTCAGAACCACAGCACCGAGTTCGGTTCTGGGGAGGTTACTTAACCTCTCTCTAAGTCTTAGTTTGCTCATCTGTGAGATGGGGCCACCTGCTGCCACCGCTGCTTGGATACTGAACATCATATGGGTCACACAAGTCCACATGTGGCTTCGGATCTGCTGTCACCGCACATAGCTTCTCCATTGGAGAGCAAAGGCTTGACTGAAGAGTTTGTCATGGGGACTCATGTCCTTGCATTTGCTGTGTGGTCAGACAGGATACGTTTCTCTTGTCTTTTTTCTCTGTAAAAAAATTTTTTTTTGGCAGTACTGAGGTTCACCTATAGCCTTGGGTGCCCTTGACCTCTGTACCCTTAGTCTGGAATCCTCCTTCCTGAAGGCTGCCAGGTAGGTTCCCCAGGTGGTTAGCCTAGTCTCTTCCCTTGACCCCAGGTTGGAGCTTGTTGCCTTTTGGAGGCTGAGGGCTCCTCCCCTCTCCCTGGTTGGTGACTCAACGGCTCAGCTACTTCTCTGTGCTCTGGGAGCTGAGTTTCTCCTCCCACCTGTAATCAACCAGCATGGGGATCAATAGCAGCTTGGAGGATGGGAATGAGCTAAAGGATAAAGGTGGGACCAGCGCCTTCGGGTGTGTTGGGGGTTAACCCCTCCCTCTGTAACCCTGACAGTTGGGTTGCCTTAGGGGCGTTTTGGAAAGACAGTACTGTGACTTCCTGTGTTCCTCTCTCCCACTGTGTCTGGAGGGCCAAGCTCCTGAGCAGGTGGCTTTATTTAATTAGTTCACTGAAACCGCTTTAGCGGCTGCCTTGGGTGCCCTGTGCACAGTGGCTTTGGATGTAGGAGCAAAGTTGGCATTGAGCTGAACTTCATCTTCCTCCCATTCTGCGGGCTTTTCATACTCCATGCTACCCTGAAGGTCTACCTGTCCCGGGCATGGCTCCAGATTCCCCGGGTTCCCAGGCCCTCTACCCCTATGGCTTTGGTACCCACCTCATGACCTCATTTCCCCACCAACCTCTGATGCTGTATGTGCAGCCACTGGGAAGTTAGCAGTAGAGGGAATGTTCTAAGGCTTCTTCTGCTCGGAGCCTTCGCAGCGAGTGAGGTTGGTGGTACCCAGGACTGGAACCATTGTAACTATTGCTCTTGGTTTGTAGTCCTCAGGATCGGATCCAAGGCCTTGTGCATGCTGGGTAAGTTCTCGCTCAACTGAGCCAGATGCTAAGTCTTCTTTTTACCTTTTATTTACGAAACAGGCTCTCCCAGGGTTCCGCAGGCTGGTCTTGAATTTGGAGTCCTTCCTGCCTCAGCCTCCTGAGGAGCTGAGAAGAACCCTGCGGAACTTAACCATTAATTACCATAGAAGGGAGAAGTCCGTGGGGTGGGGAGTCACAGACCCATGGGCCATGTGGCTGGAGAGTCTGACTCTCTGGCAGGTGGGGATGTCTGTGCACAGACTTGGACCATAGCTGTGAATCTGGCAGCCCTGCAAGGCCAAAGTCCCAGTACCCCCGGTTTCCCCTTTCCCAGACTTAGCAGGCAGCTGGTGTGGGTCATGCATTGGTGGCTTTGTCTTTATGCACTGGGTGGCACATGTTGACATAGTAGCTGCTGATTCAGCTAGGTCCCTGGTGTGTTTGCGTTTCCCTGGTCCCCTGGGGAGGACCTGCCTCCTCCTCTAAGTGAAACTTCCTTTCTTTGCTATGAATTAATATACTGTGGACACCTTTTTTTATGGTTTTTTTTTTTGGGGGGGGGTGACAGGGACCGGGTAGGGTCTTTTTTAGTGTTTTGTTGCTGTGTAGAGGCACCATTTCCAAGACACCTCTCATGAAAGAATGCGTCTGATTTGGGACTTGCTTAGTTTCTCAAGGTTAGTCCTGATTCATCACGGTAGGGAACAGACAGGCCTGGGACTGGAACAGTAGCTGAGAGTTTTACTTTCTGATTCTATAGGCAACAGGCAGAGAAAGGGGGAGGAGGGAGAGAGAGGAGAGAGGCAGGGGCCCACCATGGGCTTTTGAAACCTCAAAGCTCACTCCCAGTAACATAACATACTTCCTCCAACAAGGCCATACCTCTCAGTTCTTCCCAGACAGTTCCACTCAGCGGGAAACAAACATTTAGCCCTATGAGCTTACAGGTGCCATTCTCATTAAAACCGCCCCAAGGTCTAACTCAGACTGTAGCCCAGGCTGTCCTGGAACTTTTGGGCAATCCTGTCTCAGTCTTGTTGAGTACTGGGATGTCACCATAGCTGGTCACCTGTTCACACAGAGCTGTTGTTCACTCAGAAAGGTACACAGCAACAAGAAGGTGTGCTTTCCGAACTGCAGAAGGCCAGGCTTCATAGAAAGGCACTTTCGTTAAAAAACAAAAACACCTATGCTGGCGCATACAGGAAGAGGGAAGACAGCGGGGGGCAGTGTGGAGGTGGGTACCACCGCTTTGTAGCTCCCTTGGGTTTCATCCCCAAGGCAGCCAGGCTGGTTGTGCACAGGCACTCTGAGTCCCTCTTCCCGTGTGTCCCTGGTGTCCCATCGGATATGTGATTCTGTTACACACTGATTGCCGTGTCCAGGTTCATACTGGTCTGTGTTCTGGTATACAAGTAAACTTACTCCAGGGTTCTTAAGGAACCATCCACTGCTTGCTGTGGGAGCCTGGGCTGGTGTGATCCTCACCCCCCATCCACCGCCACCGACCCCCAAGAGTGCTCCCTTGGCTTCTCTCTATGTAGGCATGGTTGATCTTGAATTCAGAGGTCTGCCTCTTTGGTACTGGGATTAAGAGCCGCAATTATGCCTGGCCCGCATTTTAAAAAACAAAACGAGACAAAACAGTGATTCTATGAAATACAGCCTTCAGGGTCCGCTGGCTCTGGCTCTGAAAGTCTCTTCTGCACAGGTGGAGCAGGGTGTGTTGGGGGTAGGTCTCTAAGACAATACTCCCACTTTGACTTTTTGTAGCCTATGTAGGTTTTTGTACCTGAGGACATAGGCCCTGGACAGGGCTCTGGAGGTCATGCTGAGTGTTCCCAAGACCCCTGCTTCTGGCTTGAGCCAGTGACTGTACCTGACTGTTGTATTCAGTGGGAAGACAAGGTGACTGACTTCAGGCACGATCCATTTGCTTCTTAAATACCGGTGCCCTGTGTTGAGCACTGAGTGGTTTCTGGGTGATTTGATGTCTGCTGTTTTTTCAGAATTCTCACCAGCTTTTTGTCCTGTTTTCCCTTTGCTTTGGTGACTTAGGAGCTCTGCAAGTCTGCATGGGTCTGTTTGTTTTTTTACCCATGTCACCCTGGGTCTAGATTCCTTTGTCTTAGCTCCCAGCATTGATTTTATCTTAACGTGGGTATTCTTAAGGATTGCCTCAGTGCTGAGGTCCAGGGGGAAGGTGCTGTGTCCCCTGCGTGCTGTGGTGGGGAAGGTGCTCTTCCCACCGATGTTCCCTGAGGGGAAAATGAGGCTGACTGGGGCCTACTTTAGCAAGATCAATTTTGAGCGAGCATCTCTGGGTAACTGTCTGCCTTGGGCGATTGACAGATTGACTTGGGGGTTTCTAGAACCCAAAGAAGAATGTGCCCTGGGGTGGTGGGATGTCATCTCTTGGTAGCTAGGGACCCTAGAGCCCTGCCCCGGATGGATGCTTTAAGATGTCTCTGCTTCCTCTGACCCACTTAGTACTGGATTGGGAAGGGAGATGGGTGAGCGCCCCAGGGGGTGGCTGGAGCTTGGATTAGGGCTGTGCTGGTATGGGGCTGTCTGTGGGTGCTGGTGGGGATCGCGGCATCCCGGTGCTTTGGGATTAGTCTTTCCTGGCCTAGATGGGTTCCATAGTCAACCTCTCTTGGGAAAGTAGCCCTGGAGTCAGTCTCTTGGCCTGAGTGGTCTCCTGGGTTAATTGCTCCTTGGCAGGTGGCCCTGGGGTCAGTGTCTGCTGTGCAGGTGGTCAGAGGATCAGTCTGTGTCCCCTTTCGCCTTACCCCTCAGGCCAGTTGTCCTGTTGTCCTGGGGCTAGTGGCTGGGTCCGCCTTCTATCTTTGGTGCATTTGGTGTTCTGTAACTTGTGTGTGCTTTGGACCCTTGAGGAAATCTATCCAAGCCTAGGTCTGGATAGGCCTGTGTGGCTGGTGGGGACTTAGAGCAGACCTTGTAGGGTATGAAGAGGCAGAAGGGGCCAGGGGGCTCACCCTGCAGACTTGACCCAGCTGCTGCAAGCCCAGGCTCATGCATGAACCAGGGGCATTGGACTCCACCCTGAACCACCCCCCCACCCCCAGCTGTCCTCAGGGAGGACCGCTTCCCTAGATCCGAGCTGGCTGAGAGAAAGCCAGGGACTTCAGTCTGGGCTTTTGCTTAGCGTAAGGCTTAGGTGGGCACTGGCTTGCACTAGCTTCCCTTAGACCCCTTCCTTAGACCTGAAGCCTGCTGTCACCTAGCTCAAAACCCTTCCCTTGAGGCAGGTAGAGGAGCATGAGGTGACCCCACAGGTCACCCCACCTCTTGAATATTTGTCTTGCTTACGTCCTTGGAAGCCTATTCTTCTGCTGCCTACCCTTGTGGGTAGAACCTGCCTTCCAGCACTGGAGGGTGACGTAGGGCCGGAGTTTGCTCTGTGGTCTTGTGTGTGGAGGTTCTCTATTGGGGGCTTTAAGTCTTAAGTCTCAGAGGCTAGGCCTAGAGATGTCTCATACCCATCTGTCTTCATGCTGGCCTCTGCAGGGCTTACTGAGTCACTCTGAGAGAATCCCTGTGTGGCCTGGTATCTCCATGGCCGTAGCAACCTGCCTGGCACTCATTGGGCTAATGGTGCCAGCCAGCCTGCTGTGGGAGAGCTAAGTTGGCTTTGAGTGTTAGCCTTGGAGACCCTGAGGTCCTAGGAGTTTGCCCTGGGTCAGCTAAGTCCCATAGCATAGTGGCTCCTAGGTGGTCCCTGTTGAGCCTTGGGAGACTGAGGTTGTGTCTTCAACTTACCTGGTTCACCTTTGCTGTCTCCTCTCGCTTTCTATGCCCGGACCAGGCCCTGGCATGGGTTGGTTGTGTCTTTTTCCTACTGAAGTTCTCCTTCAGAGGAACCAAGGATGTGACCTTCAGTGGTGAGAAGTTACTGTGGTTGTCCGTATTTAGGCTGAAGTCACGCTTCAGTGGGGTATACCCTGAATGTAGTGGTGTCCTTTTAAAGAGGGGCTGACATGATGGACAGAAGAGATGAGACAGAGGCAGAGGCGGGGCTGTGGCGGACCACAGGCCACTGGGGACATGGAAGGTTAAGGGTGAGTTTTCATGGGATTCCCAGAAGGACCTGCCCTTGAGCTTGGACTTCCGGCTCCAGAAGCATCAAGAATTGTGAGCCCTTGGGGGCCGCTCCCTGCCAGAGTCACCCTGGGAAGTAGATTGTTTCTCAGCAGTGGCCCTAGCCTTCCACACCAGTCACTCTGGGTGCAGTGGTGCATGCTGGGAATCTGTACTGGAAAACCGAGGCAGAAGGATCAGAAATTCAAGGTCAGTCTGGGCAGGATGGTGAGGCGCGCGTGTGCGCGCGCGCACACACACACACAGACAGAGGGACACATGGACACACACGGACACAGACACCCATGGCCGGTGAGGTGGTTCAGCAGGTAAAGGTCTTGTCTTAATAAGTCTGGTGACCTGAGTTTGATCCCTGGAACCCATGGAGATGTGGAAGGAGAGAACTCACTCCACGCTCCACAGAACCGCCCTTAGGCTTAAACACGCATGTTGTGTCTACCCCCTCTCCCCATATATGAACACACACAAAAAGACCAAAAAGACAAAAAAGCAAAATAATTTGGGCCGGGTAGATGGCTTTGACAGTAGTGTTTGCCGTGTGAACAGGAGGAGCTGAGTTTGGCCCTTAGGACCTGTGTAAAAAGCTGGCGTGGACACATGAGCCTCCAGGGGTTCTCAACCTGTAAGTCATGACCTGTTTGGGGGTCCGAATGCTCCTTTCACAGGGTGTGTGTGTGTGTTAACCTAAGACCAACAGAAAACACAGATGTTAAGACTCATAACAGTAACAAAATTACTGTTATGTCGGGCAGTGGTGGTGCACGCCTTTAATCCCAGCACTTGGGAGGCAGAGGCAGGTGGATTTCTGAGTTTGAGGCCAGACTGGTCTACAAAGGGAGTTCCAAGACAGCCAGGGCTACACAGAGAAACCCTATCTTGAAAAACAAAACAAACCAAACAAAAATTACAGTTACGTAGCAACAAAATAATTTTATGGCGGCGGTGGTGGGGTTGGGGATGCGATGTCACTACAACACGAGGTATTAAAGGGACGCAGCATAAGAAAGGTTGAGAACTACTGTTCTAATCCCAATGTTTGGGATGCAGAGACAGGATCCCTGGGACTCGCTTTGGAAGGGCCCATGCCGTAGTATGAGACCCTGTCCAAAAAACAAACAAAAAACAACCCCAAAACAAAAAACAAACAAAAAAAAACCAGGGTTAGGCAGGATCCGACCAGCACTTGAGAAGTCGTCTGACCTCCACATGCATGTGGACACACCCACCCACACTCAAAACCGAGTCAGAGTGAGCCCACCCGCCCAGCAGCAGAGCTAGGCCTGGCCGGCAGGGCCTGTGTAGCTGCTCATGCACAGAGGCCCCTTCCTCTGTGCCTGCCACGTCGACTTTGGCTGATCCTCCTTATGGGTTCTTCAGCCCCAGGGCCTTTGCACACTCTCTGCATGAGGGGCTTCCCACTGGGGCACCTCCAGCCTTGCTTCCTTCCACATTGCCTGTCCCGAGGGCTCTTTCCTGGTTTGTCAGTACCGACACCTTCGCCCGGCTGAGTGAGGGTGTAATGTACTAGGTCTTTGTGCTGTCATCTAATGTGTGAGGCTGTCTCACGGCAGTCTGTCACCCCAGCTACACTCCCAGGTTCTTGAATGGTGATGATACATGGTGGGTACAGGGCACCTGCCCCAGGACTGCCAGGGATCTGAGTCTCCCATCCGCCCGCCCGTCTTCATGGCTGTACCTTTGTCTAGATCGCAGTGCTCAAGGCCAGGTGCACTCGTTCTCTGAGGCCGTGACTGCTCTGGGCTGGTGTGGAGCAGGTCTAGGTACCATCGAGCCTCTGCATATGGATCTGTCATGCAGGCGCTGCCTTTAACAGCGGGGCATGTATATGGGTGGGTGTTGTCCTTGTCCACTGGCCTGCTCCTGCCCGGCCTGTGGGGACAGGTATGCACACTGGTGTGACAGCTGTGGGTGGCCTGTGCCAGAGGCTCCCTCTGCCCTAGTGTCAGAGCTGGTCGGGGATATTGGAACCCTGCTGAGACTGTCCTGGACTGGCCCCTTCTCAGCCTTGGTCACCAGAGTGCCCAGTTCCCCGTTTTTCAGATAGGGAAACTGAGGCTCATAGTAGTGTTACTGTTACGTCCCATTTTGGGTGGCAGGCAGGAACTTGTCTGTCTTTGAGGTCCTTACCTTTGACTGTCTGGAAACAGTCCCTGCCTTCATACGCCTCAGGTCACTGCAGTTGTTCCTTCAGGGCCGGCCACCCTCCAAGGCTCCGTCCGCAGCTTTGGCTGGCTCTGCAGAGTGGGGGCTGACCCTGCTATCTTGGCGTCTCCTTGCCAGTTATAAATAGCAGCTGCAGCATTGACAGGAAGCTGCATTCCCCCACCGTATCCCCCCTCCCCCACTGTGTCCCTGGCACCTGGGTGCTGCTATTGTCCTTGTCACAGCTTCGAGGGAACACCAAGGCAGGAACTGTTCTGTAGGCTTGCTGTGTGACCTTCAGGTTTGTGCTGCCCTCTCTGTGCCTTGAGTCCCTTGTCTGGGCATCTGGGTGCTGGAAGAGTACTTCTGGGGGGTTGGGAAACATTGAGGTGTGTATGGCCAGGAGAGACCGGCATGGGTCGGGGCATCGTTGATCTGGGGCAGGGGAAGCTGATAAGTTGCCGCTTTGGGACCAGAGAGCTGTTGCTTCCTCTGTTTTCTGGCCAGAAGGTGACAGAAATGGAAGCAGGGCCCTGGGTCAGCCTGGCTGGTTGATACTGCCATGGGGGTCCTGGTTCCCTGGTGGTCCAAGGGCTGGGGTATCTTCGGGTGGCTGTGAGACCCTACCTCCCCTGGCTGACAGCCTCTCCAGTCTTCATTCCTGTTTGCCACTTGTTCTGGAAGCCGTTTCCCCGCCGCCCAGCCCAGCGGCATCTTGCAGAGTTCTGTAGCCTGGCCTGGTGACGCCTGGAGACTTCCCAGAAGACACAGGCTCTGGTGGTGCTCGGCTTTGCTCTTGGCCTCAGCTGTGTAGGTGGTGGTGGTGGTGGTGATGGTGGTGGTGAGGAGGAGGAGGAGGAGGAGGAGAGGTCTCCATAGGGAGGAATTTCCTGTGCCCCTGGTCAGTCTCACGACTGGACAAAAAAACAAAACCCCTCCAAGAGTTAGTTACTCAAGAATGCGAATTGCTTGTTAATTTGTTAACCTAGAGTGGCGGGTGTCTCCTGTGATGGTCTCTCCCTGAGTCACATTTTTGTCAAGGCTACGCTGTGTTGCCTGGGGATGGATGTACGTCATGTGGGAGATGGATCTGGGCATGCCCTGTGTGCCTTGTGGGAACGGAGAGGCTTGAGTTCCTTGGACCCCAAAATTAGATGCTAGAGTTCAGAGTCCGTGGGTGTGGCCCTGGGAGTTCCCCTGAGGCTCTAAGGTGCTTATTTTGGAGTCTCTTAAAGCGGAACAACAGCCCCCAAATGTTGCCAAGTTTTGGAAGCTGTATGTTTTGTCAAAGGGCCAAGGGGAGCCAAGGCTGGAGATGAGACTTAGGGTGAGGGTCATCTGGAGCCAGGTGACCGTTGGGGGGGGGATCTCACCAGTGTGTGCACAGGGTCTTCATGACGAAGAGGCTGGAGACCAGGGATGGGGGAGGTGGGGAGCAGTGTCCTATGTCCCTGGCTACAGGGAAGTCCAGCCCAGTTACACCATGTCTTATTCTTGCTCTGCCATTGTGTTTCCCACCCTCAAACGGACTGTGGAGATGGTTTTGACTGTTGCCTGGTTATGTCCCTTGTTATAACCAAAGAAGCAGGTTGTGCTGAGCCAGTGCTCACCTAGAGCTGGGGACATAGTCACATGGATGGATGGATGGATGGATGGATGGTGGTTGTCCCAGACCCAGGACATCAGTGGTCGTTATGTCTTGGGGTCTGGAGAACAAGATGTGGAACAACAGGAGAGAATTACATCTTGCTAGGGACTGTGTTGGCAAGGTGAGGCCAGGGAGGCTGGGGGAGCCTGGAGGAGGCTAGAGGAGGCTGGTGGGCCAGGGAGGCTGAGGGAGCCTGGAGGAGTCTGGAGGAGGGGAGGCAGGAAGGTCTGTGGTCCCATGTCCTCTCTTTGTTTTTTATTCCCTCAAAGCTAGTGTAACTGTTCGTAGTGGATGGCCAGGGAACAGTGTGACCCTAGCTTATCCCATGACAGACTACAGTTGGTTCTTCAGGATGCGCTCCCCCAGTCATGGCCTTGTCTCCAAGGGGCAGGTGCCCTGGGTTCTCTGCTGCAGGCAGTGCCCAGAGGCCAACTCCCCAGCTGCAGAGAAAGGCGGAAATTGCCGGCTCCTGTCCCAAGGCCTCTGGGCCTGTCGCCAGGAACTGGAGCAGCAATTAAATGAAATGAGATCCTTCGATGCAAGTGTCATGTCGTGGAGGGAGGGAGGGAGTGAGAGAGTGTGTGTGTGTGTGTGTGTGTGTGTGTGTGTGGTGCAGAGGCTGCAAGGCAGAAGAGGATTGTGTCTATCAGCCTGGATCAGGAGGCGAGGAGATATGGAGCTGCGTTGAGATCACAGGACACTGCCTTCAGGTTCCTTCACTGCAGGCCAGGCCAGTGCTGCTTTTCCCACCCACATCTTTCTGCTTCCTCAGGCCTGTGTGTTTCTGTGCTGGGCTGGTCCCCATCATGTTCTCCTGGCTGAGTTCACGGGTCTTGTCGTTCTGTGGGAGGGAAGCTGCAGCCTGCTGTCACAGTGAGCCATGCCCTGCCAGTTAATAGGTCAGCAGTATTGGCCAGCCCAGACTTTCCCATACTCCGGAAGGTAGGCCTCAGGTCCCAGGGGCACTCTGGGAATCCTGGACGCCCCCCCATCCTGCCACCATCCATATATCCTTGGCACGTTTAAATCATGCTGCCTCGGGGCTGGAGAGATGGCTTGGCGGTTAAGAGCACTAAGTGCTCTTCCAGAGGTTCTGAGTTCAAATCCCAGCAACCACATGGTGGCTCACAACCATCTGTAATGGGATCTGATGCCCTCTTCTGGTGTGCCTGAAGACAGCTACAGTGTACTTACATAAAATAATAAATAAAATATTTAAAATAAAGTCATGCTGCCTCAGTTTGCCTATGTGTAAAACAGGATGAGACAGTGTTCTTCTTGGCTTGTTTGTGGAACTAGGAGGATTTAGAACCAAGCCACTGGCTGTATGTAGTAGTTGTCTCCATCCTTAGACCTGCGTCAAGACCCATGTCTTGTGGGTTGGTGTAATTTCTTGAGTAGTATTTGTCACAGAGGGTATTTCTTGTGGCTGATAGATCACGACGGGAAGAGAGACTGCTAAATCTTCCCAGCATGCACTGGGGAGCAAAGAGAAATAGGTGTGGGACCTTCCCTGAAGGCGTCTGCCTCTGTGGAGGAGGCCACTCTGCCACCGCACACCTCTGTCAGACAGAGCTTGAGCCCTGGCAGTTGTCTGAGGGAGGGCGGCTGCCTTGCTTCTGGGCTATGTTTCCTGTAGCTAGGGAACTTAGAAACAGACCATCTCAGCATAGTCCAGTTTCCTAGAGGGAACTTGTGCTTTTGGGGACAGGGAAGGGGGCGCTCTTATCGCACCTCCTTTTCCTTAATGCTTTTGAGGCAGTGTCTCATGTAGCCGAGGTTAGCTCAGGCTGAGCACTGCTCACATTCCTGGGATGGGCATTTTGGGTCCTTCATATGAATATTTAATTCTGCTCACCAGTGCCCGAGCAACCCCTGTCCTGCCCCTTTTGTGACAGCCAGAGACTTTGCCCAGTGTCCATGGGGCACACGCCACCCGTGGCTCTTTGTAGCTTTCAGGGCAGGGAAGCTGCATGCAGCTGAGTCTGCTGCTGCCCACATCTGTTTGTAGGTTCCGTCCCTGAAATGCTTTCAGTGTGTGCCAGGCACTGCAGATGCCCTCTCTCCCTGCTACCTTTGTCTTGGCATTTCAGTGTGGGGGGTGTGGATTATTCTGAGGGGGGAAGTGAGGAGCAGTCAGCCTGGTCCCCACCTTCCCCCAGGTTTCTGGTATCCCCATCCAGGGAAAGACCGTGGGCTGCGTTGGGATTCAGGCGAGTGGCCTTGCCCGGGATGTGAAGCCCATGGCTTTGGCCCCTCAGCAGCAGCAGGCGGTAGCAGGCGGCAGCAGCCTTTCTCTGCAGGCCCTGGGAGCCTCTCTGCACAGACCCATCCCTACGGGGATTAAGTGGGTTCATTTGATCGAGAATGTGAACTTGAGGAGGCAGCTTATCTCCTTCGAGATAAAAGCTGGGTAGGCCGAGAGCCACCTGGCCTGCGGAGGAAGTGCAGGATTTTATCCTCCCTTGAGTTACCCTGCTCGGGGGTCTGGGGCTTCCTTGCTGGCGGTCCTCGACAGCATCGGGTACTTCTCATTGTGGACCAAGGCTGCGGTTGTGCCCAGCTAAGGAGGCTTACGTTATTTCTACCTATATGCTCGGTTTTCACGTTCCCATGTTTTGAATGAAGTCCTGAGGTCCAGGGAGGTTAGTGTATCTGGCAGCCCAGCCCTTGACAGTAGGTGTCTGGAAGCTTTGGTGCAAAGTGGGAGTGGCCGGGCGCAGAGTCCAGGGAAGGGAAGCTACCTGCTTTGGTGCTAAAGGGCCTGTGACTTCAGTGCCTGCTCCGCAGGACAGCTTTAATGGCCAGGTCATTGTAAGCTTGTGTGGTGGGGTGGGGACTTGGATGGTGTGGGACTCTCCTGGGCAAAGCTACCATCATTTCTACCAGTTTCTAGGATGTCTAGGGTCCGGGTGTTGCCATGGAGACCCCACCTGTGTCTCTCAGGGGTAACAGGAGAGGTGATTACCACCATCGTAGGTTGAGACCACAGCCACCTTATGCACACTGCGGGTGGAGAATAGTTTCTTATCTCAGTCACTGCCAAGGCCAGACCCTAACCTAGAAGCCAGGTCTCCTGGCCGGACCAGTCCTGACACAGGGATACTGAGGACTCCTTGCTGCCTCACTGGTAGCTTCCCCAGGTCCTGCCACACTGCCTTTTTTTTTTTTTTTAAAAAAAAACCTCTGCTTTCCTGCATGCTGTCCCACCTACCTAGAAGCCTTTCCTTGGAGACAGACATGGAATCTGTTTGCTGCCAGTCAGGTCTCCTCAGCTTATGGCCTTTTCATCAGACCCCAGGTGGTCTTTGGGGGGAGTTAGGGAGTTAGAACAGGGTGGGTGGGGCCGGTGGCTCCCATGGACCATGCCCATCCATTGGCTGGCTCTTTCCAGTGATCAGGGCCCACATCATGATAGGCACCAGGCTTGCTTTATGATTTTACAGATTTGTTCTTAGGAGAGGACTTATTCAGCCCTCAATTCTCCAAAATGACTTTTAGAGAATGTATAGAGTTTTACACACACTTGGCCATGCTGTTTCTTGTGTGTGTGTAACACACACACACACACACACGCACACACACGTGTCATTACTGAGATGTTTCTTGCATTCTGTAGAGAGTTTGTTTCACTTAGGGTTTTACTGCTATGAACAGACACCCATGACCAAAGCAACTCTTACAAGGACAACATTTAATTGGGGCCTGCTTATAGGTTCAGAGGTTAAGACCATTATCATCAAGACAGAAGCATGGCCAGTACCCAGGCAGGCATGGTGCAGGAGGAGCTCAGAGTTCTACATCTTCATCTGAAGGCTTCTAGCAGAAGCCTGACTTCCAGGCTGCTAGGACGAGGGTCTACACCCACAGTGACACGCCTACTCCAACAAGGCCACACCTACTCCAACAGGGCCCCACCCTCCAATAGTGCTACTCCCTGAGCCGAGCATATACAAGTCATCATACAGTTTCTTACTGGGACCTGGACTATCCGAAGTAGGCTAGGCTGGCCAACCAGGGGGTCTCAGATGTTTCTACCTCCCATCTCACCATTGGTGAGACTATAGGCGCAAGCAACACACCTGACCTCATAGGGTGGGGATCCAAATTCAGGTGCATTGGCACACTTTGGAAGTCAGCGCTGCCAACTGAACCATCTTTTCTGTCCCACTGTTACTTAAAGCACATTTCCTTTTCTCATTTAAAAACATAATTATGCTACTGGAAAGGTGACTTAGCAGTTGAAAGCACTGTCTGCTCTTCCAGAGGACCCAGACATAGTTCCCAGCACCCACACGGCAGCACACAGCCACCTCTAACTCCAGTTCCAGCGGATCTGATGCCTTTTTCTGACCGTCAGCACTGTGTGTATGGGATTCTTGTAGGCAGAGCACGCATACACATAAACCAAACATAAATAAATCTTTAAAAAAAAAAGTCATTGACCTGGCCACACAATCCAATATTACTCAGCTACAAAATGGAGTGAAACACCATGTTCTCTACCCCTAGAACACGACCCAGAGTGACCTGGTATGAAAGAGGGAGCACCGGGAACTCCAGGGCAAATGGGGGATGAGGGTTGAAGCCTCCATTAAAGATGGATCCAAGGAGAACAGCGGGGCAGTCGGGAGGGTGCTCAGGAGACTTCAGTGTTGTAGACATGGTCACTTAGGGCAGCAGAATATTCAGGAACTACATAGCAATGGTTGCCCACCTTTGGCTATACCAAACAGCATTGAATTGCTAACTTTGTAATGACTGGTTCCATACATTTTTGTCTCAATAAATACATGTAAAAACTAATGAAGTTTGTTTGTTTTAATTTTTAAGTGAACATGTGTTACAGGGTCTGGAGAGATAGATGCTCGGCAGTTCAGAGCATTTGTTGCTCTTGCAGAGGACTCAGGTTCAAATCCCAGCACCCACATAGTGGCTTTCAGCCATCTGTAACTCCAGTTGGAGAGGACCCGATACCCTCTTCTGGTCGCCACAGATATTGTCACACGTAATGGTTGGTGCATATATATATGCAGGCAAAAGATCTATAAACAGATATTTTGAAAATTACATTTATTTTATTTATTGTGTCTGCCGGGAGAGCGACTCATACGCATAGACCGTGGTGCGTACACGGAAGTCAGGGGACAACTTGCGGGAATCAGTTCTCCTAAAGCAATGTGGGTCCCAGGGATTGAACTCCAGTCGTCAGCCTTGGCGGCAAGCGCAGTAACCTCAAGTTTTCTTTATTAATCTGCTTGGCTCGGCACCTTGTAGCCTTGTGGTTTAGCAGCACTGTAAGATGAGAGATGGGATGTCAGGCCAGCCAGAAAATGTTAGCGGTAGAATTTGAATTTGGGCCTCACCCTATCCTCAGATTAAGAACTGATCCAGATTGTAAGGTTCTAGGGCCATCCCTGCTGGCCCGGGATGGGTCCTTGCATAAGCTTGATTGCTGCCCTGGGTGATAGGCGGGCTCCTTTGCTTTTGTGTGTCTGTGATTTGGAGTCCCTTGAACCTGGCACACAGCCCAAATCAGAACCCTAACTGGACCAGGCTGTTCATCAGTACTGGTCACTCCCGGAGTACAGAGTGCTGGGTCTCTCTCCCCCCTTACCCATGTGATCTTGGCTTCCAAACACATGCTGAGCTGGGCTGAAAAAGGACCTTGGCCTCCTTGAGCCTCAGTTTCTCCAGTCGTATGATCAGCCCAAGAGGGAGTCTGGGATCAACATCTCAGAATGCAGAGCTGCAAAGCTGGGGCGTGGCGTGGCGTGGAGGGTGCAGGGGTGCTGCGATGTCACCCCATATTGCAGACTGGATGCATTGAGATGACTTAGGGTAGCCCCAGCTTGCAGCAAGCACAGCACAGGACAGAGCGCAGTGAGCCAGGCTCTGAGGGCTGATCCTCCTTGCAGGGATATGGAGGAGCTTCCCTCCTGGATCTACACTGGGCACTGTGGGGTGGACAGTCGTGCCAGCGAGTGTCAGCTCACACAGGGGACTTTGTGAATGTGGTGTAGGAAGCAAGGGTCTGCCTTCCACATGACACCTTCAATGCCATCTGCCTCTTCTGTCTCTGGTTGCGAGACTCTTGAGTGTCCCCTGAGCCCTGGGTGACAGATCTCTTTAATCCGCCTCTTGACCCAGGCAATTAATTGCATTCTGGAGATCGATTGTGGCCCTGATCTCCGCTGTAGCCCCTGGCCCAGCACACGCAGCCTCTAGTGGCCTGTTCCTCCTCCGAGGACTGAGGCTGGGACCCTCTGCAGCAAGCCTGACTTTCCCTAGGCTCCGGGTTGAGTCTCTTAGAGCAAGCTTGGTGGGGATGGTTGGCCCTTTTCCTACCCAGCCTGGTGACTCCACACGAGGCCTGTGAGGCAGCCCGGCTATGTCCTCTCTGCAGATGGGCCCCAAGGGCAACATCCCCCATCTGCTCTCCTGATCCCTAGGCTAGGAATACACGGAGACAGCTGGGAAGGTTAAGTCCTCTCTGTGGGGCCTTGACCCCTTTTCCTGCGTCTCCCCCACCCCCACCAGTGTGGAACATGGTAAAATGTGCTGGGGATGTAGTAGCTTAGTGGTAGGGTGTTTGCTTTGACATGCCTGGGAGCCTAGGGTCCCCCACCCCCACCCCCAGCTGCTCATAAGACAGAACTAATAAGAATAGTAATAGTACCAGAGTGGCACTTGTTGGGAGGGAAGGTTTGCGTGGGGCTGGGCCCGTGTGGGTGACTGCTGACGGACAGGTGGATAGCAGATGGCGTCTCGGGTTGCCTGGGCCTCTGTGGGCTCCCGGCCTGGTTTGTCCTGGCCTGGCCTGTGCTCGGCTGTGAGCCAGACTGCCTCTGACCACAGAGAGGCCCCTTCTCTGGGAAGGCGGTCGATGCGGCTTCTTCCTGGCCTCGGCCTCTTACTGCTCCCTCTGGTTCTGCCTTTTGTAGCTGGTTCCCCGCCCCCATCCTGCCCTGGGTGAGAAGCTGGATGGCTTGCCTGAGAAGCCAGGCCTTGGTCCCTGAGCCACAAGTGCCGGTGGAGGGTGGGTAACCTGGATTGAGGACCAGGCTCCCCAAGTCTTGAGTGAGGATGGAGGATCCACTTCCTGTCCCCCAAATCTCCCTGTCCCTGTGGTCCTGCGACTGGGGGTTGTATCCATTTGTGAGGTGGGGTTGGGAAGGCTGGCACCTCCCTCACATTACAGTGGCTGGTACAAAGCCCACATGGTGGCTCTGGGTATTGTTCCCATGATGTCAGCTCCCCCCTCCCCCCACCTCCACCCCCACCCCCGGCATTACATTATACCCAGACTGAAGAGGCCTGATGTCTTGGGGAGCCAGGCAGGTGCACTTGGGGGCCTTGTATTCTCGTGATAGTGGGCAGCTCTGCTTTCTGTTTCTCTTCTGACCTTGTGGTGCAGCCTGTGTCCCCTCACTCTGTCACTAAGGCCCTGTCATGTGGTGTGTCCCCCCCCCCCGCCCCCATCCCATTCCTCCCGCGCTGCCTGCTGCCGGCCCTCTTGGCCTTGGTTTCACAGCCCCTGCCCTGCTCCTGGGAGGGCTGCAGGGGGGAGGCTGCTGCCATCCGCCTCCTGCCGTGGCCGTGGCAGCCGAGCTGCTGGAGCGGAGACCTTGGTGGCCTCCCTGTGATTGCTTCTCTGCAGCTTCAAGGAGAGCCGCTGAGGGCGGGCGGGCGTCTCAGCTGTCACCTGAGAAGGAAAATAAAATATCCCCGTGGCTTCTAAATGGAAGGGCGGGCGGAGCGGCCTCCTTTGCTTGGTGTCTCAGCTGCTGGCTCCCACAGTGACACAGGCCCCTGGGGGACAGGGTAGGCTTCCTGTTTACCTGGTGTGGAAAGATGTGCCCAGCCGGGCTATCCTGGGAGGGTGGGGGAATCCCCCAGGTCCCACAGAACCTTGGGGATCTGCTACTCCACAGCTGGGCTGTGTTGGTTCAAGTCTTCCCACAGCCGTTTATATAGGATTGGCATGAGGTTGGGATGGGGGGTGGGGGGGTGGGGAGCACTTGCACGTTGAGGGCTGGACTGGATTGTGTCTAGTTTAGAGCATCTCTGGGATATTGCTGTTCTTGGTGTTCCTGCAGTTGGGTCTGGGATTCATTTAGGGGAAGCTAGGCTCCTGGTGAGATGTGCTACTTCTCCAGGTTATCTGTTGGGTTGTCTGAAAGCAGAGGGTCCTGAGGGAACCAGTGCTGAGTGCCTTGCTCCCAACTCCAGGGCAGCGGTGGTCTGGCTTGGACTGTGAGCTGCAGGGCAGGGTCTGCGTCTTGCTTATAGTTGGGTTCCAGGGCCTGCCCAGCCGTAGTTCTGCCTGGGGACCAGGAGTCATCTGTCCTTTGAAGTGAATGACTGCTGGCCAGGAGAGGTTGGTAGGTAATGAGCATTTGTGCTGAGCGCCCCCTGGGATCGGCACCAGTAGATAGTTTCTGTCATCTGTCCAGGGCACAGGAGCTGGGAGGCACAGGCCTGGTGTGGCTGGATCATCGAGGAGCACAGCTGGGCCTTGAGCACAGAGCTGGGCCTTGAGGAGCACAGCTGAGCCTTGTTTCTGGGTGCCTGTAGCAGGCTCATGGCTTAGGTCCAGACTTCCTGTGGAAGGAGACAGATAGGGTCTTGGGAGGGCACTACCTCAAATCCAGAAACTGCTCTGGGTCTGCAGGCTGGCCCTGTCACCCCATGCCTGTAACCCCTAAATGTGAGAGCAGGTCCTTGTGCCATGCCCTTCCCAGGCCCTGCGGAAGTTCCTGCCCGGGGCCTCCACAGCTAGCTGGTCCTTTGTCGTGAGCCCCTCCCCCATTGTAGGTTCACTGAGAGTTCTAGAGCTGCTTCTCCTGGTGCCCCCGAGGGGGGCGTGGCTGTGTCGTGGCTGTCTAAGGTCTGACCTCTTTCTGAGTTTATGGCCCCTTGTCTCTCTCCCTGGCCTGGAGTTAGGGGTTCAGTCCCTTTTGGTGGCCTATTGTTCTCCGGGCAGCTCTTGTCCTACTATTACTTTGTTTCTGAGCTGGGCAGGGGGACAGTCAGGTGGCTCCCCAGAGGAGGAGGAGGAGGAGGAGGAGGAGGAGGAGGAGTTGGCGCTCCTCCCACTGCTGGGAAGGCAGGGATGGGGGCAATTTGGAGATTCCGCCAATGGGCCTGCCTTTGAGGACAGCGCCGCCTGAGGCTTGGGAGAGGTGCCTTGGAAAGTGTCCCCTCCCCCAGCTGCTTTGCTGGGAACTGACTTCTAAGCCCCAGGGGGTGGGAGGGGCCCTTGGAACTTCCTCTGGGCTGAAGGGGGAGCTGGATATGAGCTGGGAAGGAGGGGCACCCCACACTCTGTGTCTGCTGAGTGAGGGCTGTTCCAGGAGCATCTGGCTGGGAGCACTGGGTGAGAGGAGCTGTGGGTATGCAGACATAGCTTGCCAAGTGTGCACAGGGGGCTGGAGGGGCAGGATGGAGAGGAGTGTGGGTGCAGCCATGTGCTTCTGAGCAGAGTGCCCATGGGGAGGAACGAGAGCGGCTGCAAGCCAAACTGGCCGATGGTGGGTGTGCCAGTGCGTGTGACATTACTGATGGTGGAGGGAGAGTGATGGAGGCGTGCTGAGTGTGCATGTGAGCAGCCAGGAACCCAGAGTGTGCTCCCTGTGGCGGGAGAGTGCTCCCTGTGATGGGAGAGTGCTCCCTGGGGCGGGAGGCAAGGCCGCCTGCTAGTAGGAGTATTGCACATGGGAACCAGCTGCTGACTGGGTTGTGTGTGTGTGTGTGTGTGTGTAAGCCTGTTATTATTTGACCTCTTTTGTTGTGATAAAGCACTTTGACCAAAATCAACTCGTGGAGGAAAGAGTTTATATCTACTTAAACTTTCTGGATCACAGTCTGTCATTGAGGGAAATCAGGACAAGAACTCAATCAGGAACTGAAGCAAAACCACAAGAAATGCTGCTTGCCGGGTCATGCTTGGTCATGCTCAGTTAGCTTTCTTATACTGTCCAGGCTCTACTGCGTAGGGATGGTGCCACCCACAGTGTGCCGGGCCCACCCACATCAGTCAGTAGTCAGGCCAGGCTACTAGAAACAATTCTTCACTGAAGGTTACTTCTTGTAGGTGACTCTAGGTTGTGTCAAACTGACAATGAAATGTAGGACAAGGCCTGTGTATGAGCTGCACCCGTCACCCTAGCGCCCCAGTAGCCCTGGTCCAGGCTCTGCTGTATCTGCAGGGGGTGGGTGGGAGTAGGGGAGTAGGCTCCAGGTTCCAGGCTCCGGCCTCAGCCTCCTTCCTGAGAAGCTGGGACAGCCACTTCAGGTAACTGTCAGCACTAAATGAGGGGGCTGGGGATACCAGGCCACCTCTTTGTCCCCTTCCTGAGCTGTCCATAGGCCTGTTCATAGTCCACTGTGGGCAGAGTTGCTCTAGCCCTCTGTTGTCTCTGAGGGGTCCATGTGAGATGCCCTCCTTCACGTCCAAGGTGCTGTCCCTGATCCCACCTTCTGTCTGCTTGGTGGCATTCTCTGTTGGCCCCCTCACCTCATGTGGTTCTTGCCACTTCTGCCCTCCAGAACGGCATGGGGCCTGGTTCCTCCCCAGCCAAGATCTGGCTGCAGGGCCGAATCCCACCAGATGTCCCTGCGTGGGTGGCCATGCCTGCCCTGTCCAGTGCCTTGCATGGGACCCCAGCTGTCCCTGTGTCTCCTATGTGTGTTCCTGCCAGTTTCTGCCAGCATGTCCCTCAGCAGTCCTGCTGGGAGTCTCTAAGTGGGGAATACCTCCCTCAGGAGCTGTGTGTCACAAGTGGCCCATACTGATCCTGTACTCACCCAGGCACTGCATTGAAGGGGTCCCAGGCAGCGAGGGCCTGCAGCGAGGGCCTGAGGGGATGGCCCTGTTTCCCAGCTGACCTCCCAGGGTAGAGGCCAGGGAGAGAGGGCACCTGCCTTCAAGGGCTGGAGCTGCCTGACCCATCAGACAGGCTGCAGGTGGCTGGCCGCCGAAGCTTCCGGGAGCCATGCCCGTCCTCCCCGTTCCAGCTTCCCACAGGGCCTGTCTCTGGAGTTGCTGCAGATGGCAGGACCCGGTGCCAAGCCCCGGGGGCATCACGGCAAACAAAGGCTTAAGGAGGACACAGGGCAGAAAGAAGCAACTATACGGTCTCCTGTGAGTCGCCGGCAGCGGCCCCTTCAAGCCTGGGGTTTAAGGGGCCTGCCAGGGCAGGCAGTGCGGTAGTGCAGGGCCTGGAGCTGGGCTGCCAGCCCTGGATCGAGTCCTGGCAATGCCAGCCAGCAGTCACAGGAGCACACAGGATGCACATCCTGACTCTGTATACACTCAATTCCAGCATGTCTGTGAGGTCGTTTCTACCACTGCGAACATTTCAGAGATGTGATGTTGAGGCACAGAGAGGGGAGGCTCCTGGCTTCCAAATTGCACAGCTGGGCACCTGGGGTGTTCGCTCCAGAGCCCAAGCAGGCTACACCTCCACCTTCTTCCTTGACCTCTTATCTTTACGGTTCTAACATGGTTTGGGGCTGAGATGTTGGTGCATTGGAACGTGTCTTGGAGATGACTTTGGAGGCCAGCTTGTTTCCCAGGGAGGACTGAGGTCAGGATGTCAGTGCCGTGTGGACTGTGGTATGCTCTCCACTGTGCTTTGGCCCTGGTACATTGTTTTGCCACACAGTAAAGAACAAATGAATGTTGAATGGAGGTGGTAGAATTGTAGTTGTAGCTGAGGCTGAGGCAGGAGGATCGTGAGCCTCCAAGCGTGAGCCTGTTGTGGGTGCAGTCTCACAGCAGATGCCTGCTTGGCTGTGTACAGATTCTATCATGCTTGCTGCCACAGTGCCTGTGAGTTCCAGCTGCTTCTTGAATTTTTTGTCAGCGCCTGACGTTGTCTTAATTTCAACCATCCCGGTGGCAGTCGTGGTGGCTCCAGACTTAATCTGTACTCTGGAAGGGTTGCCCTGTGCTGTTGGCCATTGTCTGCTTTGGGGCGTTGGTGTCCCCGTGGTGCATTTCAGGTCCAGGTTCTCTGCCGCCCTGTCTTTGCATGATGACTTGGATAAGGGATTTTGTTTGTTTCGACCCAGCGACACTGGGGTATTGAACCTAAGACCCCATGCATGCGGGGCCAGGGGTTCTACCATTCAACCACCCCACCACCCCTGCCCTTCTTTTTGCATTTTATTTTTAGACAGGATCTCACTAAGTTGCTCAGGCTGACCTAGAGCTCTGTGTAGTTCGCTGGCCTTGAACTGGTGATCTCTCTGCCTCAACCCGCTGTGTCTGATGTGCTATGACATCCTTGTGTTACCCGGCACTTGTAGGGAGTTGGGAGTATAGGTGGTAAATGGACCTACCTGACAGGTGCCGGTTCGCTTGCTTGTTCTTGGGGTCCTGGGGGAGTTGCTGGGGCGGGGTCATAGCCATGATGGTCCTTTAAGGTGGTCCCTGTCTGGGTGTGGGCTTCTTGGAACCAAATGGGGTTGCGGTTGAAAACTCAACGTAATGTAGGGGTTTGGGTTGCCCGAGCCTCAGTCTACCACTCTGTGACGTGTGTTAAGGTGCCTCCCTCATGGGGTCACTGTGGGAAGACCTTGTCTACCTGAGAAGCTGTAATGTTTAGTGACAAGACCTCCGTTTTCTCCCACAGTGCTCCTGAGTCTTTGAGGAACGCAGCCTCCTGGTGGAAGTTTCTGGTAGGTTCATCTTTATTTCTACTTGCTGTCTTGGGTTTGTGTGTGGGGTCCATACTGCTTGGATATATGATGGCAGCTGGTGTGGAGTGTGGGGGAGGCAGGCAGGAGTGGTGTGGAATGGTGCTTGGTACCTCAGGGTTGCCTAGACAGGGCAGGGAGCAATGGGGGCCTGTGTCTCCTCCCCTCCCGCCTCCAGCCGCTCTTGGAAGAATTTGTTCTTTATCCATTAATGGATAAGTTGTTTTTATTCTTTTCTTTTGTGGTAGTGGAGATAGAATCTAGACTTCACACACGTTAGACAAGCACTAACCACTAAGCCACGCCTCCAGCTTGTTTTTTGTTTTTTTTTAAACTATATCTAGACAGGGTCTCACTAAGTTGCCCTGGATGGCCTTGAACTCACTTCATAGATCAGGTTAGGCTTTGAACTTGAGATCCTCTTGCTGTTGGGATGACAGGCCTGGCTCCTTGAACCCTTGACTTCTTTCTGAAGCACCTACTGTGTGTAGGTCGAGCAATGGTGAGTGCACAGCCAGCAGTCAGCAAGCCTGATGTGAGGTACTGTTAGGTGACAGGTGAGCCCAGCCAGGAGGAGATATGGATGCACGTGTAGAATGAGGTATGGAGTTCCTCCTATGGAGTCTCGGGAAAATGACATTTGAGGCTGGAGCGGTGGCTCAGTGGTTTAGAACACTGGGTGTTCTTCCAGAGGACCCGGCCAACTTGGTTTCCTAGGCCCCTGTGGCAGCTCAACACCATTGCTAACTCTAGTTCCAGGGGAATCTTGACTCCTGCTGGCCTCCACACACATCAGTCACGCATGTGGTTTGCAGCCATACATGCAGGCAAATACTCATGCACGGAAAATAAAGGAGATGGCGATGGATTGAGGCCTGCGAAGGGGAGAAGGTTGGTTTTTGGGGGAGGGTGTCGAGGCAAAGGGCATGCACACCCCTGCAAAGGTCCTGGCTGGCAGGCTGGGACTCCTCTTTGTTTTGAGCCCCAATAGTCAGGAGGAGGAGGAATGTGTAGCCCTCCCTAAGCCCTGGCCAGTGGGGCTGTGGTTCCTCTCCTCCCCTCTTTCAGGCTGGCATTGAACTGCTGGTTCTTTTGATTCCTCTGTGTGCAATTTGATGTGTGTGCCGCTGCGCTGCACCGTTTGTGTGCTATGGAGGGCAAACACTGCGTGCTAGGCAAACACTCCCACCAGCCGAGACACTTCTTGTAGCCATAGGCCGTGGTTTCATCTGAGGCGGGAAGGGGTGGGCATGAGTCTGTGGGGGTGGGGCTGTCCACCAGGTCTTTGAGAGTGGAAAGAACTGCTTGGTTGCCGCCCCCCCCAACCCCCATCCATCCGCATCTCGCCTAATGGGGAGCCACCTCAGCCTGACTTATCTGCCTGTCACGCCAGTGGCCCACCCGAGGACGATAAAAGGGCTTTTTGTCTGCAAGCACTTAGCTTCCTCCACTGGGACGATCTATCATGCCTGTGGGAGGAGGGGAGCAGACAGGGGGAGGGCGGGGAGCCAGCGACCCAGGCAGCTCCTCAGCCAAGACAAGGCTGTCTGGGAACTGCAGGAGCAGACTAGGGATGCCCTGAGTGAGCCCTTGGGCAGAGGGCCATGAGGCCTTTTGGAGACCCCTTGTGCCTTGGGAAAGTCTGCCAAGGGAGAGAGGACGGAAGTCTGCACAATAAGCCAGTCACCTGCACACACCCTCGGGTCCCCGCTGACCACCTTGTGGGATGATCTTATTTGATCTCCAGAGCACTCCAAAAGTGCCATGTCACTGTCCCCACTTTACAGATGGGGGGCAGCGAGGCTGGGAAGTGACATGAGGTCTCCACACTGCTCTGCTGTGCTGAGGGCCTTGGGGTTCTGCGGGTGTTGTTCCTGACCTTGCAGTGTGTGTGTGTGTGTGTGGGGGGAGGCTCTGGGGTTTTCTAGAGGGAGAGCCACTGGAGTTTTAGGCTTGGGTGGGAGGTGGCGTTTACTTGAGCCCTGGCTGAGATGGCATGCTGGGAGATGTCCAGAGAGGCTGGTTAGTGGGGGGAGACTTGTGGGGAGAACAGGGCGGTCAGGAGTACAGTCAGGGTAGGGAGGTGAGTGCCCAGGGCTCAGTGGGCACGTTCAGCGAGGCTCCCATGTTGGATTGTGTTTCCCTGGAGAGCAGGAAGGGGGAGGGGGTATGGGGGAGGGGGGCGGTTTGTCCTCACCTGTAAATACCATGGGCCCGAGGAGCACAGGACTCCCGCCCTTCTCTATGGGTCAGTCCCATCCATCCTCTGGCTCCTTCCCAGCTCTGGGTGCTGAGCCCTGGCCAGACTCCTGCCTGCCTTCTCTGCCCTCCCCTCATCTCTGCCCTCCCTCCCCTCCTCTTCCCTTCTTCCCCCTGGGCCACCCTCAAATGACAGCAATTAATGGTGCCTGTGATGGTGGAGTGTGACAGCTGAGCTGCCTGCCTGCAGCTGCCCTGCTAATCGGGCCCGGGGGACCCCCCCTCCTGCTAGTTCCATGCCCGCCGCCCCTTTGCTCACTGGGGCGCAAGGGCCAGTCAGCAGTAGGCCTGCGGGAGGTGGCGGAGTTACCCCAGCCCTGCAGCTTCTCCCTCTGGCTGTCCTCTTCTGTCATCAGGGCGACCCTTGCCTGACCTTGTGCCCAGTGAGGGTGGCTGTGGCAGTGGGCACTCCAATTGCCCACCTCCCTCCCTCCCTCGTGGTCTGACACTGGCCTGAAGTGACCCTCAGGGAGAGCCAGGAGCCTTTGTCACAGGCTTCTGTGCTTCCTGTCTCCCAAGAGGAGCGAGTTCCTGTGGAATCAGACCTTTGTCCTCCCCTAGACGGACATCATCAGTCAGATTGCCTGGCCTGCTCCTGGGGGACCTGGAGGCAGCTTCTGAGTCCAGCCTGTTGCCTTTGCCAGGGTAAAAAGGATCCTAGCATGTCCCGCCCACACTGGGCTTTGTCCATCATCATTTTGAGGCAGCAGTAATAGGGCTCTTGCTGTATACCAGGACATGTAGCCAGGGCTTCCATCTTGGTTTATTTAGGGCTTAAAAAAATCTTGGTATTTGTTTGTGTGTGTGTGTGTGTGTGTGTGTCTGTCTGTCTGTCTGTCTGTCTGTGTCTGTTTCTGTGTCTGTCCCCAGTCAGAGGACAGCTTGTGGGAGTTTTTGCCCCCAAGCTCCTTTGCTCTCTGATACATTTTGCCGGCTCCGTTTTCTGGTGTTTTGTTTTGTTTTGCTTTTTTGAGACAGGGTTTCTCTGTGTGACAAGTCCTGGCTGTCCTGGAACTCTGTAGACTAGGCTGGCCTCTGCCTTCCGAGTGCTGGGATTAAAGGCTTGAACCACCAGGCCAGTCCCGTTTTCTTTTCTTTTCTTTTTTTTTTTTTTAATAAGTCCAGGTCAGATGTTTTCTTTTGAAGATTTTTTATTTTTTTATATTTAAGTACACTGTAGCTGTGTTCAGACACTCTAGAAGAGGGCGTCAGATCTTATTACAGATGGTTGTGAGCCACCATGTGGTTGCTGGGATTTGAACTCAGGACCTCTGGAAGAGTGGCCAGTGCTCTTAACTGCTGAGTCATCTCTCCAGGCGCCCCATCCCCACCCCCCTTTCTGGTTTTTATGACCTTGCTTTTGTAGATGGAGAAACCAAGGGAAAGAAACTAGAGTGATTGGATACAAATGACTTAGTAAGAAAGACACAAATGTGACTTTGAGTTAGACCTGTCCTACCCGGTGTTCTTATGTCAGGAGAATCCAGAGTCCTCATGTGGAAGGTGGGAAATGAAGTGGGGATTGCCATGTGCAAACGTGTGTGTGTGTGTGTGTATATGTATATGTAAATACGTTGCACAGGTTGTCCCTAGCTTTGTTCTTCACACATGGCTGTTCTGAGTTTGCTCTTGTTTCTCACACTGTTGGCTCATTTTTTTTTTCCTGCCGAGAATGGGTCCATCTTGGCAATGACCGGGAGCTTGCTGGTGTGGTCCTCCCTAGCTGTGGTTCGAAGAAAGCTCCCATGGACCGTTCCTGCTTGAGTCTCTGAACGTGGTTCTGTTTCTCCTGGATACATTTCTTAGAGTGGGTTGCTAGGTGCGTTTGTAAGTGTGGAGAAGCCACTGGGCTGTTGGACGAAGCACTGTCGGGTGTGGGGTTGCTGTTGCTGTTTCCGCGCCTGCACTTGGGACTGTCGGTTTGCTCCTTTGGCCGCCGGAGTGAGTTCGGTCGCATTTTCGATTACACTTCAACACTGGCTGCCTTTTGATTCTGTGTCTGGCGAGCTGGTGGAAAGCTTGGATGGGCGAGACAGTCACACACCCGCCAGCACTGACGCTGTCGTTTCTTTGTAGTACCAGGCGATGACTTCACTTTTTCTTGTCTTTCTATGTGGACCAGGACCATGGTTTGTTGTTGAATGGCGACTTTCAGGGTTACCAAGCGGTGGCTGTTCTGAACATTTCCAGTTAACAGAGGAGGAAACTGAGGCACAGAGAGGCTGGATGATTTCTCCCACAGGTGGACAATTGGCAGTCGGAACTACAGCTTACACACTTTCTCCTCCGTGTCAGGAAGTTCCAACTCTGAGTGTTACATGGATGAGTTTGCTGAGCCGGAGGGTCGTGCCAAGAATTGATGGCCAGGCAGGGCCAGAGCTCAGCCTTCCCTCTGGGGTTTCCTTTGCCTCAGAGCCAAGGGTGTGGAGGAGAGCCCTGGCCTCCGGGTTAAGTCCTGTCCTTTGGCACCCGGTACTGTGAAGTGAATCTCAAGCTGCGGTCTGCCAAGGGTCTGCTCTCATCTAGCCCGCTATCCTATCTTGAGTGAAATCACACAGAGTTCTGGGGAGCTGTTGTGGGGAAAGGCAGGGGCCAGCTGCTCAGAAGCCCAGGAAAGGGGTGGCTGCGGAGGAGGGCCTCCCCGCTCTTTACAACACCCCCCCTTCCTTGCCTGAGGGGGTGTCGGCTAAGACGACTTTTCAGGGGAAGAAGGCCCGTAAATCAAATAAGCAAGCCCGTAAATAAATAAGTAATGAAGTTAGTGGGGTGCCTAATTACATCAGAGTCGTAATTACGGATGGATGCCTGCCTGATAATTGTACTTGTTTTTAATCTTTGGCTCCGACATGTGTCTCCTCCGTCTAACGGTGGTCGGTGGTCCCAGCTGGAGGCGGAGGAGGCCCTGTTTCAGGGCCTTTGTGGGCCTGGTGGTTGGGTGCGTGGGTGGCGTCGGTCCGCACAGGGTTGTGTGTTGGGTCGGCCTCATGTCTCATGGTAGGCTCTGTAGGCTGACTCCAGTTCTGAAGTCACCAGGAGTAGAGACAATGACAGGGATGATAATAGCAACAGGGTTTATAATAGCACCCACAGTGTAGTTAATGATAGTTTATTTAACCTCCAAACCCTCTCGAGTGCTATCATCATCCCCTTTATGTATGAGACACAGGCACAGAGAAGTTTAGTACCTCCTCTGAAGTCACACAGCTCTCAGGCCTGGATCCTTTCTGCCTCAGCCTCTAGGTTATCCTATGTGGAGCATCTTAGGGACTTTGCCTGCTTTGAGTGGCAGTGGGAACCCTCCCGTGATCCCGCGTGATGGCCTTGAATCCACAGTGAAGTTATTCTGAGCCACGGGTGACCTTGCATCCTACTAAGGACAAAGCTAGCTTTGTGTCTCCTCCTCTCTGATAGGCATCATTGTGCCCATTCTACAGAGACAGGAGGCTGGGGGAGGAAGACCAGAGCGGGCTCCCACCGCTGGCGGGTGGTAGGACCAGGGCTCTGGGACTCTCATCACTTTCAACTCCCTGGTGTAAGAGCAGAGCCCATGGTGGGGTAGATGGACATGCCGGTGACAGGACAGGGCGGTGGGCGGGGAATGACAGGTTGGTTGGAGGCGACTCAGCTGTGTGGTGTTGTGGTGCCTTTCACACGGACCCAGAATCTGGGTTTGTCACGGGCTTTCCCCTTACTTTAGGAATTCATTTGCATTGGAGCATGTGGAATGTCCTGGACACTCATAGGATGAGAGCGTTGGACAGGTAGATACTGTGAGCACCCTGAGGGACTGTCAGACTCCCAAGTAAGGGTCACCGAGGCTGATGAGGGCCAGAAGGTGTGAGATGAGGTGTGAAGCCAAGTGGTTAGGGGCACCCAGGGCTCCTGAGGTCAGGGGCAGGCGCACCGAGGTCACGCTAGACGCCAGAGGGAAGGAGCCTACGGGTGCTCAGAGTGGAAAGTCCCGAAGACGACGTGTTGAGGCGCAGCCGAACCTGCTGGATCCAGGAGCACAGACACCGCCTTGGGGGAGCTGCCGCTGTCTCGACTCCTTTTCCTTCTGTGGTGTTCGTCCTTCCCAGCAGCGGGCTCCTGCCACCCCAGGGGAAGGAGAGGCACCCGGGACCCAGGAAGCACGACTTTCTTACCTGTTTTCTCCCCAGTGAAGTCTTTAACACCTTTCTTCCCCTGCGGGGAGAGGTGGCTCAGGTGGTGGTTGTGTGTTCAGGGGTGTCCCAGACTCAGGAAGCCAGGCAGTGCGCATGGCTGGGGATTGGGGTTGAGCATAGTACCCGACACTCCGAGCCGAGACAGCTAGGTAGCAGCGTTTGCGGGATGCATCTTAGGTCAGAAAACAACAGCAGTATGGGCCGGAGCCTTCCTGTTGGTAACTCATTACCACCTCCTTCCTTTTTCTTTTCTAATTACCTGTGACTTTTATCTCAAAGTGTCGTTTTTGAATTACCTGTGACTTTTATCTCAAAGTGTCATTTTTTTCTCCCCCTATGATCTGGGCAAATGTCTCATGTCTCACGGAATGTTCCAGAAAGTTCCAAGTCATATCTGGCATGAGTGTTTCAAGTCATGTCTGGCACCTCCGCAGATGCTGTTTGAGAAAGTCGGGCCCAGGGTTACATGCAGTCTTTGCTCCGGAATGGTCCTTCTGGTGCAGCAGGACCAGGGGAACACCAAAGGCCAGCAACTCTAGTGGTTAGCAGCTGAACTTGTCATTTTGCTCCAGGGGGCAGGTCTGTCTTCTACTGGCTGCCTCAGTTTTTCCATCTGTGACGTGGGGATAGCTGTGCCCTTAGGGATATTATGAGGTATCATGGTGCTTGTATAGACTTCAGTCCGATGTCTGGCATGTTTGGGATGTGATGTCCTTGTCTGATCGAGTCCTTGTGAGGATGTTGGGTGCCTCATCTTTCTGTAACTGCTGCCTAGGTGTGGGTTTTCAGGACCCCGGGCAGTGGCTACAGCCTTCCATGACTCTGACTGTGGCTACTGCTGGGAAGGCCTCGTGACTGGTAGGGCTGCTGCCGAGGATGTCCCTTTGGGCATAGAGTAGTCCTGGGCTATGGGTACTGGGCCAAGTATTATTCTGGTGCAGTGTGAGAAGTCTCCTGTGCCGGCAGCAGGGGGCAGGGATGAGGGGATCCTTCTGTCCTGGGCTAGAACTGGGTACCTCATGTCTCCCTGGAAGGGGTTTGGGCTCTATGGTCTGTCTTGCCGGATCTGGTAGACAGTGGGCAGTAATATGGGCTCACGGCTTTTGTTTGCCTTGGTAGTGGTGTTCCTGTTGCTTTCCTTGGGCCCAGGGGGAGGGGTGGGGGAGGGGTGGCAGAGAGGGCTATAGCTCAGTCAAATCATGACCTTTGGGTAGAAGGTAGAATTGTGATGGACATAATGTAGTGTCGAATGCCCTGAGGTCCCAAGGAGACTCTGTGGACTGCAGCATAGGTGACTGATGCTGCTCCAGCTGAGGGACATCAGGCACCAGGACTGAGGGGTCCGAGTGCCCTTGACACACCAGGGGAGGCAGTGTGGCCCCATGTCCCCTGATTTTGGACCTCCTTTAGCTCCAATCCTAACCCCCCAGTAGCTGGTCACTGGTCGCTCGTCACAGGGGCGAGTGCACATGTGGGTTTTATTTTCATTTCACGTATGTTGGAAGAGTCTGACTGCTTCATGCACACACGTTTCCTGAATGTCCAGCAGCTCTAGACCTGGGGGCCAGGAGTCTTGGGGTGTGGGGTGCCTTGCTCAGTCCTCAGTTGCTTTGGTGCATGGTACTTAGTACCTCTGATACTTGGTCATTCAGATAGAGGTTAGAGCCGGCATTAACCGTAACCCTAGATTTACTTTCGTTGTTGTTTTAAGACTGAGTTTTACTGTGTGTCTCGGATTGGCCTGAACTCAAAGTGGTCCTCCTGCCTCAGCCTTCCCAAGTGCTAAGATTGTATTTGCTAACATGTTGGGTGAAATTAACCTTTAATTTTTTCCCCCCCTTGAAATAGAGTCTGATTCTGTATCTCAGGCTGCACAACTCACTGTATCCTAGGCTGGCCTCAAACTTTTGGAATCCTCCTGCCTCAGCTTCCTCTGCTTTAGCTAGGGTTACAGCATCCACCACCACACCTAGTGAGAGGGAACATTTTCAGTGGGTGACTAGTGTGTCGGTGAGAACGGTTTCTTGATCATCTCTGTCTAGTTAAGAACAACATGTCACCCTGTGCCCTTGGGGGCACATTGCCATGACCTCCAGCCCCAGGCCCCGTGGCTCACCTGTCCCTGGGTAGACAGACTCTCAAGGACCTTGCTGTGTGTTTTGTTTCTCATTGTGTGACTTTGGGGTGCTCTTCTCTGAGGTCCCCGCATGTGTCAGCCTTCATTTCTTTTCACTGTGTGGTTATGCTCCACTTTGTGGAGATATAGCCATAGACTGTCTTAGAGTCTTAGAGTGCAGATAGGGAAACTGAGGCCAGCATGGGGCCCAGGCTCGGGAAAGGCGGTGGAAGAAGCTGTGGGCAGTTTCTTGCTCTCTCCTGTTTTTTTGTTCCCCTTGTCCCTGCCTGGCCAGGACCCTTGCTTGGGGAGTATGTATGTTGGGTTGGCCATAGTTCTCTGAGGCTCCAGATCTCCTCACTGTTGCTCTTGGCTGGCCACAGGCAGTTTGCCCTGCATCCAGTCTCTTCGGTTCCTATTGACTCGAATCCCAGCCTGCAACTTGGACGTGACCCCCTTTGCCAGTGTTTCCCACCATGCGGAACTGCACTGGGCAGCCAGGTTGCCGGCAACAGTGATGTTGTCTGTCGGCCCAGGGTGACGGTGCTGTCTGGAAGGCTCTGCCAGTAGCTGCTTCTGGCTTTTGATGGTCCTCCGTCTTCAAGTCACTTAACAAACGCTAAGCTGCCTGGTATCTTATGAGAAGACAGAGCTGTGGACTTGACTGCAGAAAAGGGTGTGGCTGGGCGGCAGCCTGCCCCCCCCCCCCCCAGCTGGGGGTGAAACTGTACCTGTGGGTTTCAGGGTGCCTTCATGAAAGGCAAGACTCTCCTGCAGCCTTCACTAGAACAGATGCAGGGCAGAAAATGGGGGACACCCCTGGCCACCACAGCTTCCTGGTGGCTTTTGGATGGTGTGGCTATGGCTTCATTCTGGGTTCCAGTCTTCCGGTGTCCCAGTGAGAGCCAGGGAGAGGGGGACAGTGGTTGCATCTTGGCTGAAAAGATGAACTTTAGTTGCCCCATTGTTTAATGCCTCAGTTTTTCCTACCTGTAAAAGATGATGGCTGCAGGGTGGGCACCCCACCTTTGCCAATGGGGTTGGGGCTCCAGAAGCCTCTGGGAGTCCTTCTTGGGGTATGGACATCACAGGGCAGTCAGGAGGGATGCCAGGGTCTTTGGACTGCAAGGGCTTAGATGTCTCCTCGGTGGTCCCCCTGTGGCCACGGGCTGTTGCTCCGTCTTAATCTGCCTTAGTCCTGAGCTGACTGGTGGCGGCAGTGGTGGCTGCAGCGGCGGCAGCTGCTTTGTCTTTGTCGTTGTTGTATGTGAGTTACTGATTTTACAATATTCTTTTTTTAAATCTTTTTATTTATTTTCATTTCATGCACATTGGTATGTTGCCCCCGTGTATGTCTTTATGTCTGTGTGAGGGTGTCAGATCCCCTGGAACTCACAACCAGACAGTTGTGAGGTGCCACGTGGGTGCTGGGAATTGAACCCAGGTCCTGTGCAAGAGCAGCCCGTGCTCTTAACTGCTGAGCCAGTTCTCTAACCCTAACTGGTGACTTCATGCTGGCTGTGACACTACGGGTACCGCCAGGACCCTGGTTCAAATCTCAGGGCAGTCCCTCTCTAGGACTGCTTCCTTTGGGTCACATAGCTTCTTTCTGGGCTCACAGTAGAAAGTGGGGCCACCTTCTGTCATGCTCTGGGGATGGCCATACCCTGGGCACCCAGCCTGCTTGGTGTGGTTGTGGTTGAGCTGTTGGACACAGTATTGCTGGTCATCTTGAGCGACTCCTGATGATGGGATTGTGGCTGTAATTGAAGCTCCTGTTGGAGGCGAGTCTCCTCTTCCTTTCCTCCTCTTGACCCCTCCCTGGCCTTATCTTTTCATCTTTCAGATCTTCCTTGTTCCCATTCAGGCCCCACATTTGGCCTAGCTGCAGGCTGTGTGTATGGCCTGGGCTTCCTGCTTGGGGGTTGTGGTGGGGGCGGGGCTTGCATCATGCAGGGTATCTTTTGGGAACACACTGTTGGCCTGACTCTTGGGTGCTGTGAACAGGGGACGCAAGTGGAAGCCATTTGAGACCCTGAGGTTGTCCCTAACACCGAGGTGCTCAACACGTGGGCCTCAACCTTTTCACAGCGGTCGCCTAAGACCGTGGGAGAACACAGACATTTATATCATGCTTTGTAACAGCAGCAGAATTACAGTTAGGAAGTAGCCGCAAAAATAATTTAATGGTTGGGGGTCACCATTAACGTGAGGGGCTGTATTATGAGGCCGCAGCATCAGGGGGGCCGCTGTCCCAACACCCCAGGGCTGTTGCCAGAGCCCCACAGCTGCAGAGCTAGCCTGCCTTGAGAAGACGCACAGCCCACACCCAGAGGAGGTCGGGCTTGAGGTGAGTCACCCAACAAGTCACAGCCAGTGCTGACGCCTGCCCAAGCATCCGGCCATCTCTTCTGGCCTCTGTGTGCGTTTGGCTCTGCCTTTTTCTGGGCCTGTCACCAAGATGACCGGGGCCCTGAGCCCCAGGCCCCGTTTCCTTTAGTTGAGAGCGGAAGGACGGGAAGGACGGACGGGAGCATTTTCCTCTGACCATCTGGCCCTGCAGGACCGGAGGACGTCAGGGCCGCCTGGGAGGGAATGGTTAAAGGAGGGGACGTGGCTGGCGCTGGTCCCCCTGCCAGCAGCAAGAGGGAGAGGGCTTCTCAAAAGCTATAAAAAGGCCTCGCAGTGTTGAGCCCCAGTGGCTGGAAGCCCGCCAGGGTTACCATGGCGATGAGGAATTAGTCCTGGCTGCCAAGGCTGCTAGCAGCTCGGTACTTTTGGCTTTGGAACAAGAGTGGACTTATGTAATTCCGTGTTTATAGGCCTGGGTGGCGGACGCAGAGCTGGGCCTGAGTCTTGGTGGCGGCCCACAGTGGGTCACACCACCCCGCAGGGTGTCCCTGACACGCCTCCGGTGCCCTGATTTTGGGGGACATTAGGACAGAAGCCTGGGGCCTGGCAAGCTGCTGGTCCTCACCAGGGCCTCCCCAGCCGGGGTGGGAGCCCAAGTCTCGCGGGAAGGGGTGCGGCTGCTGTGTGGGGCCGCCCCTTGCCCGCTTGGTCTGGAGGGAGGATGGCCCAGTTGCTGGCCAAGGGCTGGCCCCTAGACGCCTGTGGGTCGGGCCTCGGATACAGGGCATGCTGACCTGGGCTGGCACACTGCCGGCCCTCGCTTGCCGCGTGGGACAGTTCCTGCAAGTTGTGTGGAGTCCCCTCTGGCTGTTGCTGGCCATGCACTGGTAAGAGACGTTGCCTGACTGGGGGTGCCCACACCCCCAGACCCTAGGGATGGTACCACAGACCAGAGGGCTATGATTTGCAGGATGCGGGCAAGGAGCATTGCCTGGGGACTGCTGGAATTGCCTGCAAGGTGCCCCAACCCTGCTTGAGGTCTGGTGTCCCTGGTTCCTGTGGGCTCCTGTCGGCCAGCTGGGTGGACGGAGAGGCCCGAGGCAGGATGTGTCTTAGGGTCCTGTGCATGGGACAGTAGGTTATCTTATCGGAGAAAGTTGTTGATATCCGGAAGAGGCACTGGGTGCTGGCTGGTGGCCCTGGGAGGGGACTGTGCCTGCCACGAGCAAGCCTACCCAGTGCGTGGCGGGATAGTAGAGGAGTGTAGGTTGGGACGTGGGGTGACTGGATCAGAGCGTGGGGACTTGGGAGCTGGGGCTGGGGGGAGCCAGGTGCAGGCATTGTGGGCCCAGGCTGCCTCCCCACTGAAGTGGAGCTTGGCTCAGCGCCCTGTCTGGTTTGAAACGAGGGCCACCGGCCCAGGCTTGCCCAGGGCCTTGGCAGCGAGAGATGGGTAAACATTGGAAAGTTGGAAAGGCTTCCGGAGCTCACAGCCGCCTGCGGCAGCAAGCCCAGGGCGGGGGATGGACTTCTCCAGGCCTGGTGGGGGCAGCCGGGACGCAGCTCCCAAGGATCCCCAAACTCAGGCTGTTGTGGGGGCTCCAGGAGGCGCGGCTCATTTACCTCAGACGCTGGTTGTTCATCCAGTCACATTTCCTATTACGTAGCTTTCAATGTGCTACCTTAACTCTTAGTCTTATTTCCCTGTAGAAAGACGTGCCGGGGCCCCATGGGAGTGGAGGAATAGCACCTTGTGAGTAGGCTCTGGGGCAGAACTCAAATTAGATGACATTGGCAAGCCACTTCCTGTTTTGGAGTCTCAGTCTTCCCATCTGACAAGTGGGCATGTATCAAGTCATGTGGTCTAAAAGGACCTGATAACACAGTTCTCTGGCACAGGGTGGGCTTGTGGTACTGACTAGGGTTGTGGCTGCTGGTCATGATGATGATAACAAGAATGGGCCAGGGTGGGTACATGCTACCTTAGAGTAACAGTGTTAAAGGAGTTGTGGTGGTCGGACGGAAGTTCAAGGTATAGCCTGAGCCTTGCAGGACATATCACCTTGGTCAAGACCTGGAACTCCCCAGCCTCCAGGTGTGCCTTGAGGGCACAGTGGGAGCCCCAGGGACTACAGCGCTGGGCGGTGCTCAGGGGCAGACCCATAAGTGATCTTCCCATTCCCCCTTGCTTTGCAGAGACTTGAACCCCTGGGCTGGTGCAGGCCTTCACCTGGCCTCCCCTGCAAGCCTGTTGTTCCTTTTCTCCCAAGCCTGGGTCTATGACACTGCCCAGCGTGGCTTGGGGGTTGGGCCAGGGTGGGAGGACCAGTGTTCTGCTGAGGGTGGCAATGGTTCTGTGTTTGTAAAAGACACCTAATGCCGCCGATGCCGCCTCAGGGCCTCTCTTGTCTGGCCAGCAGCAGCCATCAGAGGGTTCCTCTCTCGTCTAGGCCACCATGCTAGCTGCCCACTGCCAGTTGTCCTGGGACTCCCTGGTCCTCAGGAAGGGCCCCCGAAGTAGGGCCTGTACGTGCCCCTCCTGTTCCAAGGCCTCAGGTGTCTGCTTGGAGGGTGTTGGCTGGGGAGAGACTGCCTCTGTCCTGTGGGGAGCATAGATGATGATGTCCCTGCTTCTGAGAAGCCTGCATGGAAGCCCGGAGCAAGGCTGGGGCTGGGATGGAGGAGCTGTGGCAGCAGATGCTCTCTGAGCCTACGTTGTGTGCATGCACACCTGTGCACAGACATGCTTGGATACATGCACCCGTATATGCATAGACGCTCATGTTCACAGCAAGTATTTGAAGGTGTGACTGCGGCTGGTTGGGTCAGTCCTTTCTCTGGCTCCGACCTTGAGAAATTGAACTCTGGTGATTCAAGCATGTGCCATTGGGGGCATCTCTGAAGGGCACACGAGATTGTGGGTCCTGCATTGGCATCCCCAAGAACAGCTTTCCAAGTTTCCATTTACCTTGAAATAAATGTGAAGGAAGGAACATAGCGCCCAAGACCAGGCTGTCCTGAGTGTGTGCCTTGATGTGCCCTGCAGGCTGGATGATTGCACTCGGCCTCCAGAGCCTCCATGTCCTCATCTATAGGATGGAGTGAGAGGTCAGCGCTTTGCGGGGCTTGTGTGACCGTTAGATCAGTAGACACCTGAACTGAGCGTTTGTTAAAAAGCTTTTATTATACTTAGTGGGGCATGGTGGTGTGTTCCTTTAGTCCCATTACTGGGTAGGCAGAGGCAGGTGGATTTCTGAGTTCAAGACTAGCCTGGTCTACAGAGCAAGTTCCAGGACAGCCAGGGCTGCCCAGAGAAACCCTGTCTTGAGAAACAACAAAAAAGTCCTGTCACATCATTGTTGGGGTGTTGGTTGTCCACTTCCACCGTGGTTGTCATAGGGGGGTTGAGCTTGGTCGCAGAGGACCTTACCCACGCAGCCATCTCGTCGGCCACAGGCTGAGTGTTTTCACACTGTGGCCTGCCATCAGATAGTGTGGCGGGCTGCTGTGGTCCACCTGTCCGTCAGTGTGATTGCTTCTGATGGCCTCGCTCTGAGGTCAGCAAGATCGAGTGGTTCGCCTGCTGTTGGTGTGACGGTCATGATTTGTCTGTTCCTTCAGTGGTGTGCGCATTCTAGTTCTCAGATGTTGCCTGGTCACTGGCGTGCTCTGTCGTTGGCAGAGTCTACGTGGTTGGTGGGCTTTGGTGTTGGTGGGGTCACCATACTTTGCTCGCTCTCTTGTTGGCGTGGTCTCCATGGTTCGCCAGTTCCACAGTTGGCATGACCTTTGAGGTTTGCTAGCTATGTCGTTGGTGTGGTCTCCGCGGTTCGTCTGCTCTGTTGTTGGCCTTAGGTGTGAACAGTGTCTCTCAGGAGCTGCTGGTTCTAGGTGGAAAGTCCTCTGAGGCGTGGGCAGAGCCCGCATGTGGCCGCCGGGCACACTGTCGAACTTGCTTGTCTTGATACCCAGGTGGTTCCGTCTTAGGGCTTCTAGACAATCACCACAACCAATTTGGCTCACATATCTCCAAATCAGAATCCATGGGGGAAGGAGGCAGGAACCTGGAGGCGGGAACTGAAGCCGGGGTCATGGAGGAACACTGCTTACTGGCCTGCTCACTCACTCAGTCCACTTTCCATACAACTCAGGATGAACCACGTCGTGTTGGCACCACCCACAATGGGCCGGGCCTTTTCAAATCAATCACGGATCAAGAAACGTGTCCCACAGACTTGTCTATAGGTCAGTTCGATGGGGGCATTTTCTCAGTTGAGGTTCCCTCTTCTAGGTGACACTAGGTTATGTCAAGATGACAAAATGAACCCGTGAATTGTGTAGGTTACTTGCACCTCCGTGGGGTTGGAATGGGGATTCAGGGTTACACTCTGAGGGACTTTCTGCTATCTCCTTTATTACTTCTGTAAATGTGACCAAGTGCGGGTGAGAAAGGAGTTAGGGAAGGAAGGAAGGAAGGGAGGGAGGGAGGGTTTGTCTTGGCTCGCTCGCAGTTTAATGGGTTCAGTCCATCATGGTGGGCTAGCTGAGACAGCTGGTCATTGCATCCACAGTCAGAAAGTGGAGGGTAGACAGGAAGTAGTGCCTAACTGGAAAACCTCAGCGCTCACTACCCCCCTTCCCCCCCAGTGAACTACTTCCCCCAGCCAGGTTCCATGCCCTAAAAGCTCGAGTGCTTGGGGACTAAGTGTTCAGACAGGAAATGCTTCCCACTCAAATCCTGGCAGCCGTCTTGTGGAGTGGTGCAGGCGTGTTTCTGGGGCAGAGGACATAGGGTCATCTACCTCCTTGGGCACAGGTTGGAGAGGCAGGGAGGGGGTGTGGAGAACTCTCTAGCCTCCTGAGCTTGTGGGCTGTTGTCACTTGGAGACCTCAGACTGTCAGGACCTTTAACCTTGCACCACCTGCCTTCCCTGAGATGCTCTGTCCCTCCTGTTCCAGTGGCCCCTTGAGAGGCTGAGATGCGTCTCTGCACTTGACTGGTCCCGTGTGTTTGTCCCCACCTGGGACTTGGTGGTATCTATCTGTCTAAGTCCTTGAGTCTCTCTGAGCTCTTTATACATAGGCTGGTGCTTCTAGGCTACAGCCTTCCCTTCTCAGTTCTGGGAGCTGTCTGTCCACTATCTAGGTGCTAGCAGGTGGGGGTCAGGTTGGGTGCCGACCTGGGCAGGGCTGCTCTGTTCCAGTTGCAGCCTCACTCGGTGGAGGGGTTCAGGCAGCTGCCCATGGGCGGCTTCTGTTGCAAGGACATTGGTCCTTCCCATGACCTCATCACTACACAAAATCTCTGCCCTCCTGATGCCATCCATCACCTGGCTTATAGGTGTCAGTACAGGAGCTTAGGGGTCCCAGATGTTCAGTTTGTGCCCTGACAATTTCCTCAGCTGTGCCTACAGCATCTGCACATAGCCCCTTGCGAGTTGTCACTTGGTGTCTAGGGGCAGTACCCCAGGCCTGTCCCTACTGAGGGGGTTGGCTTAGAGTGTGTGGTGTGTGTGTGTGTGTGTGTTGTATGTGTAGATTATATGTATATACGTGTGGCGTATGTTCGTGTGTGTGGGAGTATGAGTTTGGATATATATGTGTATGTGATGCATGCATGAATGTATGTAGTGTGTGTGTGTCTCATATGTAGAGACAGGATCCTCCTTCCTCAGACTGTCTGGGCTGATGCCCTGTGGCACTCACTGTGGGAAACTGGGGCATCCTTTGTGTTTGCTGGGTGCCCAGCTCCTGGGAGATGTCAAGGAAAGGAGGGCTCTTTGCTTAGGTGTGGGTGTAATGGCCAGTTTTGCCTGGGGGAGAGGCCTCACTTGAGCCCAGAATCATCCTGTCCTGTAAGGCTCAGAGAGGGTTAAGTAGCTCCCCGAAAGACACACAGCAGACACACAGCTTGAAGGAGATAAATAGTTTTTGTGTCTGTCCCCTTCAGGGTGATAGTGCTTAGGGGATTATCCGCTTCCTCCCCAGAAGGCCATGTTCTTATCCTTGGCTCAGGGTAGGCCCCAGCAGCTCCAGGAGACCCACTTCCCAGGCAAAGCTTTCTCCCTGGCGCAGGCTGCCCTCCCTGTTCTGGAAGACCGGGGGTGGCTTCTCTTGCCACTCTGAGCCAAGCATTCAGAGGACCCGCCCCCTGCCTCCAGCCGCGTTTGACAATACGCCCTTTGTCCCCTGGTCCAGCCTCCTCCCTGCTCCCAGAGTAGTGTCCCCGCCTATGATGTCATGGCAGCCCTTTCAGCCAGGTCCCAGGCGGATGGCCAGTGTGGAGGCCAGCGGACTAGGAACTGCTGACCCGCTCGCTACCATGACTGGGCTGCCCTGAACCCTTCAAGGTCAGGGTTAATGTCCCCTCGTGTGTGTGTGTGTGTGTGTGTGTGTGTGTGTGTGATATGTTATCCCATTTACACAGCAACACACAGGTCCCAGGCCCCGGCTGGGTCCTTGGCTTTGTCTTTTTCTCTCCTCTCTCCAGTCACCTCCAGCCTCTTGGCCTGTGAGTGGATGAGTCACGGAGCTGGCTTCTCCCAAGAGCCTTGGGCGTGAGACCCTGGCTTCCTGCCAGTCAGAGGGGCTGCTGGGCCAGGACCGTGCCCCTAGGTGTCCCTGCATGTGGCTTCATGCTTGGCCTCCCTGGTTACATGGGGACTCTACAGGGCCTCGCTGTGGGCTTGAGGGAGCCTCATACTCAGATTGGGTCTAATTTAGAGTACACAGGGGTCTTCAAGTCTGGGTACCCCAGATCCTGTGACAGCATTTAGAAACTAGGTCTTTGTAGGGTGATTGCAGATAGAATCACGGTGCATTTCCTGGGTGGCCACCATCCCTGTACAGTGCCATCATAATCAGGAGACAGTCTCAGGAAGGAGGCCGAATGGGTCACCATGGCCATAGTAAGGACACCTGCACTTCCTGAAGGTGGAAAAGGCTTTCAACCTGCCCTGAACCTTGAGAGCAGCCCATCAGGCCTCCGTAGCTGTGGGAGAATTCATTTCTGTGTTTTGAAGGGCCTACCTTGTGATTTTTTTATAGCAGTTTAGGAAAGACTTGGCCTGGTACTCAGTACCTGGGGTAGGCTCACCGGGGCTCTCCACCTGCCTGCTGTGTGACCTTGGACACTAGACTCAGCCTCTCTGTACCTCTCTCTGCACCTCTCTCTGCACCTGTACAGTGTTTTGGATGGGATCTCAGGTCAGGCTGTCAGATGACTCGGTAGGACGCCAGCGGAGCTTGATGAGAGTCAGACGCAGGGCAGGCCACCAAGATGGCAGGGGTTGTTCACGTTGGTCTGTCGCCATGGTGACCACTTAGGACCTGAGATGGAAGCTGCATTGCCCTGTGGAAAGAGTCTCTTCCTCCACTGTGTGACATGGAGCTGAGGCACCCAGATGGCGAATAAACGCAGAGAGGCCTGGGGAAATGGACTCCTGTAGGGTGTCCTGCCCACCCCCACCAGGGTCTGGGTGGTCCTGGAACTTGCTTTTGTAGACCAGGCTGGTCTGGAACGCACAGAGATCCGCCTGCTTCTGCCCCCTAGCGCTGGGATTAAAGGTGTGTGCTACCATGCCTGGCTGACCTCTTTCTATATTCTAGAAAAATGAGCTCCCATTGAGGTAGAGGAGGGGTATGGTGAAGGCAGGTGTGCGGCCCACTTGCTGTTTGTCAGCTCTGGGCTCCCCCCCCCACCCCCACAGTCAGGCGTCCCTTTGCAGAGAGGCCACCATGTTCCTGCAGAATCTTCATGGAGGCTCCAGTTTCTGCTGGGCAGTCGAGTATGTCTGCCGCCACGGACTGACCCAGATCTGCAAGATCTGTGAGGAGCAGGCACTGTCTGCAAGGCCATGTCCCTGTTAGGGCCACCAATAGTGAGGAGAGGAGTCTGGCACGCCCACTTTGGCTCCTGCCCCAGTTGCTCATTTAACTACTTCCGCCTTGCTCCATTCTGTGTGGAAGAGGGACGTGGAGGCTGGCGTTCTGAGCCGAGGGAACTTAGAAGAAGTGTCTCAGGATACAACTCGCTCAGGTCTCCCGTGGCAGTGGGAGGACTCTCTGTTCCTTCTTATGTTCAGTACAAAAGTTCCATGTGACTAATCAGAGCTTCAGGCCCAGTTGGACCCAGGCACTTGGTCTTCTCTCTTTAGAAGTCTGCACTTACCAGTCCCGTGCAGGAGAGCTGCGACCTACCCACAGAATCAGCGCAGGCGCCCAGTAATGTGACACCCACCTGTGGTCCCAGCATTTGGGAAGCTTTGGGCAGGAGAATCAGAAGTTCAAGGTCTTCACTACATAGTGAGTTTGAGGCTCGCTTCTTGAGCTGGGGCTAACTGTAGGGTGCTATAGGTAGCTGCCAAGGAGATGGAGTGTGCTCAGAGGAGGCCCCCCCCCCCCCCGCTGTCTGGCTCCACGGGGTGTAGATAGAGCCAGCGTAGACCCCCCCGGCCAGCCTGATGTTGACTACTTAGGGTGTCTCTTTGGAGTAAATGAAGCTTATGGCTGGCGGCTCACTGGGCTACGCACCTGGTCCCAGGGCACTGGGCCTAGCATGAGTATTTTGCCCGTTATAGGCATTGCTGTCATGCGGGGTGCTGTCAGAGGTTTGCAGAACTGGCTAACTGAAGGCGCAGATGGGTCTATCTTGGACCTCTGGGCAGCAGGCTGGGTTACCGGGTAGGTAGTCACCGCTTTTCAGAGACCACATTGAAAGATGTCCCCCAAGTGGAGCTGGCTTTCTGACTTTGCCTGGAATATCGGGACTCCGCATGCCCACTCAGCCCAGCTCCTGGGTCTGTGCTGTCTATAATCTTGCCTGGCTTGCGTGCTGTGGGGGCCTGGTGCCTCCTCTTTTGTCTGCTGTCTAGGCCCTCTTCTCTGGGTCCTTAGTGAGCTGGCCCTGTTCATTCCGGGATCCTTGGTGGGCACAGTCTCTAGGACTGCCTTTGGGACCTAGGGTATCTGGGTACTTACTGCCCTTGGCTCCTGGCTACAGGTCTCCAGATTCTTGATGGTTGTCTGATGTAAGATCTCTTGATCATTGCTGAGTTGCTGGGCCATCACTGGTGACTGTGTATGTCCTCTGACTCTGCTCATCCACAGGGTGTTCCTTTGGTCAGGTGTCCAGGTGGCCACAGTTTTCCCTGCTGGCTAGCAGGGGAGATAGGGAAGGTAGTGCTGTAGCCAGCCCCGAGCTGGCAGGATCAGGGAACTTCATCACAGGGGTCCTATGACGGGGCAGCTAGTGACCAGCAATTTTTGGCTGCCGAGACACATCCACATGTGGCGGTCTGCTGTACCCTTCATCAACGATCTCTCTCCTGGATTCCTCCAGAAGCGTCCTGAGGGCTGCACATAGGTAGTTCCCATTGGCTAGGCAGGCAGATGTGTTGTTACGTGGTCAAGTGGGCTCTGGTTCAGTCTGCCTTGCAGGGTCTCCTGCTTGCATGAAACTAGGGGCTCTGAAAGCTCTCCCCAGCCCAGCCCACAGCGAGCTGGTGGGTTGCAATGCCCAGCAGATTATGAGGCCTTTCTAGACAGACCCAGCTAGCTTCAGGTTTTGTGGGGCGAGGTGGGTTGGGGAGGGGACCTTATGCTCATTATGCTGGGCACGGAGTCTCTGGGGCCTATAGGGAGTTCCATCAAGGGGCCTCTGGAGGAGGCATGGGTGTTCGTGCCTGCGTGTGCGTCTGCCCATATTGTGATAATTACCTCAGTGTTTTGAATTGCATGGGGTGGAAGTGTTGGATGCTTTCTCAGTGTGCAGCTGATCTCCAGAGCCTTTGCCCTCAGAATTCTGCTCCGAGGCCCCTCCCCCATGCCCCTAACTCCCTCTTCCTTATTCTAGCTGTCACTGTTTGTCTCTGGCCTCCTGCTTGTGGGTCCCCTGGGCTCTGAGTCTCTTGTGCAGGAGGGAGATGAAAGGACCTAAGCCGCCCAGCCTGTGAGGACCTGGGTCTCTGAGGACCTGGTTGTCCCTGCTGAGAGGACCTGGGTCTACGGCTGTTCCTGCTGAGAGATGGGCCCATGTCTTTCCCTAGTGGCTTTGGCTTTGGTGATCTGTTTCCTTCCGTCACTGTTCCAGGGCCTGGAGTAAGCAGAGTGTTTCAGGGCCACCCAGCTAGTGTCACTCCCCCTTGCCCCTGGCATCTGTACCCCAGCCTGTTCTGATGCTTTCTCTCTGTGGGCAGAGTGGTCGTGATGGAGGAGAGGGCTTGATGGAAACAAACCTGAGGCTACCCAGGGTGACTGGGACCTGACGAGGAGGATCTGGGGGGTGGGGTGGGGGTGGGCATTACCTGATGTGGGGACCAGAGAACCGCATGGCCAGGGATCAGCAGCCGTGGTTTAGCCTCCCCCTTCCCCAGTTTAAAGTTAAAGAGTGGGCTGGGGAGATGCTTCAGTCAGTAAAGTGCTCGCCACGCCTGCGTGAGAACCTGAGTTCCATCCCTAGAACCCACCCATGTGCTTGTAATCCCCGCTCTGGGGTGGGAGAGACAGGCTGATCAGTCTAGCTCCTCAGGCAATTGCAGGTCCCAGTGAGAGGTCTCAAAATACAGGGTGCTTGTGTCCGGAGGGGTGATACCAAAATCTAACCTCTGGATTCTATGTGTGCACACATGCATGTGCGCGTGCGTGCGCGCACACACAGACACACACACACAGACACACACACACACACACACACACACACACACACACACACACACGTAATAGCAAAATTAAGCACAAAGAAAGCCATGAGGAAGAAGTGACTCTGTCTACTTTGGCCGCAGCCCAAGGGACATCCATGTGGCTAAGTACCAGGCCTGTGGCCCACACTTGGTCAGAGTTACTCAGTGCTAGGTGGCTAAGGCCTATGGATGCTGTGTTGTATGATCCTGGGCAGAGGACCGCCTCTCTCTGTGCTGTGAATTCCCCATCTGTTGAATGGTTCAGGTGTGCTTGGTGTCAAGCTCACAGCCTTCAGCCACAGCAGACACCATGGACAGGGCCGGTGATGGGGACTCAGCTACTGCAGGCTAGGAGGGGGACTCTGTGAGGGTCACGTGGGAGCTAGAGAGCTTGGAGCCTTCCTCTGGGACAGTGGCTTTCTAGAGGTAGACTGGCCTGCAGCTCTTCGTCAATAGCTTCCCGTGAAGCCTCCTACCTGAAGCACAGAAAAGTCTGTACCTAGCCCAAAGTTGCACAGCAGGGGAAGGGGTAGAGTTGGTCTCTGGCCTTGTTCCAGTCATTTGGGACAGTAGCTTATGTGGCTCTGTTGAAAGGGAAGCTCTCTAGGATTTGGTGGCTCTTGGTGACATCATTTCTACTCTGTAACCAAGAAACTGTGACTTGGCTTTTAGTCTCTATTGCTTTGACCATGTGCTTGATCCTAGCCGGAGGTGGGGCAGGGGAGGAGGAGCCTTGTGCAGTGGGAAGGTGATGTGGGGTACAGAGCTGGGGGCCTTTAAAATTGTCCCCCAGTGCCTAAGTTTGGTCAGGAGCCTCAGAAACCCTTAGAGAAGGTGTTGCCAGAGGACAAACTCCTCATGTGGCAATATGGTTGGTGTTCTTGGCAATTTCTGGCTCCCAGGGGAACACAGGAGCAGGGAGGTAGATCTGTCAGGCGGAGTGTGTGGCCAGTGTGGTTCCTGTCCACAAGGCTTTAGGTGTCTGTGGGAACTGGGCTATACCATGTCTTCCTGGGATTCCCCAGCCCAGCGAACTTGGCAGTCTGGGTTCTGAAGCCTGAACAGGGACAGACCCTGGGCCCCATGGTGGACATGAACTCTGGCTTCTGACTGCCGCATACATTGTAATCCTGGGACACCTGTGTCCTCTGTCGTCATCTCCTGTTCTACTATAAGTTTGATGGCAGTGGATGCTACGTCTCCAGGAAGTTGTGAACTAGTACTGCAGACCCCATGTCCCATGGCTGTTCACCCCAGTTTCCCCTAATTCCACTTCCCATGTCTAAGCTAGGCCACTGGCTGTGTCTCAGAGTGCCACATACCTGCCTGCAGTCCCAGGAGAGTAACCCAGAAGGTTACTGCCATGGGGTGGGGACAGAGGCGAGCCCTTTGTCACTGGGGCTTTCCACCTCTGCTGGGCATAGTCCTTTGCTGAGTGTTATATGCTGGCCAGCATTGTGAGGAGAAGGTAATGGGCATGCGCGTCACCTAAGGTGTATGAGACCTGGGAATGGCCTTGGAGGATGTCCCGGCCTCTGACCGCAGTCATGCACACCCTGGGTTCAGCTAGTCCCTGCCCCTGCAGAGTGACGCTGTCCCACGGAGGCGGTTGTGTTGAGATTGCCATCTGAGATAGAGCCTCTTGCCTTCCGGGCGTCTCCTTTGGTGCTGCCTAGACAGGTTCCTCCCGGCAGGCCATGCAGCTAGAACCCTGCTGTCCCCAGGCTGTAGCCACTCGACCATGGGGTCTGTGAAGACGTCCCTCCCTGTTGCAAGCTCCCGAGGCTTCTGTCTGGCTCCTACCCGATGCGTCTGCTCACTGCTCTTCCCCTGTTGCAAGCTCCCGAGGCTTCTGTCTGGCTCCTACCCGATGCGTCTGCTCACTGCTCTTGCCCTGTTGCAAGCTCCCGAGGCTTCTGTCTGGCTCCTACCCGATGCGTCTGCTCACTGCTCTTCCCCTGTTGCAAGCTCCCGAGGCTTCTGTCTGGCTCCTACCCGATGCGTCTGCTCACTGCTCTTCCCCTGTTGCAAGCTCCCGAGGCTTCTGTCTGGCTCCTACCCCATGCGTCTGCTCACTGCTCTTGCCCTGTTGCAAGCTCCCGAGGCTTCTGTCTGGCTCCTACCCCATGCGTCTGCTCACTGCTCTTCCCCTGTTGCTGTCGTCCCATCCCGCAGTCTGTCTCTAGCTCGGACGTTTATAGTGGTTCACCAGCTGTGATATCCATGGCAAAACACGGATGCCATACTGTCCCTCTGTCACCTTCTGGGGCTCCCCCTTGCTCCTGAAACAGAATCTCTTTGAATTCACCGTGGTCTGTGAGGCCTCGAGTGACCTCCTTCCGTCTAATTCAGTGGTGTTTTCAGACACAGAACATCTAGTCTCACCCCTGGGCTCTTGCCAGGATGACGCTGTCTGCCTGGGACACGCTGCTTCCTTGGTCACGTGACTGTTATAAAGCCTATCTGTTGTGCTGGGCCCGGGTACCCACCCTTTGCCTTTCTGACCTGTGCTGGGCCCCTTGTTGACGTTTGTGTAAGTTGGTCACACACTGTTGTTTTAAAATACTTTAGCTCCCTTTACTCAGTGTGACATCCCTGAAGTCATCTAGTGTGATCTATGTCAGTATCCTGCCCCCCCCCTTTTTTTTTGGCTAAGAAGCACTCTCATTGAATGGACAGGCCATGCTCCTGGGTGTTTCCACCTTGTAACTGTCAGGAATGGGGTCGTTCTCAATACGCAGGCAAGTCTGTCTGACTCTTGAGTTTTCTGGGCTCCTTTCTAGGAGTGGGATCCCAGATCCTCAGTAGTTCTGTATTTCAAGTGTTGAGGACCTGCCAAATTGTTTTCCTGATTTGTATTTGTTTTCCAAGCTGGCTCCAAATGAGGCTGAGGGTAGGAGATGTGAAAAGTGGGTTGGATATAAACTCATAGGGATGGGTTCTCCCGTGGGGGGTGGGGTCACTCATGGGGGTGAAGTCATAGAGTCTCTGGCTTTACGGTCACCCTGCATATGGGGACACTGGAAAGGACTTGATGGGGTGACCTTGGACCATGCAGCTCCTGTGTTCCTAGGGGATGCCCTGTGAGTCCTGGATCAGCCAGGCTGGGCTGAGGTACGAGAATCCCCAGAGGTGGCCCAGAGAGGCATGCTCTCTGCTTCCCCTGCATTTCCACTAGCCAAGAGGGTAGAAAATCTGGACACTCCTACCTCCCAGCCTTCTTGTGTATCCCCAAATCAAATAGTGGGTTTGAGGCCATCTGCAGGTGTTGCATGGTGCTGGACCATGTGACAGACACAGTTGACAGGACAGTCAACCTTGGGGTGGGGTTGTATTGATGGCACTGTGGGCTCGAGGTGTGGTGTAGCCCTGTTGACCCCAGCCCCCTCCCGTGGGAGCAGCTCGCCTCAGGCATAGGGCAGCTACCATGCTGGCCTCCACACACTCTGTTCATAAGCGTCATGTGCCGTGTCTCATTTCGGTGCGAGGTAGTCTTTGTGAGCCAGAGTTCTTGGTAGCAAGTAACAGAAAGTCAGCCAAGGCCACCAGAACAGAGCCCCGCCTGCCCAGGGTGCTCAGGGACTACTGTCCACAGGGCTCGCAGGCTGAGTATCTGCTTCTCCCGTTCTTTCTGCCACAGGCTCACCGTGCACTTCCTGTGAGTGCCGGGCATGAGTTCACCCTTTACCCGGGTGTGGGCATTTAGGAGGCGGGCCTGGGGCAGAGATCTTCTTGTCTACAATTAGCATTTGTTTTTCTTTTTAAAACATTTTAAGTTGGGAATTTAGCCCAGGACTTCACAAATGCTAGGCAGGTACTGTATTACTGAGCCATGGCCCTGCCCAGGCCGCCACTGGGGATTGTAGGCAGAAATACTACCACCGAGCTGTCCCTAGCCCTTGTCACTCCTCCCTCCCTCCCTCCCTCCCTCCCTCCTTTTTCTTTTTCCTTTTTTCCCCAAGACAGGCTTTCTCGGTGTAGCCCTGGCTGTCCTAGAAAATACAACTCACTTTGTAGGCCAGGGAGGCCTCGAACTCAGAGAGATCCTCCTACCTCTGCCTGCCAAGTGCTGGGGCTAAAGGTGTGCACCACCGTGCCTGGCTCCTTTTCACTTTTTGAGATCGTCTCACTTAGTTTCTCTAGCTGACTTTGAATTTGCAATCCTCCTATCTCCGCCCGCTAAGAGGATGGTTGAACAGATCTGGGCACAGAGCCTGGCTGTGTTGTGTTCTGATCTTGTGCTTTGTGTGCCCCTGGGTCTCTGTGTGCCAGGGTTTGGCGTTGCTGCCACTGGAGGAAACATCTCAAAGGTGAAAGGTGACCTGGGAGGGGAAGGGGTGTGTGTGTGTGTGTGTGTGTGTGTGCGCGCGCGCGCGCGCACTCACGCATACATGGGCATATTTAGGAAGTACCTTACATTGCTGGCATCTCCTTGACTCTGAGGGGTAGGGACAGTACCACCTTTTTGGAAATGAGAGAGCTAAGGTTCTGAGAAGGGACCGTACTCCCTGAAGCCATGGTTCTTAGTCTAGTGTTCTTGTGTTCATAAGTGTCGTGTGACATGTCTTTTTGATGATAGGTTCTGTGTGAGCCAGAGGTCTTGGTAAGAAGTAACAGAAAGTCAGCCAGGGCTGTCAGAGCAAAGCCACGCCCAACCAGGGTGCTCTGGGATGGCTGTCTACTGGGTTTGCTGGTTGACTTACCTGCTCATCTCCCAGCCAGTCACTGCCTCCTCCTTCCTGGCTGTCTGATTGGCCACACCCGGGTCACATGACTCTTCTTGGGGCCTGGGTTGGAATGTCAGGTGCACACTGGTAGATTGGGTAGGTACCGAGTGCTTACACTCAGGACCTCCAGCTTGGGAAGGGGGTGGGGAGCAGCGGCTCATGGCCTTTTGGACCTGCAATCTCCTCCCTTCACGCTTCATTTCCCTGCATGAGACTTGTCCCTGGCTGACATAGGCCATCTGTGGCTCGGAGGACAGTTGATACGAGTTAGCCCAAGAGGAAGGGCCGGGGTGAAATTATAGGGAGCTAGGGGTCTGGCTATTCTCCTCCTCAACCTCCTGTATCATTGCTTGGATACAGCCCCAGCCTCGGCTCTGGGTGTAATGTGAAAGGCGGGGCCTTTAGGGAAAGAGAAGAAGGACCATAGGGAGGTCTGAGACTTCCCGCTGGGGCCTCCCTGGCTCCTGCAGTCTCTCGCTTCCCAGTCTTGAGACCACTGACTATTGTCATCGCTCTTCCTGTATAAGCCATGGAGGTTCCTGCCTGGAGGTGGCCTTTATCCATCCTGGACCCGTTTGTTTCCCGCCTGTCCAGGATGCTCGTGTCTGGTCCAGGCCGTCCCTAGTGTGACCCTCAGCATCCTGTTCCCTGACTCCCAGTGGCAGCAGGCCAACCTCATCTTTTCACATCACCAGTCGGTCTCTGGCTGAGGACAAAAGAGCAGCCAAGCAGCCTTGCTTAGCCACTGTGTCACCCCGTGCCCCATTGTGGGTCACTGCTGTGTACTGCGCTCTGCTAGCACACAGCCCAGGGACAGGCCCAGCAGCTGTGAGCTGGAGCTGCCAGGGGCTTTTGAAGAACTTTGCCCTGGAGATCTGGAAAGTCCCATCTATGGGATGAACTGACTGACCAAGGTGGATGTGGGAGCCGTCCAATGGCCGTGGGTATGGTGTCCACGCCGAGGCTCCCCAGCTACTGGTTGAGGCCTGTTGTGTAGGGAGATGGCTTGTAGAGGCTAGGCAAGGTGCTGTGGCTTTGGGCTGTCATCGAGAGGAGGCTCAGGCAGGAGGAAGGACTAGGCCGCAGTGGCTGTGGACCAGCTGCCTCCTGTTCAATTTGTTTTTTTTCTCTTCTCTCCACAGGCACCTGTGACGAGGTCACCTGCCAGCAGATGTGACCGAGACCAGCCCTTAGTCCTAGGTGTGGTCAAGAGTGTATTGGGCTCCAAAGCCTCCCTGGACCCTACCACCATGTCAGGATCCACACAGCCTGTGGCACAGACATGGCGGGCCGCTGAGCCCCGCTACCCACCCCATGGCATCTCCTACCCGGTGCAGATAGCCCGGCCCCACACGGTAAGGGGCACGTCTGCTCGGTACCACTTCCGCTACTGCAATGCATCTTCTGAAGCCAGGCCGCTGTGGCCTGTGTTGATTTGATCTCAGTGGGGACACTGGTGGCAGCCAGGTGTGGTGACGGAGGCCTGTAATCTCAGGAGTGAGGAGGTAAAGGCAGGAGGGTTCCGATTTTGAGTCCAGCCTAGGCTACATAGCAAGTCTGATTTTAGTATGGGAAGGTGGAAGCTGAGGCTAGGCTGAGTGGACACTCTTCTTATATCTTGTGATTTGGCATGGACCATAGAGCACCCACGGTGTACACTCCCCTCACAGCGGGGGCCCATTTCTGCTGTGTTTGGGGCTGGGCGGTTTTGGAGAGGGAGACTGAGGTTGCACTTCTTCCTAACCCTCGAGGTCTTGGTGCTTATTTAGCTGTAAGACTCTGAGCCCCAGAGCAGTGTCCGCCTCTGCCAGGGTCCCGTTTCTACTCACCTTGTACTGTAGAGCAAACAGGCTGGGCCTTTATTGTGTGCCTGTTGTATACCATGTCTCTGGCTGTGGAGTGAAGGGGTGTAATGTGAGATGTAGCAGTCACAGCTGGGTGGGAGAGTGTGGGAGAGAACATATGTGTATCTAGGCTCATATCTGTCCCTCCTGGATGGTGTCGTCCATTTCTGTGACAGAGCTATATTTGTGCGGGTGGTGTTTCTACTTTTGAGTCAAGAATGCTTTCCCATGAGCCCCAGGGTCTGGCCTTACGGTCCCATGCACAGTGGCTCCCCCAGAACTGAGATCCAATGTGCAGAATCAACTGTACTCTCTCAGAGTGACCGGTCCTTGGATGGAGCAGCTGAGGCCTGGAGGGGCGGCCATTGCAGTATTGGTCCTATACGCTCTAGCTCCCAGTCTTCACACCACCATGCAGCGACCATTTACTTGCTGCTTGAAGCACTCACTGGGTTGCAACCAAGCCAGCAGCAGCAAGGACATCAGCTCTCCAGACCGGCGAGTGGCCCAGATGTGCCTTTTAATGTTGGGGGCTTTCAGCTCTGTCACCTATAAAGCAGGGGTGACGGCAACACCCACAAGAATGCTTATGCATGTCCCCATATGGCTGTCTGCTGCCATCATAACGTGATTCTGTTAAAGCCATTTCCTGATGGGCCCCATCTGGGGTTCGACCATCCCTTCCCCTGCCCCATCCCAGTCCCCCGGGCAGATGTCTGTGGCTTCTTCCTTGTCCCTCTTCATTCATGGTGCTCGACCACGGTGGGCCCAGCCTCTGGCTGCTGCGGCCCCTTCCCTTGGACCTGAGTTCTTGCTCTTTGCTTCGTTTGTGTCCTGTCCCCGGCATTTAGGGTCACTGGCTGACCCTAGGCACTGCCCACTCTTCCGCTGGGCCATTGGCGACACAGTGGTTACTGACCCCTCTGGGGTGAGTGTGGCCTGCTGGGATAGCTTACAGGTCGGAACATGTCTGTCCCCTGGTGTGGCCCACGTGCTCCTTTCCAGGGGACCTGCTTGCTCTTTGGCCTTCAGCCCGTACTGGGCCACCAAGCAGGGCTCTGCTGATCCCCAGGGTCTGTGGAAGGTTTTTTCCTGGGTGAATATTGAGACCTCGTCTCCTTACTTTATTGTGCTGGCTTGGTGGAGCCTGGGATCTGTGATCTGGAGTCCCTGGTCCTTTTCAGTCTTCTCCACAACCCTGCCCCCCAGCCTCTCTCTCAGGTTCGTCCACTAGCCCCGACCTTCCTGCAGCCCGCCCTCTCAGCCCACCCACCCTCATTTCCCCAGCCTTCCCCAAGGCCCTTCCTCACGTTAAGCCCTTCTCAGTCCCCCCACCCCCCACTGTACCCCATCTCTTTCCTGTGACCCAAGGGTAGGTAGAGCGCAGACTGGAAAAGACCATGCGCCTTAACACTTGTGTCTCAGGAAAGAGAGCAGAGAAGAGGAGCCACGGAGCCATGGCAAGGCTGACACCCCACAGGAGAGGAGAGCATCTCGGGGAGCCCCGGTGTGGTGACCAGCTTGGCGTGTGCTGCCCTGGGCCTGGGAAATACGATGTTTGGGACTGGGCCGCTTACATACTCTCGGGCCCATCTTCCTGGAAGCTCTGCCCTCTCAGTCAAGTGAGCTGCGTATAAAATGGCTGGGGTCCTACTGAGGTGACGTCACGCTTGGGCCATGAGCTGGTCTCTGTGTGATGCGACAAGTGTAGGGACCCCTTGCCTACAGCATCAGGCTGTTAGTCCTCTTGTGTCACCAGCGATAACATGTTTCCTGTAAGCACCAGGCGTCGCTGTCCAGACCCTGTAGTTTTTCTCTCTCCCCTGCCTCCCTGCTGTTGGCAGTGTGGTGCAAGAGCCACGCACCCTCAGGTCAGTGCCTGGCTAGTGCCGGGGACGCCTGACAGAGTTGGCTGTGTGTGCCTCGCCTTGGCCTTGGGCCTAGCTGGCTGACTCCTGGTTATGGGATGGACATTCGGGCCGTTGTCCAGTTGGTCACAAACTCTGCTGTGCCACACAGGGCTCAGCCTGCTCCTGTCTAATGGCACTGGATGCTGGCTGGGGCTGATGTCCTGGGTGTGTGGGTACTCCGCACCACCTGCACATGCCACATGCATACTGCCTTAGGACCCTCACCTGTCTGTCCGTCCATTCATTCATTAACTCACTTGCTCGGTCATTGACCTATCTGCTCATTCATCCACTCATTAATGAATTCACTCGTTCATTTGTTCGACAAATTCAGATTAGGTTTGCCACATGCCAGTTTCCAAGCCTTGGGGACAGAGCTGTGAAGGCAGAGAAGCCCTCTCACTGTGCGGAAGCTGACATTCTCTTGGGGAACAGTGAGCAAAGATGAGGCTAGCGGAGGCCATATTTAAGTGGGGAGCCAAATATTGATGGTGGAACTGGGACCCGAGAGGAGGGCCAGGTGGGCGCATGGTTCGCATGCGCAGTGCTCCAGGCTGAGTGGAAAGCCCTGACGTGGGGCTCTCTGTTGGAATGAACACACTGTTCGGGGTGACTGTGAATCCGGGGTTCCCAGGGGTCGGCTGAACTCTGCCTCCATATGACTTTGTGTGGCTCTCTACTTCTTAGACTTGTGCTGGGGGGGTACAGTGTGTTTCTTGGGGCTCCCCACTTGTTCTGTTCGTAGTGGACATACCTGGGCTCTGGGGGTGGGCCTCTACTCCTGAGTCAGGTGTTGTAATCAGTCATGGGGCAGGCTTGGAGCCTGTGACCTGTGACTGTCCCAGTTCCCTGCGGAGGTGCCAGTGGAGCCTCACCCTGGAGAACCTGTGCTGTCCTTGCTGCGTGGCTGGGGAGAGCTGTTCTTGCTCCCTGGACCCATCATTCTCTTGATCGCCCGTGATATATATCCTCTTTGTGTAGCTGCTTCTCGGGTGGGGGGGGGAGTCGAATTAGCTTGTGCGGAGGGCTTGGTTGCGGCGACCTGCGTATGGAATCCTTTCTCTTGTAGTCCTCCTCGCGGGGCCATCCTGGTATCCTTGCCCTTCTCCTGGGTCCTGTTTTGCAAGGTCTGGATTGGCAGATCGGTCCCTTGCAGTTTGGTCTCTGAGGGTTTCCAGTTGCTCTGCGCCGGTGGGCAGGATCCCCGCTGCCCCCACGTCCCCCGCGCACCTGACTGCGACCATTGATTCTTTGCAGTAAGAACTGCTTTCAGACACACAGCTAGGGGCTGGAGAGATGCCTCAGCTCAGCAGTTACAAGCCTACGCTATTCTTTCAGAGGATCTGAGCTTGGTTTCAAGCTCCCGTGTCCAGTAATTCACAGCTGCTTCTAACTCCAGGGGATCCAATGTCTTCAGGTTTTCTTTAGCTTATGTGGGTGCCGCACACATAGACATACACATGAACCCATAATTAAAGATAAAATGAAGTCTACAACAAAATGAAAAGGACTAAAAAGGAGAAGAAAATATGCCAAAGGAAAACTAAGTTACCTATAGGTTATGCTGTCTGCAGCCAGACCCGAGTCAGACATTACTAATCGATTGCTGTGCGTGTAAGCAAGCATCCAGACTGACGGAACAGATTGATTGGTCTGGTAGGAGGCAGAAGCCTGACTTGTTGTTCATTGTGGCGTGCACACTGGCTCTCTCCTCTCCCACTTCCCTCATTTTTCCACAGTGAGAAGGTGATCTTGGTCCTTGTGAAAAATGTGAGAAGGCTTTGTGTAGGGTTTGTGGGATGCAGGTTAGGACTGAGGATGCTGACTGTAAGGTTGGGGAGCTTACCGACTGTGTAACTCCCAGCACTCTCGCTGCAAGGGCAGGCTAAGGCTGAGGCCTCCTTCCTGGTCTATGGTGACCCAGGTGTGGTCCGAAGTCACATCATTGTTCAAAGCGGGAGGGAGGGTGTAGCCTGCCTCTCCCCCTCCCCAGACTTCATAAGCTGGCCGTTTTTTTTTCTCACGGTGGGCGGGGCTCCTGATGAAGAGCTGCTTGGCTGGGACCTGGATTCATGTAGCTCCGTCTGCCCTGGCTACGCAGTCCTCCCCTCCGTGCCTGAGCCTGACTCTTCACAGGGATACCTGTCCAAGGATACTTGGGTCCATTGAAGGCAGACACATTTGTGCTCTGTGGGCCGTTCCCAGCCCCCGGCTCAGTAGGCAGGGCCTGGGAGAAGTGACCATGTCTTCTTTCAAACCCTGCAACTGGGCGGTGTGGGCAGTGGTGAAGGTGGGATTTGCAAGGTGACCATCCAACCTGTGGCCTTAGAGGGCCTGCGCTTAGCCCCCTGCCCCCTCAGGTGCACCAGCACCATAGGTCCCAGTGAGGCTTGTGTGGCGATGTAGAGTCCAGTATTGTGGTTTACTATGCTTTTCTGCATTGAAGGGTTCCCCCAGCAGTACCTGCAGCTCCAGGTCTCTAAGCATGGTGGGAACGTTGCTGTGGTGATTGTGGCTAGAGGACGGAGGCTGGGAACTCATCTGGGCTTCTTGGCGCAGGGTGGCAAGGAAGCTGCCGTTGCTCCAGCACTTGCTCACCGCTCCCTGTCTTCCACAGGACGTGGGGCTGCTTGAGTACCAACACCACCCTCGTGACTACACCTCCCACCTGTCACCCGGCTCCATCATCCAGCCACAGAGGAGGCGGCCCTCACTGCTGTCTGAGTTCCAGCCTGGGAGTGAACGGTGAGGAGAAGTTGTGACTTTTTGTCTAGACTGTGGTGTCTCTGAGGAGACGTTTTTGTGGTAAAGCTGCAGGGGTCCAGACTTTAGCCCTTCCTAGTGCTACTTACTCCTGGTGACATCTTAGGGCCTCTCCCAGGAGCAGTGGCGGTGGACTTGTAGGTGGAGGAAGCAACTCTGACCATCTACCCAAGGTTGAGAATGGTTAAGAGACAGAAGGCTCACCCTGCTGCCTGCTGACTAGATCAGGTTTAACATCAGGAGTGCTGTGATCAGCTAGTGATGTCTGCCTAGGGAGGGTGAGGAGGAATAGTGTTGTGTATGCTGTTCTTTGCATAAACCTCATGGTGCTTCTCAGGCCTGTGCTTGTTTTGCATTTCTGGTTAGCTCAGGAAGGTCTGTGGGGTCTTAATGAGTGGTTCAGACTGGGTAGTCACAGCAAGGTCTCATGATACAGAACTATGTCCCCTCCTGTCAGGGAAGATAGAGGAACCTTCTTAACAAGACTCCTTGTGAGCACTTGGCTAAGTGGACACCTGGAGCCTTGGTCCCAAGCTTCTGTCTCCCGTGTGATGTGCGTCCCTGGCCTCCCACAGGTCTCAGGATCTCCACCTGCGCCCCGAGTCTCGCACCTTCCTGCCCGAGCTGGGCAAGCCCGACATAGAGTTCACAGAGAGCAAGCGCCCACGCCTGGAGCTACTACCTGATACCCTGCTGCGCCCGTCACCCCTGCTGGCCACTGGGCAGCCAAGTGGGTCTGAAGACCTTACCAAGGTATACTCCAGCCAGGCCTAGGCACTCTTCTGCTGCTGCCGCTGCTGGTGTGGGCAGGAAAGGGGCGACTGGGTGGAAGGAGGGAGGGCAGCTCTGGCGTGGATGTGAGGGTGGGACTGAGCACTGGAGCTGCCGCCAGGTAAGGAGAGAGGGCATGGGTGATGGAAAGAAGAGGGATGGCATCTCTAGCTGGCAGGAGTGTACAGATCCTGTGGCGGGACCCAGTGTGTGACTGTTATCACTGACTGGTGTGACTGGGAAGTGCGGAGTGAGGGTCCTTTGAAGCCTTGGAGCGAAGGGTTGGGGGCTGATTGGCATAAGATCAGATTCTGTGTACCCCAGGGTGGGGCGGGGCTGTATAGGTGACAGCTTGTGTGGATCAACGGCTTGAGACTCCTCAGGCTTCATGTAGCAGACCACACAGCCAGGGCTGCCCCATGTTTGAGCAAGCATTCAGGAAGGGGACTCTAACTCCCTTGAGATGAGACAGGACGGATGGCATGGTGCCTGGCATGTCAGGGCCTGGGGTTGAGGGCCTCAGGAGGGCGGACAGACAGATTTGCTGCTGCCCAGGTCTGAGTGGCCCCCTTGGGTGGCAGGTAGGCTGGCTGGGTCTACATCTGTAGCTACATGGGCCTGAGGAGCCCCAGAACAGTGTAAGGCCAAGCCCTGTCTCCATGGAGACTGTCTACACTCCTTGTCTTGGCCTAATCCCATATGTCCACACACCCTGGTGTTCTAGAGGAGGAACTCTGGGCCTTGTGCACTCTAAGCGAGCCCTCTATCACCAAACTGTATCTTTAGACCCCTTATAGTATATGTATGTGTGTACGTATGTACATATATTATTTTTCCCCCCAAATAGGGTCTTGCTGAATTGATCAGGCTGGCCTCGAATGTACTCTGTAGGCTGGGCAGGCCTTGAAATCACAACTTTGCCTAAGCCTTGCATATAGTTTCGCACAGCTCTGACGACAGGCCTGTGACAATGAGCCAGGCTTGCTCTAAGCCTCCCGTCTGTCTTTGTTCTAGCTGTGCTGTCCCAGGCTCGGGTCTCTCTGAGCCCTGCTTGCTCCTTGTTAGTCAATAGTAGACCAACCTTAAGTGACCCAGGTTATTTAGATACAGGGTTTGGCTTGGATACACACCTTCAGGCTGGACCAGGTGACAGGACCAGACTCCAGTCTCCATAGGAGAGTAAAGATGCTGGCATGAGTTCTGGAATGTTCTTGGCGTGTTGGAGCTATAGGAGTCCAGCCCATTCCCAGTGCAGTCTGTTCACCCCTGTCAGGTGACCTAAGGCAGGCGCCAGGATGTTAGGGGACATACGGCCTTGTTTCCTTGACATTGATTGGGGTATTCTCATTCCCTGCCCCGAACTATCCCTGGGAATAGAGGTCAGTTCCAGACTGACACTCCACCCACCTCTGGCAGCTCCAGGCCCCTCCCCCTTCTCTTCTACCCACTTAGCCCATGAAGCAGCAGCTCTATCTTGCCATGTGGACGCCAGGTCTAGCCACTGCTTACCCTGTGTCAGCCTCAGTTGCCCCAGGCCACCGTCACTCCCCTGGACTGTGGCAGTGGCCTCTCACCTTTCCTCCCACTCTCCTGTCACCACTGGGTCATGTGGGGACAGGCAAGGTCTTGCCTTGGTTCCAAACCTCCTTTCTCAGGCATGAAGGTCTAGCTCTTTTTCCAAGTGTTCGGCCATCAGGTCTGGTGTGACCAAGCACTGATGTCACCTCTCCAGACCAGTCTCCTGTGTATCTTTGTGGCCTCTTAAACCTGGCCTGACCCCACCCCTAGGCCCTGAAACTGCTGGTGTGCACCTGGTTGCCCTGTTCCCTCAGACGCTTGCTGGACTGATGGCAGTGGGTACCCAAGGCTGTCTGGGAACCCCTGGCGGGATGGCTGACCACACCGGGACACACTTGGGACAGGTGTGGCCACTGGGCTGTCCTCCTGCACTGTTGGTGACCTGCTCCCTCTCTCTTCTATTCTCTCGCATCATCTTTTTGCTCAAGTGTTATTCCTTCCTCCCCACCATCCCTTTTGCTCTGTTCTCTCCCCTTCTCCCTCCTTCCCTCTTCTACCGTCTCTGCTTGAAATTCTTCTAGCTCCGGTTATCTTTGTCCCTCCCCCTCCCCCCAGCTGCCTATCCAGTCCCAGCTCGGTTGCCGTATACCTCCCAACAGCTGCCCCATCCATCCGTCTGTCCTTATCTGTTCATTTGTCCATCCAGCCATTTGTACCATCCATCTATCTCCTGCCCCACCCCTGGGTCCTGTGACTGTTGCATCAGGATGGCCATTTCCTGGCTGTCGAGGGACAGCTGTCTCCGTGCGTTCAGTCTAGGTGACGGCCGTGCCTTCATTGCTTGCTGTCAGGAAGCTGAGAGTGACATCTGATCACTGTATGGGAGGACTAGGGACCAGGCTTGAGATGGGGAGTGACCACTCAGGACAGTGGGGTGGGGTTTTCCTCCTGCCTGTATTGCAAGTGGGTGAATCAAACATCTCCAGACTAGGGGAGGGCAGTGTGGGGTGGCCAGCGATGAGGAGGTATAACCAGGAAGACCACAAGGACGATAAGCCAATACCAAGTATACACCTACAGAGTCTGTCATATGCTAAGGTCTTCCCAGCTCTGTGGCAACCTAGGACATCCCTGTTTGGAGCTTTGGCTGAGAGCTAAAAGTGGGGGTGGGGGTGGGGTGGATTTCAGGTAGGCAACTCCTTCAGGAGACTCTTCCCTGCCATGGATCCCATTATCCCTGAGCCCCTCTCCCTGCCTCTTAGAAGGCAGGCGGGGCTGTGCATGGTAAGTCTTCATCCGTGGGTAGCAGACGGGTGGGTGTCTCAGGACCAACTCTGGTCTGGGTTTTGTATCTCCATAGGAATCTGACAGCTTCTGCTGTCACTAGCTACTTGCCAGAGCGGTCCAGGTCTAGCCTGTGGCTCTTCTGAGGGTTTTGTCCTCACAGTCACCAGTGAGGCCACCTGTAGCTCAGGTGTTGCTGGCACCCTGTCTTTGTCAGGGTTTGCCATTGCTATGATGAAACGCCATGACCAAAGGCAGCTTGGGGAGGAAAGGGTTTGTTTGGTACGTGGGACCACATCACTCACTGTTCGTTAAGGAAGGAAGTCAGGACAGGAACGCAGACGGGGCAGGGCAGGCACCTGAGGCAGGAGCTGATGCAGAGGCCGTGGATGGATGCTGCTTTCTGGCTTGCTCAGGTCTTAGAGAACTGAGGCCCACCAGCCCAGGGGTGGCACCATCCATCATGGGCTGGGTCCTCACCATCATCACTAATTAAGGAAGTGCTCCACACACAGGCTGGCCTACAGCTCCGTCTTACGGAGGCATTTTCTCTATTGAGGTCCCTCCTCTGAAATAACTATAGCTTGTTTTAAGTCGATAATAAAATTAGCCAGCACAACTGATCCCTTGTCAACTTGACATAAAAAACGTCACCGTTGATCCACAGCCTTTCCTCTCTTGTTCTTCCCCCAGATGACACATTAATAAAGACATCACAGTAGAAAACATTTTACAGCTTTCCAAATTCAAACACGCTAAAAGTTGTCTTCTTAAAATATCAGTCTTTTGTCTGTACAGAGGATATATCTTTTCAAAATTTACTTTCTGTATTTGGGTATTTTGCCTTGGCTGTCTGTAATCATGTGTGTAGTGCCTCTGCAGGCCAGAGGAGCATTGGGTCTGTTAGCATTCCTTCCACACTCCACCCAGCAGGAACCACCTGGGAACAGCTAGCAGTCCTGGCTTGCTCTACAAAGGGCTGTTTGGCCCCTCCTCGCGCTCTCTGCTCCCCCCCCACTCTCTTCTCTCCCTGACCCCTTTCTCCCTCTCTCCCCTTCCTCCTCCACTCTCCATGTGTTCCTGGCCAGCCTCGCCTTGCCTCTCCTCTCCTCTCCTCTCCTCCCCTCCCCTCCCCTCCCCTCCCCTCCCCTCCTCCCTTCCACCCTCCCTTCTCCCTTCCCCCTCTCCCTTCTCCCTTCCCCCCCTCTCCCTTCTCCCCTCCCCCTCTCCCTTCTCCCCTCCCCCTCTCTCCTCCCCTCCTTTCCCTCCCCTCCCCTCCCCTCTCCTCTTCCCCCTCCTCCTCTTCTTCTCCTTCCCCCTCTCCCTCCCCCTCTCTGACTCTATTTCCCTCTCAACTCCCCTTCTCATGTCCTTAAATTTATTCTATTAAAAAAAAAATCAATCTTTTAAAATTCAAAATCTCTATAAAACTCTCATTTCATTTTTTAAAAAAGTTTAAAGTCTCTCAACTGTGGGCTCCCATGAAATAAAAAGCAAGTTAAATAATTTATTTCAAGAGGGAAGAACCAGGACACAGTCACAGATGGAAGCCAAACCTAACCCACAGTGTAGATCAGTGTGGATCCACTCATGATTTCCGGGCTCCTCCAAAGGCCTTGTCCTCCAGGCTCTTGCTGTCTCCACTCCACCGCTGCTGCTGTTCTTGGTGGTCATCCCATGGTACTGGCATCTCCAAAATGTTGGGGTCTTCTGCTGCCACTGGGCTGCGCTCTCACCAATAGCCTCTCCCGGGTTCACGTCATAGTGCCAAGTCTCACAGCTTCTCAGCCTGACACCTTCAGTCCTGGGCCCTCAGCTGCCACTGAGGCTGCACCTTCACCAATGGCTTCTCCTCCCCTCTCACAGTGCCTAACCCCAGCTTCCTGCCTTCATGACCACTTCATGTCTTTAAAGCCAGTACCACCGGGGTGACTCTTACATTACCAAGTTTGGCTTGAGAGCAAGATACAATGCTGGCTGCCTCTGGAACATAGCTAGTGTCTGGGTGCTGGGTCTCAGGAAACGCTCGTTAGAAGATTTCACCTCAGTGATGCAGGCCTGTCCTTAGTCACTGCTGATGTCTCTCCTCCCCCACACCAGCATCAGTTGTCCCAGGAAAGCAAAGGTTTCATTTCAGTGGTGCTGTTCTCTTGTTAAATCTTGTCTGTCTCTTTGGTCCTGGCTGACCAGACACCACAGTCTTAATTCAAAATAGCAAGTATGCAAGGACCCCACTGGTCTTAATGTAGCGCTCAGAATTCCCTCTACAACTCCACAAGCCTCCGTCATTTGCGTTTCGCTCAGTGTTGGTTTCTTCTGCATTTCCACAGAACAGCTCACTGAACTTTAAACACTCGGTGGCTTTTCTTGCCCAAAGGTCTGAAATCCTTTCAAAATCCTCCCCTAAAACCACACGGTATTGGTCTGTCACAGCACTGAATCCGTATTCTGGTACCAATATCTGTCATAGTTAGGGTTACTTTTGCTGTGATGAACCACCATAACCAAAATAACTTGGCAAGGAAAGGGTTTATTCGACTTATGCTTCCAAGCGCTGTTCATCATCAAAGGAATCAGGACTGGAACAAACAGGGCAGGAAGCTGGAGGCAGGAGCTGATGCCGAGGCCGTGGGGGGTGCTGCTGCTTACTGCCTTGCTCCTTGTGGCTTGCTCAGGCTGCTTTCTTATAGAACCACCAGCCCAGGGATGGCTCCACCCATGAATGAGCTCGACCCTCCCCATCATTCCTTAATGAAAAAAATGCTCTCCGGGCTTGCCGACAGCCTGATCTTACGGAGAGGCATTTCCTCAGTCAAGGTTCTTTCCTTAGATGTCTATAACTTGCATCAAGTTGACATAAAACTAGCCAGCACACGCCCCCCTTTAGGGTCTCGGCCTTGTTTCTCTGTTTCTGCTTGATCGTCTGTCCCTCACCGTCTCTGCCTCTCGCCTTCCCACCATCTGTCCCTCTCTCCCCTGCCTGGGCCCCATCTGGGCTGGAGCCAGGCTCCAGGGGGACTGGGTGGGTGAGGAGGGAATGTACACAGCGCTGAGCAACCGTGGTTTGTGAGGAGTCCAGCTGGAGGCAGGAACAGGGGTTTGGGGGGATGTTTCTGGCCTCCCAACATTTGGCAGTACCCTCCCGCCTGGGCTACCCAGAGCCTTGGCTGTTCATTTGTTTGGGGGGACCTCGGGATGTCGCTGCGGAACCTTCTCTTGAAAGATCCTTGGGTGGTTGGGGCCTGGGACACCAACTTAAGCACAGACCCTGAACTCTGGTGCCTATAATAAAGCCCAGGTTTGATAACTTCTGGCTGAGCTCAGCCCTGGTGGCCCCATGGCGTACGCTGCTTCTTGGAGTGCTTGAAAGACAGCATGTGTGACTCTGGGAACCCTCATCCCTAACCTGCACAGGTCCAAGACCCACAGAGTGCAAGCTCCCCAATCCTTGGCTCTGCTGATCCAGCCACCTCTGCCATTCTCCCAGCTCTGGCCTGGAACCTGCCAGTGTGGCTGTTGGCCACAGGCCTCTGCTGGAATGGGAAGGGATCAGCCTTGGGTTCCCATTCCCAGGCCTTTTGTGACAGGTCTTTATGTCAGAAACGGAGCATTTCTTACTGCTGCCTTGAAGCTTTCTGCCTAGGCATAGGACTCAGAGAGTGACTCAGTGGATTCTGACTAGTTGGCTGGAGTGACTCTATCTGACTGCCTGACGGACTGACCGGGGAGAGCATGACCGTCTGACTGACTGGAGACTGACTGACTGACTGACTGACTGACTGACTGAGACTGAGGAGCGACTGATTGACTGACTGACTGACTGGGGAGAGCCTGATTGCCTGATGGACTGACTGGGGAGAGTCTGACTGACTGACTGACTGAGGAGAGACTGACTGACTGACTGACTGGCTGACTGGCTGACTGACAGACGGACGGACGGATGAGCATCTAACTGACTGAGAGTCTGGGGAGAGAACTAAATTGTTGCCTGATTTCTGGTTTGACTTAGGGTTTGTCTGTCCTCAGGCTTGGGACTTACAGAAGGAGGGGGTCACCTGCAAGCAAAGTCACCTGTCACTTAGAGGGTAGTTTGTCAGATGCCCTCAGTGTATCTTGGCATGCTAGGCGTCATCTCTCCTGCCATTGGCTCACCGTCTGTGAAGCCAGTAGCAGGACGGTCGGGAGTCAGGGTTTCATCCCTCTGGAAAGTGTTCCTCCATCTGCGAGGGAACCGTTTATATGGCTCCCCAGACCTGCAGTCTGTTGTGGGTGGGTCTCCCTGTCTGGATGGTTCTGTGATGGTGTTTCATTGCCTTGGTTCCTGTGCCTTATTATGTGGCAGCATGTGTGTCAGAAAGGGAACCTGTTGTGTGTTTGTACACCGTAGGGGGTCTGGGTTGGGTCATATTATGCCTGTTCCCAAGGATGAACCACCGTGAGAACAGTCTGATCTAGCTGGTTCAGGAAGTGGGGCTCAGCCACATGGAGTGGCTGGTGTGGCCGGCTGCATTTTCTGTGCTGTCTCAGACTTGGGGATGGAGTCTTCTGTAGGTGGCATGGCTTTGGAGCGCATCTTGGACTCTTAAGAAGTTTGGTCCATGGTTTCAGGTTGCCCGGTCCCATAGCTGACACCCTTATTCTAAGTCTGTTTCTCTCTCTTCTGCTTTGGGGGAGCAGAGCAGAGGGGACAATATGATCTCTGGGCTCAGGGTATCATACTCGGTGCCACCTTCTGTTTGGAGATGGATATTGAGAGTTTCCTGGAGGAGTCTGTTGGGAGGAGAATCTGAAGTTTCCAGTATGCCATGTTTCTCTGTCCTTACATTTCAGATGGTAACACGAGGTCAGGGGTAAAGTACCGGGCTGAGAGGGGACAGGGAAAGGGAAGGGGACAAATGGAGGTTGTAGGCTCTTCTAGTGGCAAGAGTGATGGGGGTGGGCGTAGGTGGGGCACCTGGCTGCCCAGGCTGCAGTTGTTCCCAGGAATAAAGCATCCTCTGTCCTTAGAGTGCAGCTGTGTGGGGGCGGGGAGCAGTCGCTGACTTTGCCCGGCCACGTCTGCCAGCAGCTGCCTTCTTGGCCAGAGGGGAACAGGGTGGGGCTGACCTAGCTGGGAACCGGGGTAAGGACAGACCTTTCTTGACAGTGCTGTTCAGTGATAACAGTGTGTCAGACGCTTTGGATGCACCGAGTAGGCTCACAAGTCACTGTGGAGAAGATACCACTCCTGCTTCCCCCCACCCCACCCCTGTTGAACAGATAGGGACGGGGACACACACACACACACACACACACACACACACACACACACACACACACACACACACACACACACACACACACAGGCAGACAGCACCTCCATGCACCATCTGTGGTCAGAGAACTGGGTGTTGCAGAGCGGGGCTGGGATTGGAGCCCAGGGCTATTTAGATGAGAACCAGGTTGTTTTCCTAACCTCTTTGTTCCCAGAGCATCCCAGTGCAGCCTGGGTGGTCCCTGACTGGCTGGAGAACAGAGGGAACTCGAGCAGCCGGCACGGGGCCTGTGGGAGACACACGGGCAGCCTGCTGGCGCTGACGAATGCCCATCAGTGAAAAAGGGCCCTGGGCGGTAGTGCAGAACTGTCATCCCGGGATGCGGGAGGCTGAGACGGGAGGATCTGAAGTTTGAGGACACCCTGGCAACATAGGGAGAGATGGCTTGCCGCTAGGATCGCTTGTAGAAGACCTAGATCTGGTGGCTCCCAGCATCCACATGGCTTGCAGCTGTCTTGACCCCGGGGTCAGTTCCGGGGGTTCTTGACCCTCCCTCTTGACCTCTGAAGGGACTAGGCATGCATATGGTACAGATAACATATGTGTAGGCAAAACACTCATAAATCTTTAAAAGGTCGAAGGTAGCATGGCTTGGGCGATAGGTCTGTGGTAGAGTGCTGGCTTAGCGTGCATAGGGTTCTGTCTCCGCTCTGCAAAAACAGAAAGGGGCGAGGCCCGGGGACCTGCTGTCTCCTGTGTGTTGTGACAGGTGTGGGCTTTTGAAAAGCTGACTGCTCCAGTTCAGAGGCTCCAGCCTGCTTGCGTAGACCACCGTGCACATGTGGAGGGCACATGTGGCTGGGCTGGGGGGCGGGGGGCGCTGTGGGAGTCTTCTTTCTGTTCCTGGGAAATAGGAGAGGTCTAGCCAGGAGGAGGACTGTCATTACTCAGGTCGCCTGGCGGCCTCCTGAATTTTATCTTCAGAGGACACAGCCAGGGGAAGAGTAGCCAGGACCAGGCAGGATCCACGCGCGGCACCGCGAGCGTGGGAATGCTCAGGGTAGGAAGTCGGTATGCTGCGTGCGGCCTGAAGTCATGGCTGAAAAAACAAGGGCCGGCTAACTTGGGTGACCACCCTCTCTCTGCTCTGTCCATCCATAGGAGCGTAGCCTAGCAGGCAAGCTGGAGCCTGTGTCACCTCCCAGTCCACCTCACGCCGCCCCTGAGCTAGACCTGGCACCATCTCGGCTGTCCAAGGAGGAGCTGATTCAGAACATGGACCGTGTGGACCGTGAGATTACCATGGTGGAGCAGCAGATCTCCAAACTGAAGAAGAAGCAGGTGAGTAGTGGGATGGGAGGGCCTCCTCTGAGAGGGCCGGAGCCTGGCCCCACATCACCCCATATTCTCAGGTGCTTGGAACCATGCAATTTCCAGGTGTGCGTGCATGTGAGTGCGTGCATGCATGTGTGTGCGTGCATGTGTGTTTTATTTGTCTTGCTTCTGGAAGCCTTTGGGCTGGGGACATCAGACTCATACATCTGTACTCCCAACAGAGAGCCCCGAGCTTCAGTCCCAATACACAGTTGGATAGTTTCGGGGAACCAAGGCTTCCTGGGAGAGGCACCATGAGCTGCCCAGGGCAGAGAAAGAGCCTTAGGCTGTTCTTGCATGAGAAGCTGAATGGGGAGCTGGGAGCTGGGCAGTGAGGCCTTCCAAGATGGTGGCCCAGAATCCCAGAGCGAGGCTGGCCCTGGTGCGTCAGGTTGGCCATGCCAGACTAGTGGAGAACTCAGATTGTCAGTCCTCCAGGGCTGACTTGGGACTGGGCGGGAGCCACTGTTACATGCATGGGTATTGATCGAGTCTGGAGGACAAGTGACTTGAGCTGTTGGTATTAGTTTTGTTCTTCTTTTTATTGGTTTTTTGAATGGTATCTTATTAAAGAACGTTTAGTTTGTATGTATGTATATACGTACGTACTTATATACACACACACACATACATGAATGAATGAATGAATGAGATGGTGAGATAGTTTGGTGGTTAAGGACATGTATTGTTCTTGCAGACTACCCAGGTTCAATTCCCATCACCCACATCTGACAGCTTACAACTGCTCATAACTCCACCTCCAGGGGATGCCCCTAGCCTCAGGCACATGCACATACACATACACAGATGTACACACATGTACATGATGTAAATATGTAATAATAAAAATATTTTAAGAAAATAAAATATTCTTATTCATTAGCGTGTGCGCATATAGATGCTTAGTTTGTGGGACTTGGTTCTCTCCATCTTGTGCTTTGTCAGCTTATGATGGGTTAACCTTCTCCCCCATCCCCCTCTTTTTTTGACTCAGGGTTTCCTAGAACTCACTCTTTAGACCAGGCTGGCTTTGAACTTACAAAGATCTACCTGCCTCTGCCTCCTGAGTGCTGGGACTAAAGGTGTATGTCACCACTACCTGGCTCAGCACCCCCTTTTTTGGGAGGGGGCACAGGGGAAGACAGGGTCTTTCAGGCCTTTGGCTGGCCTGAAACTCACTAGCAGGCTGGCCTCGAACTCACAGAGATTCTCCTGCTTCTGACCTTTGAGTGCTGGGATTAAAGGAGTGCACCACCATCACGCTTGCCTCACCTCTTTAGATACACTTACACATTTTGATGTGTGTGTCTTGTGTGTTTGGGTGTGTGCATGTGTGTTCAGGTGCCTAGAGTCCCTGAGAGGGCTTCAGGCATTTTGGAGCTAGAGTCACACAGGTGGTTGTGAGCTATCCAACTTGGGTGCTGAGAACCAAACCCAGGTCCTTGGCAAGAGCAATCAGTACACACTCATAACCACTGACCAGTCCCCTCCACACGCCCCACCCCCAGACTAAACTTCCCAAGCAGAAGTGAATCATTTTCAGGTTGACGGTTCACGGGCAGGAGACCACGCCGTATGACTCTCACGTCCTCCACTGTCCTGACAGACACAACCATTTAGCAGTGTCCCGTCTCCCAGCTCAGAGTCACCTTGGTGACAGTCTGTGGAGCTACTTTCTGGACACCTCACATGCACAGACTCACATTTATCTGCCTTTCGTGTCTCTGTCTCGTGTGCTCAGCATAGCGAGCTTAGGGTTCCCAGAGCACAGTCGAACCTCTTTATGGAAGACTGGTATTCGACCGCACGCGCGGCTATGGTATACCTTGTCGTGTGCCTGAATGACGGTCCCTGCTTCTCCGGCAGCTCACCACTGCTCCTGAGGGTTGCAGCTCTTCCAGGTTCTCACCAACGGTGTTTCCTGATGGTCCTGGAGTGGAGATCTTCACTGTCACTGTCACTGTGTAGCGTGGGGTTGAGGGTTATGTGAAGCCGGGCTCTTGCAGCTCTGCGCCCACCAGGACTGTTGTGCAGTGTGGCTTTGGATCTTCCAAACACCTGTTTTGGGTATGCGATGTCACTGCCAGGTCACACTGAGGAAGACACCGAGGGTCAGAGAAGTGCAGTTACTCCAGAACCCTGAGCGATGGAAGGGAAGTCTTGACTTCAGGCTGAGAGGAGTGCTGTCTGGTCAGGGCTGTGGCCTAGACATTGGTTCCTTCTCTGTCCTGGGGGGAGGGTCTTCACCCTTCCAGCTCCTTAGGTTTCCTGGTTTTGTTTTTTGTTTTTGGCTGGTCTGTGAGAGCCGCCACTAGGGGGCACTGCAGGATCAAGGCAGCTTGGCTCCTCTGGCCTCAGTGCTGACTGTTCCCACCTCATCATCTCCCTGTTTGGGGTCATGAAGCTCTGTTCCCATGTGACTGAACATGCTAGCTGCGTGCACATAGTAAGCTCTGATGGCACGCATGGCGCCCTCTGTAGGTCGCATTAGGCATTGGCTTCCCATGGAGCCTGAGTCTTGAATTGTTTTGTCTTGGCTCCTGACTTTGGGGTAAAGCAGCCAGCAGCAGCCAGAAGGGATGCCGGATATGATGGATGAGGGGTCCAGTGTGAAGACACAGGCATGTGGTGTTGCTGCTCCTGGTGGTGGTGTTGATGCTGATGCTGATAGTGATGCTGATGATGGGGATAGTTGAGATGGTAAAATGGATGTGATGGGGACGAGGATGGTGGTGATGCTGATGATTGTGATGCTGATGATGGTGGTAGTTAGGATGGTGATTGACGTTATGGTGGTAGTAGTGGTGATTGGTGAGGAGGATGGGGCTGGGGTGGGGTGGGAGTGAGGGTGTTTTAATGATGATGTTAATAGTAATGGTGGTGATAATGCTGATGGTTAGTGATCATGGTGGTAGGATAGTGATGGTGGTGGTGGTGTTCGTGATAGTAATGAAGGTGATAGTGAAGGTGATAGGTGATGGTGACGGTGTTGATGGCCGTGGTGGCGGTGGTGACGATCTGATGGTGACGATTAGGTGCTGCTGCTGATTGTGGTAATGGTGGATATGATGATGGTGGTGAGGGTTGTAGCTGGGATAATGGTGGCGATGATGGTGTTGATCATGGCGATGGTGATGGTGAAGATGATTGCGCTTCTGATGCTGGTGGAAAGCTCTGTCTGGCGAGTCTTCCTTTCTGCCTCTCCCAGCCCTCTCCACGTAGCTCCTGGTTTAGTCCTCAGAAGATTAGGAACTCTTTGTTTCCAGGGGAGGAGTGGGAAGTTTAGAGGCACTGAATAACTTCTCAATAGGCTGTGTCGGTGTACTGGTCAGAAGTGTAACACTCCAGGTTGAGGCCTTCACTCTGTGCCTACGGCCGCTCTTGCAGCCATGAGCCTGTAAGCAGTAGTGGTGGGTGAGGATGGCCGGTCCCTTGCAAACCCAGCGCAGGCTCTCACCTGTGTGCTCACTAGTCCTCAGGTTAGACCAGTTAGCTCCTTTGCACAGATGAGAACTGAGGCCCTAGCAAGGAAGGGCCCCCTCCTCCCCTCCCCTCTGTCTCTGGGGCAGGATTTGAACCAGGAAAGCCTGGTCCAATCTGGAATGCACAGCCACCAGGGAGCCCTGCCAAGGAGGGCACCGAGTCTCTGGGTGACTCATAGGAAATGGCGATCAGCCTGACTTCCTGTGTGTGGCTACGGGCAAGGGGGGGGGAGACAGCGCCCCAGCTTCCGGCCTCCACCGCTCACGCTGTCCCCTTCCCTGCAGCAACAGTTGGAGGAGGAGGCCGCCAAGCCGCCCGAACCTGAGAAGCCAGTGTCGCCACCACCCATAGAATCAAAGCACCGCAGCCTGGTCCAGATCATCTACGACGAGAACCGGGTACGGCCTGCAGGAACCATGCGTCCCTAGCACCATGGAGGCTGGCGAGCGGGTGGGGAGGGGTGGTCCAGGGGCCATGCATGGCATTAGCATCAGGCTGGAGGAGGGCGAGGGGACCTCCTGGTCCCTGAGATGCGCTGTCACCTCATATCTGCATAGCAGATTTAGTGACACACTTGGTGATGCCAATATTGACACTGGCAGTTGGCTGCCTGGCCGGTCCTAGGAATGTGTGCATCGTAGGTCTTTCCGTTTACACAAGGAGAAACAGACCTGGAGACAGGGAGTGATGTGTTGAGAGTTACGCAGCCCGGATGTGGTAGCTGTGGGATTTGAACTGGGTTTGTGAGCTGCAGGGCCTGATTCTCAGCACAGTCCCGTCAAGCTTGTGAGCTGTGACAGCCTGGTACCTGGTGGGCAGAAGGGACGTTCCCATTTCTCCCCTCCCATTGGCTGCTTCCATGAGGAGCTTTGGGCTTTTGAGCATTGACTGCCTGGACTCTCTGCATCTGAGAGTGAGAAACCAAAGCCCAGAGGGGGAACCCGGGAGAGCCAAGGCTTGTGCCTCGGCCTCCATAGCATAGCAGGTAGGTAGGTGTTCTTTATTGCTTAAGGAAGATACTGGGGCTCAGAGAGGGCAGGGGACCTGCCTGAGATTGCACAACATCTTAGATTTGTGGCTGGGACGCAGAAGCAAGATTGAACTTGCTAGCCGGGTGGTGGTGGCAAACGCATTTGATCCCAGCACTTGGCAGGCAGAGGCAGGCGGATTTCTGAGTTCGAGGCCAGCCTGGGCTACACAGAGAAACCCTGTCTCAAAAACCGAAATAATAATAATAATAATAATAATAATAATAATAATAATAATAATAATAATAATAATGATTGAACTTGCTTGACTGTGGCGGCGGTGGTCAAGAAGTGTGGCTTTCTCCAGCTGTGGCTGCCTTCCTGCTGGCCTTAGTTCAGCTGTCCATCTTTAAGGGAAGTCCTCTGCTCTTTCCCTCTGCCCAGATGTCCCCACCCGGGCCTTGTGTTAACCAAGGCCTGTATCAGAGTCAGTTATAGTAGGTGCTCGGAGTTGGCAGGCCCCCCCCCCCCCCCCGAGATGCATAACACACCCTTGTTTGTCCCTCTGCCTGCGCTGAGCCTGGAGCTGACTCCCCAGCCCTCCCTGAGGGACTGGCAGGGCCCAGCATTCCCTGCGATCAATAGGATTACACTTTAATCCTCCTTCTTCCCACAAAGAGGCAGGACAGGGGCTTGCCTTTAATGTTCCTGTGGTCAGGCAGCTCAAGGCCTTGTGCATCTGGAACACATCTGTCCTCAAGGCCAGCAAGTGGCTTTTCCACCTCCTGGGGAGTCTGGGCATCCCTGATGCGGGTGCAGCAGCAGCTGGAGGAGGGGCATGTCACAGGGAGGAAAGAGGGGACTGAGTGGGAGGGACCATGGCTTTGATCTTCAGAGCCTGCTCTGACTGTCACCTTGTCACATACGTGGCTGTGCATGTGTGTGAGACAAGTGGAGGGTTTGGAGTGGGCCCATATGTCACCATGCACTTATATGTCGTACACTTATGTCTGCTTAGCACATGTGTAGCGATGTGTGCACAGCCTGGGCTCTGAGGGTGTTGCTCTAGATGCTGGGGCTTGCCTGTGACATCGGGGCATTGTGCAGCATGTGGTGGCGGCTGCGACTTGCTGGCCCCACCTAGCCCCAGAGTCTCTCGCTATGTGGCTCTAGATCCTGCAAAATGCCAGGGAATTTCTGACTTCTCCCTTATTCTCTGGACACGCTACCTGGTGGCCTCAGACAGTGGTGTCCCTCTTGCTCCGGCTACCTCATCTACAGGGTCAGACCTTCAGATACCTGTGTGCTTAAAGTCAGAGCTGGACTCCAGAGCTGGTCTGCTCTCCTTGATTGTGTGTCCCTGTGACCTCTGACCTTTGTCTACAGATTGACGTGGCCCTACTAGACCTCCAAGCTGCCCTGTTGACGCTTGGGCAAGGCTGGCTTAGCTCTAATGAGTATGTACTGGCACCTGCAGTGAGCTGGCCTTGTCTCCACATAAGGATGGTGGATAATAGTGTTTGGGAACCTGTTGTACACCAGGGCTGGTGTTGGCGTGGCGCCAAGTCTGCTGTCTGCCAGTGTGTTGGGAGAAGCTAGGGAGCTAGGCTGAGAGGTAACCTGGGGCCAGGCTGTGGTCCTGTCCTGGCGTAGATGTGGGGGACTCAGGCCTTGTCCCCTGGCAGGGCAGCCACCTCCCTGGGGTTGCCTTCCTGTGGCAGGCAAGCACATTAGTCGGGTGAGGGTGATCTGGGGGATTTGGGGGAGTTGAGCCCTCTCTGGGGAGGAAGGTGGGCGGAGCCTGGCAGGTAGCTGGGACAGTATGGCAGGGAAGAAATGCCAGGGCGTGGCTGGACCTGTGGTGTCCGGGAGCAGCAGGGTCCACATAGCAGGGCCCCAGCCATCTTAGCTGGGGGATGGGCAGCTTCAGCTTCCAGGGTGGCAGAAGATGGTGAGAGAGGAGGGGGTGTGTGGGAGTTGAGAGGGAATGGGCCTGAGGTAGTGACCGAGAAAGCCACCTTCCCAAGTTCCCAAGGAGCGACAGCAGACTTGCCACTCAGCTCCTTCCAGCACATCCTTATAGAAGCTGTGGGTCTAGTCACTAGTAGGTGTGGTTTGCAGGGCACAGGGTCCTAGAACCCCCCCCCCCATCCAAGACTGTTCCAGCTGCAAGCACAGTTCCTGGTGGCCCCCTGCTGTGTTAAGTGCCACCCGTTTGCCTGAGCACAAAGCTGGTGTTGATTCCCGCAGAGCTGTCACACACACCAAGCTATTGTAGCTGAGTCGTTATTACTGGCTCAGCGGCCCCCAGATCGTGCCCTGGCCACACCCTGAGGCTGCTGGTCTGCACAGAAGAGCCAAGAGTGGACCTTAGCACTGGGCACAAGCTGCTCTATTTGGTAGCTTGAGCTTGTCCCCACTCCCCAGTCCCCTGCCTGGTGTGGGTGGGTTGAGATCGTCTGCCCTCAGGTAGCTCTGCCATGGTATAGCTCTCAGGCGATGATGGTGACTTCACCCCTGAATTTTCTTCAGCCTCTGCTTTCTGGTATAAGGGTTCAGGCTTTGCCAGGGTTCTGCCTCCGTGCGCCCCCCTCCCATCCCCCGTCCCCCCCTTCACTCCCTGCTTCCTGTGAGTCGGCCCTGGTGGTCCCATCTGGGCAGCCAGCCAGTGGAGGCACAATGTTGTCTTCATGTGCTGGTCTGAGAGGAGAGATGCAGCCTATTGAGGGGTGCCCCCACAGCCGTGGGGCCCTCTGCAGCACGCTTCTGTTTTCCTAATGAGGCCCGGTTTGTGAAGGGAGGGGATAGAGGCCAGAAATAGTCACTCTATTGTGAGATGGGATCCTAGACGGCTCCCGTGTCCCCTTCCCGCTGCTCTGGCTCCGAGGTCAGCAGACACCAGAGGCATCCGAGCCTGGCAGAAGATAGCCTGGGTTAGCCATGGTCAGATCCCTAGCTAGGGCCAACCTGGGGGGGACTTGGGGGCTCCTGCAGGGTTGACTGGGGTCCTCCCTGCAGATTGGGCTTCACCCTCGTTCTGGAGGCGCTGGTTCCAGTCTGCTCAGAGTCCTTGTTTAATTCCCTTCTTCTCTTTGCCCCACAGAAGAAAGCTGAAGCCGCGCACCGGATCCTGGAAGGTCTGGGGCCCCAGGTGGAGCTGGTGAGCCAGGCTCGGCTGGGTGGGGTGGGAGGAGGGCAGGGAACAGGGGTGAGGTGGGGAGGAAGTCATCTACCAGCCAGCACTGTCCCCAAGGGGCGGCAGGAAGCAACACCTCCTGATAAGGGCACTGGCAGATAACTAGAGTGGCTGCTGGGCAGTGAGCCTGTCCCTGCCTCCGGAGCCTGAAGGCCGCCCGCCATGTTGGCTCTGCCTGAGAATCCGTCCCACGGTTGACTTGTCTGGACTCCCTTCTCTGAGCCTGATGGCGATGAAGCCCTCAGTAAGACCCTGACGTCTCAGTGCTGCTGCCGGCCTGTGGTGGGAAGGGTGGCCATGACCAGAACGATTATTTTCATGACCCTGCTGTCTCCAGTGTGTCACAGCAGGGTGGGAAAGCAGCCCCGGCCTCAGGGGATCTGCTGGAGTGGATGGAGCACAAGTTCCCCGCCCCCCCCCCCCAAACCAACTTGATGGTGTAGCCTTGGATCATATCAGCCACAGGTGGCAGGTGTTGCTGGCCATTGGTGCACAGTGTATGGGGGGTAGTATAGCACCCTTGGGGTGTAGGTGAGTCCTGGGCACTGCGTGTTTGCTGAAGACTGTAGAGAGGGTACTTCCCGGCCAGGTCTGTGGTGTACCCTAATGCAGTCTTGTCCCTCCCGTGCTGCCTGTGGTGGGCTCTCCAACCCCTTCCTGCTCCTGGGAGCTGGGCAGGGCTGCTCTGCCGTCACCGGGTTTCTCTTCCTTCATCCACGAGTCACTGAGCCGTACCGTCCTCTGCATAGTTCGACCTTCCAGATGTAGATGATGCCAGGGTCCAAAGGAGTCCTGTGTCACTGTCCTTGGTCCTTCTAGCCATTTTCTCTGAATGGAGCCGTGCAGTCCATGACCTTTTGTTTTCTCTCCCCCAGCATTGGTGCTTTAGCTTCTCCTACACTGTGGCCTGTGTTGGCGCTTTACCCCTTTTCAGGGCTGCATCATATTCTGTTGTTTCTGGACTGCATTTTATCTTTCCGTTCTCAGTTGATGACACTGGGTGGCTTTTTGCTTTTGTCAGCTGGGAATAAAGCCACACCACAAGAGTAGAACAGGCAGCCTTTGTGTCTCTTGAGTCTATGCTTGGGAGTAGAATTGCTGTCTCCTGTGTTGGTTTTGGTTTTTGTTTTTCTCCTCCTGAAAGTTCCTGGCTGGTTTCTAAGGTCACTGTGCCATTGTATAGTCCCATTAGTAAGTGTCTTGCTTCTGTTTCCCCTTTCTGCCATCCTGTTCAGATTCAAGGTAGGGTGTGTGTGTGTGTGTGTGTGTGTGTGTGTGTGTGTGTGTGTGTGTGTGTGTGTGTGTGTGTGTGTGTGTGTGTGTGTGTCCTGTGACCTTTTTGCCCTTGGGGAGAAGGTAATGTCAGTTGCTGGAGTTGCTCACAGCACCTGGTCCCTGGAGATGGTGGTGTCTGACCCGAGGCGTTGAAGGCATCAGTGTCATGTGGTAAGGACAGAGGGGTCACCTGCTGACAGGCACGTGGTGTGCGAGGTCTTCGGGTGTTGCTGCCTTCCTCACTCTATGGAAGAGGCTCCAAAGGGTAGTGCGCTACCCAGCACCAGAGAGAGAGAGGGTGGGGGGGGGAGGGAGGGGTGATTTGGGCTTTGGTCACAGAACCACAACGAATTCTGGTGTTGTGATAGACACTTGGGTCAAAAGCAACGTAGGAAGGAATGGGTTTATTTTAGCTTATATGTTATAGTCCATCATTGAGGGAAGTCAGGGTAGGGACTCGGGCAGAAACCACGGAGGAATACTTCTTTGCTTTCTCACAAGTTCTTCCTTAGCTTCATCATACAACCCAGGACCTCTTGCCTAGGGAGTGGCGCTGCCCATGGTAGGTTGGATCCTTCTGCATAATTAACAGTTAAGCCCTCCCACCCCCCACTCCCACCCCCACTCCCACCCCATCCCAAAAGGGGGAAAAACCCCATATCCCTAGGACAGTTTTATCTAGGTAATTTCTCAATTTAGCTTTTTCTCTCAGGTGACCCCCTAGGTGGCATCAGGTTGACAATGAAAGTGAACTAGGAAAGTCAGGGATCTCTACTCCTCAGTTACTGAGTACTTCGGGAGCATAGCGAGGACAAGGTAGTGACCATCTCACCCTGTGTACCCCAGAGGGAGGTAGGAGCTTCAGGAATTCCACCTTGGGAGCCTCCCACGGGCCATAGTGCTAGGCAGGGACCAGGCTGGCCAGGTGGGAGGCTCTGAGTCCCTTGCTTCCTTCCTGCCCTGAGGTGTCATTCTGAGAGCTCATTGTCCCCATGGGCTGGGTTTGGTCACTCCAAAATCTGGCTTGCCACCAGTCTGAAGGGCACCCACACCCACGGCTGTCAAGGGCTCTAGTTTGCGGCTCTAGCCATTTGTCTGTAATGGAGAGGGTAGCCATCCCCCATTGCAGCAGGACAAAGCCACCAGGTGTCCTTGTCCCTCCCCAGGATCAGCTCTCTGCCCCTGTCAGATGGCCTCAGGGTGTTACCCGGGTGCTGAGTCTAGGGGTCTTTCCTGGGTGGCTTCCCTATAGGTACCACAGTGCCCCTCAGTGCTTAGGGCCGCAGCTTCCTCCTTTCTTCCCAGGAAGCAGGTTGGGGTTTGTCCCCTGCTGTCCCCTTGGGTGTGGGTGTTCCCTTTGCCCTCCCATGCTGGGAGCACATTTTGCTCACTGCCCCATGCTGGGGTCAGTGGATGCGAGTGGGCCTCCGCCCCTTCCTGCCCCCGTAGGGCTGTTCACCATCTTTGAAACCAAACAATGGCAAACTGTCAGTACATCTGGAATGTTCTGGGCTATTTGCACATCCTGTGAGGCGGGCCCTCTGCCCTGCACCCATTTTCTAGGTGAGGAAATCCAGACTTATGTGTCAATGGAGCCCAAGTCCTTGAGCAATTCCCATTCCCATTGGCATTTGTTTTATTGGCATCTGGGGAAAGACAAAGGATCGAGTACAGCTGCCCTGGGTATCAGGAAAGGGCATCTTCCTAGGGGCCTGCACTCCTGAGATGCGCCATACAACATTAACATTCTTTGGCAGTGTCAGACCTCTCTTTCCCACTAGGCAGTGATGCAGCGAGCCTGTCTCCCGTTCTCTTGTTGCCCTGTGCATTCTTCCCTGTCCCCGCTAGAGATGCTTCCCTGTTTCAGTCTCTGAGCCCATAGGAGGCGTGGCCCATGGTCTCATCACCAGGAGAGCAGTTGAGCCTGGCTGTCTGAGCCCCTGGTGCTTTGCCATAAGCTGCAGAAACTGGTGTCCACATGCTGGCCCGGCTGCAGGTGACCTGCCTTGTCTCTGAGCAGTAGGGGACCTATTGGAGAAAAGATGCTGGCACGGTTCCCACGCTGGTCCAGAGTTGTGTCTGCCACCTGCAGTTTTCCCCTTGGAGCCTCATGTGTCTCTACCCTACCCAGAGACCAAGGACATCATAAGGTTCTTGATGGCGTGAGTGCATAGGAAGGAAAGGGCACAGAAAGAGGCAGGCATGGGATGCAGCCAGAGGGATACAGAGTCCTCGTGGGGTGGAGTTCAGGCAATGGGCGTGTTTGGCAACTGGCCTCAAGTTTCCCATCTGTGCAGTGGTATCAACTGCCACATGAGTCACCACCAACAAGGCAGCAGGCTCAGAGCGGCTAGACACCTGCACCCTTGTCTCTGGAAGGCAGCAGAGACCTCTGGGAGGTAGTGAGTAGGTTTCTCTTCCACCTGTGGTCTCTTCATATCCCTCTGGAGGGCTGGGTAGGGGCCATATCTTAGGCAGAGGAAGCCACTGCACGGGAGGATACAGACCACTGGTATAGCCTCTGACCCATGGGAGGTTCCATGACTGCCCACTGTGCTCCGAAGGCCATTCTCCCATGGATGTAGGACCTGGCTCACAGGGTCCCTGCTGAGGGAGCCTATGGTATCTTCAGCCCTAGGCCCAGCCTTGTTGTCCTAAGACAGACATTTCTCCAGTTTATATCTGCTGCCACTGTGGACCCTGTGTGCACACTTGTGGATATGACCAAGGACTTATGTGTATCCGGCATCTCAGGCCAGCTTCCTCTGTCCAGAGCAGAGACCCTGGTGGTCTCTTGTAGGCCAGTTGGGAGGAGAGATCACTTCTTGGCAGTTGTAACTGGGCTCTTCAGAAGCCGCGCGTCTGTGCCTGCCACCTGCTGCCCTCAGCTTCTTATTCTTGATTTGTTTTGGTCTCTGTGGTCCAGGGAGAGATGCCTTGCTAGCACTAGGGCTGTAGGTTTCCATGGTGATCTAGATGCCAAGCCAACCCTAAGCGTTTTGCAGATAGACTGCTTTGCTTAGGGTCGAGGCCCGGCAGGCCTGGTCCCGGCAGCTGGGCCCTTGAGCCAGCTGCAGCCTTTTCCTGGTCAGGCCCTGCTTCCCCTGTGTCCTTGGTCACTCTCTCAGCCGATGGACAGCTACCGGTGCCAGGGCTGCAGGGCCTGGGGCTGAGGGTGCTTGGTCTGGGTTCTGGCTGGTGACACTAGCCCACCACACCCTGTCACCCACTCCATCCATCTCTGACATGTTTCTTCTTCCTCTTCAGCCTCTGTACAACCAGCCGTCTGACACACGCCAGTACCATGAAAACATCAAAATGTGAGTCACTGTTATGGGGTACCAGCCCAGTCCTGGGGATCAGGAGGCCAGCGGGAAGTCTGGGTGGAAGTCCCTAGCTGAATCAAGCCCACACTGGGCTCAAAGCAGGCCTGGAGCAGAGGGAGTGGCACCTTGCAGCTTGGGTACAGAGACTGGAGGTAGGAGGCCACGGTGTCAAGAAACAGGCTGTGCAGGGCACAGCCAGCTCCAGTACTCTTAGCTGTGGTTTGCTGTGGCCCACACTTGGTGTCAGAAGCGGCTCGAAGCGCTAATCCAGAGGCTTCTCGAGCTGTGTCCCGGTGATGGGTCATTTCCTAGGTGGAGATTAGGAGGAGATAATGTCCCTTTGGTTCCGTACAGTGGGGTTCAGTAGGGATGCCAGGCTTTGCTGGTGTTTGATGGCTGCTGTCCTCAAGCTGGGATGGTGTGTGTGTGTATGTGTGTGTCTGTGTGTGTGTGTGTGTCTGTGTGTGTGTGTGTGTGTGTGTGTGTGTGTGTGGAATGGCTGTAAGATACCTGCTAGCTTCCTGGGATGCTTGAATGACAGTAGCTCTCGGCAGTGGGCTGTGGAGGAGACACTTATCATCCAGAAACCAAAAGGTGGGAGGGGCCTGGAGCACATGGTGGTATATTAGGTGGGGGGCGGGGGGGGGGGCTGGAGCCAAGGGTCTTAGGGACCCAACTCTGAGTGGTCAAACTTGCCACTGTAGAAGTGCACAGATAGTGGTTGGTGGCATTGGAGTGTGGCCTGGTGAGCTCACTGTGGCACGGTGATCTGGTCAGTGTCCTGGAAGCTAGTGTCCCTCTTGGGTCTTAAGGGTCACAGCTACAGGAGGCCTCTGTATGGCTTTTGGAGTTGTGCGATGTCACACCCTGGCTACCTCCTATATGTCTTGGAATAACTTTCCTGGCTAACCCTGAGGGCTCTGTACTGGCAGTCAGTATTGGGTCCAGCTGCCGCTGTGGCTGTCTGTATTGGCTGTGGTCCTATCACTGCCCTGGGCCTGAGTTCTGCTTCTCTGTGTGGGGCCTCCCCAGCTGGCCCTGATCCCCATGGGGAGATGGGTTGCAGGAGAGGGGTGATGACAGTTCATTATAGGGGCTTGTCACAGTTGCTTTGGGGGGAGGGGCATGTGCTACTGGGACATTCATTTACTTACTCATTTGCTCGCTCACTCATTTGCTCGCTCGCTCGCTCACTCACTCACTCGCTGGTGTGGCCAGGTCCTATCCTCACCCTGTGGAGTCAGGACAGTACAAAGGCTTAGTCCCTGTTTGGGTTTTGACAAGCAGCAGAGAAAAGTAAGGGGTTCAGTAAGGAAGAAAATCTCTGCTCACCTGAAGCTTGCTGAGCCCTCTCTTCCCTGTTCTGACACTCCTTGGGCGGGTTTCTTAGTGTGTAGGAACAGGTCTCATTGGATGGCCCTGGCTAGCCTGGGGCCTTCTGAGTGCTGGGATCCCAGGATGTGCTGTCATACCCAGTCTGACGTAGTAGCCGGTGGCCGTATAACAAGCTGATGGTTCTGTATGACTTTTATTGCTTAAAGTGATGCTCTTACAGTCACGAGATGTTTCAGCCCACAGAAACAATCATGGATCCAAGCCAAAGAGGCGTGTGCCCTGGACAGCATATGTGACATTAGCCATAGCTAAGCTGTGACCATTGTCACCTGTGCTGACCAAGGATAGATTTGGAATGGTTTTCTTTGATGCCCTTTGCCTTTTATTGGGTGCTGAATCTGTCTGGGCATGGTGGCATATGGCCATCGGCCCAGTGCGGAAGAGGCTGGTGAGTAAAAGATGTAGCCAGAGCTACAAAATAAGACTACAATGGCCTTAAAACTAACTAACTAACTAACTAACTAACTAACTAACTAACAGGACCCCATAGCTTTAAAAATACACAGGTTAAGTAAGTAAAGACAGAAGAAAGGAAAGGGGGGGAGGGTGCTCTGGTTTTGAGCCTGTGCCAGTGTGGTGACCGTCCAGCTGCAGGATTCTAGCTGTCATAAATGTGGCTCTGAGGGAGTGACCTTTCTCACGTCAACAGCTAGTTTTCTGTTGAGTAAGTCCATCTGTGAGTGCATTGTGAGCTATGTCATGCTTCGAGAGCGCTGGGGCTGGCTGTAGGCACCATTTACGTCACGGCCACTGTTGCTCAGTTCAGTGTTCCACTGTTAAGTCCACACAGTCTTTCACTGTGAATGCATCCTGAGAGGAGAGTCAGTGGAGTGATAGGAGAGAGGGGAAAGGGAGTCTGGCCAGAGACCGGGGCAGGATGTGCTGGTAGAGGCCTGAGCAGCTGCTGGGCCGCATGGAGCATCCCAGGCTGATGGGATCAGCAGTGCAAAGGCCCTGGGGCCGTGCTGAGCTGCTTGAGATTGCGGACTGCCGCAGCCACAGGCAGGATCAGTCAGGCCCAGGAGGGTGCTTCTTGTCCTTCCGGCTCAGTCACCGTCTGCACCATCGAGGCCTTTATTGTGAGACTTGCTCAGGATCACTCTGATGGCCACTGGGAGAAAGGGCCTGGGACACCGTGGGGAAGCCCGGAAGAGCTGTGGGCCACGGTGAGGGCACAGGGTCTAGGGGTCCCAGCCCAGGGCTGGTAGAATGCGGTAACTCAAAGCCGCCTCTTGACTGGTGCCGTCACCCACTGGGGATCAAGAGACCTCAGCTGTGGCCATTGGCTCCTTCGGCAGCTCCTGACCTCATTCCTGCTGCGCAGGCGCAGCCCAAGGATGAGTCTGAGGGACAGAGAGGCCCAGGACTGGGACACCGAGGCCCTGGCAACTATTTAGCTTTTTTGCCTTTTTAAAAACAGCTTTTGGACAGAGTTTGTGTAGTTTACCCTTTTAAAGTCTGCACAGAGGCTTTTTCTCGGTCACCTTAGGTGTGAACTTGTCAGCATGGGCTCCTACAGCACGGTGGCAGGGGATTCTGTGTCTTTTTGTTTCTTGTCAAGGACTCCTTTAGTCTTCTCTGTGGCCCTCTGTGTTCCGGATGTTTCTCATAGATGGGGGCTGGGCTGTCCCAGTGGCTCAGAGTCCTGGGGTAGGTACAGTGGGCAGGGCAGGGTGCAGAGACCAGACTCTGAAAGTGTGGATAGCTTCCTCTGGTCTGAGACTGTTCCCAGAGGGGCGCTAGGTGGCATGCCCCATGACATGATGACACTCAGGCCCCGGAAGCTGCTTGGAAGGCAGTGTCTATGTGACCTAGGTGAAGTGTCAGGAGCTCCCGGGCCTCCAGGGTGGATGAAGTCCTTGCGGAGGCCCGGGGGCCTTTGGGGTTACTGCCTAATTGGGTGAAAAAGATTCAAAATGGTCAGCCTCCTAGTGGTTGGGGGTCACCAGGGGAAACAGGAGAATTCCCTGAAGGTGGAGCCAGGACCTCTGGAGTCACATGTCTGCAGAGGCTCAGCTCTGATAAATGGACTGAGTGGTGTTAGGCTGGGGGTGTGCCTGTAATCGCAGCACTCATGGGCCTGAGACTGTAGGAGTGAGATTTGAGTCTAGCCTGGGCTGTCTAGCCAGAGCCAGACAAGCAGACAAACCCTGCATAAAACAGATAGTGTTGCCAGGCAGTGGTGGTGCACGCCTTTAATCCCAGCACTTGGGAGGCAGAGGCAGGAGGATTTCTGAGTTCGAGGCCAGCCTGGTCTACAAAGTGAGTTCCAGGACAGCCAAGGGCTACACAGAGAAACCCTGTCTCGAAAAACAAAAACAAAAAAACAAAAACAAAAACAAAAACAAAAAAAAAAACAAAAAAGAAAGAAGGAAACAGACAGTGTCGTCAGAGCTACTGATGGGAGGTAGTGAGCGGCCCATCACTGGGAGGTATGCAGGTCAAGAGTGCCATACGTTGCTGTCTTTGTTTGACATGTGGCAGGCCGGAGATCAGTTGCCACTCAGAAAGCCAAGATCTGCACTGTGTACATGCTGCGGCGCAGGGTGTCTTCACTATCTGTAAGGTGGGACTAGCCCTGGGGCCACCAAGGACCCACTGTGTTAACACCCCCTCAAGCTGACATCTGATGTGTGTGCGAGTGGTGCCCTGGGATTTTGTGGTTCTAATCCCTGAGCAGAAAGACAGTTACTCCTTATTCCTTTGTTCACCACACATGTGTCTGTGTGTCTGGTCTGCACCAGGCACTGTCTGTCCCTAGGAGATAGCAGTGAACGAGTCCCCACTTGCAGTGGGGAGATGGTAAGCTCAGTACTCACGTGGAGTGTGACAGCTGTGACAAGGACAGTGAGATTGATCTGGGGGATGGTGTGGAGCTCCACCACCCAGGGAGCAGAGCCACACCGCTCCTTGGCTGTCTGCTGTAATTGCTGAGAGGTGGGAAGTGTCCCTTCCCTGGGGACCTGGCCCCTGTCATTTTAATTTCTCTGCTTGCGTGCCTGGCCATGACTTTCAAGTTAATTTCATGCTTGGCTTCCTGGTGTGGGTGATTTCAGACCTGTGGAGGTCACCTGTGCGGCACTGCTTGTCCCGTCCCCCCCTCCCCCCTGTCCCCCCTCGGCCCTGGAAAGTGTCAGTAGCAGCTTGAGGTTCTGCCAGGGCACCTGCCGCCTGCCCTGAGAGGCTTAGATCTCTTAGACACAGGGAAGGCAGCCCCAAGGGCATGCTAGAGGAGAGCGGTGTGGGAGCTCCCAGACGCTGGAGGGCCGTCAGGAGCATCCGTGCCTGGATGGCAGATAAACCTTAGAGCTTAGCAAGATGGGGCTGGACAGCCACCACCCCGCCTGGGCTTTGCCTACCTGCGTGGTCACTGCCGGCACATAGCCTTGGTCCTCGGGTGTCTCAGGCTCAGAAGGAGGCACCTCTTTGCCTAGTGTCCTAGGCCCACCATCTCGTTTTCAGGATGGGCGGGAAGCAGGTTACCGGGAACATGTCCCTAGTCTTGCTCCTGGAGGTTCAGAGGTGCCAAATAATTTCTCCAGGGTCACACAGCCAAGCCCGTGAGAGATTCAGTCCACATGTCTCCGCGTCTCTGGCCTGGCAACCTCAGTCATATTGCTGTACCCACCAGTAGGCCAGGCTGCTCCCTCCTTCACCACAGTAGGCTCGGTCGGGCTTTTTAACTCTGTTTCCAGCTTGAGCAGACACGGGTACAGTTGGGGGTCAGACCCTCCCTGACCCTCATCTCAATCCCGCCAAGTCCTGGAGCGCGCCCCCCCCCCCCCCAACTGCCTTTGTTCAATTCCATGTTTGTAATTGCCAGCTGGCCAGCCGATTTCATGGGCTGTTCATGGAAGACCTCCCTCTGTCTCCACTCAAGTTCCTGTATTTTGTAAGGCAGCAGCACATCAAGATTGGTGGTAGCTCCCCATTCTTCCAGTAGGAGGTGACCATATTCCTTCTCTCCCCTCCCCCTCCCTCTTTCTCCCTTTCTTCTCTTGCTCTCCCTCAGCCGAGAATTCCCTCAGACTTCCTATATAGTGCAGAGTAACTAAACTTCTGGTCCGTCTGTCTCTGCTTCCCACACCTGCTTCCACAGGTACGGCCCGCATTTTCATGTGGAGCTGAGACTTGAACCTAAGGGCTTTGTGCTTGGTAGGCTGGCAACTCAGCAACTCCACCAGGCCACATCTGAGGTCACAGGCACGGGACCTCCAGGCTCTCACTCCCTGCAGTGGGAGCTCTTGGCAGATTAGGAACCTGTGGGGAAGTTGGGGTTCCCTCACCCAAAAAGTGATGTAGCTATGAGCCCAGGTTGGAGGGAGCAAGTTCGGGGGTGTGTCTGTCTGTGTGGCCCACAAGGCCCAGAGGTCAGTTACAGCGCCTGGTTGAGGGCTGTGTGGAGCAGGGATGTTTTGGGTCTCTGTTGCTCGGGGTGGGGCGGATGGAGCCCTGCATCCCGACTCAGCTGTGCCTCGCCTCAGGATTTCTGTTCCCTCTTTGCAGTCTGAACTTTGTCCTGCCTGCCTGTGTCTTTTTTCTACCCTCCACCTCCATTTTCCAAATCTTTGTCCATTCTGAGGTAAATCTCTGTTCTCTTCCTCCCCTCCCCCTTTTCCTTCTCCCAGTTTCTCCCTCCTGCCCTTCTGTGAGCCTGCCCCTCTCCCATGCCTCCACCCTTCTTTTTCTCTCTTCCTCTCAGAATCCCCGACTGCTTTCCTCAGTAGCACTTGCAGAGCCTCATGGGGCCTTTGTGGTCGAGCTGGTCCAGTGGAGCTTGGCTGTTTACCCAAGCTGGAGACCCCTTGATGCCTTTAGCCGCTCATAGGACAGGGTCCCCAGGCCCTAGCCGTTGACATTTGCCTCTGGGTAGCAGGGGGTTGGACTTTGTTGGTTGGTACCCTTGGTTGTGACTGGGGGGGGGGAGGGTGCGGATGATGCAGGTAGCAAGGGTGGGAGCTCTAGGGTGGTGGGCGGTGGTAGTGGCAGCTCTGAGGGGCAAGGTAGGCTCTGGGAAAGTAGGGGGAGAGGGCTCCCTTCTGACTGAGGGCCAGTGCTAATCAGTCTGAGCTCCTGCTGAGAGCTGGCCATCTCCGACCCTCCTGTGTCCCCAGAAACCAGGCGATGCGGAAGAAGCTGATCTTGTACTTCAAGCGGAGGAACCACGCACGCAAACAGTGGGTGAGTCGCAGCCCGTCCTTTCCGTGACATGGACACGCAGTGTGTGAGTCTTGTCCTGTCCCCGCAACACACAGGCAGTGAGTGGGCCCTCCCCTTCTCCGAGTCCCCACCCCGTCCCCTATCCTCCATTGGCTCAGTAGACAAAGCCCTGTGCCCCATGGCCGTCCCAAGAGTCGGGGCCTCTTTAGGACATGCTGTCCAGGCTCTGAGGTCCCCGTCTGCTCTGCACCTGTGGGTGTCTGCGTCATGAGAGAAGGTTGTAGAAGAGCCACAAAGGTGGCAGTTACCATGGTGGTTGGGCTCCTGACCCCCTTTCCCAGCCCTCTGGGGGTCTTGAATGCACCCTAAAGTGCCCCTCCTGGACTTTTGTGCCCACAAAGGTTTTAGAGAGAGATAGAAGCTGGGAGTGCCTGAGAAATGAGCCTTCCCCTACCCCAGCCAGGCCCAGGTTCTGGAAATTGGTACCATGGGAAAGCAGCCAGGCCCTGGTCTCTGGTGGTCGGTGCTGATCCTGCTTCCTGAAGTGGGCTGAGGGATGTGAGGGACCCCAGGTAGCTACACTTTGACCCACAGAAGTCTGAGGCTAAGGGATGGAGGGCAGGTACCTGCCATGTCGCCTTAGCTGCCAGGGTTGGGAGTGACACCCTACCGTTGTGCCTTTACATAGTGCCGGAACGGGGTGGCTGGTTGGATTTAGGCCTTCCTTCCGTGCCTTCATCTCCCTTCCTGGGCTCTGCATGCAGGCCCTGCTAAGCCTTGATCCCATATCTGCTCTGAACAAGGGCCAGGCTTTGGCTGGAGGTGATGTCATCCATTCCACTCAAGCCCAGGGCTGCTGGGAGACACTGAGTGTGTGTGGGGTGCGGGGTCTGTGAAGTTGAGATAGCAGATCTCAACTCTCCTGCACTCGACCCTCTTGGGCTGTCAGTTGGAGCTGCAAGGTGGTCCCTGCCTCCTTTCTCAGGCGGCCCTGGTACTCAGTGGTGCCTAGAGCCTGCGGGTACGTAGCAAACAGAAGGCGGCGACTAAGTGCTGCTTGACAGGGAGTTCCCCAGTCATATGCCTTCAGCTGCCGTCCCTGAGTGCCCACTGTACATGTGGCTCCTAGTTGTATGAGCATGACCATCAGGATCCCAGTTTAGTGCTCAGCCTTCCACCTCAGCTTTTTCTTTCCCCTCAGTGGGCGTGGTCCCGTGGGGTGGGAGTGCTTTCATAGCCCCATATTTCAGGCAGGGAAGCTGAGACACGGAGGTTAGCTCATCGGCCCCATGTCACATAGCTGAGGAGTGGCAGCATCTGGATTGACACTGGGGCTGCCTTGTTCCTTAGTCTTGGGTAAGCAGATCTTGCCCTGAGTAGTTTAGACAGGATGGGGAGGGGGGCGAGATGGAGGTACCAGAGTGCTGAGGAGTGGAAGGTGGTCTAGGCAGTGGAGGAGCAGTGGCCTCGCTGAGATGGAAGGAGCGAGGAAGGGCGAGCTAGTTGTGTGTAGATCTTTGCTGAGGGGGAGCACGGCAGGTGTAAAGGCCCTGGGGTTGGTGCTTGGCAGAGGACTGCTGATGTCCGTCCTCACAGAGGAGCACGAAGTACATTCTGAATAAATCTGCCCTTAGAATGGGATGTGCTGTGCATTGGGCTACATACAGGAGGGTGATAGCGGCAGGAGAGGCACCCTCACCCTAAGATCAGGCTGGTCAGCGCCAGGATCGCCATGTGCACACCACAGGACCGCAGGCCCCGCTGCTGTGGGGTGAGGGGAAGGCAGACGTCGCGGTCCCCTCAGAGCCCTGCAACCCAATCCTGCCATCTCTAGATGCCACCTACAGCTTGCCCTGAGCTTCTGCCCTCAGCCGGATCTGCCATCCCACGTCAGAGGTTCTTGTGGCTCCCAAAAGGAGCCAGTGGAATGGAGGAGGATCAGGAAGAAACTCTCCCTGATCTCTGGGGATGCGGGGACGGGGAGCTGGTTTTTAAAGATGAGGGAAAAGCCTCCGAGGCCCCCCCCCGCCGCTCTGCAGCCCACATGGTCCACCTTAAAGAGGGAAGGAGGACTGTGCCTCAGACTCCAGGGCTGAGGCCATTCCCTGGGAGCCCTTGGAGCTACCCAGAGAGAAGCCCTGCCTCACTTCTTCTTGCGGGGCCAAGTGTGCTGGAGACCAGTCCGCCATGTTCCTACCCAGCATAAGCTGACAGACAGAGAGGCCTGCTTCCTCCCCTGGCCAAGCCCCCGCCCTCCCTCCCTCCCTGTGAGCAGTGTCCTGCTGTCTCTAGACAGTGGTCATCAATGGATCCTAGCTCTGTGGTGGACCAAGTGCACACACCTCCTCAGTAGATGAGACAGACTGCAGCAGGCCACACTGTGGTTTGACCTAGACAGAGACTGTCCTGTCTCAGACAGTACCGCATCCCCGCCCCCTCGGGAGCTGCTTGGGCCTTTGCGCTAGTGCCTGGGGCTGTGGAGCTCATGGGAGCTCCCTGAGGTCTTGGGGCCCTGTTGCTTGTCTGCAAGGTCTGGGACAGCCCCAGCTCTCAGCTGGCAACTAACTGACGTCAGCTCTGGTGGCCTCTGCTGTCTCTGGCCTCTGGTCTCCGAGTGTTCTCTCTCTTCTCCTTGGGCCTCTGGGTGGGAGCCAAGAGGCCTAGACTGGACTGGTGGAGTGTGTTGTGGGCCTCCCCCGCGATCACTACCCCCCTCCCCCATCTTCCCTCAGCTGGAGTCCAATACCCTGGGGGCTATTGTTCAACTCATTGAGCCACAGACACAGGGAGCTCCGGGTCAGAGGTTAAGTACACTGTGGCAGGTATCAGGCCACAGACTGCCTTTCACAGAACATATCCGAGGTGTTAATATAATATGACCGGGTCTCCTGTCCTTCTATGGCTGCTAGAGGAAGGATTTTTGAAATGATCTCCTTGGATATATATAAACAGCAGGCAGCTGGTGGTTAAACAGGGAGGGGGACTTCCTTATCCTACAGAAGAGGGCAGAACCTTCCTTCCAGCGTCTGCTAGGTTTTGGACTCTTAGATTTGGGGAGTGTGGCTGCACCAGAGAGCAGGGACTAGGAACTGCCTAGAAAGTGGATACTCCCTAGGGACATCTTTTCTGGGCCACAAGAGCTCTACAGAACCGTGCTGCCCAGGACAACTTCCTGCAGTGGTGGGACCTGGCTTGATCTGCCGTGCAGCGTGTCCTTGGGAGCCGGTGTGAACACAGGGCCTGAGCCCGGCCTATTGGTTCAGGGCTGTTTCTCATAAGACTGTGTGACCGAGGGGGTAGCCTGATGGGGCTGGAGGCTTCGGGGTCAGAGTGGTCGTATCCCTTGGGGCACCTGTGGCTTCGCAGGGGTGGACAGCTCTGTGACTGTGAGAGTGTGTGTTGGTGTGTCTCCATCCCCCATCTGTCCATGGGAGTGCAGTGGGCAGTACCTGGCCCTCACCTTCCGGCCCTGCCCCCCTCCCAGGAACAGCGCTTCTGCCAGCGCTATGACCAGCTCATGGAGGCATGGGAGAAGAAGGTAGAGCGCATAGAGAACAATCCTCGGAGGCGGGCCAAGGAGAGCAAGGTGAGGGAGTACTACGAGAAGCAGTTCCCGGAGATCCGCAAGCAACGGGAGCTGCAGGAGCGAATGCAGAGGTAAGGGCGCCACCAAGGACAATGCGAGCAGGGGTGAGGAAGCAGCGATGAGTGCACGCTAGGGAGAGCACGTGCAGGGGTGAGCGCATGCAGAAGCAGAGACCCAGAGGCGAGGATGCAGAGGCGAGCCCATGTAGGGAAATACTTACGGGGATGAGGAGAATGCTGGGCTGGTTCACATGGGCCCCCAGTGGCCTATGCCATGCCGAGTGGCCTGTGCCATGCCGAGTGACCTGCTGGGCCCGGAGCCATCACCCATGAGGAGTCTTGCTGTCCTCACTTCTCCTACCCCATACCTGCTAAAACTGCTGAGTGAGATTCTGCCAGGGGGTGGGGGGTGTTGGGAGGATGGCTAGGCCCAACTCTGACGAGGTGGGTGCCTGAACTCACTGTGGCCATGAGGGTAGAAACCTAGGCAGGCTGTTTTCAACAAACGAGACTAGTTGGGTGTGGTCATCTGCATGCGAAGGTTCATCAGTCTGACCTGAGGCCCAGAAACCTGCTCCTGGTCCTCAGGCTGGAGACAGCCTCGAGCTCCTGCTGGGGCTCTGTCTTCTGTTGATGGGAGATGGCCTGCCATCTTGGAGTCTCAGGGGCTGATGTTCCTGAGCGGCTCCCCAACCTCCCTGGGCTCCAAGCCTATGGTCAGATGTGAAGGTGGGAGGCTCAGCCCTGATCTCCCCTTCGGAATTCACCCATACAGCCCCTCTAAGAATGTTCTACTCCGTGGTCCAGGCCCAGCCTCTCAGTAGGACAACTGGTCCTGACTGTGTCCCTCTGGTTTCCAGCAGGGTGGGCCAGCGTGGCAGTGGGCTTTCCATGTCGGCTGCCCGCAGTGAGCATGAGGTTTCCGAGATCATAGATGGCTTGTCTGAGCAGGAGGTAAGTCCACGGTGACACCGCGTGCACCCTGTCGCCTCTGCATGTCCCTCACACATAATTCCTGCCGCAGTGGTCAGGTGCCAGCAGGAGAGGAAACCACCTGATGCTTTCACTCCAGAGGCTGGTGATGGGCATGTGTCACACGCAGTGTGGGCACACCAACAAAGAGTGGCCATGCCTGTCCCTCAAAGGGCAGAGTTGACAGGGATACCCGCGGCTGTAGAGGGTAGCCTGGCAGGACATGGTTGGGGAAGTTCTCTGATCTGAAAAGCCTCTAGTGCCCAAAGGGACATCGGGAAGCTGGGTGTGGGACAGGGACACGGGCCCCTCACTCTTCTTCCACTGCCACGGTTCAGGGTGTCTGTTGAGCTCGGCAGAACTGTTGGGGAGTCTGTCAGTGAGAGCGGGTGGGCCCAGCCGAGGACCGTCCTGGCAGAGCTTGCCTGTGGCCTGTTGCCCCCTTGGTCCTCCCTGGCAGTCACCATCACAGAGAAGGTCATGAAGTAGGACAACAGGTGCTTGTCCTCAGTGAGGGACCATTCTGCCCTCTGGGCCAGGCGTACAGTAATGACATTTGTCCCTGTGGCCGGCACCACAGTGGACCTAGAACACCACGTACCTGGACCTTTGTTTCTTTCCTGGTGGCTAGGCTCTTGGTAGACGTGGCTGTAGCACCCATGTCCCCTTTGAGCCCCCTGGGGCTGTTTATGTGGAGACTTAAGATGGGATACTGGACAGTAGCCGGTGCCACCACAGTGGCTGTGGAGTAACTATTTAAGTTGAGTCCCGGTCTAAGCAGCACTGACCATGTACCAGGGATGACCGCTTACATGGTCTCCTTGTACACGCTGACAGCCTCCCACGCCCAACAGCTTTAGCAGCTCGGGGCTAGCACCCCATTGCAATGCCTGGCCTTGAAGGGACATCCTCTTGCCAGAGTTCTGCTGGAAAACCTCTTGTCCTCTTGTGGACAGAAAGCAGAACTCAAAAACCCACAGGCGACAGCTGTGGGGCCATCCTTGCTGGTGGGCATGTGGCTGGGTTCAACCCCTGTCCCACCGATGTGGATGTCGACGTGGCTTTCATTTCCTCTGGAGGCAGGGAGACAGTGGCCCTGTCCACCCACACAGTGGAGCCTTCCCTAGGTCCTAACCACACGAGAGTGTTGTGGCGGTCACCTCTTGGGGAAGCCATTGCCAGAACAAGGCTGGAGACGAGAGTCTGAATCAGAACCAGAGGGCACTGGGCAAGAGACACTTGGAAAGTCAGTAGCATCTTCCTAACACGGATGGGCGGGGCAGCCACAGAAGGAAGGGCAGAGCAGGCCGAGTCCCCAGAGGATGATACCAGAGGCAGGGTGTGAGACCTGAGCCCGAAAGTGACCGGGTCCTTTGCATGTCCTGTGCTGTCCCCTGGATTTCTGGCTCCCAGCCAGACATGTGCCATTCCGAGAGTGCGTGGAACCAGGCTGGGCTGTGCCCTGTCCCTGTCTTCACAGTGTTTTATTACACTGCCTTTGTGGGGGTGAGATTCATGACCTCTCCTACTGCAGATAAGGCCTCATGCTTTGCACTGAATTTACAGCCCTTGCTCTCCTTAACCGCCCCACGCCTCTAAATCCTCGCCAGCGCCAGCCACTGCTGGCTTTTAATTCATCATCCCTCCCCTACGGAATGTCCAAGGGCCAGGGCACCCGCCCCTCACCTGCCAGGCCCTGCACTTGCCCTCTGACCCCACCCTTGTGCTCGGCCGCAGAACCTGGAGAAGCAGATGCGCCAGCTGGCTGTGATCCCGCCCATGCTGTACGACGCGGACCAGCAGAGGATCAAGTTTATTAACATGAACGGACTCATGGATGACCCCATGAAGGTGTACAAGGATCGTCAGGTTACCAACATGTGGAGCGAGCAGGAGAGGGACACCTTCCGGGAGAAGTGAGTGTCGTCTGGGGCTGCTAGGGAGCCTTGCCTGCATCCTCTCTGTTCCCACACTCTAGTCACAGGGACATTCTGTCCAGAACTCTCCCTGCTCTAGTGGTACAAGGGGTCCTCAGCCTCTCTCTCTGCCTCCATCTCCATGGGAGTCTTTCGTAGGTAATGGATTGTGTGTCTCTTTGTCCCTCATAGCATTTGTTCAGCCAGACAGTTCCCACCACGCTCAGAGACATGAAGCCTAACAGGGACCCAGAGCTGCATGTGGGGAAGTCAGGGCTCAGTGATCAGCAACCGGCTGAGGTAGTTAGAAGATGAAGCTCAGTTGGGTGTGGTTGCCACGCCTTTAATCCCAGCAGTAGGGAGGCAGAGGCAGGTGGATTTCTGAGTTCAAGGTCAGCCTGGTCTACATGGTGAGTTCCAGGACAGCCAGGGCTACACAGAGAAACCCTGTCTGGAAAAACAAAACAAAAACAAACAAAAAAGCAGTAGGGAGGCTGAGGCAGAGACATCTCTTTGGATGTATCTCAAAGATGAGAGTTTCTAGAGTCTCATAGCTCAGGCTAGCCTCAGGCTCATTGTATAGCCACGACTGGTCTTGGACCCTCCTGCCTCAGATGCTACTTCCAGTCCAGATTGATCTACACAGTGAGACCTTGTCTCAAAAAATAGGTCTCCAGGAGGCTCCTCCAGGACAGTTTGGGGGAGACTTGAGGTATGGTCTCCAGGTAGAAAGAGACATTCCCCATTTCGGGGGACCCGAGAAAAGGTGGTGGCATAGATGTCACGATAATATTCTTATGTGTGTTAATTGGAACATGTAAACACTCCACCTAGAAGCAGAACCTCTTTCTCAGAGAGGACCTTAACTCCTGAGAGGCTGGAGTGTAGAAATTGAAGCAGGGACAGGAGCAGAGTGGTGACCTGTTTCCCTCTGGAGAGAGAGACCCTTGTCTGCCCCAGAACTTCTCTAGATGTCTACTGGGGGAACAGTTGTCCAGGGTCAGGCTGTACCTACCCTTGGAAGGACGCTGTCCCAACAGCCTGGCCCCACCCCAGATCATAGACAAAGCTTGGCGTCTGTATGCGGGTTTCCGCACAAGCGACAGTCTTCAAAGTAGCTTTTGGCCAAGGAAACACAAAAAGTCCTCTGAGGGAGTCTCCTGTCCCGCACAGCACAGGAAGTGGGAGATGTCCCATCCCCTGAGGAGCTGCTCCTATGGCAGCTCGGGTCAGGGGCCCTGCCCTTCATCCCTTTGTGGCTTGTTTCTAGAACTCCTGTTCTCTGTCTGGTGTGCTTTATGTCCTGACTCAAGACAGTGGTGTTGAGGTGGCTGAGGCCCTGTGTGTCCCCATCCCCTGGTAGGCCTGCTGTTTTAATGGGTGAACACTTAGGGGTACTTTCAGTGGCTAAACCTTTCTAGGGAAGTCTCTTTGCTCTTCTTATCTAGTGATTTACTCTGAAAATTCCATAGCTGACAACCCAATGACCAGACGTCTACTGGTACATCTTCTGTCTACACAGGCTCAGCCATATTATGCTGGTCTTTGAAAGATGATGGTCTCCCTTGAGGGCTTGCTCGTCAAGGTGCTGATGGCATCCAGACTGGCCTGAAAATAGTACAGATGTCATTCCCAGACTGCGTGGCTGTGCACAAGCCCGCCTCAGTTTCCTTCTGTGTAAAACAGGCAGAGCTATATAGTATTCTCTTGTGCCTATGGAAGCTCCGTGGCAGGACAGCTCAGCATAGGCCGGGCTCTTGGGGGAAGCAGTCTGGTACTGCTGGCAGCCACTCCTGCCCTGGAGAGCCTAGGAGCCCCAACAAGAGAAGCTAGGACACCCTGTCCCTTCTGTGAAAAGGTGAAGATTTGCATAAGACCTGGGTGTCCCCATTCTTATCTCGAGGTCAGTCACAATACCAGATTTAACGGATGTCCGCATCAACAGTCATTGCTCGGAGTGTTTTAGGGAACACTAACTCAGGAAGGCCAGATATGGTTTGCACAGGCCCAGGTGGTGCATGTGTGTGTGCACGTGCACGTGAGTGTGCAAGCTCGTGCATGTGTGAAACTTCTGTTGCCTGTCTTTTTTTGAGGGATGGGTAGTGGTTACTGCTTTGTTTTCCAGAGTCTCATAGCTCAGGCTAGCCTCAGGCTCATTGTATAGCCATGGCCGGTCTCGGACCCTCCTGCCTCAGCCTCCCCAATGCTAGGATCATAGACATAAGCCACCATGACCTGCTCATGTTACTACTATTTTCTGTTTTTTAAAGGCAGGACTTTTTTCTGCAGCACAGACTGTCTTTGAACTCTGAAACTCCGTGCCTCAGCCCCTTGGCGCGTATGGCTACAGTTGACTTCTTTTTGGAGCCTTACTGCCTGTGACCAGTTGATCCTTAGATACACAACCCCATACATGCTCCCCTGGGCAGTAGCATGAAGTGTCCAGGCCAGGAGGAACCCAGGACCTTATGTCTGCCTATCTCTTGATACCTCTGAGCCTCTTGCTTTACTTCTGAGATGAGGTCTCACTAAATTGCCCTGCTTGATTTGAAACTCACTATACCCCAGGCTGGCTCTCCACAGGCCTCTGTCTCCTGAGTTGCTAGATTATAAATTGTATCATCAGACCTGGCTCAGCTTGTCTTCAGTGAACTATGGTAGAAAGAGGGACAGGTGCCCTGCAGTGTGTTAACTTTGGTTCCTGGGGCCCATCACTGTCTGGGGGATCCTATAGAAGGGATGGGGTGGGGCGAGAGTGGTACCCCTAGGCTCGCCTGCCTTCGGGGGTGGGGGGAGGGGCGGGTAGCCACCACTCTGCTTCTCTGCTACCTCCGCTTCCTTGGGAAGAGTTTAGAGGCTCTTCTGGATAGATTCCCCAGTGTCTGGCGGGGGGAACGGGAGGGGCCTCTGGCCTACTGCCCAGCCACCTGGAGGCCAGGCGGGGCAGCCCAATGCAGGCTGCACACTGGTGGGAACTGGACCGGTACTGCTGGCAGCCATTTCTTACCCCCGGGAGATACCGGGGTGGTAGCAATTCATTGGAGACAAGGGGGCGGACCCAGTGACGCCACCCAGCACCCTTAGGGTGTGAGCAGGCCTTGACCCTGTCTATCCCCACCCCCACAGCTGCCTGGCCCTGACATTTCAGCTGGCTGGCTTTCCCAGTAATGCTTAGACTTTGCAGGAAGCTGGTGGCTTGGCGCCAGTTCCCGCCACCCCCTGCGGCTCTAGCCACTTTTGGCTTTTCCTGGGCATCCAAGGCTCGCTGCAGCTCCAGCACTCGGGAGGCCTTACTGCCTGGCTTGTCCAACTTCGCCCAGGCAGATTTGGCGTAGACTAGGCTAGGCTAGGCCTGGCCGGGCCAAGCCAGGCCCAGTTTCTTAGACCTGGCTGGGGAGAGAGACAAAAGCAGATCTGGGGGGGTGGGGGGACCCCCCTGGCAAGCTGAATGCCGTGTCCTCATTTTTCCTGGAAGCCTGTGGCAAGACAAACAAATGTATTTTCAAAGGCATTACAGCCAGTGAGTCACTCGGAGGAACGCCCTGGACCCTGGTCCCTGCCCCGCAGCCCTTCCCACGCCCTGAAGATCTGCTAGTGGGGCGGCGCCCGCCAAGCCAGGCTGGGGTGGCAGGCACTGGGCACTCTCATTCTTGGTTGTCCTGTAGGACCTCCCTCAGCCTCATCCTGGCCTCAACGTTGGCTTGTCTTTCTCTTCCCCCAGGTTCATGCAGCACCCCAAGAACTTTGGCCTGATCGCCTCATTCCTGGAGAGAAAGGTGAGTGTCCATCCCTAGCTGGCAGTGCTGGGCACTGAACCGGCCTGCCATCAGTCCCTAGGGCCGATGTCTGGACTGGGTGGAGTGCGTTGCCCCTCCTCTGTCTCTCTGGCCAGCTCCATCTTCTTTCCTGCCTCCGCCTCCTTCCTCAGGGGGAAAAGCCAGGCAGGCCCCACCCGGGATGGGGAGGAGCCTCAGGCTTCAGGCCCAAGCCACCCAGGAAAGCTGTGAGGACTGGCATCACATAGCCATTTGCCCAGCACACTGGGTTGGGCGCCAGTTCTGAGAGTTTTGCCACGTTCCAACTGAGGCCTTGTGGCCAGGTATGGCCTGCATCCAGGTCTGTGTGTGGAGTAATCTCCTGGGTCCTAGTCATGGCTATTATGGGTTTTCTGACAACTCTAGATACCACTTCCAGTGTGTGGCTAACACGTCTATCATTCTGAATAATCTTTCATGCAGAATCGATATTTGAACCCAAATATGGTTCCCCAAACCAGAGCCTGGAGCAGTCTGCTCTGTCTCTGCCTCCTGTCCGTAAGGAGTCACCTTGTCCCCAGTGGATGGTTAGCTGGCTTTTACTCACATACCAGGCTAGCCTACAGTACATGAACAACCCTTGGTGGGCAGGTAGCAGTGTTGGCTGTATGCCGGAGTTGGTTCTGTAGGCCCAGCACCTCAGACTACCAGGGCCCACCCTTGAGGGCTGCAGCTTGTGTCTAGACTGTACAGTGGGATGTCCAGCTTGGCTGGCCCCCTGCCCTGAGTCCCAGGGATGTCAGCAGCTGGTGGGAGGTGGGACACAGGATCTAGATAACCATTTTCCAACCATGATCATTCCTCGTGGCTTTCCTGTGGGCTGATGCGTTCTGGGGAGAGATGAGATCCCCTGGGATCTGGTATCTGAAGACTTGGTGTTAGGAACCAGCGTTATAAATAGCTTACCTGTCTGGTGATGCATCCTGATGGGTGTGGGTGACTCAGTAGTCCTAGGTTTAAGGCTAGGACTCCACGGAGCCAGAGTGGCTCTGAGATTGGAGGTTGAGTAAGGCTGTGGGGGAGGGAGGAGGAGGGGAACCTGAGGGAGAGAGGGTGTAGATTGAGGCAGATCTGAGCTTCTAGGACACAGGTGACTGCTAAGGCCGTATCTCCTTCCTGGGCTGGCTGGCAGACAGTTCCTCCGGTGGGTCATGGGTGTGGGCAAGAGTTGGCTTGGGGGACCCTGTGGAAATAGTGTTTGTTCATGGCACACTCCAGGAGTGGCCCTGATGTGTAGGCAGCTGGGGTCTGTCCCACCCCACAGACCTCATGGTCCTGGCTTGGCACTAGGTCAGACATGACAGGCACGGAATCTCAGAGCCGGTTACCACTGCGAGCGTCCATTGTAGCTTCTTGTCCATGATGCTTTGATTCTGAGAGAGGTCATTCAAGATCCCGGATGTCAGGGAAGGAGCACAGAGCCTTGGGTGGCAAAGCCTGGGTTTGTGTAGTTCTGAGTACCTGTGGCTTTGTTCTCCATGGGAGCTGAGGGGCTGTGATGTCATCACTGTTAGCTACAGTTGCAAGGACAGGGTCTGTGTTGATAGCCTGTGACTCTAGCGTCTGTCTCTCCATGCCAGGCTTTGTCCTGTGTGTGTCTTGTTCAGAGTAACCCAGTTGATCTTCATAAATCTGTTTCTGCATGTCATGAGCAAGCCAGAGAGGTTAGCTACTTTTCCCAGAGCCTCTCAGCTTGTCATCAGAGGAACTAGGATTTGAACTCAGGCCTCTGGCTTCTGGCTCCTACTGTGAATTCTCTCACCCCATACACTTTTCAACATCTCTCTGTCCCACAGACGGTAGCTGAGTGTGTCCTCTATTACTACCTGACCAAGAAGAATGAAAATTATAAGAGCTTGGTGAGGCGGAGCTATCGACGCCGTGGCAAGAGCCAGGTAAGACCTGGTGTAGGCTGCTTGGCTTTGGGGACACCAGGCCTCTGCACTCCAGGGACACTTGCTGGGTGGTCCGTGCCCTTGATGATTGGTGTCGTACAGTTCTACCATTAGGGCTCCCTCTATAGCATCTGACCTGCAGAGGGTGTTCACAGTGTACAGAGGTGGGAACAACAGTCACTTCTGTCTTAGCTAGGGTGTCCCTGGTTCAGAGCTGGCCAGTCCATAGTCCTTACTGTTACAAGGTTACATTTCAGGGCTGGAGGGATAGCTCAGCAGTTAAGAGCACTGACTGCTCCTACAGAGGACCCAAGTTTGATTCTTAGCACCCACATGGTGACTCACAACCTTCTGTAACTCCAGTCCGAGGGGATCCAGTGTCCTCCTCTGGTCTCAATGGTATTGGGTACACACACACGCACGCGCACGCGGTACGGAGATGAAGAACACCCAAACACAAAAGTGGGAGCCTATTTTCAAAGACTGCCCTTGACAATCTGGGGAGACCCACTGAGCTTTCCCAACTCTGCCCCTTCACTCGTGGATATTTGAGGGGAGAAGTAGTCAATGGTCACCACATCCGTTTCATACCTTGGTGTCTAGAGTGAGCCTGGAGCGCCAGCAGCTGGCGGCTGACTGTTCTGCTCTCCGCCTGCTGTGTAAATAAAGCTTTATTGGCACAGAGCCATTCCTGCACAGCCTGCGGCCTGCAGCGTCACTGTCCACCTTTAGCAAAAGCTGGCTGAACTGGGAAAGATATTAAGTAAATGCGGACAATGCACAGGACCGTGATACACAGAAACCAGGGATTCTGGGGATGTAGCTTTTGGGAGATGGAGAGAGATTAGGTGGTGGTCACTTTCCTCTCCCAGATTGGCAAAGGTCAGACCTTGTTGTGAATTGGGCTGAACCATCACGAACAGGGACTGCTGTCCCACCAAACAGCCATTTTCTGGTCCACTTAAGCAAAGTGCAGATCGGGAAGTCAGTCTGCTGAGACAAGCGAAGCACCCCGGTAAAAAAAATGCCTGCTACGAGAGCGTGAGAACCCCAATTCAAAACCTAGATCCACACAAAAAGCTCGGCGTCGTAGCGCACGCTCATAGTCCCAGTGAAAGAGAGATGGAGACGGGATACTGTGACTTGCTGGCCAGTCAACCTGCCTAAGCAACACGCTGTAGACCCTAGAGAGACTCAGTCTCCAAATGCAAGATGGGCAGCTCCTGAAGAACACCACCTGAGGCTGACCTCTGGCCCTCCATGCACACATACATGCACAGACACACAGACACATACTTGTGTGCACGCTCAGTGAGATACCCAGGGCTCCGTCCGTGTCCACTGTGGACTTGAAGGATGGCTGGATTTGGTCTGTGGCTGTGGTTTTCTAGCTCGTTCTATGCGCCCACAGTGAGCTGGCTGGCTTATGGTTCTGACAGATGTGGGACTCCATGGTGTTGTGGCACAGAGCGGGGGGAGGGGGGGTGTCATGCTAGAGGGTTTGCTGAGGCATTCAGGAATATTCTAGGCTCATGGACAAAAGGTCAGTTAGACACCTGGTGGAAAGTGTGGTGAGACTGGGAGGTATTGGATTTATGGAGACATAGGGCCCTGTGTAAATCTCTGCACCTAGCCCTGTGGTGATAAGTGGGGGGATGCTGCTGCCTGCCGTGGTGGTGGTGGTGATGATGATGGTGGTGATGATGATGGTTTTGGTAATACTGGTGATCATGGTCTTCGGTGATGATGGTTGATAATAGTGGTGGTAATGATGTTGATGTTTGTTTGGTTTGGTTTTTCATGGAAGGGTGTCTCTATGTATTCCTTCCTGTCCTGGAACTCGCTCTGTGGACCAGAATGGCCTTGGACTCCGAGATCTGCCTGCCTCTGCCTCCCAGGCACTGGGGTTAAAGGTGTGAGCATTATCATCACACAGCCTGATGGTGATGTTGGTGATGCCAGTGACTGTCTTAGTTACTTTTCTGTCGCTGTGATAAAAGACCGTTGCCTAGGCTACTTACAGAAGATTTTACGTGGGGTTCCCATTCTTCTTGAGAGTTGAGAGTCCATCACGGTAGGGAGGCTTGGCAGCCAATGGCAGATGTGGAACAGGAGCCGGAAACTGAGTGTTCAAATCCGGAACCACAAACTCCAAGGTAGGGGCAGCAGGAAGTTCTTAAAGCTCAGAACTCGCCTCTGATGACAAACTTCCCCCCACAAGGATACACCTCCTAAGCCTCCCCAAACAGAGCCACCAGTTAGAGTAGCCATGGTGAATGTGGCACATTATCACAGTGCCGTGTCTCATGCGTTTAAACAGGAAGCAGCTTAAGGCAGAGGTTCATGTGGGAGCTGAGGGCGGACACTTGCTCTGCTGGGATTGTCGGGGAGTGGGGCCGGCCTGGGATCTCTGCTCAGCTGCGCTGCCGGTGGGCCTCTGTACTCTAGGGACGGTTTGCCAGGCTCTGTGCTGTGGTGACATGTCCTGAAACAGGGCTGAGGGTGGAAAGCTGCTCCCACTGAAGGTGTCCTTTGAGGCAGAGCAAGGCCTGGCCTCACCCACTGTGGCTCTGTCCATTTACTACTTCTGACTGCTCCTCTTTCCTGGAGGAGGTGTGCCTGCCTCCAGGAGCTGGTAGGGCCGTCTCTCTCAACCCGTTGGCTGTTTTACACTGTTCCTCATCCCCTGTTCCAGGGTGGCCCCTGTTTGCAGATGCTGCGGTGCCTGTGGTCCTGGTGTGGTTCCTGTGGCTTCCGGCCACACTGTTGCTTAGGAAAGCCACAAGTGGTCATTCTGCTTCTCGGCACACCAGGTGCCACTCGGAGGCTCCTCGAGAGATGCCTGGTCACTGACTAGGATGTGTGTGCTCCTCTGGGAATGTATTGAGAGCTTGCTGCCTGCTGTGATCGGAGAACTGTTACAGGGGAGTCCCCGTGTAACAGTCAGAAAGACACTGGGAATTCCAGCAAGCCATCCCCACTCTCAGACTGTCAAGGGAAGAGTTGCAAGGTAGACACCAGGTGGTACTTTCTGGGTGCTTAAGGTCCCAGCCATTCTCCTCAGGCTCTGCCTCGTTGCCTATCCCAGAGACTGGGACCTCTTCTACTCTCAGTTCTGCCTTGATGGGATTGAACTAAGAGAGACATGGAGACAGAGAGGTGACCCTAGGGACATCTGGACATTTAGCGCCTAGCTCTCCCTGCACACACTGGGATGGGTATCCGTGGAGATGTGGAGTCCCAGGTTTACCCCTCTCTGCCCAAGACTCTTTGGTTCTTCAAAACCTGCTGTTAGTGGAGTAACCTAAGAACCTTAATCCTAGGGGGCCAGCACCCAAACAGGCAGCATGGTGGAGGGGAAGGGGAGCTTCAGACACCCTTAGGGCCCTTTCTGGAGTGTCCCTAAGCAGGTTGAGATGGAAGTGGACAGGTCTCTAGGATGTGTCTGCTATGTGTGACATGTCTGCCGTTCACCTGCCCCGAGGCATCCAAGCTGGCCTGACCCTCGGCTAGCCAGCTCTTCCCTCTCTGTCCACCCGCCCTTTGTTGGAGAGCTTCTTCAGTGGTGACATTTAAAAACCGCAGAGGTTATAGGCCCCTCACGAAAGCCATTGGGTATCCGTGGTGGCCACCAGTGTCCTGCCTCATCTTTCAACTCACCTGGACAAGAGTGAGACTTTCCCCAACCTCAGCTGCCCACAGGGAACGAGTGTCTGGCCGTGTGGAGTGGTAGACTTACCTGTTGCTTAGCTATCAGGGCAGCTCCCATTCTAGAAGCTTCTCTGGCCTCTGCCTTAGGTGAGGGAGGCTCAGGCATAGGCTCTGGGGACAGTGACCTCCTGAACCTGTTCTTAGGATCATGTGCTGGCACCTTTCCCCCAAGCTGCCCCATTGGCTAATGGACCTGACTGGACATCAGTCTGATGACTGCTCCTGGTTCCTAGCCCGGATCTGCCCCAAGAAGAATCATAGGCTGGGGTGCCACACAGTGTGACATTCTCAGACCAGAGCCTGCAAATGCCCGGCCATGACCAGTTGGCAGATGCTGTGGCCCTCCTGGGGTGTGGGGAGGGACCTGTGACCGAGCAGGCGTGTCCTTGAGGGTAGACTAGAGCATTTCCCTGCAGAGGCAGGACATGAACAGGACAAGTCTGTCCTGGACTCCTGACCTCTGGACCAGCCCCTTTTGCTGAGGGGGAAGTCTGTGGTGGAGGTTCTTCATCCTCACTGATGTCAGCCCTCACATCCTGGCCCACGGTGTTCTGTTGGCTGCCCCCTGACCCTCTGTCACACTGCTCTTCCTGGCCTTGGCCACACATGCTGCTCAGACTCTTGCTGTGTTCTCTGTGTGGTCCTGTCTCTTCTCTGTTTCTGGGGTGGGTGTGTGTGTGTGTGTGTGTGTGTGTGTGTGTGTGTGTGTGTGTCCGTCCATCTTTGTCTCTGTGACCCTGTGTCTCCCTTTTTGTTCCTGTCTCACCTCTTCACTCACCTTTCCCGTGTCTGTCCGTCCGTCCGTCCGTCTGCTGGACTGCCTTCCTAGCTCTCTTTTCTCTGTGACCCTGTGTCACCTCTTTGTCTCCAGCTCACTCACTTCTTTATCTACTTTCCCTCCCCTACTTTGTCACTTTGCTCTGGTTGCTTGCCAAGGGACAGATGATCTTGTTCCCAGGCAGGGCCCAGATTGCCTGCCCAGGAGCAGTATGACCAGGAGGCCCAGGGCAGCACCAGACAGACTTGGGCAGTGTATGGCCGTCACTCTTCCCTTGAGGACCAGCTAGCTGCCTCTTGCCTGTGAGGTAACCAGAAATTGATGGTCGGAGCCTGTGTGTCACGCTAAGCCACAGTGCCCTGGCTAGACTATTTGGTTGTTGGTCATCAGTGAGGGTATGGGCTGTACTCTACCTTAGTAGAAAGCCTCCAGCCTACGGTCTGAAGTTTCTTGGGTCCAGCCCATGGCGGACTGGCTAGCTGCTTTACTGAGGATGTTCTGAGCAGGCATCCCGGATTTCCTGTCTCCTCTGAGGCCCTCCTTCAGGTCCTCTGTCTGTTAGACATGCCTTATAGGACCCTACTCAGGGCTGGCAGCTGAGGAACCCAGGAGGCAGGAGAGGCTGTACCCTATGGCTGGAAGAAGCTAGATCAGTTCTATGGGAAACAAGAAAGGTTCAAGATGTTCACCTGGGCCAGGACACATAGCACAGGGCCCCAGGTTCCCCAACCACCCAAGGTGACCACATTGGAGGTGGGAAGTGTGGGTGCTGTTGGGCATGGTCCATCACTCTGCTGGGACAGATGTCACCCCGGTGCTCCTAAATGCTACTTATTGCTTACTAGATCAGTAGCATTGGGAGCCACCCATCAGCAAAGGCCCTGCTGCCTGGATTTTGATGTCACGGTGAACAAGACGATTGAGGTCCCTGGACAGCCACGTGGAGGTGGTGTGAAGGACTGCTGAAGTCCCGGAGGGCCATGTGATCAAGAGTAGGTTTCAGGGCTCTGACCCCTTGAAGGATCAGACAAGCAGTAGGAAGGAACTGGCCAGGCAAAAGGCACAGAGGGTGCAAAGGTCGCAGTTAGAGACCCTTCAGTCGCCTCTTTCTGAGGGTAGAAGAGAATGGAGGTAGGCCCAGCATGGATGTCCCATGCGTTTATTCTGGTAGTAGGTCAAGGGGTGTGTGTGTGTGTGTGAGAGAGAGAGAGAGAGAGAGAGAGAGAGAGAGAGAGAGAGAGAGAGAGAGCGCACAAGACCTTCCATATCACCACCAACCAAGAAAATGCACCACAGACTTGCCCACGAGCTGATGGGGGCATTTTCTCAAAGGAGATTCCCTCTACCTAAATGACTCTAGTTTATGTCAATTTGACATAAAACTAGCCAGCACACCTACTGAGTCCCATCTCCAGCCCCTAGTTGAGGATTTAAAAATGGGGCCTTGGTGTTGGTGGTGCAGCTCAGGGGCCACAACGCTTGACTAGCTTGTGCCAAAACCCAGGACTCCATCCCAAGTTCTATGAATTATTAAGTAGATAAGCCATTGGCCACCATGAACGGACTTCTGGGCAGGTGTCCCACGGTGCTCTGGAGAAATATCTCCACAGCAGAGCAGCTCGGGAAAGCTCTTCCAGTTAATGCTGGGAGCCACCATGGTGTATATGAAGGGCCACTGTTACCATGCAAATTCTTACTCCTGCCAGGTCTGACTCAGGCCTCAGGGTTGTACAAACTATCCTGTCCCTGCTCCACCATCAACCTGTGGGAATGACTTCACAGTATAGGCTGCCTGGACCCCGGTGACCACACAGCTGGACCTTCGAGGCTCTATGTGACTCAACCCCTGATGTCTGTTTGAAAGCTGATCTCTGGCCTGGAGTGGTGGCACACACCTTTAGTCCCAACACCCAGGAGGCAGAGGCAGGAAGATCTCTGAGTTCGAGGCCAGTCTGGATTATGATGTATTGAGTTCCAGGCTAACCAGGGCTACATAGTGAGACCCTCCCTACCTCACAACAACAAAAAGCCCTGCTCTCAAACAAACCACGAGGCGTGTGTCTCTGTTAACGACAGTGTGACCGTGCTTTACGGTTGACTCTTGCTATTCCACACACTCAGGTAACGTCAACACACCTTTGGTGAGGGCTGAGCCTGCATCCCTTGCTCTGTGTCCCTGGGAGAGATGGATGGTGTGCCCAGGGCAGCCATGAAGATGCACCACCAGCTGCAGACTGTTCTTCCTCTGCTCTGACCCCCAGCCCTGGTCTCCTCCACCCACCCAACCCCTCCCCTTCTCCACACAGGAAGCTCTTGCGACTCACTTGTGGGGTGTTTGGTTTGCCGGTTCTTGGTAGTACAGTGTTTATTGAATGAGTGAGTGACTGAATGTATTAGTCAGGATGGCTGTGCACTGTCAGGTTCTCCTTTGTTTATTTAAGTTCGGGATGGAATCCAGGGGCTCCCCAAGCCCTTCCCTTGATCTTTGTCTACCACACAGCCCTAAAGACCCAGCACAGGGACTGGGTCCTACCAGGCCTGCACTCTAGTACGGGAGGGTCTCGGTGACTCAAGGCCACACAGGGCTTTTTGTGCCTTTTGAAGGTTCTCTTAGGGTTTTGTTGCCGTGAAGAGACACTATGACCAAAGCAACTTTGATAAGGGTCAACATTTAATTAGAAGTGGCTTACGGTGTCAGAGGTTCAGTCCATTATCGTCCCAGCAGGAAGCATGGCAGTGTCCAGGCAGGCACAGTGCTCTACAGGGATCTGAGTGTTCCACATCTTGATCCAAAGGCAGCCAGGAGGAGGGTCTGGATCACCCTGGCCAGACTTAAGCATATATATGAGACCTCAAAGCCCCGCCTTCACAGTGACACACTTCCTCTAACAAGGCCACGCCTCCTAATAGTGCCACTTCCCATGGGCCACGCATATTCAAACCACCACAAAGGTTTTACCTTTGCCCTCCCTTAACACCTCAGTCCTGACCACATCAGCTTCAGAATACGTTCTGTAAGGGTGTTATCTACACTTCTGGGGGTCTTGGCACCCCTGTAGGCAAGAGTTTGTAGAGGGTAGAAATGATTGGTCTGCTAACCTGGAGGAACTGAGTCCTCGAGGAGGCTATCTTTGGGGTTCCATCTGGCTGCAGGCTCTGCTAGGAAGTGCTGTGTGACCGTAGATGGTTGCTTTACCCCTCTGTGTCTTGTTCTCATCGGTGGAAAAATGTAAGATCAGGGTTGTAGGGAGGAGCAAGAAGTGGGGCATGGGGTGTGAGGGCCGTCTCTTCCCATGCGGTGTGATGTGAGGGCCGTCTCTTCCCATGCGTGCTGTCAGCTGACACCTGGCCTTTCCACTGTCGACTTCCAGAAGGAAAAATAGGTCCTAGCAGATGTGAACAGATACCTGCAGCTCCTGTGGAACCATGGTGCTGTGGTCGGGGGAGGGGACATACATGGTCATCTTGCCCGTAACTGATGAATTGCCACTTGATACTGCACATGTGGGAGTCAAGGGGAGGGTGGCATTCTGCTTCTCACAGCTCTCCAAGCTGAGGCTGATGTTTCCTGGCATCCTTTCTGCCATGGGGTACAGAAACCCTGACGTTTTCTCTGGTCTGAGGACCTTAGCAGCAGACTTGCCAGGGGCTAGCCTAGAATCAGCCTACAGCCAGACTCCGCCTCCCAGTTGCCTTTGTAAATAAAGCTTTATTGGCATGCCACCATTTCCATTTGCTCACATAGTGGCAGGGCCAAGCCAGGTGCCTTGGAACCTATAGGTTGTCCAGCCTGAAGTCCCTTAGATACGAACTGGCCAGCCAGTCTGGGGTCCTAGTCTGCAAAGCACTGGGACAGCCTGGGAACTTATTTTATTTTTATTTGGATGGTTTTGAGACAGGATCTCCCCATGTAGCCCTGGGCAGCCTTTTTACATTTGCTGCAGTCTTCCTGCCTCTCCCTCTCAGGTGTTGGGGTTACACATGTGCACCAGTACTTGTGACTAAGCTAGGACGTTAAAAACATTGATGCTGCCTCCCAGCCTGGGATGACAGTGGCCTTGGCACGGTTGGGGTCTGGCAGCCTTTGGCCATCAGGAAGCACAGCTGCCCATGAGGCTACAAGCTTGAGGTCCCTAGGCATGGCTGGCCAGCACTACCAGCCAGACTTGCAGACTGGGATTTGCCAGCCGGAAGTGGCTGGTCATAGGGACCCGGTACCCGCTTCAAGTCTCCCAGGAGCTAGGAGGGGCCAAGTCTATGGGTTCATTCAGGCCAAGGCACTATTAGGCAGAAAAATGAGTCACTCCCCAAGGCAGCCTACCCTCTGCTCTCACCCCCATACACAGAGGCTCAGTCCATGGTACAGAGACACCTCGTGGCTCATGCCATAGGCAGACAGACCTGAGTCCCCCTCTCAGCCCTCTATGTGGAGGCGGGAGGCACAGCTTGGATACTATGCCCCTGCATGGGACAGGTCAAGCCAGATGTGCTCACAGCTGTGATGTGCAGGCCAAACAGCGGGAATTCCTTCCTCACTGCCTTCTGAACTCCCAGTTTCCATGGCCCACCTTGGTCCCATGAATAGGGGACCCTGTTGAACCGACAGGAAACTCCTTCAGTGTCAGGTTCAGGGGGCTCTGTCTGCCAGAATGAGCCCCTGCCCCGGGCTACATGGAGGGTTAGAATCTGAAAGAAGGGCCCGGGCTGGCTGACAGACATCTGGTACCCAGCTGAGGAGGCGGCAGTCGGCAGCCGTGCATGACTGCTTGTGGGTGGGATGGCGGCCCTGACCCCTCCCCTTAGAGAACATGGGGTTCTTAATAGTTGGAGAGAGTGACCCTGAGGGTCCTGAGTAGACAAAAATGTTGCCTTAGGAGCCCACAGTGATCAGGTCCTTGCTCTATGCACCATTATGCCATGGTGTCCCTGTCTGTCCTAATCCTGTAAGGCCCTAGAGCCATTGCGCACTGATGTTTTTCTGCCAGGAAGGAACAATGGGGTACCATCCCCCCCACCCCCAACCCCTGCGTTGGTGTGCCGGGCTGCATCCCACCTACTCCCCCCCCCGGCCCCCAGGGCTTTCTGCAGGTGTTACTCCACTGGGCTCATGGGGGAAGGCAGGACTCGAACCCCTGTGCCCAGTGCGCTGCTTTCCATTCTTCGCCCTGCCTCCGAGCCCGCACCCAGCCTTCCCAGCTGCCCCGGCCACTGCGGTCACCGCCCCTCCCTTCCCCAGCTTCACCTGTCTCCCGTTTTCCCTCCTGCCTCTGCTCCCTGGGCTGTAGCAGCAGCAGCAGCAACAGCAGCAGCAGCAGCAGCAGATGGCACGGAGTAGCCAGGAGGAGAAGGAGGAGAAGGAGAAGGAGAAGGAGGCCGACAAGGAGGAGGAGAAGCAGGATGCGGAGAATGAGAAGGAAGAACTCAGCAAGTAAGGCCTGGGGGCTGCGCCGTTCACACCTGGGCCCCGGGGAGCAGAGCCTGGCGCCGGTTTGGAGCCCCAGTCAGTCCTCCCAGGCCTCTCCTCCCGGAAGCCTCGGCCCCCGCTCCCTCCATCCCCCACCCTCGCTGCATACACACACACCCCCTCCCGGCCCCCCAGAGACCTAGGAGACTGATTGCTCATTTGAGCCCTGCTCTCGGACTCATAAATCCAGACAGCCACTTTGGCACTCAGCCTTGCCTCCCCTCCAAGGCCCCTGAGGTCCATGAGGGAGAGAGGGCTGAAGGCCTCGGGAGGACAACGTGGCTGCGAGCATCTGGCAGCCCCCACCTCCATCCTCACCCCATCGGCACCCGCCAACTCCAAGCCAGCAGGAGAAGGTGGAGGGGCCGCAGGTGCGGGGCTGGGCCGGGCTGGGCCCGTGCACATCAGAGCCTCCTCCCTCCCCGGCTCCAGGGCTCCAGCCGGCATCTTTCAGGAAGATGAATGGGTGGCAGAGGCGATAAATCTGCCCCAGTTGCTTCTGAGAAGCCAGGTCCCCAGGTCATGTGCACCCCCACAGCTGAGCTGGGCTGCGATTCCCCAGGCACACAGTCCTGTATACCCTGAGCACACTGCTCTGTAGAGGTGCAGAATTTAGTCCCCTGTGGCTAGTCAAGGGGCCATAGAGTCCCGAAGGCCTCTAGCCGGGCTCCCTGTTTGTTTGTGATGATTGGTGGGGTCAGTGGGCGTCTCTGGAAGCCCCGCTGGTGACAGGTGGCGTCAGATGACTTCACATCTGCCCTTTCCACCCACACCTGGAGGGGCTCCTGCCCTTCAAGGCTAAGACACTGCTGCAGGGGACTGCCTGCCCATAGCACCCCTTCGACCGGCAGCAGCTCCTTCCTCTCTCTAGCTCTGATGGAGCGACCCAAAGGTCTCCCCCAATTGTCCTGGGGTGTCCAGCCCCAGCTGATCCATCCTGGTGTCCCTTCTGTGACCGCAGGGAGAAGACAGATGACACTTCTGGGGAAGACAATGACGAGAAAGAGGCCGTGGCCTCCAAAGGCCGCAAAACTGCCAATAGCCAAGGCCGCCGCAAAGGCCGCATCACGCGCTCCATGGCCAACGAGGCGAACCACGAGGAGACAGCCACCCCGCAGCAAAGTTCAGAGCTGGGTGAGCAGGCTGGGGACTGGGAGGCGCTGGGGCGTAGGGCGTTCCTGCTAGGATCCCAGGAAGTTGGAGTGAACTGCCCCTAGCTGAGGACCTGGGTCGCTGTCCTTAGAGTTTAGATAAAGTGTTTGGCCAACTGAGCTCATTGTGACCCGGAGCATTCTCTCTTTGCCTCAGCATCAGCACGTGCACAGAAAGAAATTAGTACACCTAGCAAGAATATAAAAGATTCCAGGAGCCTTGAACCTGGGTGCGGGCAGAGCTTAGGACTGGGAAGAGCCGGTGAAACCCACCCCTCCCCCACCCGGCCCCGTTTGTTGTTTTAAATCAGAAGATTGGGCCATGTGGATATTTCCTCCTCGGGGTGGTGATGAGCTGGGTGAAGTCACCTACTAGAAGGATAGTTTTGCGATGGTATCTTCACATTTGTGGGTCTTGGTTTCCCTTTATGTCCTGGAGGGGTTCATCTTGCCTTCTCTTGGTAAAAAGAGCCAATAGGGTGAGCTGCGCTGCAGTTCCGGGGGCAGCCACCGGGGGCAGCAGTGCACCTCATCCGGTGCTGCTGTCATCTTGGCTGCTTGGCTAACTTCTCAGGTGAATGTATGTGAGGCCTGTTCTGTTTCTCTAGTGGATCTGCAATAGGCTTTCACTCCTTTTGGGACTGGCCTGGGCTTTATCTATGAGCTGCTGGGAGGCAGTGTAGCTTACCTCAAGTTATGATATAATTGGGATTCGAACTCAGCCCCGCTGACCACAAATCCTATGTGGCTTTTGTGGGTGTGTGTCAGCTGCCACTTGGTGGCAGTGTGCCAGAAGGCCTGTGAGGCACACCTCATGTGTAGGACAATCCTATGCTTAGACTAGGCTGAAGGATAGAAAATATACCCTGAGCCTCTCTCAGTGTTCCAGAATCTTCTCCCCATGGCTTGCAAAGCCTCCCATGGAGATGTCCGAGAAGGACAGGGGACTCTGAGATCGAGGAGACAGCCAGGACTTGGTGGCAGGAATGGACGCAGTTGTATGCGTTTTCTTCCTGCCTTGGACTACTTGCTTGCCTCTCTGTCCCTGCCGTTTGAATAGGCCACACTGTGCCTGCCACCCCGTCACTCCCGTCAGGGGCTCGCGGCTGGGCTACAGGCGGGCCACCTGGGGAGCAGTTGGAGTGTAGTGTGTCATCACCTACCTCTGCCTCTGCCCAACCTGTGTCTGGCTACGTCCCCTCTGAAGGGCCTTGTTGTCCTTGGACAAGCTAGGGAGACTGTAATTGTCACCAGCACAAAAGGAGGCCTAGCCATGGTGACATCACCCATGAGACGTGAGCAAATGCTGAGGAGCCATTTTGACCGTGGGAGGAGACGGGCTGTGAGCATTAGAACAGTGGATTTAGAACAGTGGTTCTCAGCGTCCCTAAGGCCTCAACCCTTCAATGCCGTTCCTCATGTTGTGGTGAACCGCCCCCACAGCCATAAAATTATTTCACTGCTACTTCATAACTAATTTTGCTACTGTTACCAATTGTAATACAAATATCTGCTATGCGGGCCCCTGTGGGGGTCATGCACAACCCACAGGTTGAAAACCACTGATCTAGAAGGTCGTATCCGAGGAGGTGTGAAATGGCCCGCTCTGCACTATGGTGTCCCTAGATGGGCCACCCCTTCCTGGCAAAGTGCAAGTAGAAACAGGTGTCATGACCCAGTCCCTAGGCACCTGCTTCCTTGTCTCGAATGGAGATAGCAGGTCCTCTCAGCATAGCGGGCCGTGGTGATGCCTGTGAGAACCTTGGAGGGGGCGGTACACAGCGCCTGGCCCCCTGGCGTCAGCATCAGGCACTGTGGTCAGGGTGGCTGGCTCAGAGCCGACTGGAGGGAGAGCACTCTGTGGAGCGCCTACCAATGCCCGTCGTCTTTGCAGCTTCCATGGAGATGAACGAGAGTTCTCGCTGGACTGAGGAAGAGATGGAGACAGCAAAGAAAGGTAAGGCGCTGCCACGGTGGTGCGCAGTGCGCCTGAGTTTGTCCCAGACCCTGGGATGCCTGTCTTCGCTGAGCTGCCGGCACATCAGGCTGGGAGCAGGGGCTCTTCAGAGCCTCAGTTGAACCTGCCTGAGAGCAGGTCTCTTCCTCGAGCGGTGGCCTGTACCGGAAGTCTGGATGGCTCAGGAGCCTGTGGGTTGAGAGTGCGAGTAGCTAGCTCCATTGGTCCTTGAGGACAGTAGCCGTGGTGTTTGGTGGCATCACAGTTCCCTGGCCACCGAGGCCAGCCACAGTGTTAGTGGCATTGGAGGGCTCTTATGTGGGTCTCAGAGGTCCCCATGCTGGGTGCAAGTTTGTGCTCTACAGACATTTGGAATTTGTGCCTAGGTTTTGGTGGTGTGTTCCACAGTAGACCCGGCAACAGTCATAATAGTTGTCTTCGTCACAAGGCCAAGTCTGGATTTTCAGAATCAGAGAGTCGCTGGCTGTTGGTGACCTTGTAACATGTGACACGACAGGTTGGGCTAGGCCATCACACCCTCTGAGGTTAACATCTTACTGCCACACCCTGCTGGCTAGGCAGGACCCCTACCCCAGCACCCCTCTTTGAACTCTGACTTTTGTGGGGATACCTCCTGGGACCCTGGTATCCATGCCCTGGTGACGTTATCATAACCTCCCCTGAAACCATATTCATTATGCCTGAGGCCTTCACTTTTCAGCTTAGTGACCTATCTCTGAGCCTCAGTTTACCCATGTCTTAAGATGCTCCAGGATGGCTACAAGGAGTTGTAGCCAGGCGTTAAGAGTCTTAGGATGAGCCGCAGAGTGGTGGCGCACGCCCTTAATCTCAGCACTTGGGAGGCAGGGGCAGGCGGATTTCTGAGTTCGAGGCCAGCCTGGTGTACAGAGTGAGTTCCAGGACAGCCAGGGCTACACAGAGCATGAAAAAAACAAACAAAACAAAACAAAAAGATTCTTAGGATGGGTGGCTTTCGCTGAGAGTCCCAGAGCTAGCAACTGTGAACGTCTGTCCCTACTTCTCCCATGTCCCTGAGAGACACAAAGCCACCTGCTCACTTGAGTGTGACATTGCAGTTGACTCCCGCCTTAGTCGCCACCTGATCCTTCTCTGAGCTGTAGCTCCCATTTCTGCCCCCATCATGGATGAGGCGTCCCGGCTAAAGGCCTGCCATAGCTCCAGAGGTGATACCCCGGGGACCAGGAGCCAGCCCAGGCCCCTCGGCTCCCATCCTTGACACTCTGCTCAGGCCCTGCCCCTGCTCCTCGGCTGTGCAGCACGGTGTGCATGGTGGGAACCATTGACTTTTATTAGGAGCTCTAACACCTGCCACCACTGCCACCTGTGACTCTGGTCCTCAGACCTGCTCCTCCCCAATCTCCCGGGGTTTGCTGAGGGTCTAATGGGCCCAGCAGGAGTGTCCCATACCATCCTGAGAGCGGCCACCAACCTGGGGGAGCCATTAAGCGCTCCTGGTTCTCCAGCTGGGCATGTGTTTATCTGGCCCGTGCCCTCCTTCACCCAGGACTGGACTTGGCCTGGGGGCTGGCCGTTGCTCAGAAAGGACAGTGGAGATATCTGTTCACAGGGCTCTAAGATTGGGTCTCCAGCTGGCTGGGTGCAGTGTGCCGTCACCACAGAGGGGCTGTGTTGTTCTTTGTTTTTTGTGTGTGTGTGTGTGTCTATGCTGTGGTTTGTGGTATGAATCTAAAAAGTCTTTACGTAATGGTCTGATTCCCATGGTTTAATCTCCACAAAGTATGTATTATAACAGACTTGACCACTGAAAAGCTGTCTATTAACCTGGGCATTGTGGGACATACTTGTAATCCAGCACCTGGAAGGCAGAGGCAGGGGGATCATGAGTTCAGTGTCATAATGAGAACAGTATCATACGTTCATTGAAAGTGGGAAGCCAGCGTAGACTACCTGAGACCCTGCCTCAGACAAACAAACAAACCAAAAACACATCCACCTTCGTTTACCCACAATGGCATGCTACAAGCTTCCACGCCCTAGATGGAAATCCTGTACCCATTATCGGTCCCTCCTGCCCATCAGTCCAAGGGCGAGGCAGCACTAATGGACTTCCGGTCTGTGGCTAGAAGTCATTTTGCCCTGACACTTACAGGAATGATGCCTGCTGCCGCTGTAGTCCTTACGCCTGGCTACACTCACTTAGCACTGTTTTCAGGGTTTCTCGTGTGTGCCTATGAGAGCTATAGAGCTACATGAACCACGTGAAACGCGACCCCTCCAGCACCCCACCACCACACACACACTCACACACTCTTTGCTTGTGGGCTCACCTGGTGACAGAGTGGTGGGTTACTCCTGCCTTGGGCTCTGCATGTGTCTGTGGAGATCATGTGACCACTTTGCTTTTATCCACACGTGGGTCCTGGGGCCTCAGCATACTGACTGCTCACGGGAAGTGCCCGTCTTTCCACATACCCTAAAGCTCTTGGAGCCCCTCAAGCATCCTCCTGCTGTCACCAGCCCTTCGCTGTTGCCCGACACCAGGAAGCTGCGCTCTCTCCCTTTTGGAAGGGCAGATCAGGAGGTGGGAGGGGGTGGGATGACTCACCAGCTGGGATGGTGTGCCCCGATGCCACTGTCTCAAGGTTAGGGCCTGTAGGGAGGGCTGGGAGCTCATCCCCACTGATCCTGGGGCCTGTGTGCACCGGCCCTGCTCAGTGACATTTGAAATAGCGCCGTGAGCGCCGGCGCGGGCTGCTGCTGTGAATTACAGCAATCTGGACAATTATGCCTGCTCGCAGTGGCTGCTGATGGCTGTTCCGGAGGCGGGGGCGGGGAGGCAGGTGCGCACAGCCCGTGGTAGCTCCTTTTCCACAGCCTGTGGGGGTGAGAGGCTAAGAATGTTCCAGAGCACCCTGCCGAGAGAGTGCTGACAACTCAGAGAGGAAAATGACCCCAGCCAAGCTGTGTCCCGGGCAGATGGTACCCACCCATCCTTGGCCCAGTGTGGGGTAGGAGCCCACAGAGAAGCAGGCCCTCAGGGAACCCAGGCAGGTAAGCAACCAGGTGTCCCCAGAGCCACCGGAGCATCCTCCGTAGCCCAGCTGTGAAGGACAGCTGCAGAAGAATCCAGCCCCCAGAGAAACCTAGTTGGATTTCCTGTGTGTGTGGTCTAGACCAGTCACTTTCTTCATCCATGTAACTAGTCACTGGCTTCAGCACAACAGGAAAAATTTCCCTCCCTTGCCCAGGAAACTAGAGGTGCAAAGTGTGGGCAGGACCCCATTCCTTCCAAGGCTCCAGGGACAGTTCTGTACCTACATCCCACCTCGGGTGGTGGACTTACTCTGCGGGCCTCCGTCCTGTCATGACCTCGCATACCCACCCACCCACTCACCCACTCCCTGTTCATCAGGATTTCCCTTTCCCTCTTTCCTTCCTTCCTTCCTTCCTTCCTTTTCTTTTTTTTTTTTTAAGACTGGGTCTCTTTGTAGCTTTGAACTTGAAGAGGTGCCCGCCTCTGCCTCCTGAGTGCTGTCCCACCACACCTAGCCAGAGTCCTTCTTAGTCGGCCCACTCATGGCAGCCTGACCATTCCGGTCCCTCGTATGGTCTGTCCCTGAGCATAACTTCTGGGTGGTCGGTCATAAAGCTGAGTTGGGAATGTCCTCCAGTTCAGTGGGATCCAAGCAGCCTTTTGATCAGTAGTTGATAATTAGTCAATAGCTGGCCTTGGAGGCCTGATGCCTTAGGCATCTTGATACCTGCCTGCCCCAGCCCCATCACCTCCACAGCTTCTGGTCTGACTGCCTCCCCATTTCCACCTCATTATCATTTGCCTTCCAGGTTCATCCTTAGGGTAGGAGCCAGATGTTTGCAGTACTTGGTATACAGTGGGTGCTCAGGTGCAGACTGCAGGGCAGCAGCACACAGGCTGGATTGGAGTCCCCACTCTGCCTCCTTTGGGGTCTACCCTGAGTGGATACCTAGAGCAGGGGGCTGATGCTCGCCTGTGTCCTGAGGGGTGGGATGCAGGGGCATAAGTGGAGCGAGCTTACTGTGGAGGCAGCTGCTCTTATGCAGATAAGGAAAGAGGCCCAGAGACTGAAGGTCGCATAGCTCTGATTGGGGGGTGTGTGTCTGGGATTGGGACCCAGGCTCTTGAGTTGCAAAACAGTGGTGAGGGGACCAAATCAATTGGTCTCTAGGCTTCCACTCTAAGTAATGAAGGAAGGGCAACCAGTGGGGCAGATAGCCTACGTCAGGGACAGTGCACTCAAGTGAGACTTTAGAAACCCAGACAGTGTGTGTGGATGTGAGAGGCAGTGGAGAGGCCACAGTGGCATCGGTGACAAAGGTGGGGTTTCAAAGGGATGGGAGGGACCTGGAGTTGGATTCCGGTTACCTGATGGCCCATGATCTCTCTATGTGTGGTATGTGTATGCTGATGGGGCTGGGCTGCTTCCCTGGGCTTACACTTGGGTGGGGCCTGAGCCTGAGCCGGAAGCTGCCTCCTTAGGAATGGTTATATCCAGGGCCTGGCCCCTGCCTGCCTTGGGACAGATTATAGTGGGGGGGGGGGCTATAGGACTGGGTCAAAAGCCCTAAGTTCCATAAGGAGAGATTATTAGCCTGACCCCTAAGGAATTCTGACCCTGGGCAGAACCAGTGGCTGGAGGGTAGTGGCTTAGACCAGGGTCATTGGATGCTGTCTCCAGGGCAGGCAGTGGAGTATTTCATGACAGCACTGCTCAGTGACACACCCTCTCTTGAGAGCCAGGCCTGCCAGTGACTGTGGTCTGGTCTCATCCTTCTCATGGTTGAGTACCTAGGCCTGGTGGGGAGGTCCAGCCACTGTTCTGTGAGAGTTCACACTGTCCCCATTGCCAGGCCAGGCTGACCTTTCCAAGAGCGCACCGTGTGCCTCGTTGGGGGCCTTGCACACAGCAGTGAAATAGGCTGGCCAAGTGAGTAGTGTGGCCAGCCAGTGGCCAGTGCGCTGAATTCAGGGCTCCATCCAAGTGAGATGACAGGAGGGCGTGGAGATCCCCACAGGGCAGTGTCTGGAGGGTTTTGGCCTTTTGCGTTGTGATGATTCCCTGGGAGAAAGCAGGGCTCCTGTGTGGATTGAGGTATGGCCAGTCATGGGTTTGACTCTGCATTCTTGCCACTAATCAGTGCCCTAAAGGAGATGGCGGCCCTGGCCTTTCCTCACTCTGGGCCAGCATCCGACCCATTGCTTGGGAAGGACAGGTAGTGAGTGACCCTGGTGATCCCAGTTTCCACGTGCACCGTGTTTCCGCTTTACCCATGAGAAAGTGGCATAGTTGAGGGGTATGGCTCAGTGATGTAGCCAGCCAAGGCTCTGGGGGACAGGACATTCTGACCCTGCAGACCAGGCTGCCTGTGACTCTGTAGGTGGGCAGCTGGCCTTAGGTCGAGCTCGGGTGACTTTGTCTGACACGGTTCGGAGTACCTCCATTGTACAGGTGCTGAGGCCTGAAATGTTTTGGGGAGAAGGCGGCCAGGGCAGGTTCAAAGGTGAGGTCATCACAGATGTCCCCACGTGGGATACTGTAGATCTCTGGGCTGCTGGTGCTGGTGTTCAATGGTCACACCTCCATCCCTTGAGTCTAGAGCAGGATCAACATTTCTTAAGGAAGGAGGGTGTGGCTAGAGGCCTCCAGATGGGGAGGGCACGTTTCTCTCACTTCTTGCTCTGGGAAGGTTTTCTTTTGCAAGGGAGTCTAAGAAAGCTGCCATGAGGGTGGAGATTGGGGTGCGGTGCCCTCCTAAGCTTCTTCCTGGGGGATCTGGGAGCCCCAGTCAGTAGGAGAGCCAATCTTCCATGTGTTATCTCAGATGCTTACATACTTGCCGAGCTCAGACCCCTGTGAAGAGGATGGGGCTGGAACAGTCACAGCCCCTAAGCCACCAGAGCGCTTCATGGGTCCCAGGTAGCACATGAGAAGGGATCACCTTTGGCCACCATGCTTCCCTCCCTTCTGTGGCTACTGGGCTCCTTCAGCTCTCTGCCTGCTTCAGGCCCTGACTCAGGCCCCCTGCCTTGACTTCCTGTCTTGGCCAATTTCACTTCCTAAGTAGCTGCCTCTGAAATTCCTTCCTTAGAAATTAGTGGGGTGGGAGAACCCAAGACCGCAAGGCAGGCTGGCAAAACCGTCACCGAGCACACGGGCCTGACACTCCCAGGACAGACACTCATGGGACACTCAGCTGTCCAGAGCTTTCTGAGAGCCATTTGCCGCCCAAGCAAAACCCATGAGTGTGGAAGGGCAGCAGACATGGACGGCGGCAACAAAGAGCTAGTCTCAGGGAGTAGATGTGACGGAGATGAGATGCCACCCTCCCCACCCACCCCCAGGGCCAGAGGCAGGGCTCAAAATGCTTCCTGGGCAAATGCAAATGTCCTGGGGCCTTCTCAGGGCTGGGAGCCGTAGAGCTATCTGTTCTCTGTAGCTCGTCAGCCTTAGGAGCTTTGGGGTTTCCTTCCAGGAGCCCCCTGACATTTTCACAGGGGTTATGCTCGCATAGGCTCCTTTTGGCGTTCCCTGTGGAGCACAGTGGCATTCTGTGGGGACGACCTGTGTTCTCAGCACTATTGGGATCTCTCCGCCAGCTGGCCAGGGATTCAGGGATTCATTCTGTCTGTCCCTGTCCTCTGGACTTCGAGAACAGAATGGAAGGGCAAGGGCTAGAGGAAAGAGTTGGTTCTAGAAGTCAGCCTGACCGGATGCTGCTCTAGGAGGCAGCTTAGTTGTCTTGGCTTCCTGGGAGCCCTTGGGACCTCGCAGCAGGTGCTCTCAGGGAATAGAGGATGTATTAGGTAACCAGGGGTCCCCAGACCCTTGACCAGACCTCTGGGAGTCCCAGCCCCCCCCCCCCACACACAAATGGTTGTGGTGTCAGAGTACGCCTAAGTACATCCCAAGTTCCCCACCCTCCACCCCCATAGAAAGCCTTGGCCACCCACAGCCCTCCGGGAGGCTGACTGGTCCAGGCTTTGGGGGCCTGTGAGGAAGGGGGGTGCGACCGCAGGTGGAACCGGCTGGCGGGAGGGCTGGCTGGCGGGCGGGCGGGCGGGCGGAAGAGGCTGCTTGCTCCCTGCCTGCCGGGGGTGGGAGCTCTGTTTTTCTGGATCCCTCAGTCTGTTCTTACCGCTGCTGACGCTGCCACGGATGGGGAGAGAGGGAGGGAGCCTGTGCCAGTTGGCCCGCCCAGCCGAACCTGGGCCTGTGCCCGGCCCCCGCCCGCCCCCGCCCGCCGCGTCTGGAGGTCACATTCAGTCCTGACGCTGCTCGTTGGGTCAGGCAGCAAGAAGAGCTGCGCGGAGCCCTGGGTCCCACAGCCCAGCCGATTAGGGACACAGCTGCCTGGTCCTGTCTTGCCCAGGGCTTTTGGATTTTTTGTGGCTTGGTGGATCTGGGGGCTCCGGGACAGCACCCTCCCCAAGTGTCCTCCCTGAGACACTGGTGCCTGGAAGATCTGCAGACGCCGCGTGCGCACTGGTGACGCCTGGCACAGAGAAACCCAGCACACAGAACTGACAACTTCCCGCTGCCGTAGCCCTCACTCCCCTCCCAGGCAGGAAGGGCACTCTGCTCTACTCTCTGGGGCAGCTGGTAGCAGCGGCAGAAGGGGTCCTGGGCCCACCCCTAGAGCCTGCTTTTGCCCTCACGGCTCCTGAGGATGTGAACAGAGCTAGAACCCGGGGATACCAGCAAGAAGCCCTAAGGAGCCTCGCGGCCACAGCCTCCTAATCACTGCTCCGCTCCCTGGAGCATCCTTCCAGCCGGATGTTTCCGGAAAACTTGGCTGAGGGGGAGACGCAGATGAGAGGATGTGAGTGGTCCCCAGCTGGGGATGGGGCTGGAGGGTGGGGTTGGCGGGTGACAGGGACTTTGATGGGGCTACAGGAAATTTCGGCTGCACATGTGGTGGTGGTGGGGACTTGGAATTTTGGACCCGTGGTCACGGCTCCCCTTTCCCTGGGCTCCTTCTTGCCTTTCTAGGGTGCAGCCAAGATCCCCTGGAAGGAGGCTGTGCTTAGTCTTGGCTCCAAGATTGGCTGGGGCATTCTCAGAGGGGCTCCCCGGGGTGGACAGGGCAGCTGGGCTGTCACTACAACACGGGATAGGGAGCGCTCCTGTACACAGCACCCCAGTGTAAGGTTCCTAGAACAAGGGCTGTGTGGCACACTCTGGGAAGGGCTCCCCGACAGCTCTGCCCAGCCCAGCACTCTTCTGTGACCACACGTGTTCGGGAACAGCTGAGCGGCACCCCCCCACCCCCCTTACCCCGACAGTTCCTTGCTCCTGTAGGCTAAGTTAGTTGGGAGACCCAGCTGTTAGGATTCTTTGTTGACTTAACTGAATTTGGAAATGTCTGCTCCCCCGGGGTCGGGCCATCCCCCCTCCAACTCTTCAGGCACCCCACCCCCCCAACCGCTCCAAATGGAGACCTGCCCTGGGGTTCCAGGCCTGCGATCCCTCGGCCTGACGTGTTTGCCGGGCCCTCTTGGCCTGCACTCGGGTAATATAAATAAACGCAGCCCCAGCCGCCAGGTTCTGGAAGTGGTAGCCACTGCTGGCGCGGGTGGAGGGAAAGGTCAGGGGCTGAGTTACACTTGATCCTGAGCCCTGGCCCTCGCTCCCTCCTGCCCTTGAGGATCCCTGAGAAGCAGCTATGGGGCCACGTGGCTCTTGTGGTCACTGTAGGCCAGCAGGTGGCCTGGCTGTCCTACACCTCCCCCATACCATGCCCCCCTACCTCCCCAGGCTGCTACAGTGGGAAGCTGAGACTTCAAACCCACTCCTGAGCTGGGTGAGGTGGGGAAACCTTCCAGTCTTGACCAGGGTGTGGGGGAGGGGCAAGACAGTCTGATTCAAAGCCGAGTAGACCTAGGGGGTCACTTGCTGGTGTGTTGGGGTTTTTATTGTTTCCTTTGTTTGTAGTAAGCCACCAACTGGGGTTTGAATGAGGGGGTGGGTAAGAGGGGGTGGGTGAGAGGGGGTGGGCCCCCTCCCCCTCCCTGCCCCCTGCAATTCCTAGTTTCAGCCTCTTGTTCTGCTTTGACTTGTGTAGAAGAAAATGATTTGAAGCCTGGTGGTAGGAAGTGGGACTTAGGGTTGTCACTAGTGGCTTTGAAGCTTGGATTCTGGTGCTGTCTTCTGGCCTCCTAATCTCCGTCCCCAGGGGCAGGTTCTGTCACTGCCATGGGAAAGTGGCCAGCCTCGCCTTCAGGGGAGCCCATTGAAGGTTGGTGAGGTGTGGAGAGGGTCCACAGCCTTCTCTTCTAGCCCAGGGTTTGTGGCCTCAGAGCTTGTGAGCAGTGAGGTCTGTGGCCTTGGTGAGGTTGAGGGGGGCTCCGCAGAGCTGAAGATCATCCCGCCATGTGTGGTCTCAAGTTGTGACTTGAGACAGATCCACCCACTCCTGGCTACAGAGCACCAGGTGGGCCCCGAGCCTGGTGCGACTCTTGAGGTGTGGGGGCCCGAGCTCAGCGTGGCCCTGCTCCGACCTCTGCTTTTCCAGAGTTCTTTTCCCTTCACCTATGGTGAGACCGGAAAGCAGGCCTGTTCTCCTGAGGCCTCGCTGCAGCTGTGCAATGTCAGAGCCCGGTCACCACAGCTCCCGCCCAACTGGGGAGGGAAGGATGGGGGGAGGCTGTCTTCTGCCCCCTGGAATCTTAACCGTGGCCTTGCCTGTCACCGTTTGTTTCCTGATCCCTGGCTGTGCCCCTTGGTTTTGGATTGTACCGATTTCCTCACCTGCCCTCCTCCCGTAGGCCTCCTGGAACATGGGAGGAACTGGTCAGCCATCGCCCGCATGGTGGGCTCCAAGACTGTGTCGCAGTGTAAGAACTTCTACTTCAACTACAAGAAGAGGCAGAACCTGGACGAAATCCTTCAGCAGCACAAGCTAAAGATGGTGAGTCTAGCCAGAACTTGTGGGCTGGGCCCCCTGGGGACTGGGGACAGCCAGGTCTCCCACAGCCTTGATCATGTGGCCCCTGGCTGCCTGGCACCCGCATGGGGAGGTATGGGTTGACTGGGCCCTGACTCGGCCAGGAATCCGCCGTTACCTTCAGTGCCTTGGATTGGAGATCCAGAGGCAAAGGGGCCCTGAGTGAGCAGGAAGGCTACAGAGACTGGGAATGAGGGTCCCCAAACACAGAGGCTAGAGGGAGACTTGGGGGCCAGACACATCGGCACTGAAAGCTGTGAGTGTCTCCGAGCAGAGCCTCTTTACACCCACGGCCTCACTGCCTTCCCATGCTCCTCCTTCCCCCCATCCCCCTCGTCTTGTACACACTTGATGTCATCAGCATTTTAGGGCTGGGGAAACTGAGGCCCAGGGAAGCTCTTTAGCCGCCTACGTGGGTGTGTGAACTCAGAGCTGAGTAACTCTACCACCCCTCCAGTCTCCCACCATGGTCTGAGGCTTGGGAGGGCACCGTGTGGTCCATCTCCCTCCCTGGGTGTAAAGTCGTGTGGGTTCCTGTACAGCTGAAGATGGGCTGCTCTTTCCGGGAGCCCATCAAGTTCCAGGGCAGGGCGCACAGCAGTGTGGCACGGCAGAGCGCGGTGGCACGGCAGAGACTGCGTCGTTCAGTTAGGGCTCTTCTCAAGCCCCGTACAGATTCCAGGTCACCCTCCTCAGCCCACCCTCATGCCCAGCTATCGCTTTCAGCTTGTGGTCCTCTGAGCATATGACTGTCTAACTCTCCATGTTTCCCAGGGGATAGCTCCCTCTGCCCTCAAGGACCTCCAGTGGGACAGTAAACCTGAGTGCATAGTCAGCTAGGAAGAGGGGCCAGGTTTGAGCACCATGTGACCTGACCAGTTTCTCCCTCCTTAAGCCGTCTTGTCCCCTCTATACCTCAGTTTCTCTGCCTGTGAAATGGGAAGGATAACAACTGCCTCCAAGGTCTCTGGAGGGTACATTCCTCCCAAGTGACAGGGCAGTACTTGGAAGGGGACACGAAGCAACTCACCAGCTCCCCATCAGCTAAACCTATGGGGTGCTGATGGCAGAGGACTCGGGGTCTTCCGGGTGAGGTATGTCTTACCCAAATGATAGCTGGATGCAGGCCTGCATGCATGGAGTCACCCCAAGGCACACAGGACTCTGGCCTGGTGGGTGTGTGCTCTGACTTTGCAGTCCTGAGGCTTGTGCTCAGAGCACACAGCTTGGCCTCTAGGCCTCAGTTAGTACCCACCTGCTTCTGGAGTGTATGGGGAGCCGGTGCCTTCCAGTGTGGACAGTCCAGCGTCTGGCCCAGGTCACAGAGTAGGACAGAGTCCGTGTCAAGTGGGCAGAGGTGTGGCTGGAGTTTCCTGAGGGACTTGCTGCTTCCGTAGTGGGATGTGGGGATCATGGCGAGCTGTTGAGCTGAGGTGGCTCCGGTCTGAGCAGGATGGAGCCAGGCTGCCCAGGATAGGGGGCCCCTGCCCTGTTCCTAGCTTTGTATGTCATTCAGGTGGCTGCTCTGGCAGAAGCCTGTAGAGGAGGTGGGCTGATCTCTCCCCAGGCAACCCCAAGAGCACCATAAGAGCAGGAAGCAGAGGTGGATACCCCTGAAGTACAGAGTGAGCACCCCGCTGTAGGAGTGTGAGCTGGCCTTTGTAGAAGCCCTTGACCTGGGCTGTCTGTCCCCACCCACTCAACGTCAGGCCGCCCCATAAGAAGGTAGGCCAGGCTGGGCCTTATGGCACATGGCACTGAGGAAGCTTGAGGCAGGAGACTCAGGAGTTCAGGGCCAGCCTAGGCTACGGGACCATGTCTCAAAAAGAAAATTATAGGAGCAAGAGGGTCACTTCTGTCCTCTGAGTCCTGAAGCAGTGGCTAAGGCAGACCTTTGGCTGCTGGCCCGGCCCCGTCCGAGGGCAGGAAGGCATGCCACCCTCGGCCACCCAGGGAGCAGGGGAGGCAGGAGGTCAGTGGGTGTCCCTCTCGATCATCCCAGGCCTGGCCTGCACATGGCTGCTGGAAACTCCTCAGGAAACGGGAGCTTGGGCGGAGCCTGCGTGTCGCAGGTTATGTAACATTTGGCAGCCTTGTCCTCTCTGAGGTCTCCCTCCCCCTCCCTCTGTGTGGCCGAAGGCTGGCCTTCTGTCTGTGTCCTGGCCCTCGGGGCTCGGCCTCCAGGTTGCTCAGTGTGTCATCTGGGTGCTGGCCCTGCCGGCCTTGCTTCCGTCTGCTGTCTTCTTTCTGTGGCTGCTGGGAGATGCTCCAGGCAGGGATGTACTTGAACTCTAGCAGGCGGGCCTCCTTGACTCTGAGCTTTGTCTCAGAGCCTCTGTCATTGTTGTCTCTGAGGCTCGTTTGTGTAATGACGTGGTCATGGACCACAGCGTGGCTCTACTCCTGGTGTGGGAGAGAAGCAGTCGGTGCAGGCAGGTCCCAGTTGAAGAGGAGTAAGTCTCGTTAAGAGACGCTAACTTCCAGCCTGTGGCCCAAAGGTGCCGAGGCAGAGATGCAGAGAGAGTGAGGGTTTGCAGGGCATTGGTTAATCCCCCAGGGAAATCAGAGCGGGCCTCTGGGGAGATGACGTCCAAAGGAAGTGAGTGTTCGCTATCTGGGGGAAGGGTGTTTCAGGCAGGGAACAGCCTGTGCAAAGTCCCTGGGGCTGGCGTGGGGCCTGGAGAAGCAGACTTGTCTATGCAGAATGGCAGGACTGGTGATCTGGAGCTGACTTAAAGCGTTAGGGGCTGCCTGGAGTGGTGAGAGCTATGTGGCAGGGTGGCTGTGTGTACATGTGAATTGACACCTTGCAGATTCCTGGTGTGCAGTAGGTGCTTAGTAAATGCCATCTGTCACATGAGTTCGTATCTCTAAAACTCACCTTCCACACGCCGAGCAGCCCTTTGGTGCTGGGGCTGTGGCTGTGTTTCCCATAGGCTCTAGACACACACGGGGTGTGTTCTATCGCCCTATGTGTCCATGGCTCTGCCCGGCTGACGGGCTCCCGCTTCCTGTGAGTGTCCCTGCAACCTGCTGCCTAGTTCCTGTTGCTAAAGATAGACAAAGGAAGGGGATCCCCAGCCACATGCCACAACATCCTCGCACCCGCAGACTGGAGCCTGGGCCTCTTGGGAGGTGCCAAGACTAGACCCTGTGTGGGCGTGGGTGGCAAGACAAACGTCCCTGAGGTCTGCGTATACTTAGAACAAGCCTGAGGCCCAGCGTTGGCGATAGATAGTGATAGACAGACGAGCATATAGTTCCCCTTTGTTCTGTGTCCCAGGATCCTATGACAGTGGACACAGCAAGCCTCAAAGCATGGTCGTGCTATGTTTCCAGGACAGAAGGTTACCGGTCAGGTGTAGCAGAACTATGGTCTGTCACCAGCTTCTGACCTCGGTGGTTTTTTTCTGACCTGTGACCCCCCCTTTGCCATCTTCCATCTTCCCCTGAAAAAGATCCTCCGTTGCAGTATGTCTCCACCCACCATGCTTCCTCCCCTCCGGGCCTGTTCCTCAGAGGCTGTGCTCCGCTTGGACTCCCTTTGGGTGACGCCAAAGGAGCACTAGGGGTATCGACTGAGATATGAGGGTGACTGGACCACATCCTGTCCCTCATACTAGACCAGGCTACCCCATGCTAGATACAAAAAGCCCTCCATGGCGAGGGGAGGGGCTCCTGGTCATCTCCACTCGTGTGTGTCCTGCCTGATGCTTCGAGGTCCAAGCTTAGGGAAGCCTCAGCTGCTGGGCTTCTACCCAGTGGAGGGACACGGAAGTCCAGCCTGGAGAGGCTGTTGCTGTGCTGGGAGGGTGAGGCAGGGCCCTGAGTGTGAGGAGTAGGGTGGTCTGAGGGGACGGCAAGACCACAGGGTTGCTCATTCACACCCTCTCATCCAGAGCCTTGCCCGGATGTTCCCTCTATACTCAGACCTGGACTCCGGTGTTGCCTTCCTATAGAGTCCCGATCCCCCACCCGCCTGACTCGGCCCTGTACGCTTTTTCTTTCCCCATTTGATCCTGCTGTGGCCCCTGGCCAGTCCCCTGAGTCCAAACTTTAGGGCGCGCGTTGCTGGCTTTGGAGGGTAGTGGCCACGTTGTACTCCCTGAGTCTGTATCCACAGTCCCTCCACCTGTGCTCCGAGTGTGCATGGTGACGCCATGGCTTGGCCCAGCCTGTGCCCAGGGTCCCACTGGGACACATGGCACTTAGGAAGCCTCTATGGTAAAAATAGTCCTGGCCTGCATGGCCACCGCCGTGGGCTGAGTGGGAAGGCTACCTGAGCAGCGGGGCAGACATAGGGCGTCCCCAGCCGTGACCGCTACTGTCCCGTCCCAGGAGAAGGAGAGGAATGCCCGGAGGAAGAAAAAGAAGACCCCCGCTGCTGCCAGTGAGGAGACAGCCTTCCCGCCTGCCGCCGAGGACGAAGAGATGGAAGCATCAGGGGCCAGTGCCAATGAGGAGGAGCTGGCAGAGGAGGCAGAAGGTGGGGTCACTGTCTACAGGGTCGGGGGAGAGAAGAGGAGGAACATACACTCAGGGACGCACGCACGCACACACACGCACACAGAGTTCTGTGTGTCTATCTTCTAGCATCCCCGGTTTCCTGGGCCAGGCCCTAGGGATGTGCACAGAGGAGCCCTGACTAGACTGGAGGCTTCTGACTCCAGCTCCCCATAGTTCACATGCTTTCTCCGTAGGCCTGGCATGACCTCGGGAGGCCAAGCCTTGAGTCCTGTCAGCATCCTAGGCAGGGCCGGTGGCTGTTGGTGTCCGAGACCTTACCTCTTGGTTGAATACCTTCCCAGCCACCCCCATGAGCAAGGTGGACATAGCACGGAGGGGAAGTGGTGGAGACAGAGCTGCCCAGAGTGAGGAGTGACTGAGCCTCAGCTACCGGGGAGGGGGTGACTTACACATCTGTGTAGGAGCAGGGGCGGGGCAGAGCCAGGCTGGCTGAGGCCTCTCACCTCCTGGGGATTCCTGGAGCAGCTAGCCTTTCACACCTAAAAGCAATGGGCTAGGAAGGCTGAGGTCCACTTGACCTAGGACTTCTTTGTGTGGTAATAGTCATGGCAGCCGTAGAGCCTTGTCTCTGTCACCACATGCTGAGGAGGTGGCTGCGGAGTGACTGAGGCGTGGAGGAGTCGTCACTCCAGGTCCCCAAGACCTGGCTTGGCAGCTTGGTCCTAGGCACGTGCTGTGTGTCTCTTTGGCGCCCAGGGGAAGGGGCCTGATAATCTTCCTATTACTTGATGTCTGGTCTGTAAAGTGCCTACCATGTCCAGGCTCTGTGAACATGCCTGGTGTGCATCCTGGGTGCCTGGTGGAATGTCTCGGTGTAGAACTGGGCCTCTAGCCATTCCTTCCCTGCCCAAACCTAGTGCTTCCGGTGGAGCCCAGTAACAGTTGTTACAGTCCCTGCCTGACTCTTGAGGGCTTCTGCTGTAGTCATAACTGATGGTGAGTCGTAGGCACCAACACCCAAGATGGGGGCTTGCCTGCTTGTCCACAGGACTGCAGTGGCTTTGGCCTCCTATGTCCTGTTGTTGGGCTGCAAAGAGGAAGACCAGAGGTCAGGCCCCGTTTTGTGTCCCAGGCTACTTGATTTCCTCACCTGTCACCCTGGTCTCGGGAGCTCTGAGAATCGCATGCCCTGTGTGCTCATGGCCAGCTCCCTGCTGGTGTTACCAAGACCTGTTCTGGGCGAGATGCCCTGCTCTGGGCTCCAAGGGAACCGAGAAGCCGGGGAGGCTGGGGACTGATTGACAAGGCTAGAAGGCACATTGGTTGAGGGCCGCATTGGTTTGTAGCCCTGACACTCACACACAGCTCTGTTGACCCTAGACATACCTTGGCCTTGCCTGGGGGTGGGGGAGGGAGCACACTTTGGCTGTGGGTGGCCAGGGCCTCCCTTGGGAGCTAAGCAAGCAAGTCCCTGGAAGCTGTCTTGGAAGCTACCCTTCCCTCGGCGAGCCACACTCCCTTCCCTTTCCACAGGACTTGCTGTCCCAACTCAGTTCTGACTCCTCTCTAACTTTCTTCCTTCCAGCCTCACAGGCCTCTGGGAATGAGGTTCCCAGAGTCGGGGAGTGCAGTGGCCCAGGTAAGAAGGTGACTTGGTGCTGAACTGGGGGGCCAGGGCATAGTGGGGGTATCCAAGATCCTACATATCCCATCCTATCCTCACTGTGCACTTGTCTCTAGGTGTCTGTTTTGCAGATAATGAAGAGCACGCGCGCGCGCGCACACACACACACACACACACACACAGCCTTAAACCCATGGGAGCCAGAGCAGCAGTCATGCTCCTCCAAGGAGTGCTCCAATGCAATGGCCTTGTATCATGTGGTGTTGTCAGCCATATTGTGATGTGCTTGTGGTCCCTGGGGCCTGAACAGTCACTTTCCTGCTCAGCCTCCTTGGAGGATTGGTTCCCCATTCTGTGGATGGGGAAACTAAAGCTGGACACCGAGCTGAGTGGCGCTCGGACCGAATCGTATCTGCAGACCTCAGATGAAGGCCTGTCTTTAGCCTGTCCTTGGATTGGCCCTACAGGGACACTGGCTACCTGGGGTGTCCAGGGGATGGGGTTGGCCATTTTGTGGGCAGCAGGAAAAAGAAGTTACAAGCTATAGGGGCTTGTGACAGACAAGGCTCACCGGAGGTGTAGGAGCCGGTGGGGCCGTTCTGGTATTCTTTGAGAGTGCCGTCACGTCCCATGTAGTAACTTATCCCCTCCTCTCCTCTTATCCTGCATGTAGCTGCTGTCAACAACAGCTCTGATACTGAGAGTGTCCCATCCCCGCGCGCAGAAGCCACCAAGGACACTGGGCCTAAGCCCACTGGCACTGAAGCCTTGCCCGCTGCCACTCAGCCATCTGTTCCTCCTGCAGAAGAACCCACAGTAGCCCCTGCTGAGCCCTCCCCAGCCCCTGATGCCAGTGGCCCGCCATCCCCAGTGGCTTCCCCATCACCTGCCGCACCCGCGGCTACTGTTGACAAGGACGAACAAGAAGTCCAGGCTGCCACAGTTCCCCAGAAGGAGGATGCCAAGGAGCAGAAGTCCGAGACCGAGGAGCTGGTGATCGATGTGGGAAAGACAGAGGAGCCCCAGGCCTCTGAGGAGCCCCCGGAGAGTGTAAAGAGCGACCACAAGGAGGAGACTGAGGAGGAGCCTGAAGACAAAGCCAAGGGCCCGGAGGCCATTGAGACTGTGTCTGAGGCGCCACTTAAGGTAGAGGAGGCTGGTAGCAAGGCAGCCGTGACCAAGGGTTCCAGCTCGGGTGCCACCCAGGACAGTGACTCCAGTGCCACCTGCAGTGCCGATGAGGTGGACGAGCCCGAGGGAGGTGACAAGGGCAGGTGAGAGGCGTCGGGCAAGCTTTGCTTCTTGTGTATCCTGCAAACGTGGGGAGCACACCAGCAGCCTGCCTTGGAGTCTGTGGCTGCTTTGTAGGGGTCAACATGAGACTGAGACCAGAAGTAGGGGTGTCTTAGTCACTGCTCTATTGCTGTGAGGACATTCCATGACCAAGGCAATTCTTACAGAAGGAAACATTTAATCCTCGGCTGGTTTACAGTTCCCGAGGTTTAGCCGGTATCATCATGGCTGCAGTCCTGGCAGTGGGGCGCTGGAGAAGTGGTTGAGCCCTACGTCCTCATCCACAGGCGGAGAGAGACACAGTGGGGAAGGGAGGGAGGAGGAGGAGAGCTGTATGCACAGATCCTTAGCCTGACTTGGGCTTTTGAAACCTCAAAGCCCATTCCCTCCAAGGCCACACCTCCTAATCCTTGTAATCCTTTCAAATAGTGTCACTCCCTGGTGCTCCTATGGGGACGTTCTTACTCAGGCTGCTGCCAGGGGCCTTCATTCTAGAAGGGAACAGTGGAAGGAAGCCCCACTTGGGGAGATGAGCTGAGATCTGGAAGGGAGATAGCCATAGGAGGCTCCAGGGAGAGATGGATGGAGTCCTCCTGCTGCGATGGAGGCTAGGCGGCATGGTGTGACATAGCTGAGCAGTTGGAGGTAGAAGATCCAGATCCAGGTGTCCTGGAGTCACCCCTAATGCAACCTGGGATGTTTCCGTGCAGCATCTTTCACTGTCTTGCCTTACAGACAGCACTCTGATCTTTGCCTCTGTAGACATTAGGTTCCCCTGTACCTCTCTGTTTAAACTCCTGCTTCCTTGAAGGTTGCCAGTCTCCCGTGACTACTTCAGCATGGACTCATGCACAGGTGCCCAGAGTTAGGTTCGGGATGCAGGGACACAGTTCTTCCCTCCTGTGGTGAGAATGGCCGATTGCCAAGGCCATGGCTAGGAGCCAGCCCCGTGCACGCAGTGGGGACCACTTCATGGGTTCCCAGGGTGTTAAGACATGAAGACTGCTGCCTGCAAGGGCCAGGCCATGGCTGAGGGGGTCCCAGTGAGACAGATTGTTCCGGTGATGGCAGTAAAGTTACCAGCTATGGGCCAGTGATTGAGATGATGTCACCCAGGACCCAGATATTGCACGTCGCCCTAGCTTATCTCTGAGAGGGTAGCGAATCTTTGGAGCGTTCCAGTTGGCACACTCCCTGCCCCAGGGGCACTCCATGTTTTAGGTGAGACCATCTGGACACTCAAGGGCAGGTCTGGAACCCTCTCCCCATCACATCTGGACGGCCCCACCCACCTCTGGGCAACCGCAGTTGTTTTGTGATGAGGCAGTGTGCTATGTTTATTTTGACTGCAAACAGCAGAGTCTGTTTTCTCTCCCCTCAGCTCTCTGAAAAATTCCAGCAGAGCAAGGGAGGAGACCATGACCTTCAGACCGGCCCACACAGGGCCCTTCCTGCTTCCCCCGGTTCTCCTCTTCCCTCAGGGCTGGTGGATTTGAAATGGATGCTTTGTAGACCTTCTGTATTCCCTGAGGACGCCACTGGTAGGGCCCACATGAATCAGGTGGACAGCAGATGGCCCTGGATAAGCAGAAGGTGGCCAGCAGGTTTCTGAGGGCCCCAGTGTCCCCAGCTTCTCGCCTGATAGGCACAACCGGACATAGTGCCCATGGCCACTTCAGTGCCACCAGGGTCTCTCCTGAGATGAGAGATGGCCACAAAGCCGCAGGTGGCTCTAGCATGGCCGTCTGGAGACTGGATGGTAGACTCATAGGCCGCAGAGCCGGGAGTGGGGTGCCACCGTAAGTACCAGTCTGCTCCTCAGACTTCTCTAGGCCCTGGTCAGGCTGAGGCCTCTCAGTTCCAGCTCCCTTCTCCCGTAGTAGCACTAGTCAGTAGTTTCCTTCCCTCCCTGGTGCTTGGTGGCTGCTTGCTGTCTAGCTCCTAGGCTGGGTCTCAGGACACCCTCCCTGCCCTGGGGCCCACCCGCAGCCACACTTCCTGGTGGGAAGCTCCCACCTTCACCAGCCACGCCACGGAGGCTGGGAGAGTAAGGGAAGCCTAGGCTGCTCTCCGCAAACTCTGGGTGATCACATCCAGCTGCACGTAGGCCACCTTGGCCTGGAGTTTGCGAGGAGACTTGCAGCCCTACCTCATTTTCATAGTAGGGACCTGGTGCTTTCCAGTAGAGCTGGACCTTGGGACCCCCACCCCCAACCCCCAAGCTCAGTTTCCACATTTGCAATGGGTAAGTTCGTAGCCACAGAGTTGTTTTGTTATAGCCATGACCCGGGGCCAGGTACACAGTGTTTGGTGCAGCATGTGCTGGGCAGGCCCCTGGAGATACTAGATGCAGGATCAGCAGGGCCCCGACTCCCTGGTGCTCTGGTACTGGTGAGAAGAGAAGAAAGGCGTTGTCGCTCATGAGACACGTGGGTGGTATGTGTGCCTCGAAGCAGGCAACCCTCGAGGATGGTCATAGCTCTTACTGTGGAGAGAAAGCCTGAGCACAGGGAGGAGCCAGGTAGGACAAAGGCCCTGTGGCCTCTGAGCTTACGGCCAGTGCTTCTCAGAGGTCTGTAGCTGGGAGTCTAGTGACCCACTGGGGTTTTTGTCTTGGGTTCTGTGAAGGCCAGAGATCATCAAAGCTTTTTTTATTATTATTTTTAATTGTGTGCCTGTGTGTGAGTATGTACACGTGAGTGCCGGTGTGAGGCCATCTGATCCCCTGGAGAACAAGTTAGAGGCGGTTATAAGGACAGGCGGTTTCTGTCCTCTTCAAGAGCAGTGTACCCCTGAGCCACCTCTCCCGCTTCTTTATGTATGTGTGTGTTTGTACACCTGCCTAAGTGTTTGTGTGCTACATTCTTGTGTGGTGACCACAGAGGCCAGAGGAAGGAGGCCAGAAGAGGGCATCAGGTCTTCCGGTGCTGAGCCACCTCGTGGGTCTCTGCTCTTTACCACAGAGCCATCTCTCCAGCTCTAGGATATCATTCTAGCTTTAGGCCTGCCTAGAGATAATAGGGAAACCGAGGCACATGGTCCTTGTGGAGAAGGTTTTAGTTCCCAGGCATGTGCCATCATGTACTAGAAACGCAGTTTGAATCTCTGCAGAGGCGTATTTGCATATACACAAAAGTCCAGTGTCAGCGCTTGAAGCTTACTGCTACACAGATGGGGGGTGGGGTGGGGTGGGATGGGTGATGATGTTCCCCGGATTTACTGCTGCAGCAGCGGCACACCTTCCAGCACAGCACACCTTCCTCTCAGTGGCTCCAGAGAGCTGTAACTCACTTGCGCACCACTTGGGGCACGCAGTCTTGTGACATCGGGTGTTTTCAGTGTCTCATAGTGTCATTACAGACCATCCGGTCACCCCAGGGAGACCCCATAGCCTTCCCTGCTGCGTGTATCGACTAATGGGAATGGGCCGATGTCCTGTGAAGGGAGCAGGGCATGTGGCCACTGTGTCAGGCCTCTCTTGCGTGGCACTGTGTTGTAGGGTGAGGGTCAGGGCCCCGTGACTTGGAAGGCAGCCCCCTTACCTTGTGTATTCCTTCAGCATCCGTCTGTGGGTATCTGCATGACTTAAGTAGTTTGCTGAGAACACTCACAAGCTGGTTTCTCTGCGGTGCGCATCTTCATTTCTCCTGAGAATGGTTCAGCTCATTGTAGGGTTAGTGGGGAAGCCTCGTTTTGTTGTTGATGTTTCCTAAGTGAGATTCACTGTGTAGCCCAGGTTGGCCTTGAACTGGTAGAATCTTCCTGCCCAGACTCTCCAATGGTGGAATGACAGATGCCACACCAAGCCACCCAACCTGGGCATGACCTTCCGAGGAGTTTTCCAAAGCCTGTGTAGTATTTTATTTCAGTTTAACAAAACTAGTCATAAAAATGGCTAGGGGCAGCCAGGCATGATGGCACACACTTTTAATCCCAGCACTTGGGAGGCAACTCTCCGAGTTCAAGGCCGGCAGTCAGGTCTGCAGAGTGAGTTCCAGGATAGCCAGGGCTACACAGAGAAACCCTGTCTTGATAAACCGTAATGAAAGAATGGAAGGAAGGGAGAGAAATGGCTAAGGGAGGGCGGGGCAGATGGAACAGGGACCTCGTGAGATCTGGTGAGGGTGGCAGTCGAGGAGGCTCGGCCATGGGTGTGGACAGGTGGGACCCGAGGGCTGGAGGAGTCAGGGTGGCCTGCTCTTCTTGTCCCCCTCTTGATGGCCTCAGGCAGCTTCAGCAGGCGTCATCCTGTCTGTCTGCTCTCCTTGCTTGGCTGAGCGAGTGGCAGATGCGGGCAGCAGGCTGCTACCCGCAGGGCCTGTTGCATGCATCCTTCTGCCACAGTGGAGTCTGTGTCCCTCCATCTGCTGAAGGAGGCGCGCTCACTTCTGCTGTGTCCCCTGTGGTCCTAGCTGTCAGAAGGTCTCACCTGAATGGCTGATGTTCCAGCTTACGTGGCTTCATGTGCCCTGAACCAGGATGGTCTCAGTTCCCAGGGGTACATAACCCCCCCCCACGCCCCAAGTGTTTGCAAGGACCTTCCTGAGATTTCTCCCCTGTCCAAATTCTAGGGCTGTACCCATAGCTCAGCCCCCATCATTGAGATGAGAGTTGCTCACCCCCCAGAACAGGACTGAATCTAGAGACATATTTGGACCCAATACACACAGACTCCAGGTAGTAGAGTCATCCGCCCCATCCCAGGGCCCAGCCTGCTCATACTCTGGGTTTGAGACAAAAGTAATCTCCAAGGAATCTCTCCATGTCTCTCCACCCTGATCCGGTTGAGTTTGTGGCCTCCCGGTCACTCCCTGAGGGCCTGCATGGCCTAGGCGCCCAGTTAGGTCTTTTCAGCTGTCTTCTTTGCCCTGAGGCCATCTTGGAGCAGTGGATTGTGTGGGCCAGAGGAGTGCGACTACCCAGCAGAGTGCGTTGGCTGGGGCACCTGGGCTCTGCTAAGGGCCTCCCTGGCGGGCCCCACCATCCAGGACTTGAAGGAGAAGCCATGGAGGCAGGACCGCCCCAGCCGCCTTTTCCAGGAAGGTCCTTCAAGAGCCTGTGGCTGATGCTCCAGCCTGACCTGACGCTTGTCCCTCCCCAGGCTGCTGTCACCAAGGCCCAGCCTCCTCACCCCAGCCGGAGATCCCCGGGCCAGTACCTCGCCCCAGAAGCCGCTGGACCTGAAGCAGCTGAAGCAGCGAGCGGCCTCCATCCCCCCTATTGTGAGTGAACCCCGCCTCCGGGCAGCCCACCTCGAACCCAGTTTCCTGTGTGTTCAGCCTTGCTGGTGGGAGCTTTGCCTGGGGAGGGAGGCTCTTCCCCAGGCTAGCGGCTCCCAGAGATGGAGATGTGTGCACAGGACCGGTGATAGGCAGGTCTGGGAGGAGTTGGAAGATCGGGAAGGCTGGTCTGAGCAGTCGCTCTCCAGAGGTTCCCCCACGCCCCAGACCAGGCAGCTGTGGCCAGCAAGCCCCCAGACCCAGCGACACCTCAGCCAACTAATGTCCAGGCCCTTTCAGGTCTGTCTTTGGGGCCTTTGGGAGCTCCCTGTTTTCTAAAGACACTTGGCTGACTATAGGCTCTTCATCCATTCCCCTTTTGAGATTGTTTTGGCCTTTCTATTGAAGGCAGCAGTTTGTGGGGGTCCGAACTGACCTGTCTGTTAGGCGTAAGTGTCAGACGTGTGTGTGTGTGTGGCTTCACAGCTAGTTCCCCAAAGCCCACATAGCTACTACTTCTTACTCCTGATTCCTAGTGATGTGTGGTGGGCTGGGGTGGAGTAGGCAGTAGTGGGTCTTAGCACCCGCCTGGCTCTGGGCATCGGAACAGGTCCTTCTTTGGTGGTGATGACCCCCTCTCTATGTCTGATGTTAAGGCTCTGCCTCCACTTAAGGGCTTTAAGTGGGGTGTGGCTGCCTTTCTATACCTGACTTTTGTACTGGCCACACGGCCACTCCCTACCCTGTCACCCTCTGACATGGGGCCAGGATGCTCATGCCCGCCCCATGCCCCCCAGCAGGTCACCAAGGTCCATGAGCCCCCCCGGGAGGACACAGTACCCCCAAAGCCAGCTCCCCCCGTGCCTCCACCCACGCAGCACCTACAGCCAGAGGGTGACGTGTCTCAGCAGTCCGGAGGAAGTCCACGTGGCAAGTGCCGGAGCCCAGTGCCTCCTGCTGAGAAAGAGGGTGAGTGATGGGCACAGGGATGCTGAGGGAGTGAGGAACAGCCCTCTTCTCTGTTGTGCTCCTGTGGTGTCAGCGCGGGCCAGGCTGGGAGGACACATTGTTACGGCAGCAGATGACAGATCTCCAGTAGCAGCTGGGACTGGGGGCTCTTGAGAAACCAGAGGCAATCTAGTGTTGGGGTGTGGTGTGTCTGTGTGTGTCTGTGAACATGCGTGCAGACATACATGTAAGCCAGCTTCTCCTTTGTGTGAATCAGGTCCCATGTGACCTTTGGGCTCCCTGAGGGTGCAGTGCAGGTCACTGTCTTAGATCGACAGCAGGTCTGACCTGAGCTGGACTGGCTAGCCTTTCTTTCCCTGACTAACACATGGCCGGCCCGCTGCCAACACCCCTTCATCGGCAGCACCGAGCCTCCTGTGCAGGTAGTGGGTAGCATCTGCCAGGGTGCCATGGTATTTGCACATTGGTGTTTCTGAGCACGAGGGTTGTCAGAGGGAGGAGGTGAAGGCTCTGCCTAACTTAGTGGTGGCAGGCATGAGAAACAGGTGGGTCGGGGTGGGTGCGGGGTAGGCACACGTGGGCCGTGTGTGGGACAGGGATCTGGTGAAGAGAGGAGAGGACTGGGAGTAGGGGAGGAGGTCAGAGAGGGAGATGGGGAGGAAATTGTGTAGCTAAGGTGGAGAATAGCTTTGAGCGACAGTTTGCTCTGGGAGGGGCCTGTCATCACATTAGGGTCTTGGGGAAAAAGACCAGCGTCTCATTCTTGTTAAGAAAGGGCAGAAGGGAGTGGGGCAGGGGTGGAAGGCGGGCTAAGGTGCTCCTCCCAACAGCTCTAGGGCAGCCTGGACTTGACAGGTGGCCTTGGAAGTGGGAGGAAGGGGAGGCTTGAGTTTGTTCCTGAGGCCAAGCCAGCGGGACCTAGTGATGATCCCTGGGGGACGAGGGCAGGGGTGTCCTGTTGGAGCTGGGGCCGGAGCTCACTGCAGTAAGGGGTGGACTTTAAGGGACCAGGTATATAGAACACAATGTGCTGTGAGAAGCCACCCGGACTTGGGATGACATTAAGGGGAGGAGGGGAAAGGTTCTGGTCTGGCCGGGCAGCTGTGGCTGAGCAGGGCTGGAGCCACCCAGGGCCAGCCAGGGCCAGCTGAGCCGGGCCTAGGCCCCAGTCCCTGGGAAAAGAGCCAGCAGTCCATGGCCCCTGAGGCTGGTCCTGGGCCCATCCTCGTGGCCAGTGCTACGTTGTTTCCTAGACTCCTCCCTGGGGAACATTGCACCTGGCGGCAGGCTCTGTCTCTCACATGGTCTGGCCCCAGTTCTGCTCCCCAGGGGACACATGAACCCAGCATGCAGGAAGCCAGCCTTCTCTGTCCTGGCTCCAACAGGGAACTCGAGGCCAGGCAGGTCCCTTGGGATCCCCAGGCCCGGCTGGAGGAACAGGTTGTTCGCCCTGGCTCTCGGCCACCTGCCTGCGTTGGCTGAGTCTGACCCCATTTCCTTCCAGCCTGAGACTTCCTCTCTGTCCCCAGCTCTCAAGAGCCAAGCTGGATGGGGCGGCCAAGGTACACACCGGGCCACGGCCCCAGGTGTTTGAACTTCCTGGTTCAGAGCAAGCCCTGTAGGTGAAGAATGGGAATACCACACGGGTTACTTTGGTGGACCCCACCTCTCCGGGGCATGAGTTCAGGGGGAGTTTGGTGTCCTGTAAAGGAGAGATGTGGAGTCTAGCATGTGGGCCTCTGCTAATGCTCCAGCTTTCCTTCAGGACAGCCTAGGGCTGTGTGGAGATGATCTGCGAAACACCTTAGCTGTCAGTTCCTGTTCCAAGGCCAGGGCCAATGTCCTTCAGGGTTTCTGGGTGGATGGTGATTCCCCAGAATATATCCAGCCAAGGATTGTAGCTCAGAACAGATCGCAGCTGAAGTAAGAGCTCATGGAGCCTCAGTGAGTGCTAGCATCACACAGGGGATCGATGTGGGCCTTGCGGCTGCAGCCAGCCGCCTGCGTTCTCAGGTCTCCCCTACACTGAGCAGCTGGGGCCTCCGGCTTCCCATCCGGAGGGCGAAGGGACAAACAGGCTGTGACATCCGAAAGAGTGCTACCTTTTGCTGTTGTTTGTGGCCACATGGGCCCCAGTCCAGACATGGCCACATTTGGCAGGTGACCAAAGAAGAGACCTCATCAAACACGTCTGGTCACCATCCTCAGTGTAGCGTACAGCCTCATTGAGGCCTGGCTGGAGCTCAGCCTACTGACTGGCATAGTAGATGGCTAGCACACAGACTGCCTCCGCCCCGTGCCCATCTAGAGTGGCTGCTACAGCCACATCTATGGGCATAGCATGCAGTCACGGAGATCAGCAAGCCTGACCCAGCACTCTTGGTCCTGAACACCCAACTGGTGGAATTCTGCGGGGAACCATCAAGCAAAGATTATCCCTCTGCAGTGCCTGTCCCTATGGGCCTGGCCATGAGCCAGTCCCATACCAAGCAGGTATCATGGGAACATAGTAGCACACCTCTGCTGACATGTCCCAGTGCCCTTCTTGTCAGGGTCCTGTCACAGCTGGCCAGTAGGGTTGGAATTTATGGAGATGACAGAGCCCTCCCTAAATGCCTGCCTTACCTCTCTTTCACCTTAACCCTCTTTTAGCAGAGAAACCCGCATTCTTTCCAGCTTTCCCAACCGAGGGCCCGAAGCTACCCACTGAGCCCCCACGCTGGACAACGGGCCTACCCTTCCCCATCCCTCCACGGGAGGTGATCAAGACCTCCCCACACGCCGCAGACCCCTCTGCCTTCTCCTACACACCCCCCGGTGAGTGGGTAGCACACCAATTAGATCTGTGCAGTCAGTGGGCAACCAGTTCTTCACACTGGGGCAGGGCCGCATGGTGCTGGTCGGATGAGACCTTGGCGGGAGGTTTGGCCTGCTCAGCGCTGCGAAGCCAGGCACCTTCTGAGACTTGGGAAAGCTTCCACACTCTACCTAAGGTGGCCATAGGCAGCCATGGGAGGTTCTTGAGCTGGAAGAGGGAGATCTAGCATGGGAGGTATTTTCCACCAGTGACTAACAGGATGGTTATTAGAGGGCGGGGTGGGCAGTCTTGATTGACAGACGCTGGGAGACTGTTTGGGGGGAAGCTACCTAGGTCTTCTATTCTTGATGGTCCAGCCAGGGGCCAACAATAACCAGCGTCAGCAGTGGCTGGCCCAGGTAGAGCTGACCCTGTGGGGCAAGCTTGGAGAACAGGGAAAGGCATGTCAGGCAGAAGGAACAGCATAGCGTGGGCAAAGGGCCAAAAGCAAGAAAGTCAGGGCACTTGAGGCACCAGATCAAACTGTCACAGCAGAAAATTACTATCCAGTGAGCCCAGAGACCCCCTAGTCACATGCCACTGAAATCCATGCCAGAGGTGATTCTCCTGAAGACAGGGAGGGGACGGCCTGCTGACTCCAGGAAAGATCCCTTTTGCCCCTGTGAGGAGAATAGAATCTAGGGAAGGAGTGAAAACTGGGGTGCTGACTTAGAGGTTTGGATGTGGATCAGGAAGTGATGGGGCAGGAGTGGAGGATCCAGGACTGTGGGGTTCCCGTGGAGTGCTCAGGTCACTGACGCAGAGACATGTAGAGGAGCCCCCAGTATACACTCCCTGTTTCCTTGCAGGTCACCCACTGCCTCTGGGCCTCCACGACAGTGCCCGGCCCGTCCTGCCACGCCCCCCCATCTCTAATCCCCCACCCCTCATCTCCTCTGCCAAGCATCCCGGTGTACTTGAGAGGCAGCTGGGTGCCATCTCCCAAGTGAGTACCTCTTGGGCTGGGTTGCCCCATCACAGGGAGCCTTTTTAAGCCGTGGGATGTTTCCAGGGGTGGTGCTGGGTGGGAGCTGGCTGGACTCATCCCTGCGACTTGGGCCAGCCTTTAGGGCTACGTGGATCACAGGCTGTGCGTTGACTGCCTCAGGCAGGTGATTCAACGTCTGTAGGCCTCAGTTCAGCCTCTGTTAGCAGGAGGGTGAGGAGCTGCAGCTGCTGCAGGCTGTCGAGTGTCACGTCATAAGCCCTTGGTCACCTCTGCATCCTACCTACCCTCACCAAGTGGTGTGTGGAGCAGTCACACTGTCCTCTATGTGGGCGCTGGCCTCAGGCGGCTGTTGGCCTGTCCACAGCCCTCCAGCCGAGAGGGCCGGCAGCCCTGTCTCTGACCTGCATATCTTTAAGTCCACAGCGGGCCTATCCCTGTGTCTGAATCTGCTTGTGATCTGTTTCCTCGCCCTAGCAGGGAATGTCAGTCCAGCTTCGTGTGCCCCACTCAGAGCATGCCAAGGCTCCCATGGGCCCTCTCACCATGGGGCTGCCCCTTGCTGTGGACCCTAAGAAGCTGGGTGAGTTCCCATGATCCTTTGGTTCCTACGGCCTGTGCTGAGGGGTGGCCAGTCCCTAGTGGGAGGGGCAGCCTGAGACCTCTGTGTCCCCTCTCGCCCACCCCCAGCCCCCTTCAGTGGAGTGAAGCAGGAACAGTTGTCCCCTCGGGGTCAGGCTGGGCCACCTGAAAGTCTGGGAGTGCCCACTGCTCAGGAGACCTCCGTGCTGAGAGGTAAGGCTAGCCCAATCACCTTCACTCCTAGAGAGCCTGAGAGGCCACTTCCAAGAGGGACACCAGGAGGGACAGTTGGGTGGCTTTCAGACGTGGATCCTAAGAGCTGTGTCTTTTGTCTTCTAGGGACAGCACTGGGCTCCACTGCCAGTGGAAGTATCACCAAGGGCCTCCCCAGTACCCGGGCTGCAGATGGCCCCAGCTACCGAGGCTCTATCACCCACGTAGGTGCTGGGAGCAGGGCGGTGCGGGCAGGCATGCCGGGTGGGTTGAGATGGGATAAGAGAAACCTCCAGGGTGACTAGAGACAGCTGAGTGGTCAGTCACTGTGCCGTGTGGAGTCAGGTGATAAAGAAGACAAGTGCCCTGTGTCTCCGGCAGTTAGGTATGGCAGAGACCAACCACAGATAGGGATGGCCAGGCCTACGGGTTAAGAGCACTGACTGCTCTTCCAGAGGTCCTGAGTTCAAATCCCAGCACCCACATGTAATGAGCCATCTGTAATGAGATCTGATGCCCTCTTCTGGTGTCTGAAGACAGCTACCAGACTGTCAGGAGCCACAGTATATCGTAAAGGGTCTGGACTGAGACAGTTACCAGGGCTAGGAAGAGGGAAGTGTGACCTGTTACCATTGGCCAGAAGAAATAGAAGGGGCAGGGGTGGCAGCTAGCTCTTGACAGCACCAGTCAGTAGTAGGCATGAGCCAGTGGTGGGTGCCAAGCATGAATCCCAGCAGACTTCCAGTCACAGGGCCACTCACCACAGTGTCCCTTTGACTCACTCACTGTAGGGGACTAACGTTCATGCCGCAGGCTTCCCCTGAACCCTGGAAATCTTGGGCTTTTGAAGACAAAGCACAGAAACTGGAAGGGAAAATTTAGCCATACCTTTCTGGTGGTGGCCTTCCCTGACTCAGTTTCCCCTCTGACAGAAGTATTATTTCCAGGATAGTTATTCCTAGGAGATCTTAGGGTGCAAGGCTGGCATGCAGAGCCAGGCGCTCAGGGACGCAGGCCCTCAAGGGCTGGGTGTCCCTTTCCAGTGGTTGGGGCTCGCGGAGAGTGAGGCGAGCACTCTGGGGCCTGTCTGTGCGGGATAGTGACCCACATGGGTGGCAGGGAGACCACACGTCCCGCTGATGGCTGCCCTGGAGCCCAGGGCCATGCAGCCCCATGTCCCGATCAGCCCCGGATTACACTCGGGTTTGGAGCAGCTTGTGAGTACGTCGCAGCAGCGGCTCCCCGTGTTCTTTGGATTTGGTCCAGTGTGCTCTACAGAGCAGAACTGTGGCCTGGCAGCATTTCTGTCATCAGAGGAGCCCCTCCAAGCCCAGAGCTCCAAACAGCAATACCTCCCTTTCATCCGGAGCCCGCCTGCCCTTTCTTACCATATACCTGGCCTGGCAAGCAGTTATCAGCCATTTCAGAAGGCTTTCCTCTACGCAAAAATCACCCCTTTCTCCTAGTCTGCTCTTGCCCCTTGGGGACCACTCAACAGGGCAAGCCCCAAGGGAGACAAAAGCCTGGTGCACATCACCGAATCTTCCTGAGACCAGAGGAGGGGGCCAGAGAGATGGCTCAGTGGTTAAGAGCACTGACTGCTCTTCCAGAGGTCCTGAGTTCAAATCCCAGCACCCACATGTAATGAGCCATCTGTAATGAGATCTGATGCCCTCTTCTGGTGTCTGAAGACAGCTACAGTGTACTCACATATAATAAATAAATCTTAAAAAAAAAATAAGCGAAGAGAGAGCCCAGGATTTGGGGGCCTCTGAGTCAAGTCAGAGTCCTCGTTGCATAGGTGTGTGCCAGCTAATTCTCAGAAAAGCAAGGTGACTTGTTAGCAGCAATCAGCAACTTGGGGTGATCCAGCAACTTGGGGTGATCCCCATGGGCTGGCTCCAAAGCTATACTAATGGCCCCAGTCACATTTGCAGAAGTCACCTAAAGTAGGTATTGTCCCATGAGACCACTTGCCGTTGGTTTGAGAACTCCTGTGGTGGGGAGGTTACCCCCTCTAAATCAGTGTTTCTTACTTTGTCCATCATGTCCCCAGGAACATCAGGTGGCATCTAGAGGTGTGTTTGGTAGTTAGAGTGGACAGATATGGAGGGTGTGAGTCAGTAGTCGCTGGCAGTTCCAGGTCAGGAATTTGTCCCTGGGTGATTGTGACTGCTCTATACTTCAGTGTCCCTATCTGACACTCAGCCTGGCGTGGTGGCTCAGGCCAGCAGTCCCAGCACTTGGAAGGCTGAGGTAGGGGGATGGCGAGTTCCAGGCTACCCTGATCTATAGAGTGAGAGACCTTGTCTCTGAAACAGTATGATAGTACCTTGATAGCATTTCTGGGAGTCTACGAGTGAGAGGCAGGGTGTTAGCAGCAGCACTGGCACTAGGAAGCCAGGGTGAGTGACATTGGCGACAGGGCGGAGGGAAGTTACGCACGTGTGGCTGTATTCTGTGCATGCCTTGCGGGGCAGAGGAGTGGGTGGTGTGTGAGGAGTATACCCACACATCTGGGTGCTTACCACTCCACTCCTGTAGGGCACGCCAGCAGACGTCCTCTACAAGGGTACCATCAGCAGGATCGTCGGTGAGGACAGCCCAAGTCGCCTTGACCGGGCACGAGAGGACACCCTGCCCAAGGGCCATGTCATCTATGAGGGCAAGAAAGGCCACGTCCTGTCCTATGAAGGTGAGTGCAGAAGACAGACAACCACGAGGCACTGGCAGTTAGGTGGGGTCACTATGCCTGTCTCCCTTTCTTTCCGTTCCCAGGATGTCTTTTCTCAAGACAAACATAGTGAGAACACTGAGAGCAATTGCCTTGCTAGACTGAGGCTCAGCCAGCACATATCAGACAGTACCTCCCTGCCAGCTCAGGATGCCCCTGCAAGGAGTGTATTGGAAACTTCTTGTTGATTAGGAGTCATGAAGACCGGACTGCAGCATGCGTCCCCAGATAGTCATTGTGATGTGTCTGCACTTCGCTGAGATGGGAAGGTCCTCTGACAGGGCAGAAGGCAGGCAGGGGCCTTTGGAGTTGGTGTTGTGGTAGCCTCAAAGGTTGAGGGCTAGGCCTAGGTTCTGCCCACTTTACAGATAGGGAGGTGGACATTTTCATGCTCAGGGTCCTTCTATGAGGAGACCACCTTGGCCCTGGTGAGACAGGGCAGTCCTTGTTAGGCTGTGGGGTCTATAGTGCTGTCTTTAGAGCCAGGCAGAGCTAAAGTGATACCAGGGAGCAGACAGGGAATGACTTAACTATCCTGCAGGCATCCAACCCAGAAGGGGTCAGAGCTGGCCTTGGCAGCTTCCCCCTACATAGTCTGGGATAGCTGGGGGCAGCTTTGAGTGCCAAGGCGCAGGAACTGTGGCAGAGCCATGTCACCCTCCTCTCTGGCTGGAAAAGGTAGCTATTGCTGCTTAAAAGTTGATGAGCCCACACCTGGGAAGTATCCCCCCAATAGCCAGACACCTATACCAACACTCGCTGCTGTGGACAGTGCCAGCTTCCCTGTTCCTTAAGCCCCACAGCCTACTGGACCTTGAGGTCACGTGACCCCATGTGGCTTTGGTACCTGACAATGAAGTACAGTCTTGAGGACAAGGGCTACAGCTGCCTCAGATGCCGGCTGCATGTCGGGTGACAGCCCCAAGAGCTGGTAGGTAGAGTGTGTGGTCAGAGTTCCTGGCCAGAGCCATGAGTCACAGCGTGGGAGCTTCCAGAGACCTTCCAGCCTGTCTCCATGGAGATTGGGTGTCCTGTGCGTCTCTTGTGGGTCTGAGGCAGTTCAGAATGTGTCCACTGTCAGTCCAAGCCCCAGCTGCCAGCCCTTTCTTTACAATATTGCTTTGTAATCTTGGACGTTAGCCAGAATGTCCCAAGTCACTTGGGGATAGTAAAGTCACTCTGACCCCGCACGCTGAGGCACACCTGTAAACTGGCTTCATGTGGTCCTTGGACCAGGAGCTCACACATAGCCACTTGTACACATGCAGATTTGCAGTGTTTGTGGGGGCTTCTCTGCAGACTCAGACTGTTGACGTCTTTGTTAGTGTGCACATAGACCCATGGGTACAGACTCACACCCACCCACCTGCACAGCGGTGACCAAGGCATACCCTGCTCTTTCCGCCCGCCGAGCTGGTTTGAGGGATGGCAGGGCCTCCCTCCAGCTCTGCCTGTTTGCAGGCCTAGCTCCGTGCCTGTGGTGGCAGCACCTTGCAGCCACCCCACATCACGTGCTTTTTCTGGCTCCCAGGTGGTATGTCCGTGTCACAGTGCTCCAAGGAGGACGGGAGGAGCAGCTCAGGCCCGCCCCACGAGACTGCCGCCCCTAAGCGCACCTATGACATGATGGAGGGCCGTGTGGGCAGGACCATCACCTCAGCCAGCATCGAGGGTAAGTGTCCCGCTCTAGCAGCTTACCAGGGCCAGAGCGCTGTCCAGCAGCCCCCAGACAAACCCTGGTCAGAGTGGAAAGGGAGGTGGCCTCTTGACATGCTTGGAACGGAGTTGGCTCAATATTAACAGATAGAGAAACTTAAGGCACAACCTAATGCAGAATGGGGCCCAGGGAAGGTGGGTGCTTGCTTGCTGGGTCTTAAGTCACGATGGAGACTGTTGGCGGTGGACCCCGGCCCTCCCAGACACTATCTGGTGACACTATCCCCGCTTTCCCCAGGACTCATGGGCCGCGCCATCCCTGAGCAGCACAGCCCCCACCTCAAGGAGCAGCACCACATCCGAGGCTCCATCACGCAAGGTACATCCATCCCCTCTCATGTGGAGTTTACCCTCCACGCCAAATGCCCGCCAAGGGGTTGGAAACAGAGGGCGAGCTTCCCATCCGTGTTTTATAAGTGGAGCAAGTACTCGGTCCTTGGCACCGACTCCAAAGCTTCATGCATGCCTTGCTAGTGATTGGGAGGGGCCAGATCCAGTGGATCTCTAGCTCACATCTTGGTGGTAAACTGAGCCATGTGGTTTCACTTAGCATCCTCGCATCATACGAAGAAACAGGCTTAGAGACGTCAGTTCGAATACCCCAGGTCCCACAGGAAGGGAGGGTTTGTGCTGAGCCAGGCAGGGCCGTGGAAAGCCAGTGCTCTTTGCCCGGCAGGCATCCCGAGGTCGTATGTGGAGGCGCAGGAGGACTACTTACGCCGGGAGGCCAAGCTCCTGAAGCGAGAAGGCACACCCCCACCCCCACCGCCACCTCGGGACCTGACTGAGACCTACAAGACCCGGCCCCTGGACCCTCTGGGTCCCCTGAAGCTGAAGCCAACTCATGAGGGTGTGGTTGCAACCGTGAAGGAGGCGGGCCGCTCTATCCATGAGATCCCTCGAGAAGAGCTGCGCCGCACACCTGAGCTGCCCCTGGCACCACGGCCTCTGAAGGAGGGTTCCATCACCCAGGTATGAGGAGCACATAGGAGGGGCCGGGGCATGGGCAAGCCTAAGGGGTTCTATCATTGCACTGGTTATAAAACTAAGGCCCAGAGAGGTCAGAAACGTGCTCTGGTCACTGACAGCATTTGTGAAGCCCACGTCTTGTGTCCCTAACTCGTCACTTGACTGCTCCCCATGTCTCCACCTACATGTATGGTGGCAAGCCTAGAGCCACTGTCCCCTAACTTGGTCATAGCTTAATGGGAAAAAGAAAGACAAAAGTCGGACAAAGGTACCTGAGCCAGGGACACACTCAGTGATGGACCAGAATGATTCTAGAGAATTCTTTTGAAAACTTTAGGTGCCACTCCTCTTTTGGGCCCAGCACTTGGGAGGCTGATTCGGGAAGGTTGTAAATTTGAGACTAGCCTAGGCTACAAAGCTGTACTCTGGCTTAATGCCAGTCACCAAAGTTAGAAAGTTTAATAACAACACTTTTGAATAGAAATTGAGATCTGGGGTCTAGCTGTGCTCAGTGTCCCCAGCCTGGATCCCCATGGGATCCTCTCCATGATGTCCAATGGTGCCCTCTGAGACCTGACAGGGAATGTGTAACTCCATCCCGGGACCCGGAGCCATAGCTGGGGTCGCAGAGGTACATCTGGCTATGGAATGCCATAGCATTGTAAGATGGCGGGGCCCCCACTGGGTGAGGAAGGTTGTATTGACCTGAAGTTAGCCTCACTCTGGAACCCCTGGACCAGTGGGTAGCTCTGGATGTGTAGTAGTAGGCCATCCAACCTCTGGACGTCATGTCCTGGTAGAGGTCCCTGTCCATTTGCCCAAGGGGTCAGAGATGCCCCATCCCGTGCAGAAGTTCAGGAAGAGAGCGGCATCTGGCCAGCCAAATACAAACCTGCACTCTCTCCCCAGGGCACCCCACTCAAGTACGACTCTGGGGCACCCTCCACTGGCACTAAGAAACACGATGTGCGCTCCATCATCGGCAGCCCCGGCCGGCCTTTCCCTGCCCTGCACCCGCTGGACATAATGACTGATGCCCGGGCACTGGAGCGTGCCTGCTATGAAGAGAGTCTGAAGAGTCGGTCAGGGACCACCAGTGGTGCAGGGGGCTCCATCACACGTGGGGCTCCAGTCGTCGTGCCTGAGCTGGGCAAGCCACGGCAAAGCCCACTGACCTACGAAGACCACGGGGCACCCTTCACCAGCCACCTGCCACGCGGCTCACCTGTGACTACGAGGGAGCCCACGCCACGCCTTCAGGAAGGTCAGTGGATGAGGCTCCCTCAGGCTGCCCCCGTGGGGAGGTGATAGCTCACCCAGGCAGGATACCCTGGCCACTGCCTCTTGCCACAGCCAGTCTGTCTGCTGCCCTGCCTCCACACTGCATAGAGCCCCCTCGTTCCCTCTTACAAAATGTCTTTAATAATTCAGATCAAGACTGAGGAGAAGACTCAGTAGTTGTACAAGCAGGAGGCCTAGAGTTCAAATCCCCAGCAGCCAAATAAGCCAGGCGCACTCATGCACATCTGTAATTCTCCTGCTTCACAGTGAGACCGAAGGCCAAGCCAGGAGAGTCTCCTAAAGGTCACAGACCATGTCTCAGACATGGTGGAGAGTGAAAACTGGTCTTCGAAATTGTCTTGACCACTCACTCTATTTTACATGCACACACACACACACACACACACACACACACACATATCATGGCACATTTAGACATGGGGGAGAGTGAAAATTGGTCTTCGAAATTGTCTTGACCACTCACTCTATTTTATACACACATACACACACACACACTCTGCTGCTGGTCTGAAGGACGTCACCTCTGCATCCGGCTTCCCCCTCTGATTCTTTTCGCATCCCTGAGTCCATCTTACTCTCTGACCCTTCCTAGCCGCCGTGCGCTGGCCCTCTCTTCAGAAGCCTCCACCTTTGGTTTTGTTTCTAGCCAACCCCTCTATACCCCACGCCACCCTAATTCAGACGTCAGGGCCAGGGGAGGTGAGGGCCACCTCCAGCCAGTTCCAGCCACATCTTGCCTGGGATTGTGTTAGGGTGACAGACCTGTGTTGATTTATTGTATCAGGGAGGGCTTCCCAAAGCATTGAGATCAGAATCAAACATTTCTCTCTCTCAAGCCCAAGCACTTCCTACCTTGTGATTCATCCCCTACCGGGAACAGATGGCTCTTTGGGGCTCGGGGCTCCTGCCTGCTTTGTTCTTGGGGTGCTCCCTTTTCTCCTCATGGGAACTGCCAGCCCATGATTAAGTCAGACTGCTGGAGTGAATGGAGAATGGTGGCCAGGGAGTAAATGGATGGTTTCACAAGGAACCAAGAACAGAGAGGCAAGAGGCTCTGGGGCTTGTGACAGCTCAGCCTGGTGGCCCTGCGCTGAGGCTGAGGCCACTGTGACCTGTGCCCACAGGCAGCCTCCTATCCAGCAAGGCATCCCAGGACCGGAAGCTGACATCGACACCCCGGGAGATCGCCAAGTCCCCTCATAGCACTGTGCCAGAGCACCACCCCCACCCCATCTCCCCCTATGAGCACTTGCTCCGGGGCGTGACTGGTGTGGACTTGTACCGTGGCCACATCCCATTGGCCTTTGACCCCACCACCATACCCCGAGGGATCCCTCTGGAAGCAGGTGGGTGCCCTGGGCCTGTAGATCTGAGACTTAATGGTTCTGCTTCCTTGGGGAGGCGCCCGGGGTCTGGAGAGTTGGGGCTAGGCCTAGTGCTCAGATCACCGGCCGGTTAGCCCAGGGCGGGTTCCAGGGGTCAGGCCTGGGATGGTGTTTCTCAGTGGGCTGCTTTGCCTGCCTGACTCACCTGTACCTTGCAGTAAATGAGGGGCTCCAGTGAGGGTCATGATGTGAGCCTTTTTTAAAGGCACCTTTGTTAGGGTGTCAGGACCCGTATTTTGATGCATGATATCCGGGAGCACTTCCCGAAGCAGTGACAGCAGACAGCTTACATGATGAGGGAGAAGTCTTAAGCTCTGTGTGTGCATTGGGGAGGCATGTGGGTGCACAAGGAAAGGAAGCTGTCGCTGCAGAAGTGGGGAGCATGACGGTAAGGCATGGGCCACCTGACCCTCCCTCCCTCCCTCCCTCCCCAGCAGCCGCAGCCTACTACCTGCCCCGGCATTTGGCCCCCAGCCCCACCTACCCACACCTGTACCCGCCTTACCTCATCCGCGGCTACCCTGACACCGCGGCCCTGGAGAACCGCCAGACCATCATCAATGACTACATCACCTCGCAGCAGATGCACCACAACGCTGCGTCCGCCATGGCCCAGCGCGCCGATATGCTGAGGGGTCTGTCACCGCGAGAGTCCTCACTGGCCCTCAATTATGCCGCTGGCCCACGAGGTGAGTTGCCTAGGACTGTGCCCCTCAGCAGAGGCTTGTTCTGTGCCATGGTATGCAAGAGAAGAGTGTCCATCTATGCACTATGCGAGCTGGGCAGAAGGGGCCACATGGGCGCCACTGAGTGGGGGAAAGGCGGGTGGTACTGCTTGTATAAGTTCACACCTAGCAACTGTGTATGTAGCAGGCAACTCTTGCTACCATGCACAGTGGGTCAAGGCCAGCCTCAGCTTTATAAAGCTGGAGGCTAGCCTGGGCTATGTGAGTCTGTCTTAATACAAATGACAAAAAAAGAAAGAAAGAATAGAATGGAATGAGAGTGTGAGGCCTGTTAGATCACTGACTCCGAGCCTGTGAGCAGCCTGTGTCACTTTGCCACAACTGCTCAGCCACTCTGCGGGTTTCATAGGGTGAGAGCTGAAGGCAAGTTGCCGATCCTGTGGGAAGGCAGTGCTGTGGCTCAAAGATGTTGTTTGAGAGACGCCACACGTCAGAGCCTTGAGAAGGGGGCCTGGCACCCTGGAGGGGTACTGCCGAGTGCAAGGTTTCAGGCCTACACCCTTGGGGACAGGAGGTCAGATACCACAGCTGATACCCCCCTGACCTCTGCAGGCATCATCGACCTGTCCCAAGTGCCACACCTGCCCGTGCTGGTGCCACCAACGCCAGGCACCCCTGCCACCGCCATCGACCGCCTTGCCTACCTCCCCACCGCGCCCCCACCCTTCAGCAGCCGCCACAGCAGCTCACCGCTGTCCCCAGGTGCGCCTGGCAAGTGGGCGGGTGGGTTGGCAGCTCACTCCCGCTGCCCTGCAGGTAAGTCTGGCCCGTCGGGCTCGAGCTCACACTCTGGCCCTGGGGTTTCCAGGAGGCCCCCCTCACCTAGCTAAACCAACTGCCACATCTTCATCGGAGCGTGAACGGGAACGAGAGAGAGAACGAGACAAGTCCATCCTCACGTCTACCCCTACAGTGGAGCATGCACCCATCTGGAGACCTGGTAGGGCACCCCAGACCCCGCCCCACCCCCAGGTCCTCATGGGCCACCTGGGCCTGCCCCCTGACTCGGCGGCCTGTCACCAGGTACGGAGCAGAGCAGCGGGGCTGGGGGCAGCAGCCGCCCCGCCTCCCACACCCACCAGCACTCGCCCATCTCCCCCCGGACCCAGGACGCCTTGCAGCAGAGGCCCAGTGTGCTGCACAACACGAGCATGAAGGGCGTGGTCACCTCCGTGGAACCCGGCACGCCCACGGTCCTGAGGTGGGCCAGGTTGGCACCGGGGGGAACAAGCCTGGGGGGAGGGCACGCAGATGGGTTTGCTGAGTTAGTTGGAGGGGTGTGTGGGTGGGCAGACGGGTAGAGAATAGAGCAGATGGCAGGATTGGAAGGTGGGTGAGTGAGTAAGAGTACGAGAGAGTGCGTAGATTGGTGGCCTGTAGGCAGGTGGAGGATGGCCCAGAGGAGAGGGAGGGCACACAGTGAGTAGACCGGGAGATAGATACAGGTCGGGGCAGATGACAGCGGGCAGATAGAGGATGCTCTGGACAAACAGGAATGAGGGTGAACAAAGAGCCGGGGGATGGGTGGGAGTGGGGACGGACGGACAGACGGACGGACGAGCTGATTAATAGATGGATGGACGGATGGATGGATGCATATATGAGTAGACGGATGGCAAGTTGATGGGGTGGCAAATGAATGGGTAGATAGACGTGTGGGACAGTGGATGGGGCAGGTGGTTAGCTGGATGAATGGATGGATGGATGAGTTGGAGCAGATAGACAGGTGTGAGCAGATGAATAAATACCTGGGTGGACAAATGGGTGAATTGAATAGGTGGATGAGTGGATGAATGGACAGATATATGACCAGGTAGGCAGACATACAGATGAATGGGCATTTGATGGGCAGCTGGATGGTCGTGAGTCCGTAGGTAGATGGATTGATAAGTTGAGATGTATAGAAGGGGGGGGGTGGATGTGGATGGATGAGCAGATGGACCCATGGATGGCTGGATGGGCAGGCAGATGAGTCGATGGATAGACGGGCAGACGGACGGATGGACGGACTACAGGTGGTAGATGATGGCTGGGTGCATGAGTCAGTTGATAGTCACTAGTGTCTAAGGCCCAGGAGGAACAACTTAGAAAAACAGAGCGGAGAGCTTAGCGTGAAGCTGCAGGGCTGGTGCCAGCCACAGCGCCCGCGCCGGGATGTAGCCTTCTGCCTGGAGTCAGTCCCATGCTTTCTGGCTCGCGTGCTCCCCGCTACTGAGAGGCTCCCCACTCCTGCCAACTTCCAGGAGCACCTCCTACCGGTCCCTCTTGCCCTCCGCTCGCCGCGCTTGTCTCTGGCCGTGTGGCAGTGGACGCCCTCGGGGGAGGAAGTCTGCCTCTGTTCCTTTCTTCTCAGAAGCTCTGGACACCCTTGCCTTGAATGCTGTATTCTGATGATCTGGGGGTGCTTGGCACCTGGTAGGGACTCAGTAAAAAGCTTTGGGCCAGAGAGACTGAATGGGGAAGCCAAGCATGGCATAGGTCAGTCAAGAGGGCACTTAATCCAGGAGCCTCAGGGAGTGAGAGTCAGGCAGGGACTCTCATAGTCAGGGACTCCGAGGGGGTGAGGTAGGACTCCATTGGCCAGCACTGCCTGACCCTTTCTCTTTCCTTTCAGGTCCACCTCCACCTCTTCGCCTGTCCGCCCAGCTGCCACATTCCCGCCTGCCACCCACTGCCCACTTGGTGGCACCCTTGAAGGGGTCTACCCTACCCTCATGGAGCCCGTCCTGTTACCCAAGGAGACCTCTCGGGTTGCCCGGCCTGAGCGGCCCCGTGTGGACGCTACCCATGCCTTCCTCACCAAGCCCCCGGCCCGGGAACCTGCCTCCTCACCCAGCAAGAGCTCCGAGCCCCGCTCCCTAGCACCCCCCAGCTCCAGCCACACCGCCATCGCCCGCACCCCAGCAAAGAGCCTTGCACCCCACCAGGCCAGCCCGGACCCGCCGGCGCCCACCTCGGCCTCGGATCTGCACCGAGAAAAGACTCAAAGTAAACCCTTTTCCATCCAGGAATTGGAACTCCGTTCTCTGGGTAAGACCACCCTGACAGCGGCCACGTTCATAGACGCAATAATCACGCGTCAAATTGCTCACGAAAGGGGGCCGCGAGAAGGAGGTTCGCTGGCCAACGACTCCCCTGGCGACGGTAAGACATCCGGCCCGCCGCCTGCCCACCCCATCTGTGGCCTAAAGATATTTTCAGATCTTTGCTTTTCATTTTTTCCCCCTTTTTTTGGTTGGTTTTGGTATTTTGTTTCGAACTCGTCATCCTCGTCAGTCGGCACGCTGTGGTGACTCCGCCCACACAGGCCCCTCATCGTCTGCCCATCCTTTCATCATGAGTTTTTTTTTCCTTTTTCTTTTTTTTTTCTTCTCCTTTTTTCTTTTTGGATTTTTCGCCTTTTTTTCCTTTAATGAATGGATCTGTGGTTTGGACTCCGACCGCGCCTCCCATCTCCTGCCACCACCTGCACCTTTGTTTTGGGGAGTGGGGATGCAGGGGCTGCTAGCTGACTGTGCAGCCACTGTCCCTGGAGGAAGTTAAGGCAGGGATGGGGAGGGGAGACTGAGGGGGGGAGGGGGGGCTGGGGTCCCACACCCTCTTCCTACACCCTCTTCCCACACCAGCATACAGCTCAGAGAGCAATGCTTCCCCGTTGGATCAGGGACAGTGGGGCTGGGCCAAGGAAGGACCTAGGGACCCTGTGTCACTCAGCTTGCGCCCCACACCACCACACCCTGACGCCACTCGCACTCACACCCTCCTCCAGTTTCTCCACTACCACCTCCCAGTCTCTCCTCCCCTACCCAAGCCCCACGCGGCCCAAGCCAGACTCCCACAGTCCTTTGGGTGCGTCTATAACCTGATATATGGAGCCATCCTTTCCCTGCCGTTCCTCGTCTCTGGCCACCCCTAGGCTGATATAATTTCCTTCCATCTTGAGGCCCAGACTATGGAGGAATGGCTCCTCCCAAGCCCACCCCAAACCCAAGCGCACCCCACATTCTGACTCCAGCTCACCTGTTCCAGGTTACCACAGTGGAGCCGGCTACAGCCCCGATGGTGTGGAGCCCATCAGCCCCGTGAGCTCCCCGAGCCTAACCCACGACAAGGGGCTCTCCAAACCTCTGGAAGAGCTGGAGAAGAGCCACTTGGAGGGGGAACTGCGGCACAAGCAGCCAGGTGACACCCGGGAGAGTGGCAGGTAGGGAGACTGAGGCACAGCTCCAAGCTGTCCCCAGCCCCTGACAAGCTCTGCTTGTGTCCTCAGGCCCCATGAAGCTCAGCGCGGAGGCCGCCCACCTCCCGCATCTACGGCCACTGCCTGAGAGCCAGCCCCCATCCAGCCCACTCCTTCAGACTGCCCCAGGCATCAAAGGTCACCAGAGGGTGGTCACCTTGGCTCAGCACATCAGTGTAAGTGCCCGTCTCTGGGTCCCCGCCATTGGGAGAGCAGGTGGATATGAGAGTGACATCCCATAGTCAGACAGATGCCAACGCGCACTGGCCACCACACTCAGTCCTGTGGGGGCCATTACCATAAGGTCTCCCCGGGGACCCTCACCCAGGAAGACCAAGAGCCACATCAGGGTTCTGCCCTACCCTACTCTGAAAGTCCTGAACTCCCCTTCCCCACAGGAGGTCATTACACAGGACTACACGCGCCACCACCCGCAGCAGCTCAGCGGCCCCCTTCCCGCCCCTCTCTACTCCTTCCCTGGAGCCAGCTGCCCTGTCCTAGATCTCCGCCGCCCACCCAGTGACCTCTACCTCCCACCCCCGGACCATGGCACCCCAGCCCGGGGATCCCCCCACAGTGAAGGGGGCAAAAGGTGAGGATATATTCATTTCTGTATCAGATGCTGTCTGGAGGACATTGTGTCAGGCTGAGCTTAACAGTGTTGGGCTAATGGGACACTGAGGCCCAGGGTTACAAAAGCTCACTAAGCTCCTAGAACCAGCACAAAGCATCGAATTGGGAAGGTGGCACATCCAAGGGTCCCACGTGCAAGCTGAGTATCCTATATATACCAACTCAGCTAGGGTTCAGATGTCTCACTCCCATTTAGCAGATAGGGAAACTGAGGCATGGGAAAGTAAGTTACCATCCCATACCATGCACACACACTTAACCCTGGCTGGGCCTGGGAGGGGCATGAGAGAAGCTGGGCCCTAGACTTAGGAGCGGAGTGAGGTGTCTGGTACAAGTTTTGATTTTAGAAGCAAGGGGTGTAGACAGCAGGATCTCTGGGGAACAGTGAGGTCCTGGCATGGTTGCTTACAACATCAGGGCTCACACAACATGGCTCAAAACTCCCTGAGCAGCCCAGTGTGGTGGCGCACCCTCTACTCAGGTGAGGGGGCTCTGGGCAGGCTGCGTGTGGCCAGAGAATCTCGAGCTTCAGGACGGCCTAGGTTGCACCACAAGAACCCAAAATGAACAAAAGCTCATGAGAGTTAGGTTATTTCAAAAGATCTCAGTAACCTAGTGGGGTCTCCATACCTCAGGCGCAGAGTCCAGCCATTTACAGGGAAACACACAGAGCCTTGCTGTGGGCAGTAAGGTATCCTCTTGTTGAAGTAGAACTCCTCCCTCAGATGGGACGCTATCTCCATTAGGTCCCCAGAACCCAGCAAAACGTCGGTCCTGGGCAGCAGCGAGGATGCCATTGAACCTGTGTCCCCACCGGAGGGCCTGACTGAGCCGGGACATGCTCGGAGCGCCGCGTACCCACTGCTGTATCGGGATGGGGAACAGGGGGAGCCCAGGTACCCATGGCACAATTCCCCAGTAGGAGGGGGTGGTGTCAGTTCCATGTCCACCCCTGGCTTCAGCCCTCTAGCATGGAGACCATTAATCACTCCTCAGCTCAGGGCTGATAGACCTTCAGAGGACTTCTGTGGCGGCGTCCTGTGCCTGCCATCCCTGGGTCTGGGATCTCAGCCTGAACCATGCCCTATTTGATCGCTTGCTGCAGATCTGACTGGGTAGGGGTAGACACGGACCTCAGGGAGGGTGTGACGGCTGCCTGCCTAGTTCCTGAGGCTTCTTGTGTCAGATCTAGCTATAAGAAGTTCTCAGGGGTAGCCGGGCGGTGGTGGCGCACGCCTTTAATCCCAGCACTTGGGAGGCAGAGGCAGGCGGATTTCTGAGTTCGAGGCCAGCCTGGTCTACAAAGTGAGTTCCAGGACAGCCAGGGCTACACAGAGAAACCTTGTCTCGAAAAACCAAAAAAAAAAAAAAAAAGAAGTTCTCAGGGGTAACCCATAGCATACCCAGAAGGCTCACAAACTACCCTAGCCAAGGCAGATCCCAGTAGGCCTGGGAGGGGAAACACCTCACGGTGGCTCAAGTGGCGAGCTCCCTGTTGCTAAAGCTTTGTAAGCACAGTGCCCAGCCTGCTGACCCTGGGGTCTCATGCTCCCTGCAGGATGGGCTCGAAGTCTCCAGGCAACACCAGCCAGCCACCAGCCTTCTTCAGTAAGCTAACTGAGAGCAACTCCGCCATGGTGAAGTCGAAGAAGCAGGAGATCAACAAGAAACTCAACACCCACAACCGGAACGAGCCAGAATACAGTAAGGGCAAGCCAGGGTTAGAGCAGGCACCAGGAGGGAGATAGTCCTCTTAAACCTCAGCATGGGAGAGCGGGTGCTAGCAGATGCCCGGCACGCAGTAGGTGCTCAGTGAAACCTGTAGAGACAGCCCTGTGCTGGGTGCCGAGGAGCACAGTGCACTCACTATTCCAGGTTCGTGCCGCAGACGTGGTGCCTTTCACGGTGGCTGACGTGGGTGGACAAGGATTCATGGCCTCAGTGCAGGGTCACGTGAACCATATGCTTATGAGAATGCACTGGAGAGCAACACGTGAGGGCTTTGCACTGTCCCCTCCCACCAGTAGTCCCCTCCCCAGGGTGGCTTGGACAGATGGGCAAGGTTCTTCCCTTCTGGAACTAGACTAGAGAAGCACTTGCAGGTTAACACAGGCCTAGGGTAGTGACCGGCCACCAGAGTAAACCTGGAGCATCAGGTGCCTAGTCGTGCCCAGACATTCCACTCAGACTGTACAGGGGACACGCAGGGGTGCAGATCTCCTAGGACCTGTGCACTCAGCCTTTACCCATCTTGTTACCCTGCTCTAGATATTGGCCAGCCTGGGACGGAAATCTTCAACATGCCCGCCATCACTGGAGCAGGTAACCCTCCTGTGCATCTGCATAGCAAACTCCCTTCCCCAGTGCTGACCTGGGGACAAGGAGCCTTAGCCAGTTCAAGTTTGAGCCCTCCCCCTGGCCTCAGTGGACCCAGAATGGCACGGAAGGCCAGCCTCCACTGCCTAGAGTCCTCCCTACGTGAGAAGTGTCCAAGGTTTGAGGTCAGGGTCCATCAAGTGGATGTTAGGTGCACCATGGAAATACTTGCCCAATTGCTGGGGCTGGGGCATGTCACCAAGTGTGGACCTGAGGGATTGACCTTGGGGTGCAGCGCTTCAGGGTGCCACAGGCATCTCTCACACTAAAGTCTCTGGCCTTCTCCTGAGTCAGATGCAGGTGGTAATATGAGGGAGACGTGTTAAACTCACGTGCAGGTTGTGGCAGAAATTTCAGGCTTTTGGTGTGGTGCTTGGGACTTAGAACATCTGTTTCTTATGATCATGTTGCCCCTGGGAAAGAAACTGTCGTGGGAACCAGTGGTCTCAGTGACAACTGAACCAGGACTGTGACACAGAGGCAGCTGTGGGGAGGAACAGGCAAGGGTTGCCTACCTTCCTTATGAGTGTAGAGCCTTGGACCCAGGGAATAAGGTAGCCAAATACATATACCCTTGGACATTTCCAAAGGACCACAGGACCTGCAAAGGGGGTGGGGGTGGGGAATCCTGTCAGAGAATGTCACAAACTCAGAAACATCCTGGAACTTTGCTGAGCCTCAAGCAGAAGGAAACTTTGACCAAGACAGTAATATCATTGGAAATGAATGTTCTAAATCTTGATGTAGGTTCTAGACACCTGGGTGTATCTGCATGTAGATGAGAGGTCACAATGATCTGTGCTAAAACCTAATGTAGTTGTCACACACACACACACACACACACACACACACACACACACGTGTGCATCCTCACATACCCCCTTAAATGTTAGTTCTCAAAGATGCATTTCCAGGCCTGGCTAGTGATGTGACATCCCTGCCAGAGGTAAATGAGAAAAGTCATGCCTGTGCCCAGTGCCATCAGGTCCCTGGAGACAAGGCCCAGGAATGGGACTCCATCAGGAAACTCCCCTCTGTCCCCCTTCCCGTGTTACCTCCTCTATCTCCCACTTTATTCTGGATGTGGAGGAGTGGTGGGTGGGGCTTGCTTATTTGAGGTTGAATTTCTGTGTGTGTGTGTGAGAGAGAGAGAGAGAGAGCCGCGCACATGTGCATTCACCCCTGTTGGAAGCTCAGCTCTTTCTTGGTAATGTTTGCTTAGCACTGAGGGACCATGACCAGCCCTGGCCTGAGCTTACCTGACCCAAGCCGATGAAAGTGACTGTCCCCTCCCTCCTCAAAAGCCTGGCTAGTTTGCAAACCAGAGGCTTGCTGGCATGTTTGGCCTGGAGGCTCACAGGGCCTCAGACTGGCGTGACACAGGCTGGCAGTCCTGCTGTTTGTGGTTTGGTTGGGGGGGGGGGGTGTCTGGGTTCTTTTGTTTGTTTTTGTTTTGTTTCGTTTGGTTTGGTTTTGGGGTGGTTGATCTGATTTGGCTTGGCAGTTTTTGTTGTTCTTTTGTGGATCTGTGTTTGGAACAGTTTTGTTAGTACTTGGGATTGAAGCGAGACCTTTGCACTCACCGAGCAAGTGTCCTGTCCTGGAGTGAGCTACAACTCAGCCCTCTTCTCTGAGGGAAGGTCTCCGCAGCGCCCAGGCTAGCATGGGTTGGACTGAACTCACTCCGTAGACTGAGCTAGCCTCAAGCTTGCTGTGCTCCCTCCCCAGTTTCATAAATAGCTGGGGTTCCAGGCCTGCCTATCAGGCTCCAGCCCTCAGGAGCTTCTGGAAGCATCTACTGAAAAGGGATGCTGCCCACCCTGGCATTTGCAAGAAGTCGCAGAGCAGTTTGTGAGAGAGAGGGAAAGGGAACCAGAGGGACTTTGCAGAGGCTCAGTGGAGGCTGCAAACATCTCCTGAGGCCAGTTTGTTGATTTGACCACTCTGTCCTTGTCATGGGGCCGGGCCAGTCAGGGTTGGAGTGGCCCTTCACCTGTCAAGCGCTGCCCTGTCCTCGCACGCACATAACTGCATGGCTGTGATCCCCTCCCCATCCCTTGTGCCCAGCTCTCTTTCTCTGGCTCCTGTGGGGACAGGTGGGACAGGGGAGGCAAGCCTAGCTCAGGGGGACCAGGCAGGCTGAGGTCCCTGACCCCTTGAGGAGAAGGGGACACATCCCTCTGGTCACATCCCTTCCTAGAATTTACCCACCAGAAGACCCCGGCTGGATTTCTGTCCCCCTGTCCCCAGCACCTAGCTCTGGCTTGACTCAATAGCACAGCCTTCTTCCCCTGCCGCCCCTTAGGCCACCCACCCATAGTCAAACATAAAGAAATCACCTCAGCTGGGATTGGGGTGCAGAGTAGGACTAGGGCTGGGGACCCACTAGCTGCCCCAGACCCCCTCCCTGGAACAGCCGTGAGCTGCAGGGACAGTCAGGAAGCCATCAGCACCTACAGAAAGAGGTGGGCTGGAGGGACGAACGATGCTCCGCAGATGTGTCTCACTGTGTCTCTCTCTCTCTCCTCCCTCCTCATTCTGTCTCTCGCAACCCTCTGGCTCCCCGGCCCCTGCCCCCCGTGTGTCTGTCTGTCTCTCTCCCAGGCCTTATGACCTGTAGAAGCCAGGCGGTGCAAGAACACGCCAGCACCAACATGGGGCTAGAGGCCATTATTAGAAAGGCACTCATGGGTAAATATGATCAGTGGGAAGAGCCCCCGCCGCTCGGCGCCAATGCTTTTAACCCTCTGAATGCCAGTGCCAGTCTGCCCGCTGCCGCTATGCCCATAACCACTGCTGACGGACGGAGTGACCACGCACTCACCTCGCCAGGTCTGCAGGCCTGCCCCCGCCCGCCCGGCTGTGTCCCTCCTTACCCTGGTGTTGTTAATCCTCTCACCTTCCCCTCTCAAGCTTGGGAGCCTGTGCCCTTATTTTTGTGCGTGTTTGACATCTAGTTTGCTAATCCAAAGCTGGTCTGACACCCCATGTTGCAGAGGGTGTCCCCCCGCACCCCAGCACTGCTGCTTTTCCCATGCTCACACCGTCCCCCACATCCCACCCCTTCCTCCCCTGCTGTATGGACAGGGATGGCAGCGTCCAGGCCCACCATGTGTGGCCAAGGCTGCTGGGAAGAGTCTAGTGTGGCCATGACCCCTTGAAGGCCAGGCAGCCTGAGGCCAGCTCCCAACTCTTCCAATACCCATGAGCACTTGCTGTTTCCAAGCAGAGACAAGCAAAGAGGTGCTCTGCTGTCCCCTAGGGTCAGGCCAGCCTTGGGGTCTGGCCCTCTCAGCAGAGGCCTTCAGCCCAGCACAGTTGAGTGCTGTCTTGGGCAATGCCTGTCATCCAGCCAAGATCTGACATTCCTCAGTGAGGGGTACAGTCCTGGTGGGGTCACCTAAGAAAATAGTCACCAATCTCTCTCTCTCTCATAGCAAACATTCGTTCCTCTTTTCTCCACGCCAAGGGCTGGCTCTGGCCGTCTGGTAGACCTCTTAGCTTCCTGGCTCAGGGTTTCTCGCACTAGGTTTGTCTTGGGGCCTCAGGAAGCAGGTGGCTCCCCAAGGCAGGATCAGCCCCACTGCCCCTCCTCCGTGTTGGTGTGGGTGTCCCACTGTCAACTCCTTCTGACTTGGCCCCTTCCCACTTTGTCCCCTGCAGGTGGAGGCGGGAAAGCCAAGGTCTCTGGCAGACCCAGCAGCCGAAAAGCCAAGTCGCCAGCGCCAGGCCTGGCATCCGGAGACCGACCACCTTCTGTCTCCTCAGTACACTCGGAGGGGGACTGCAACCGCCGAACACCACTCACTAACCGCGTGTGGGAGGACCGGCCCTCATCTGCAGGTGGGTGCCAGCTAGAGCCGGAGATGTAGACAGGGTTACCCGGGCTACCCAGGGGAGGCCGTCCCTGGTCCCCACCTAGAAAGGAAGGCTATAGGAAGCAACTTATCAAAGGGTCCTGTACAGTTGGCCAGGCCTTCCAGGCATGGCTGGTCATAACAGGGGAACCTGGCGTCCTTTCCTGCCTGTCAGGCACTTGTAGGATTTTGACAGGAAATAGAAGACAGAACAGAAGGACAACTGGAAAGGTTACCACAGTCCAGTCAAAAGGTGGTAGGGCTGTCTAGCAGAGGCAAAGGGAGAGAGGTGAATGGTCCTGGCCTAAGAGGCCCAGGCTCTGGTTTCCTGTGTGGTAGACAGGTCCTGAGGTGGCTACGCTGTTGGCAGAGCCTTCTCCAGCACTCTCCCATCTTTCTCGCAGGGTCCACGCCATTCCCCTACAACCCTTTGATTATGAGGCTACAGGCAGGTGTCATGGCCTCCCCACCCCCCCCTGGCCTCGCGGCAGGCAGCGGGCCCCTAGCTGGTCCCCACCACGCCTGGGACGAGGAGCCCAAGCCACTGCTGTGTTCACAGTACGAGACGCTCTCGGACAGCGAGTGACCACAAGTTGGGGGGGGAGCGGTGCCAGGTCCCTGCACGAGGCAGAAGCAGCCCAGCATGGAGCAGACAGCTGCTGACTCCCGCGACTGAGGAAGGAGCCCCTGAGTCTGCCTGCGCGTCCATCCGTCCGTCCGTCCACTCATCTGTCCATCCAGAGCTGGCATCCTGCCTGTCTAAAGCCTTAACTAAGACTCCCGCCCCGGGCTGGCCCTGCGCAGTGACCTTACACTCAGGGGATGTTTACCTGGTGCTCGAGAGGGGAGTGGACAGGAGGGGAGGACAGCAGGCCGGGAGTGGGGTACAACACTCGTGCATCTGGGGCAGCGGGGCCCAGCACAGGATGACCAGGCACCTCCATGCCACCGCCTCGCCCCTTTTACCACATTTGGAACCAAAGTCTAAGCTGAGCTCGCGGCCCTGCCCCTCCCTCTGCCCCCAGCCCGCTCGTGCTCTGGACAGACAGACGTTCCCAGCTTATCCTGCCCCAACGCTGTCATCGCAGTCCCCAAAGGCCACCCAGCCCACAAGACTGGGAGCCCATCAGACCAGGTGGGTGCACAAGGGGCCAGGCACGGCCTGGGGCATGGATGTTTGCAGGAACTGGACTGTTCCCGGCCTGTCGCTGCGGTGACGGGAGGGAAGGCAGGTGTAGATGGTGTTGGCTTACAGGGTATATTTTTGATACCTTCAATGAGTTAGTTCAGACGTTTCACACAAGGAAGGACTCGCCCGTGTTACTGCCGCTGTGCATTGGTCTCTGCTTACTGTTCCAGAGGCATGTGCCGGCCAAGGCGGTGGCCCCACCGTACACAGGACTGGGGGGGCAGGGGCTCTGGCACACGGCACTGTGCCCTCCCCCCTCCCTTCCTTGGGCAGAATGGACTTGATGCGTATTCTGTGGCCGCTATCTGTGCACGGCGGCATTCTGTCATTTACACATGTTGTTCCAATTAAAAAGCAAATATACTCGAGTTACAAAGTTTCTGCTCTGCTTCTCACTGGGCAGCAGGCAGCAGGCCACCACAAGTCAAGGGGAGTGGTCCTTAAAGTCAGCACTCAGCAGTGAACATTGACCCCCACCAGAGGGCATGTATTCACGAGTAGGGAAGAAGCCAGCAGGTACTTGTGTCGTGGAGAGACATTCACACCTGTGGGGAACCCATTGGTTATTCACACCCATGGTCCTCGTACGGGGGGTGTTCACACTTGTGGGGAAGTCAGTGGATACGTGTATATGGTGACCATGTGGAGGTGCTCACACCCGTGAAGAAGGTCCTGGGCCTGTAACAGGACCTGTACACACCTGTAACAGGAGTGTAGTCGTTGACACTTCTGGTGAAGGGTGCAGAGCATTCTCCTCCACAGTGACAGCGTGCGGTATTTACATGGTGAAGTTAACTGTCTTGTAGTAGGCATCGGGTCCTTGCCTGTGGCTTAGCCTCTAGTGTTCTTGCTTGCGAGTGTAAATATCCAGCTGTCACACCCACAGTGAGGGTGTCCCAGGTGACTAGCTTCTTCCTGTGTGTCAAGTCAGCGGTAAGTATTCCTGGGCCTCACCTGCCTCCTATGACCACACCTACCTCTTTGGGTTTGATTAAAAAAAAAAACAAAAAACAAAACTCAAAAAAGAGCCACGCCGCCACCGTGGTGCCTGTGTTAGTCAGGGTTCTCTAGAGCAGTGGGTCTCAACCTCTCTGGTTCCGTGACCCTCTAACACTCGTGTTGTGGTGACCCCCGACCATAGAATTATTTTTGTTGCTATTTCATAACTAATTTTGCTACTGTTGTGAATTGTAACATAAATATCTGATATGCAGGATAGCTGATATATGTGACCCCTGTGAAAGGGTTGTTCAAGTGTCTAAGGAGTTGCAATCCACAGGTTGAGAACCACTGCTCAGAGGAGTGTGGTGTATGTGTGTGTGTCAGAATTTATTAAGAATAAGCTTTTTAAAATATTTGTTTTATATTTCATGTGTATTAATGTTTGGTCTGTATGTCTATCTGTACCACGTACATGCCTGGTTTCTGCAGAGATCAGACTGGAGACAGATGCTTGAGAGTCACCAATGTGGGTGCTGGGGACTGAATCCTGGGTCGTCTGGAAGAGTACCTGGTGCTCTTAACCACTTAAGCCCCTTGAGTGAGCTTTAAAATAGTTAACAGCAGCCAAACCCCGCCCGAGATGCTGAGAACTTAGCAGGTTATGTGGTCCTGAATGCCCCAGAGTTGTCCCAGAACAGCTTGCCTCTCACTACAGGTCGATGACTCTTAGTCACTTGAGTCCACAAGGCAGAGTGCCTCAGCTGTCCCCGGCTCACCAGGAAAGCTTAGAAATCCTAGTTGTACTGTCAGCCACAGGGTTGGCGGTGGTGTCCACAAGGCAAAGCCACTCTGAGGGAAGGGCGAGGTGAACTCCCTCTTGGGAGGAAACCCTTTTTATCTGGCTGCTGCTTGAAGGTGCCGCCCACAATGGGTGTGCCTTCCTACATCAGAGTTACCGGGACAGCTCTCCAGGTGAGGCCCCCTACTCACCTCATTTGTGACAGGGTGACATTTAAACCAACTGTAATATTGCCTCTCATAGCAGGACTGAGAGGGCTTCCAGCCTTCACATTGAATCAGTTGATCTGCCCCAGCCTGGGGCCTGCGGCCCTCTACATCCCTCTGCTCTTGGTTGTGACACCCCAGCCTGCTGTCCCCAACCTGTCACCTGGCTCCAGAGCTGGCTTGACAGTGGGTCTGCAAAGGCATGGGCTGAACTCACTTGGCCTACCCGCTGCCGGTGACTGGTTTTAGTGCCCTCAGAGGCCAGCCATTCAGAAAAGGGTGTAGGGAGCAACCATGCGGGCCCGTGTCAGAGTCTTCGTCTGGTAGAGTCGTACTCTTCTCTGCCAAGGTGCCTGCCTTGCCCTGATCCTTAGCTCTGAGCCGGGGCAGCCGGGGAGGCTATGACAGAGGGTCCCAAGTCTCCAGAATGAAACCCACCTTGGCTCTGCTGGCAGGTGAGTGGGGGCTGCCGGCTCTGATAAAGGAGAGGGGTTTCATAACTGCGAGTATCCTGGATTGAAGCAGCCATGGGCAGGGTCTGATCATGAAGCCTCAGGGAGTGGAAAGGACTGGGTCCAGTGTAGGTGTGTATGTTGCTCCCCAGCCGCCTGGAATATCTGAGCTAGAGTGTGGAGAGGCATTTGCATCCTCCAGGGACTCCCAAGTTGCCTGTGAACTGTCAGGAGCAGACCTGAAAAAAGAAAGAAGCCTGGAAGCCACCAGGCCGGCCTGGCAGGGCTCAGCCTGCGTCCAGGCTGCAGTACCGAAGCCAGCAGACAGGTGGCGGTATGGGCCTCACCCTGGACACAGCCAGCTCCTCCTAGACAGACAGGTTGCTTCACGGTGTTCCTGGGCTGCCACCGGACTAGAGCCGGTCTGAGCTGAGCTACCCCGTTGTCTCCTCCGGCCCCATCTCTGCCTCTCAGACATGAAACCATGTCTCCCTTGTCTGTTTCTTGAGACCCAGACCATGATACAGAGCTTGTAGTTCAGCCTTGGAAGTGTTTCTCCTGTCCCCTAGCTGTAACCAGCCTGTCCTCGCTCCACCTCTAAAATGGAGGCGCGCGGGACTTCTCTCACCCTCGTCTCCCAGGATGACCCCTGGGCACACCGCCAAGTCCACCCTTCTCTAAGAGCACCCATGCTCTCTCCTCTGGGTCTCTCAATACAGAGAGAGCTAATCCTGCATCAAGGCAGATAGAGCCTGACCCCTTCCCCAAAGGAGAGCTCAGCCCACCGGTCAGATCCGCACTAGGCCTGCCTCTGAAACAACGCAGACCCGGTCAGTCAAGGGGGACTTCCTGGAAGTGGCAGCCTTCAAAAGACAGGCTGTTGGGGACACAGACTGTTCGAGAAAAGCGAGTCAAGGCCTAGCCAGAGACTCTTAAAAGCCAGGGTGGGGACAAGAAATTTGTGAGAAAAGCCTTGGCTGGTTTTCTAAAGTTGGAGCGGTTTGCAAAGAGGAAGAGGAAGGTGGAGAGAGAGAGGTCCAAGGCTAGTGTAGAACACTCTACAAGGTGGCTCAGTGAGGTTCATGGGCAAGGGTTGTGGTAAGAGGCCCTTAAGCGGCCAGTAGAGCTAAGGGGTCTCTCCACCAGCCTGCCTGCCCACCTATAGACCGGCTATGGTAATGGCGGACACCTCAGCTCTTTCCCAGCTGTGGACAAGCTACGTTACAAGATGTACAGGTTGCTAGGAGCTTGAGGGAAGACAGCTGTGTGTGGCCCATGTGGAAGGACACACGTCCCTCATCCTTGGCAGCTCGTCTGGGGATCTGAGACCACGCTCAGTGAAGCTAACATGGCCAACCAAAGAACCTCAAAGACAGATTCTCCAGGCAGCTGTGGGAACCCAGCAGTGGCTTCCATCAGGATCTCCAGTCCCTAGCCCACACCCTTCCTAGGCACTCCCCAGCACCCCCACCGCTCCTTTTGGAGATGCTGTGACTGGTGACAGGGTGAGTGAACAGACCCAGGCTGGGAGACTAAGGTCCTCTGCTGCCCGGTGAGACGGCGAGGTGTCCAGAGGGCCAGGGCACAAGTTTGACTGGTGAGAGGGGAATTCATCACGTTCATTGCAGGCATGAGTACTACAGATTTTTTTTTCCCCCACACATTTTGCAGCATAAAGAAGCATTACCCACAAGCTGAACATGGTGGCGTGTGCCTTTAATCCCAGCACTTGGGTGGCAGAGGTAGATGGATCTCTGTGAATTCAAGGATAGCTTGGTCTACAGAGTGAATTTCAGGACAGCTAAGACTACGTGATAAACCCCATCTCAAAAATAACAAAAAGGCACCTGGGCACCTTGTGATTACTGTCAACTTTGCTACCCTGGGGGAAAGTGCTACTCTGGGAATACTACAGGGTTTTCTCTGCCTGGTACTGGAGGGCCAGGTGAACGGTCATTTAACACCAAGCACCCTAGGGCAGGGCAGCTGGGAACATCGTCCCTGCCTTTGTTCCTTTCTTGTGCGGCTTTCCCAAGCTCTGCACATTGGAGTCGGCAGCCTGGGGACCCTATAACAGGTAAGAGCCCTCACTCAGCCTGGGAAGCCAGTTGTGGCTTAGGACTGTAGATTGGTGCTAGGGCCCTTGGCTAGCACACGTGAGGCTCTTGGGATGAGAGGCGGAGGCTGGCATACACAGAGAACCAATCTCTGGGGCTTCCCTGTTCCCCCAGGAGCAGGGAAGCCAGGCTCCCTCAGCTACTATCGCCAGGTGGGAAGAAAAGAGGGTGTGGGCATATCCGGCTTCCCTCCTCTGCCCCAGTGCCATCTCAGAAACAGGGCATCCTGGCTGTGCGGGTATATTTTATTAAGATAATTCACTAATTTCTCGAGCTGTTCTCTAACCAGGGAGCCCCTCGGATAAGCTAACAGATCGACAGAAATCTTTCAGTCATTTGGCTTCTATTTGCCCCACAAAGAGTGCCCCTTCCCTCTGGGCCACCACGGAGGCAGTAGGCAGGTTTCCAGCTACTGGACAGTTGAGGCAAAGGGACATCGCCACCTCTAAAGTAGGCTCGGGGACTCATTTCAGCCTGGGCACCGTGGGGGCAGCACCAGGTTGTGGGCAAGAGTCGAAGCTGTTGGATCCCATCCTAAGCAAGAACGGGAGGCTAAGAAAAGCAGGCATGGTTTTCTTAGGGTTCTAGTTCTGCTGGAGGTTCAAGTCCAGAGTCAGCCACGGGCAGTTATTGGCAATGTCCCGTCATTAGCTTTGAAGCCTCCCTGGTCACCTGCCAGAGAGCTTTGAGCCTCAAGAGTTCTAAGCTAGTCAGGAATGTGTCTTGTGGGGACACGGGGGGGGGGGGCGCCCTGGAGGGCTGTGCCCAGCACAGCAGGCGATGTGTTCTGGGTACCCCCAACCTTTGCCATCTCAAGGCGACGTAGCTCGGCCCTGCCTCCGCACCTGTGGTTCTCAACTGGGATGGGCCTTTTTAAACGGCCTATTTTGGAAATAAGCCTCTCCAAGAAATGAGGTTGCCAGCCAGACCATGGCTGAATGCCCTGGTCCTGTGGTACCTAGGGCCGTCTTTGCCTCAAGGGCACCCCAGGACATGCTTGGCCCTGGCCTTAAGGCCGTAGAGCCTGGAAGGACTAATGAAAGATGTGTTCACGGCCCGCCTAGCTGGCCATCTTCCCACACTCAGCTCCACCCCTGACACTGGGCTCTTCAGAGTACGTCGGGACGGCTGGAACTGGGTGCGGGCTCCCCGCACCGTCTCAGCTGCAGGCTGGAGGAGTACCAGTGCCGTGGCTGGCCGAGGCTACAGCGCAGGGTGGTGCGGAAGGAGCTGCGGGCCAGTTTGGGGAAGATGATGGCGGTGCTTCCGAAGCGCAGGGCCCGTGGGCGAGGCTCCAGGGTCAGTTGGCTGCGGTAGCTCCGCCATGTGCAGTTGGGCCCTGCCACTATGGTCTCGCTGTAGGCCGTGACCGTGGGCACCGGAGCATAGAAGATCTTGTCGCGGAAGTATCTCTCTGAGGCGTAGGTGACCTCAGAGTTGCAGCTGGGGAGGATGGTAATGAAAGGGATGAGTTACCCACCACCCTCAGTAGCTAGCCTTACCCAGAACCCCCTTCTTGACCTTAACTGTGAAGGGTGAAAGGTGAAGGGTCAAAATCTCAGCGGGAAGATGAGAGAGTGACTAGCAGCACAGACAGCTGGACCCTAAATTGGGGGGGTGGGGGGGAGATAAGAAAGGATAGATTGGAATGATAGGTTCTATCTGGGTGGTGGCTTTGTGGCAGTGGATTGTGACCATAGTGGAATACGTGTGATATTGGAGCATATTTCAGTATTCGGGGACCAACAATGTCAAAGGTCACGTGGGAGAGCAGAGCGAGTGCGCCCCTTAAAGTCTACTCCCAACTTTGCCATAAGAAAACCTATCGAAAGTCCCCACAGCCCCTCCTGGTGGGTGGTTCCCCCTTCAAAGGGACCAGTCAGTGACATCAATGCCACTTCCATGGTTTCCGGTTTGATACCAAGCAGAGGACGCAGCACCAGGGGGTTATGGGGTTGTTGAGACCCCGGCTGGCTGGCTGCACACAGCCAGACATGACCCTGCCCACTCCAGCTAGGTGGGTTGTCCCACTCCAGACACAACTCTGCCCCACTCCAGCTAGGTGGGCTGTCCCACTCCAGACACGACCCCGCCCCCTCCAGCTAGGTGGGCTGTCCCACTCCAGACACGACCCCGCCCCCTCCAGCTAGGTGGGCTGTCCCACTCCAGACACGACTCCGCCCCACTCCAGCTAGGTGGGCTGTCCCACTCCAGACACGACCCCGCCCCCTCCAGCTAGGTGGGCTGTCCCACACCGGGCACCCAGCTCCGCAGGATGTTCCCCGAGCTGGGACCCACCCTCCTCACTCTTGGCCTACTCACCGGATCTCATGTGCAGGCTCTGGGTCCACCTCGATGCTCTCCCCGAAGAACACGGGCAGCAGCCGGGACCTCATCTCCAGGGCTGGGGGATTTTGGAAGAGGGAAGTGGCCTAGGAGGAGAAATGGCAGAGAGGAGGGGATCTCTATTTGTATACTACCCACAGTACTGAGGATGGGGTGGGGGTGCCACGACTGTCTCCATACACTCTCCATACACCAGCACCCTAGGTGGGATTAATGTGTAGTGCCTGAGTCAGGCGGAGGCACCTATCTCCCACGGTACCCCATGCGGCCTCAGGATCGAGAGACACCAGCACCGATCTAGGCCACAAAGCTCCCAGATGCGGTGCTTATGGAAATAATACTAGGTAAGTCTGCTCATTAGACCCTGGGCACAGCACTAGGTCCCATGTAGTCTTGGAGGAGGAAGGGTGTGAATGCGGATTAAGGCTTTAGATGTAGGCATTTGGATGCATAGCCCCAGCCCGCCGCCCCTCTGGTTCATCTGGAATGAAAAAACAAAAATGACTCACAGGCTCAATGTCTTAGCTCAGATGTTAGAATGCTTGCCCACCGTGCATGGGTTCTACTTCCAGAACCCCTCAAACGGGGACCTGCGATCCTAGCAGGCGGAAGGTGCGATCAGAAGGACCAGAATTCAAGGGCATCTTCAGATGCATAGAGAGTTCAAGGCCACCCTGGGCTACATGAGAACCTCAAGACAGACCAAGAGGTTTAAAAAAAAAGGGGGGGGGGACCCAACACTCTTGAGGCTGCTTCCTGGGCCCTGACCAGCCCTCAGCAGCCTCATTTCAGCCCGCTGCTGTGTAGGACTGCCAGTCAAAGCCCAATTCACGTGGAGGGAGCCAGCTCTCCAAAGGGCGCCACTGGAAAAAAAGTTCAACCGTCCACAGGGAGGCTACAGGCCCCGAGAGACAGGATAGAGCCCAGGTGTCCGCTGGGTTAAGGCCTGAGGCAGGGCGGCTAGACACGTCCTGTAGGATTCCAGGGCTAGATCCCAAGGGAAGCCAGTGGCAGCCACTAACTAATCCCTGGGAGAAGGTTATTTTGAGGCGAAGGGGTATTTTGAGAACGGCTCGCCCTGCAGCCTGTAGAGCTGGCTGTCTTTCAGAGCCCATGGGAAAAGCTCAACTGCATTGGCTAAGAAACAGTACCCCCCACCCAGAGGTTGGGGTATAGTTCCACAGTGTCTATGGGGGTGGGGCACTATCACCCAGGCGACATGCAGGGTGGGCACAGAGCCCCAGGCTCTGTCTACACTGGAGTCTTGACCTCGAAGCCTCTGCCTCACTGGGCCTCCCAAAGGCACAGAAAACCCCAGACGGGCGGCCACCCAGGGTTTAGGAGCCCTGTTTTAAGTCGAAAGAGATCCTCCAAGGGGCTGCAGGATGGTTCAGTGGTTAAGAACACTTACTGATTTTGCAGAGGACCCAGGTTCGGTTCCCAGCATCCATGTGGTAGCTCACAAATGCCTAACTCAGGTTCCAGAGGACTGGTGCTCCCTGCTGGTCTCAGTGGGCACCGGGCATGGACATGGTACACACATATACACATAAGGTGAACTCTGAGAGCTCCAGCTGTGGATGGCAGGGCATCTGTGACCCCAAGTGTGCCAACTGCAGTGGGATCCACACTGGGGGCTGGAGGATGTCCAGTTCCCAGGGATGTCATTGTCCCCCTTGCAGCTCTGGGACACCAGGATAGAGGGGACACCAATCCTAATGAACCCCCCCCCCCAGCTGGCCCTGACCCCAGCCTTGCCCTTTCCTGAGTGCAGAGAACCATGGGCAACTGACTAATTCCTGGTCAGATAGGGGTGAGGTTGGGACCAGAGACGGCCCCACCCAGGGGTGAGCTGGCCTAGCTGAACCAAAACACAGAGCAGGTACAGCCACGGGGCCAAAGTAGTGCCAGAGCCCATGGAAATCATTAGACCAATAAGCCCCTATCTGTGAAGGAGGGGAGCACCCCCATGGACTGCCGCTAAGGGACCCCTGCCGCCCTCACTCCCATCCCCACACACATTGCTACATGGAGACTTTGCAAGGGGTCAAAGACACCCTTGGCAACTTCTGGTTTGTTTTCAATGAAGTCTCTCGTTCTATAGACCAGGCTGGCCCGGAACTCCCAGCTGTCCTCCTGCCTCGCCTTCCCAAGTGCTGGAATTAAACCCTGGTTGTCTTTAGCTGCATTTTGAATATGTTTGTGACAGGCTTGGGCTAAGTCTACCTCAGCCCAGGAGGAAAAGCAGCAAGGAGAGGTCATAACAGCCCTCATTCCTGTCCTCCCTGCGGGAGGCAGGGGCTCTTAATGGTCACAGCCAGGGACCTCAGAAACAGCCACAGAGCAGCACAATTGGAAGGACGGAGAGGCCACCACGATGGGTCCCCACAGCAAGCCAGAAAGACTGGAGATACTGACTGTCCCCACAGGGATAGTTGAGTCCCAAACCCCCTGCTCTGGCTCAAGCAGCCATGGGGTCTCTACAGGTGTGAGGTCGCCACTGTTTGACTAGTGTCCTTAGAAACAGGGACATCAGAACAGAGTCGGATGAAAGTGGAGGCAGATATTGCTACTGTTATCTCAGCACGCCACAGAGTACCCCAATGCCACAGCCAAGGGCTCCCACCAAAAGACACACCTTGCCACCAAAAACCACAGATTGGTCACTGGATATTACGGATTACCGCCGGAAGCCAGGGATGGTCTTCTCCAGTCACGGAGGGAGCTCTACTCTGGCCTTGATTCTGGTCGTATGGTCCCCAGACCTACGAGAGAGTGGCCTCTGTTCTAAGCCACCCTATTTGTGGCACCTTAGAGGCAGCCATTCCAACAGGTCCCATCTGGGGTGCTTTCCCCCAGAAGGTGGCTGCTTGTGGGGTCCCCAGACACCCGTCAGGGTGTGGCCTGTCTGTTCTTCATACTGACTCTCCAGGTGAGGCTCTTCCCAGCAGATGGCCCTAACCATGGGGCTCCGGGCTGTGGAGACCAAGCCACCGCTGGGGTTAAACAGGCCTGGCTGGAAGGAGGTCCTGCCTGCCTCCCTGACTTCCTCTGCAAACAGACTCCTCCACCCACCCCACATACTGGCTCCGTTCCACGGGAGTCCACAGACACACCTCGCCCTGGCCAGGGGTCTACTGAGCCCTGTCCTGCATGCCTGTCCACTGTGCATTCCATCTATATGCCTGTGCGTTTTTCCTTCAATCTGTCCGTCTATCCACTGTCTGTCCGTCCGTCCTTCCTGACTCCAGGCACCAGCCCTCGTAGAAAGTTACCTGGCACCAGCCAGGTATGCCTGGCTTACTGTAAAAGGGGTTGTTGGGTCCCTCCTCGCCCTCTCACTCTCTGCCCCTTCTCCAGCCCTAAATAAACTCTATTCTACACTATATCCATCATATGGCTGGTAGCTCAAGGGAAGGGATGCCTCAGACCAGGCCCACAGAGGCACCCCTCCCACCTCACCATCGCGCCAAACATATCCTTGGCTCTTTTTTTATAAAACACATCAGAAAGCCCCCCAAAGTAGTCATAGCCGCCATGCCACTCCCTCTCTGTTTGGACCAGGGCCCAGCTCTGCACCCACCTGAGGGAAGGAGGCAGCCCCTCCTGATAGTCCAGGGTGTCATCAGAAGCACGCTACCCTGTACGGAAGCCAGGCTGTCTTCTTAGGAATCAACCAGCAGAACCTGGAGAGGCGGAGCCTAACCCACTCTGCTTCTTGTCAGCCCCTGTCACTCAACAGTGAGCCCCGCCTCCACACACACACACACACACACACACACACACACACACACACACACACACAGCGGGCTGTGGTCTAAACAAATACCCAGAGAGCTGCCCCTGTCAGATCCCAAAGTCCCCTGTAGTCCCCTGTGGGCCATAAAATTAGATGAGAAGGGGTGCTGGGAGCACGGGTGGGGTGGGGGGGACGGGGGCGGTGCCCAAACTGCTTGTCAAGTGTTGGGAGCCTGTTTCTGACACAGACCTGTTCTCGGTCAGCAGGACCTGGCTCCGCGCCATGCCTGCCCCACACACCACAGCTCTGGGATGGAAATATGGGGGGGTGGGGGGGGGCACCTGATGTTTACCATCTGGCACAGAAGTCCAGCTTGGGAGCCCAGGGTGGCAGAGGCACGGTCAGTCTGCTTTCGTCTCAGTCCTGCCTGGACGGCTGAGCATTCTTGGGGTGAAGGTAGCAGGCAAACAGCCCCCATCCCAGCCAATACATCTTGCTCTCCTGGGGCCACGTGGGAGGGCAACACACACACACACACACACACACACACACACACACGCACGGCTACTTTGCTCCCCACATAAGCACTTTCCAGTTACATCTCTGAAAGAGGATTTCTAATTTGGGGGGTCCTGGGAGCTCAGGATACTGTTTTTGTTTTGTTTTTTTGTTTTGTTTTGTTTTTTAAAATCTATGTTTCAAAAAACAAAAACAAGGCATTAGTTTCCAGCCTCTGCTTAGCCTAGCAGAGCCTGGCCCAGATTCTCCTCCTCTTCTCTAGGCTCTGCCACAGGACATTGGCATGTGCTATCCTTGTAGACTGAGGCACGTTTTAGCCCCAAACTCCCTGGTTTACTCTGGGTTTCTGAGGCATCGTTCCATGACTGTTGATAGCAATCTACGTACATGGTAGTCAATCTACATCCCCGGCTCTGTCACACGGCGAAGGTGACTGTAACTCCCCACTAGTATGACGCTTCTATGTGAGGACACCAGGGGACACCCGACCACCTTCCTACAGCTTCCTCCAAGCTGAAGGAAGGCTTCAGCTTGAAACTGGCTCCCCAAGATGTGGGCAGCCTTCTTTTATCCCACACGGTAGACCAACCAGTTGATTAGCTATTTGTCAGCCTGCCTATACCTAGGCCTCAGAGTTAGGGCCTTGGAGGGGAACAGGATGCTTGCACTTAGACCATAGAGTAAGGAAGGAATGGAACTTAAGAAGGCAGGGACCCAGCTGGGCAGTGGTGGCGCACGCCTTTAATCCCAGCACTTGGGAGGCCAAGGCAGGCGGATCACTGAGTTTGAGGCCAGCCTGGTCTACAGAGTAAGTTTCAATACAGCCAAGGCTATACAGAGAAACCCCGTCTCAAAATAAATGACTAAATAAATAAAAGGTGGGGACCCTAGTGGGTGGTAACTGGTAGATAAGTAAGTGGGCGGGGCCCCCAAACCTGAGGAGAGGTTGCCATGGCTACTGCCTCCTTGATGAAGAGCAGCACCTGGACCGTATATACAGCTTCACATTTAATTTTTCTGTTTAAATAATCAAAAGGCCGTTACCTCGCCACACAGTGAAAACCAGGGCAGATTTAAATGGACCCTGGAGTCAGGTTCCCTGGTTCTGTTCTGCTGGGCAGCTTTGGACAACTTCCTAACCATCTCTGTGCCTCAACACAGAAGTGGGGAGAGCCCTGTCCCTGGCTTGAGGGAAGGGCCATCTACCAGGTGGTGTTGAGTATGGCCCCGGGGCTTCCCTGCCCAGACAAAGTCACAGACCGGGGCAGTATAGCTGCGTGCGTAGCTGGTGCCTACTTAGCCGTGCAAGGAAACACTAACAGCGGCAGAGCCAGGCTAGTGAGCTGTTCTCACGGCTGCCTCTGGCTGGCCCAGAAGGCGTGGGAAGCGTCCAGGATGCCCTGCAGAAGGAGGCTTCTGGGTCACACGGAATTGGAGGGACCTCTCCCTGGTACCTTCTTTCTGTCCCCCAAAACATTCCCTGGAATTTCTGCGCGTGCACACACACACACACACTGGTACCAGGTGATCCTCCGCTGTAGGAGTGCTGGCCTATCGAGGCTCCAAATCTCCCCCCCCCGCCACCCCCACCCCACCCCCCACCCCGAGAACGGCATAGCTCGATTATATTACCTTCTAAAGTCCTTGAGCTCTCTACCCACCCTCCCCAAAGAAACAGAAGTTCAATTCAAGACGGGCTTCAAACTTCTGGCGTACATGCTTGAGTCACCTGGGGAGATTTAAAGAAAAGTTCTGACGACCAAACTGTGCCCTGGATCGAGTCGATGCCTGGCCAAGGACAGGGGCTGGACGTTGCCTGGAGCTTCAAACGCTTCCAGCGCCCTGCACACCTTGGCGGGAGAGTCCTTAACACACCCAGAGGAGGCCATCAAGCCACAGGGTTTGGGGACATGCCACGGGGCTCGTGTATAACCTCTGCTCTGTTCAGCCAGTCCTTCCTTCAAGTTGTTCCCTCTGCACCCATCGCCAGGGCAACCTGGACAAAACGTGTCCAACCCCTAGAGTCCCAGCTCTGGGGACAGTTCCACTTCTACACCCAAGAGACAAAGTCCCAGGGAGGCTTTCAACAGGAGCTGCGTTTTCAAAACTGTCTCCATTTAGCAGTCCTGGGAGGTCAACAAGGTAGGAGGCCGACAGCAGCGACCGAACCCCCCACGGACACATAGCCACAACAGCCCCCCCCCCCCGTAAGTCAGTAGACTTTGGGGCATCAGGATACTACTCTGTACTCCTGCCTGCCAGCCATCACCCCGAAACTCCCAGCCTGCAGGTCCTGGTGAGCCTGGTGGAACTAACTCCCTGTCTGCCTCAGAAGGGACGAAACCATGCTGGCTTCTGCACGGCCCTCCCACTGCCGGATCCCCAAGTCTTACCGCTGGAGTTTCAGGGGTGGCACGGGTGTCCAGGGTGCCCGGCGACAGGGCGTAGAAGGGCGGGCTAGGACTGGGACTGGGGGGCAGTCCCGAGTCGGGACTGTCCAGCAAGCCGTCGCGGCTCTGCTCCCGCGTGTCCCCCATGGCCTGCAGATGCAGGTGACCCACCATGACTGGCGGGCGCGGGGCTCGGGCCCCAGCAGCTCGGGTCCCCGCCACCACTGGGCCAGAGGAGAGAGACGAGGAGGCTCCGGCCTGCCGCCCCGGCTGAGACCCGCTCCCGATGCAAACGCCGAGAGCCGCCAGCTGAGCCTCCTTTCCCAGGCGCCGCCCCCTCCCCGCCCTCCTCCGCCCGCGCCTCGCGCTCCCGCCCCCGGCCACCCACTGGGCCAGGGCCGGGTGAGGACTGCAAAGTCTCCGGCCTGCAAAAGCCACTGCCCCCCACCCTCGGTGGCGCTGACTTGGGTCCGCAGCCACCTCAGCAAGGACTCTCAGCCCTCAGCCGGGCCATTGCGGGTTGGCTTGGGTCACCAAGAAAAGCACCTTCAGCAACCTGGACTGGGGGAAACTGAGGCACAGAGATGGTTAGGAAGTTGCCCACAAGTGGGGAGGGGAGGGGAGCAGGGGCACTTCCGGTAGCCCCCAACACCTACTATTGTAGGGGGTTTTCCCTTGCGGTGACTCCCAACCATAAAATTATTCTTGCCCGCTATTTCATAAGCGTAATTTTGCGACCGGTATGAACCAGAATGTAAAGACCTGTGGTTTCTGATGGTCTTAGGTGACCCCTGGGAAAAAAAGGTTGTTCGATCTCCCACAAGGGAGGGGGGTCGCGACCCACCGGTTGAGAGCCACTGTTCTAAAAGGTCTGCCTCGCAGACAGGGATCCGCCCACCCTGTCTCACCGGATCAGAACACAAGGTTCCCCATCCTGCCCGCTTTCCTGGCAGGGACTGAAGGGCGGCGTCCCACCCACCATCTGCCTCCAGCCTTGCATCTGGACACAGAGGCCCAGACACCTGCAGATTGCTTACAAAGATGTCAGGACGGCAGATAGCAAAGGAGAAGAGTGTCCCCTGCTAGTCCATCTACCCCATGTCTGCTGGGAGGGACCCCAGCTTCAGAGTGGCCCCTAGAGGTGCATCCTTCTCTGGAGGTTGGCCAAGCCCTCTGGCCCCCTGGGTGTGCCTAGACTTGGACACAGGTGAAATCACCTGGCCTGCCCTCAGAACCACCCTGTGGGAAGGGGAGATACATCACCCAAGACAGGCCAGGGCTCAGCAAAGATGCCACCAGTGGGAAAAAAAGCAGAAGCCGCTGTGCCAGTCAATCAGGGAGGGCCTCTAAGAGGAAGCGACCCTAGAACAAAATTACAGGTCGAGGGAATAGCAGGGTACAAGGCCCTATGGCAGAAGAGGGCAAGGTGGCCCCCCGAGGCTGTCACAACGGAGTGGCAGGCTGAGCCCTGTTATTAGAAAAGCACATGGCCCATATCTGACACTTAGCAATGATCTTGGGGCTTTGGCTGCCTGAAGGGAACCCACAAGAAACTTCACCCAGGGCCCACTAACTAGAAATGGCTGCTGTCTTTCACAGAATAAAGTTGGTGGCAGTCCCCTCTGGGATGTGAAGGACAGTATGGCCTTCCCCAGTGCTGGGTGCTAGAGCCTACTGGATACCACGTACTCTCTAGAAAAAGCCCTAACCTCTTAAACTTTCAACAGCCCCCAGAGAACCTTCTGGAAGCCACCGAAGGTGACTTGAGAATGAGTTAAGGGCTGGGACTTACAGTGCAGGGTGAGTCGGGCAGTGGTGGCGCACACCTTTAATCCCAGCCCTCAGGAGGCAAAGGCAGGCGGATCTCTGAGTTCGAGGCCAGTCTGGTCTACAGAGTGAGTTCCAGGACAGTTGTGCCTACACAGAGGAACCCTGTCTTGAAAGAGCAAAAACAGAGAACGTGCAGGGTGCCTTGGCTCAATTTCAGACTTTGATGTCAGTATCTGAGCTGTTAAGAGCAAGTATTACTCTTGCAAGAGGATCAGGGTTCAAATCCTACCACCCCTAATGGGCTGCTTACAATCACCTGTAACTCCAGACTGATGCCCTCTTCTGGCCTCTACAGGTAACCGCACTCAATGCACATAAACCTAAGGGGTAGATACACACGGTACACAAGATTCAAAATAAAACCTTATTTAAAAAAAACCGTTTGAAGTCTTGACTTTTAAACATGACAAGAACCCCCAGAGCTCCCAGGGGCTAAACCACCAACCAAAGAGTACACACGGAGGGACCCATGGCTCCAGCTACATATGTAGCAGAGGATGGCCTGTTCAGACATCAATGAGAGAGGCCATTGGTCCTGTGAAGGCTCGATGCCCCAGTGGAGGGGAATGCCAGGTCAGGAAAGGGGGAGGGGGAGGGTTGGTAAGCAGGGGAGGGGGGATGGGATAGGGGGTTTTTGGAGGGGTAATGAGGAAAGGGGATACCATTCGAAATGTAAATAAAGCAAATGTCTAATAAAATAAAAAAATAAAAACCATGACAAGAAAGTCTGTCTTGATTTCTTTGATGCAGGCCTGGGCCCTCCGCTCTTACAGTCCTGACCAGAGCTCCATTTACTCTGAACAGAGACACTCCTATATCAGCAGCTCCTTTAGGTCGATGCTGGCTGACTTCTGGACATTTCCCTATACCAGTACACAGCTTCCTCTGGAAGGAACCAAACTATACTGGGCAACATAGAAGGCACATGGACACCAATGGACAGGGTGAAAAAAAACCCAGTCTTATTTCAAATGTCAAATACCAAGCGAACGCCCACACAGGTGACTGCAGTCGTGACTTCTGACCTATAGGGATCTGCAGCCACGGGCCCCGGGCTGCAGTCCACTGAAAGGCAGTACTGTCATGTTTGATGCCTCCCGAGGCCAGATGGCCTAGAGACAGAGGTCAGAGGTCAGAAAAGGGCATAAAGCCTCTATAGATGTGAGCCGGGCTGGCTGCAGGCAGATGCCAAGGATCTTAAGAAGGAGGTGCTGGAAATGGGGTCTGTTAGGATCTGAGCACCCCATCTAAGCAGTGCTACAGAAAGGGCTGCACCAGGCCAATGCTGGCTACGCTCCGAGTTCTAGACCTCAAGGTTCTTTTTTTTAAAGATTTATTTATTTATTATATGTAAGTACACTGTAGCTGTCTTCAGACACCCCAGAAGAGGACATCAGATCCCATTACAGATGGTTGTGAGCCACCATGTGGTTGCTGGGATTTGAACTCAGGACCTTTGGAAGAATAGTCGGTGCTCTTAACTACTGAGCCATCTCTCCAGCTCTGACCCACCTCAAGGTTCTGAAGTAGGGGAATTTGGAGCAAGAAAGTGACAGGGGACACAAATATGTCACAGAAAGAGTAAGTGACGTGGTCCTGACATGCACCTGTCTCAGGCTTGGGAGAAGGAGCCATCTATCCTGTGCACGTGTACACACACACACACACACACACACACACACACACCTCTGAGAGAATTGTGTGGAGTGTTTCCCTGGATGCTTTGCAGGGAGAACACATCACTGCTAGAGGAAAAGGCCACATGGGTAGGATGTGAACACAAATGGCCTTCCCCGGGGAGCCGCCAGCCACTTAGTCCAAGCGCCTGTAAGCTAACCCTCCCTAGAGCAGGGCTGGGCCCTCACAGACTCCTCACAAAGGCACACACAATGACTGAACTTAGCGCCTGCAAACTAGCCTGACACTCAAGGCGAGTACTTTTTTTCTCTCCTCCATTGTTAAATAGACAGGGAGTCATGGAGGCTCAGAGAGGTCACCTGACTTGCCTGAGCTCACACAGCTATGGAAGCCTGCTCTGACGGATGTCGGGGATGTAGGCTGTCACTGGACCCCAGAGGGTCGTGAAACTCGTAAGGCAGAAACGTTAGCATCCCGTGGCCTTCAGAGAAAGCTCCGGCGCTAACAGGCTTGGGAAGAGGCTGTGCCAAAGAGGCCAAGCTTAGCGTGAGCTAAGAGCAGGGACCTGTGAGGGTGCACAACACTGGGCACCCTGTTCACACACACCGATCCACACATCTGTGTCCTGTTTTGACTCCACATTCCAGGAGGGTCCTGGTGCCCCGCCCACCGCCCCCGACACACACACACCTTCCATGCACAGTCCCTGGGTGCTCTCTCAAACAGGTTCCTCCTCAGCTCTTCTACCCACCCAATCTGAAAAGATCGGCCCACACCGAGAGCTGTGTCTCCATGGGAGAGGAGATGCTGAACACTCAGAGGGGGGCTGCCGGGCCTCAATTCACACGGCGTGACCAAGGGGTCGTTCCCGGAGCAGACTCTGTGGGCTAATGCTAGGGTGTCCCTGGGGACACAGGGAGCCGCGCGCAGAGAAGTGCCATCATTCCTAGGGTGGGCCAGGGAGACGTGGCTCAAGCTTTAGGAGGTAAACGTGTTTCTTCTATCAGATTCCAAAAAGGGGCTGTCTCAGTTAGGCTGCAAAGAAACACCATGACCAAAAGCAAGTGGAGGAGGAAAGGGTTTCCCTGGCGGCTCAGCCTGCTTCCTTCTAGAACCCAGGACCACCAGCCCAGGGATGTCACAACCTACGATAGGCTGGGCCCTTCCCTGTCAATCACTAAGTAAGAAAATATATTACAGCTGGATCCTATGGAGGCATTTTTCTCTATTGACAGTCCCTCCTCCTTTCAGGTAACTAACTCTAGCATGTGCCAAGTTGACATAAAACCAGCCAGTGCAGGGGCCTTTGCAGACATGCAGCCCTGGGTGGGTTGGTGAGGCCCTCCTTCCCACCAAAACCCTACCCCAAACTCCCAAGCTGTTTGTCCGTCGTTAGAAAGGGTCTCCTTACACACACATATACAAACAAACCCTCTCACACACATGTACACACAAACACACTGTACCAACACACCTGAACCCACACACGTGCACACACCCACTCACATGGCCGTTCACACCATTCTAGTTTGGGCTCCTGTTGTTGTGATAAAACACTGACTAAAACCAACCCCGGCAAGGGTTTATACAGCTCACAGCTTCTAGTCTATGATCGATCTATCGAGGAGAAACCAGGGCAGGACCTCAAGGCAGGAACCTGGAGGCAGGAACTGAAGCCGAGGCCATGGAGGGATGTGGCTTACTGACTTGGGTTTCCCTGGCTTGCTCAATCTGCTTTCTTATAGCACCCAGGACCGCCTGCCCAGGTGACCGCCAGCCCTACATTCCCAGTGGGCTGGCCCCTCCCACATCAATCACTAATCAAGAAAATGTCTCACAGACATGCCGGCAGGCCAATCTGATGGAGGTGGTTCTTTGTTGAGGCTCCCTCTTTCCAGGTGACTCTAGTTTGTCAAGTTGACAATATAATATAATATAATATATATTATATTATAACATATAATATATATGTGTGTATATATATATATAATGTGTATATGTATACATACGTGTATACACACATATAGCATGAGTGGAGAGAAAAGGACAGAGGAAGGACCAAGAGTGGCCTTTTCTCTGAGTAGCTGATGCTGTCTTGTCTGTCCTTGGGGACGCTGACCAGAAAACGTCACTGAAGCCGGGCATCTCACAGCTGTGGCATTCCAGACTGGGTGTCTCAGCAGGCCCTCTTCCTGGCCCATCCCTCCTACCTCAGGGATCAGAGTCTTCGCTGGAGCCTAGCCCTGCCTGAGAGACTCTCCCTCAGTGCCTGACTTAGGGTCCAGCCTGAGCCACCGATGTCCCCGCCTGGCCACTGATGCTATCCTATGGGCCTCTGTCAGAGCCCGCTCAGTTCTCACTCCCAGCCCAGTGAGAGTGAGGTGACCGGGCAGCTCAGGCCCCAGGGCTTCATACAAAATTACAAGACAGCCACGGGGGGGTGGTGCTGGCAGAGCCTGGCACTGTCCTGGGCCTCACTTCCCACTCTGGGAGGCTCCTCCTGGCTGTGGACTTGCTGCTTCACACCTCGGGCTTCAAGGAGCTGCCGGTGAAAAGGTCCTTTCTCCGCTGTCCCCCCAGTTCCCATAAACAGAAGCCTATTTATGTTCTGAGAGCAATTAAAGAATCCTGGCGGGATGCAGTCAACGGAGAGGGTCATTAAAACACAGAACACCCTGCAAGCCAGGTGTGGCCACCAGCCAACCCAGGGTTCCTCAAGTAGCCAGAGGCCCTGTTTTTTTGTTTTGGAAAGTAGAAAGAGTCCTGTACTGAAAGCCCAAACCTGAAGCCCTTCCCCTGTTCCAGCCCTCGGGTGTGAGTGTATATACACAATGGGGCATATCTTATGTCCAGTGTGCAAAGGAGGCGTCTCACTGTCCAATCAGCAGAGTCATTTCAAAGTCAATGCATGCTTGCTGGACCCTCAGGCCTGCTTGGGCAGGCCTGTCCAGGGACAAAGATGATCTGTCTGGTTCCAGAGCCCTGAAGGAGAGGGGTCCATGTTGGGAGTAAGGTTGCGTCATTTCTATTCCTATCAGATCACCCCAGCTTCCCCAGTAATGCTGTTCAAAGCAGCTTTTCTTTCTTACCCAAAGCTCAAAGGACACGGAATCGTCCCCTCTGGGGACAGCTCCCCATGGGACCTGTGTGTCTCTGCAGTTTGCTCTGGGACCCAGCAGCACTTAGCTCCTCTCAGCGTGGCACTGTGCTTATCTCAAGAGCAGCTTTGAGAGGCAGAGACCGTAGTGTGGCATCCGAGGGCACGCTGACGCTGCGGGCTATGGCAAGTCTTGTGTGGAGAAGTCTTGTGCCGGAGCCAGACACGGTGGCGCATGCTGTCGCTGGGAAGTAGGAACGGGAGGATTAGAAGTTCGAGGTCATCCTTGGCTACACAGGGAGGGTCAGGTAAGCCTGGACCACGTGACCTTGGAGGAGCCCGTGGGTGGGGCATGGGGGAGGGCAGCACTCTTTGTCATTCCAGACACCAAGAAGAGATCTCCCGGCTACCGTCCCCTCAAATGGTGGTATGTGCGCCTGACAGTCCAGGCTATGCAGTCTCCTAGTTGAAAGGACAGACAGAGGGCTGTGTGTAGGGAGCTGACGGGCGCCATGCCCAGGCAACAGGAAAGGCAGAGTTGGGATGCCAGGTACTCTGTGGGGCTGGGCAGGGCAGCTAGGGCTCTGAGGAGCTGAGGCAGAGCAGAGGGCCTCCCTCCTGGGGGAGTTGTTGTTTGACATGGCTTCTATCAACAAGTGAGGCCAGGCCAGAGCTGGTCTCTAGTCCTGGGCTCTGTGCAGACAAGGAGAAAAGAATTATCTTCTAAAAGATAATTTCATAGTTACAAACACCTCAAATAACCTGGAGCAGGCACACGGGCTGGGGTGGGGACCAAGATGGGGTGGGGCACTCAAGGGAGTTCCTTCAGCAGGGACAAAGACCCCCCAAGGCACACACTGCATTTTTGTTTGCTTGCTTTGGGTTTGTTGTTTGTTTTGAGATAAGGTCCCTGGTTATCCTAGAACTTGTTATGTAGACCAGGCTGGCCTTGAACTCAGAAATCCACCTGCCTCTGCCTCCCAAGTGCTGGGATTAAAGGCGTACGTCACCTCTGCCCAGTTTTTTTTTTTTTAAACCTCTGCCCAGTTTTTTTTAAGAGTTCATTTGTTTGTTTGCTTGCTTGTTTATTGACAAGGTCTCACCATGTAGCTCAGGCTAGCCTTCTACTTGTTCCCTCCCTGTGTCAATCTTCCAGCCATTGGGATTCCAGGTCTGGCTGTGGTACACCCTTTACCTGAGGAAGCACATGAAGTAAGTCAGAGAGTGAAGAGACAAGGAGGAACGGAGAAGATCAAGAGATAAAGGACTCCAGCGGGACAGCGGTGAGTGCTCCAGTGGGGAGCACTGCAGCAAAAGAAAGAAGAGAGTCCTAGAAATCAGGGAAGGCAGCTGTGCTAACAACAGGACAGTGGGAAGTAGGGAGGTGAGGGCAGCTGGGCAGGCCCATGAGTGTCCGGGGTCCAGTGGCTCTGCTGTCCTCACATGCATGGCCAGGCCTGGCACTCCTGCTCACCCTGTCTATCTTTGCTTTCTGTTTCCCCAGGTGGGTCGGAACATTGCAAAGGCACAGAGTGGCTTCCATAGAGCACTTCCTGAGTGGACAGGGTGGGCCCACTCAGATTGTTCACAAGGATGGGCGGGTGGGTAAGGGAAGTGAGTGGATGAGTACATGGGTAGGTGGGTGGGTGGATGTATGGGTAAAGGAGTGGATAGGTGGATGGATGGATAGGTAGATGAGTGGATGATGGATGAATAGGTGGGTGGGTGGGTGGATGGTAGGATGGATGGATGAGTGGATAGGTGGGTGGGTGGGTGGATGATGGATGGATAAATGGGTGGGTGGGTGGATGGATGGATAGAAGGATGGATAGTTGGGTGGGTAGGTAGATGAATAGATGGGTAAAGTGAGTAGGCAGATGGATGGATGGATAGATGGATGGATGGATGGATGGATGAATGGATGGATGGATGGATGGATAGGTAGGTGGATGGATAGATGGATGGATGGATAGAAGGATGGATAGTTGGGTGGGTAGATAGATGAATAGATGGGTAAAGTGAGTAGGCAGATGGATGGATGGATAGATGGATGGATGGATGGATGGATGGATGGATGGATGGATGGATGAGTGGATGATGAGGTGGGTGGATAGGTAGATTTGTGGGTGGATGAATAGATGGGTGGGTAGATGAGTGGATGGATGGGCTCATAAACGGGTGAATGGACAGATGGATGGAGTACATATGACTAGATGGAGTCTCCAACTCACCAAGCTGTTGACAGTGGGCAGCTCTGAAGGGAGAGGAAGGGTCTGGCAGGGAGTTTTAGTTCACACCCAACACAGCGGCAGGCAGCTGAGCAGCCCTGATCAACTAAAGGTTTTGCAGGTCCCTGGTTCAAAAACAACTTTGTCCCCACCCCCACCCCCCAAGAGCTTCTTCCCTGGCTCCAAGTACTTCTGTCAGCACTTGGAGGTTCCAAGCTCAGGGGTGATTTCCTGGGGGCCAGAGACTTCTATTCCACTCCCGTCCCCCATGTCATGCCATGGAGACCTTGGAGCTGCCCCATTCCAGCTCCGAGGATTTAAAGATGCAGCATCTTGCCAGAGGGACACCCTCTTTGGGAGGTAAACCTACAGCTTGACCTTGGAGGAGTTCAGCCAGAGTGGATACTGCTTTCTTCTGGAAGGTTCTCTGGCTGCTGTTTACCCCGTCTCCTGGCTTTCCTCCCTAGCTTTTCGTGATGTTTTTCTGGCTTACTTAGTTTGGTGACATTCGTGGGGGAGGGAAAAAGAAATTATTGCAGCGGGTAGGAAGGTCTTGCTCAAAATCCAAATGGAAAAGAAAAACAAGAACAGAGAAGGTTAAAAAATGAAGATGAAAAAGCCCGGCTCGGAGCTGTGAATGTTATCCCGGCATTTGAGAAGCAGAGGAGGTCATCCTTGGCTACATAGTAAATCTAAGGCCAGCCTGGGCTACAAGGAAAAAAAAAAGTGGGGTGTGGGGAGAAGGAGGAAGGAGGGGAAGGGAGGGGAAAGAAGAGAAATGGGAGGAGGAGGGAGGGAGAAGAGAGAGGGGGAGGGAGGGAACGGGGACAGACCTGCTGAATTCTTTTGTTCAACAATTTCCTGAATTCTCTGGTTAACCGATTTCTCAGCACAGAAGCAAACGGAGCTCTGCAGAGACGAGCCTGGCTGGGGAACCCATCCTCGGGGGGGGGGGGGGCGGGGGGGGGCGGGGGGGCGGGGAGTGCCAGACTCCTGCTGGCACATGGACGGAGCAAAAGAGGAAGGAGCCTTTGCTCAGAAGCCAACAGGGCAGGGAGCCGGTCATCTGGAAGTTTCCAGTGATCCCCACTCTTGGCTGGGCTCGGGAAGCAAAGTCCTGCTAGGCTTTAAGGAAAGTGTGGGGGGGTGAGACCTGCCTCTCTTGGAACCCCTGCTGCTTCCAGGAAGCCATCCCTGACCTCCCATCTCACCACCCCTTGCCCAGCCATTCTGCTGCCCAATATCCCTGTTCAACCCTTCCAAAGGGCATATGGCCTTCAGAAATGGTGGGGTTCCCCTTCTGACCCTCAGCTGCTGGAGGGGCGGGCGCACGGTAGGTGTGGCGACCGTCCACAGATCTTTCAAGTTCAAAGGATCTCAGAAGAAATAACAGAGGCCGCCATTGCATTCTAGAAGGCTCCATCTCACGGGAGTTTCTTTATGGGAGAAGGGGTATGTTTGCTTTTGCTTTATTATTATTTTTTTGTCCTATAGGCATTTCAATGAATGCAACTCTTGTATGAAGCCCAGCGTGCACTAACCACGGCAGTGGGGCGTTACAAGGGAGCGATTGTGGGGCGTGATGGGGAGCACTTGAGCTCAGCCACTGCTGGCACCTGAGAGTGGGCACTGATCAGACCGGTCCCGCCTATTGACTGGGAATGCTATCTTCCCCCGCCCTTCCGTGTTAGGACGGCGGGTCCCTTCCCAACTCCCTGTGTTCTGCCCGGATATTCTAGTGCTCTCGGGTCTTATCCACTGTGCGTCTCTGTGAGTGGCATGTCACGGAGGCCTTGTGGAAGCCATTCAGCATTGGCCGAATGGAGGGGACAGAGCCCAGTGGCCAGTTACTGGAGACCTTTCTACACAGGTTGACGAAGGCTATGTTAATGCAGCCCCTCTGGCCTCTTTAGGGGAATAGTTATAAAGCCTTCGATCCTGCTGGTGCTGGGCTCAGATTTCTCTACTTTGTTCTTTCCAGCCTGCATGAGTGTGTGTGTGTGTGTGTGTGTGTGTGTAAGTGTATGTGTGAACTGGCAAGCTGCATGTATATGTGTGCAGACATGTATGTGTGCATACTTATGCATATGTGTGTGTGTGTACATGTGTGTATGTATGCATGCATGGGTGTACTGGTTGTATGTGTGCCCAAATGTACATGTATGTGCTGGGAAGCAGCTTGTGTGTTGTGTGTGGAGGCTTTTTGAGATAGCGTCACTCCCTGACCTGGAACTCACTTTCTAGGTGGTCAAGTGGTAAAGCTTTGCCAGACTCTCTCTCCCCAGCACTGGGATCATGGCCTGCAGCCACACCTGCCTTTTTATGTTAGTTTATGGAATCACACACAACTCCTCGTGCTTCTGAGACAAGCCCTTTACTATCTACCCAGCCCCACCTGGAAGTTCCTACTCATGGGGACTGAAATTCAGGTGGTCTTATAGGCCCCATCTTTGGGGCTTGCTGTCCTGTGCTGGATGACAGTTGGTTTCCGTGGTGGCCCCCCTGGTATCACAGGAGACACTACAGGGAAATCCCCCATGTGGGGTTGGCACGTGTCTCTCTGTGGATACGGGGCTGCTCCAGAGTCACCCTGTGATTCTCTTGGCTTCGTGCTGCCATATTCTACCCTGGACACCCTGAGGCCTGTTTTTCTCACGGGATCCTGTGGATGTTCCGTCTGTTCCAAACAACTGAGGGCCCAGAAAACCTGGAACCCTCAGCATGATGGTGTTGTTCCAATAGAGGAACACCTTGGTGGCCACCCAGACTCGGATGCCACCAAGATGGCCTCTTATAGGTGCATGGAAATAGAAACCACAGGCCTCAGGTGACAGTGGGGACTGGCCTCAAAAGAGAGCCAGTAGCCATAAGGAGTCCATAATGGGAATGGCCGGATGTGTCGCCATGGTGATTGGTGCTAGAGCAGACACAATAGAGAGATGAAGATCCTGGGGTGTTAGAGGCGTCCAGAGAGCGGTGAGGAGAAGTGGGGAGCACAGAGAGGCTCAGGGCTTAGAGCTGTGCTGTGTGGGTTGGAGTGGTGAAGACCTGTCTTGTCTCTGCGCATTATTAAAACCTTTGGAGAGCAGGGTGCTGATGGCGCACACCTTTAACCCCAGCACACCGGCAACAGAGGCAGGTGGGTCTCTGAGTCGAAGGCCAGGCTGGTCTACAGAGTGAGTTCCAGGAAAGCCAGGGCTACATGGAAAAATGGCGTCTTGAAAAACAAAAAAGCCCGAAACTAAACCAAACCAAAAAACCGAAACAACAACAACAACAAAAACCCCAGGACTCTGTGTCAGAGCACTGATGTAACTCAGAGCATTAATCAATTACTGCGCATCTGATTGGCTAGGCTGAAATGCACACAGTGGTACTGATGCAAGAGAGATGCTCACAGGATCCAAAGAGGAAGAGTATGTGCCGGGATGAGAGGTACAGGTATTTTGTACACTCTGCCCAAGTTCCTCCAAACTACCCTAAAAATAGTCTATAAGCTAAAAATATGCCAATTGATCTAATTGATCTATATAAGCAATCTAGACTTGAAATCTAGCTGCGACAAACTAGCTGGGCGTTCCTGTGCCTGTTGCTCAACCTCTCTGGGCCCGCTTCTTCACCTGTCAACAGATCTCTCACCAGCATTTCAGGTCTGTCCCTCAATGGGTCAGAAGCTTCAAGAAGGGGGGGGGGATGGACATTGCGTTTGGTGACTGTCTACACATCTTGACTCATCATCATTTAGTATTTAGACAATACCCTTAGTCTCTCTGCCTCGGTTTCCTGGTCTGTAAAATGGGACACACAATAGCACCTCTCACGAAGCCGTGAAGTACCAGAATAAGTTGGTAGAAGAATCAGCCCAGAAGAAGTGATGTAGAAGGGCTGGTGGCTGTCACTGTTGCTATTATCATTACAATCACTGTCACAAATACTTTGGCTCCATAGACAGCCACTGGTGGTAGCTGTCGCTTAAGTGGTCTAGGAAGTCTGGGACAGGACCCAGGCTATCGATATCAATTCTTTCCCTGAAAATCAGCTATGGGTACAAACATGCCTGGCTTATTTTCAAGGAGGTGGGGACACCCCAAGTGGCTGGTTCCAGTTCTCTAACCCCCCTCTTTCACAGGCCTCCTAGGGGAAGGCTGTGAGCCCAAGGCTCACTCACCAAGGAGGTTCAAATTGTCGGTCACTTGGCATTTGTTCTGAGATGAAATATTTGCTCAGGCCAAGATCTTGTCCTCAGGCTGGCCAACTGGACCCCTCACTGGGCTGCTGGGACCTCTGCCCTCCACACCTTCCTCCAGCTGTTTCATGTAGGCTTGCCTGAATGACTCTTGACCTCGGGGCACCTCAGGGCATGCATCAGAAACCAGGAGCAGGGGCTGACAGGGATACCCTTGGCCCATTGGCAGAACAGCAGGCCCACAAGCATCCAAGGTCCAGTGGCTCTGCTCTCCTCACACGCATGCCCAGGCCTGGCACTCCCACTCACTCTATCTGTCTTTGCTTCCTGTTTCCCACAGAGTGGCTTCTATAGAGCACTTCCTGAGTGGACAGGGTGGGCTCACTCAGATTGTTCACAAGGATGGACAGCTGGCTGGCTGGCTGGGTAGATAGATAGATGAGTAGATAAGTCAATAGATGGCTGGATGGATGGATAGGTAGATGGATTAATGAATATATGGGTGGATAGGTAGATGGATAGAAGGGTAAATAAGTGGACAGAAGGATGGATGGATGGATGGATGGATAGGTGGGTAGATGAATGGTTAGATGGATGGACTGAAAGTGCATTGACTGTCAGATGAATAGATGGGTAAATTGAGTAGGTGGATGGACAGATGGATGAGTGGATAGACAGATGTGGTACCCTTTGTCCTCCTTCATCTGGGGATTTGTGCAAGGTAGAGCATCATGGACCATTCCCACCTACTCCCTTCTGCTCTCTGATCCTTTCCTCAACTCTTGGTATCACATCCCAACCCTAGCCTGTCTCTGCTTTTGGGGGTGGGGTGGGGTGTCAACCGTCAACCTAAACCCACCTCCACCTCCGGGGTACAAATGTACCCAAGTTCCCACACACACACTGTGTTCCTGTCAGCCCTGAGGACAAACTGAGGAGCAGCTACAGTGGAGTGAGTAACGGAGCCCTTCAGGAGGGACCCTGAAGGGCGGGTACAAGGTGGGGTGCCCTGGGAGAGGAGCGGGCATGGCCCGCAGATCATACCACCATCTGCGACCCTCCGTGGAGCTGTTTCCCTCACGGGCAGAAATGGAAACAGACTCAGACCTGTCCTTGCTGGGACAGACCCTTGGAACCAGGGCCTTAGGGGAGGCTCACAAAGCAGCCAGTATCTTGAAGCCCCCCCCCCCCCCCCGCCACGGGGCCTCGGGCGGGGACAGAGTAGTTTGCTCAGCTGCAGTGCAGCCAGAATGTACACAAGCCAGCTCTGGGCATTAAACCTGACACCTTCCAGATGCCCAGAGCCACCCGTTAGCACCGTGCACACACATTCCATCTCCAGGTACACACGCACACTCACACACAGCCCCATAAATTTCGCGTCACACAGAAGGCCAGGTCACGACTGTGAAGTCCACATCCGCCCCTTACAGTGAGCCTGTGCGTGCGTCAGGAAGCCATGAGCTGGATTTCAAAGTCATTGCTTTAAGGTGCCCTCCCCGGCATCTGCCCAGCTTTCTTCGCTCCAGGCTGCAGATTGGGTGGGAGCAGGGGGGCTACTGAGCCCACGCTTTCCATGTTGGAGTGAACCCTGAGATTTCCAGCCCTGCAAGAGGGAGGCTTAGTGGAATCAGGGTTCCCCTGGCTGACCACTCTGGCCCCCCGGCTAACGTCCCGCAGTCTGTGTGGTCCCAGAGACTCAGAGGCCAGGACCCACTCCTGCCTGTGTTGACTGTTACAGGGTTGCTTTTTGTTTAGTTTCTGAGACAGTCGCTGGTCTCCCACACCCCATCTTGACATAAGTATGCTGGGATTACAGATGGGTACTGTGGGAACTGCTGTCTCCAGCTTTACGGGGATTCGAACTCAGGTCCTCACTCGGCAAGCGCTTTCTAGCTGAATCATCTCCCCACCCCCTTATCCCCATTCTCATCAGTGTCCCTTCTTTCTCCAGGCTCCTCCGTGCGCTCCCTTGGTTTGTTGATTGTCCATTTTTTCCTCTTCTTGCTAGACTGTGTGGCTCATGGACTTGGCCGGGGTATTTACCTGCAGGATCAACCATTTGATTGTTCTAGAGAAGCTAGAAAAGGTGAAAGGTCACCACCCTCACCCTGTGCAGTTTGAGGTACCCACGGGGGGCGGGGAATCAGGAGTATATTTCAGTGGATAAGGGGGTCATGTGAGTTACTTTAATACAGTGATTAAAAACAAAACAAAACAAACAAAAAAGACTAAAGGAGAAGGTTTTGGGGTTTGTTTGGTATTTTTGGCTCCCAGTCTGAGTGACTGTGGAGTCCAGGCGTTAGCCAGTCACACTGCTTCCATAGACAGGACGCAGCTGGAAGCAGGGACAGGCTACCAACTCTTCATGCCAAGCCCCGGTGACCTACTTCTCCTTTCTAGGCCCATCTCCTAAGATCCCACAACCTTCTAGAACAGCCATGTACCAAGTATTCAAACACACGTGAACCTCCGGGGACATTTCACATTCCAGATACAAAGCTGGTTACCACAAGCTCCCTACCAGGCCTCTAGGAACAGTTAAATGTCCCTTTCGGTGTCGCAAATCTCTTTGAGGGGTCAGAGGAAGCCCAAGGAACTCTCTTAAGAATGTGTTTCAGGGCTGGACAGATGGACTGGAAGTTAAGCTCCTGTGGGGGACCAAGTTTGGCTTCCGATACTCATGTGGTGGCTCACAACTACCTGTAACATTAGTTCCAGGGACTCTGACATCCCCTTCTGGCTTCTTTAGGTACTGCACACACAAGGTGCACATATATACTCATAGGCACAGACACACCCAACATAAGACCAAATGAATCTTTTATTTATTTATTTATTTTACTTACTTCTATTTTATGTGTATTTGTGTTTTGCCTGCATGTATAGCTGTGTGAGGGTGTCAGATCTTGGAGTTACAGACAGTTGTGAGCCACCATGTGGGTGCTGTGAATTAAACCCCGGGGCCTCTGGAAGAGCAGTCAGTGCTCTTAACTGCTGAGCTATCGCTCCCTCCACCCCCAAGCAAATGAATCTTTTAAAAAGATCCCTTTAAAAGGAGGCTTTTCAATGTGCAATATTGGCTGGGCGGGAAGCTGGGATGCTCTAACTAGACAGGTCTCTTCATAGAGACTGGGGAATAGGAAGACCTTTATGCTCCTCTGAGGTATTGACAAGAGTCAATGCTATTCGTAAGCAGCAACAGCTGCAACATGGAGGCAGCAGCTTTCTCTGCTCTGACCCTCACTGGGTATAAACTCCAGAGCCACTGACTGCTGTGCTCGGTGGCCTTTGTTGTTAGCAGAAGGGAGGCCATTGAGCGATCACAGTGAGCAGAGATTGTCCCTCCATCCAAGGTCTGGGATTCTGGGTTCTGAGCCCCTGAGAAGGGAGCCATGCCTTCCTCCTTAAGGGGAGCCCCATTCACAGGCTGCAGGTATAATGAAGGGCTGAAAAGCCCCCCCACTCACCCACCCACCCACACACCAACGGCTCCTGTGTCTGTTCTCCAGGGATGGCTTTCCAAAAAGACCTTTAGTTTGTGATCCTGAGGATAAAAAATAGCAACGGCGACAGGCGCAGTGACAAGCGGGCCCAGGACATTACCAGTGACCTGGTAGAGCCCCCCAAGTCTATGGCAAAAGAAGGTTATAAAAATAAGTCCACTCATCCAAGTGGCTGCCCCCTCCACCAACCCTCTGGATACTCTGTAATAGCGGGGCTTCTCTTCTGCACTTGGGAACCTCCCAGAAGCCTCCTGAGAGGGGCTATTGTAAGGCCCCTCGAACCACCTCGATCTTGATGGTGCTTCAACCGACCAGTTCCTTCTCTCCCAGTCCAAGCTGCTAGGTCGATGGTCTGGTTCTCTTGCTCTAAAAGCCTGCCATGGAGCTTTTGGGAGGAACTGACCGGAGGGTGATGGCCGGGCAGAGCCCCGTGACTTGCAGCCTGCTTGCCTGTCTTCATCCACGAGGCCACCGTGTGTATGAAAACCCCCAGCTATCTAAGCAATCTCTCTTCCGTGTGGGCCCAGGACCAAGGGCATGCAACACATTTCCCCTTGTGAGTGAGTATATTTTGGTGGGAATTGCGAGCTGAGCTGAGCTGTCTCGTTCCCCTATGTGGCATCTACCACTTAATATTTTACAGAAGATCTGAGTGAATTTGGGGTTAACAGGGCCAAGACTCAAGAGGGACCACAAAAACCACAGGTGTGAGGATAAACGGAGACAGAGAAGAAACTGGACCCCTTTCCTGCCTTAAATGCTATCTTTTGTTACGTTTTTGTTCGTTTTTGTTTTTTTTTTAATTTTTTTTGGTTTTTCGAGACAGGGTTTCTCTGTGTAGCCCTGGCTGTCCTGGAACTCACTCTGTAAACCAGGCTAGCCTTGAACTCAGAAATCCACCTGCCTCTGCCTCCCAAGTACTGGGATTACAGGCGTGCGCCACCACTGCCTGGCTGTTAATTTTTTTTTTTTTTTAAAATAAGAATTTCAACCAGCCTGGCATGGTGGCACACACTTGTCTTCCCAACTTTGGGAGGCAGAGGCAGGAGAATTACTGCAAGTTTAAGTCTAGATAGGGCTATGTAGTGAGACCCGGTCTCAGACCAAAAAATAAAGACCAAAAAAAAACAAAACAGAACTTCGAAAAGGTGCATGAATACTGAAGTCACGCACACCTTTCCCTGGTAATAAAAGAAACTACCATCAAACAGAGAGAACAATAGCGATTCTGAGGTTCCAAGTTACACTTACCTAGAATGCGGGGTTCATTGTTCCTGGGTCTTTCTCTCCATGTGAAAATCTCCCTTGTCAACAAGTCTCTTGTCCAGCCAGTACTGCCCTGCTAGCCCACCATTTTCCATCCTGTATAGTATCCCAGGCTGCTGGGGCTCCAGCCTATTCAGCATTCATCCCCGATTCTGCCCTAGAGAGTCACAGTCTGAGGATGGCTTTGCGTAAGTTTAATTTTTTCAAATCCTATTTTTAATGATGGTTCTTAAACACTTTAACCTTCCTTGTAGCCCACCATCCACCAGAGGTAATGGGAAAAGAAAGGATACGGGGGAAGTGGACCTGTTTAGAAAGGGTCTTTGGAGCAACTCCTGTCTGTGTTGCCTGGATATCGGCAGTTCAGCTCACAGGTTAGCAGGCAGCGGCAGCTCGATCCACTCGCAAACACTTCTCGGATACACCAGCAGTCCAGTTCGCTAGAGTCGGGAGAGCAAGCACGAGTCAGCAGCAGTAGCAGGACCAAGCAGAAACAGTCAGGCCCCAGCCTCAGCATGAGTCAGCAGGAGGGACCAGGAGGAACGCCAGGAGTTCTCAGCTGTGCCTCTCACAGAGAAGATCAGGGAAGACGAGAGACCCACAAGCATTGCACAGCCAGCTCTATAAGCAAGCCTAGCTCAGCCTCCATCCCTGTCTGTCGAGCCCTGTTTATACCCTCCAAACATCTTCCACGGGTCTTGCCTCAGCGTGCGCATGTCTCAGCTGACATCACTCTGCCAATCAGCCCAAGCCCTCGGAAACGGCAAGCAGCAGCACACCACCACAAGTTTTTGTAGTGTGTTTCTCCCTAGAGAGTCCCGACAAATGCAGCTCAACTGCGCAATGTAAGGCGGACCAGTACATGCGCGCCGTTAGCCACGAATCATCTTTCATCACACGTCCCTTCACGTGCTTGCTTTAGCAGAACATCCTCTCTCCTGTGTCTGCTTCAGTTCACACCTGTGTCCACTTTAACAAAACGTTCCTTCTCCTGTCTGCCCCAGCAAAACGCCATCCAACCGACTTTCCAAAGCCCCCTTAAGTTTCCACTTCAGTTTTTCTCGGGATTGTACATCTGGGGACACTCAGGAGGATCCAATGCTTGCCTGTGGTCCTGAAGCTTCTAAGCAGTGGGGTAGAGGGTGAGACACCCCACTCCCGGACCCTCTCCTCAGAAATCAGGAGCGCTCTGGGGCAACTGCCAGCCTGGTGAGGGCAGAAGAGATGCTGGGGAGGGAATGATGGATGATGCAGGAGGATGAGTCTGTGTGGGGCGCACAGCATCAACCTGGAAAGGAAACTCCTGGGAAAGCAGGAGGGAGCTGCAGTCAGGAACGAATTGAGAATGTGCTCGCTCATTTGTTTATTACTTTGCATTTGCCTGGCAAATTTACATAACGCAAAGCATGCTGGGAATGTGGCCCCTTTGCCACACCAGCAGAAAGGCCCGTTCCCGCACCCGCGCACGCGCGCTCGCACACACACACACACACACACACACACACACACACACACATACACACACACACACACACACACACACACTGGCATGGTGATAGGTTCCTATGATCGCTGTGTCCAGGGTACTGAGATGGGTAGATCTCTGGGCTCACTGGGCAGCCAGCCAGCTTAACCAAATCAATGGGTTCCAGGTTCAGGGAGAGACCTTGTCCTCGATGGAATCCAGTGGTGGCTTGTGTGGCCTCCCACAGCTGCAGGGCATGGCACAACTTGCCCTGGCATGCACTTCTGGCTGTCACATGTCACACTGCCTGGCCCAGGTGTTGACAGTTGGGAAGCTGACAAGGGGGACAGGGTTGAGCTTTGAGGCGGGTATGATGCCCATTAGCCTGGCTTCTTGCCAACATCTTGGTGGCTTATGACATGGTACATCAGGCTAGTGATGCCCACTGCCTGTCTGAGAATATAATACTGTTAGTTCTACCAGATCGGCTCATGCCTGCTCCTGTAAGATCTCAGCTTCCTCTGCAAGATCCTGTTACCAACAGGAAGGGCAGATGGGAAGCTACACTTGGGGTCAACCCCATTCAGGGTCCCATCAGGACACAGTCTAAGGTTCCTAATAGACCCTCAAGTCTGTGTCACATGCTGCACAATGTCACCTGGGACTCTCTGCCTTCTAGAACAAGTGAGAGTCAGTGTTTTCTGCAATCACACATTGCTGAACAGAGGCGATCATAGATGCCAAGGGACTCATTGTCACGACTGAGCTCTGCTGAATTTCGTCTCCAAAGCCCCCTCCCTTATAGGATACATGTGAACACACCCAGAAACACGTACACACACACACACACACACACACACACACACACACACGGCACACTCCCGCACCCCTGTCCCATCATGCTGCCTCTGTCGACCACAGTACACATAAGGCTAAATTGAAGTAGAGAAAAAACAAAACTTAGAGACAATAGTTTTGAGCCTCCACCTACCTCAGGTTTGCTCAGTGAGTGATCCAAGGTGGCCAGGCCCAAGGCGAGGCTGAGCCGTTGACCCTTGAGACTCTCGAGCCAGGATTTCTGCATCCTCTCTACTGTGTTCCACCCTTTTCCCGGGTCTGCAGTGGGAGGTGACGTTGAGTGGGGATTCACAGATCCTTCCAGGCCCTTCTCTGGCAGGCCATTCCTCTGTGGGAGTCACAGAGCTCCTGAGATTATCCTTAGAGGCCAAGCCTGAGGCAGCTGAAGTGAGCTCAGCTCAGTGGTACAGGTCCCAGCAGTGCTAACTGGCACCATGAGGTTTTGATTGGTGAAGCAAACTGGGACTTGGGACAAAGGCCTTGCCAACTTGTGAGGATGGAGACTTCTGGAGGCTAGGGGGTTACATAGACTGTTGATTATTTTTAATTAAAAAAATGTATGCGTTAGCCAGGCAGTAGTGGCACGTGTCTTTAATTCCACGACTTGGAAGGCAGAGGCAAGCTAATCTCTAAATTCAAGGCTAGCCTGGTCTACAGAGTGAGTTCCAAGATAGCCAGAGCTACACAGAGAAACCCTGTCTCGAAACCCATCCCCCCAAAAAATTCCTCCCTCTCTCTCTCTCTCTGTTTGTGTGTGTGTGTGTGTGTGTGTGTGTGTAAGCCCTTGGTCTTATAGTGCCCAGAAGAGGGTGACAGATTCCCTGGATTTGGAGTTACAGGTAGTTGTGAGTTCTTCTGAGCAGGATTTTTTTTTTTGGTCTTATTTTTGTTTGAATGTTTTTAAATTCTCCTGTCCTCAGTATTCAGAATTTATTGCTTTGGTGGTAAATTTCTTTCCTAAAAGGTATTTTATCTAAAAAATCATTCTTAAGAGTTATTTCAGCCAGGCATGGTGGTGCACACCTTTAATCCCAGCACTTGGGAGGCAGAGGCAGGTGGATTTCTGAGTTTGAGGCCAGCCTGGTCTACAGAGTGAGTTCCAGGGCATCCAGGGCATCCAGGGCTGTACAGAGAAACCCTGTGTCGAAAAACCAAAATAAAATTATTTTATTTTATAATTAATTATGTATCTGTGTGTAGTTATGTGTACTCGAGTGCAAGCGCCAGCAAAGGCCAGTTATAAGTGGTTGTGCGTGCTGGGAAACAAACTTGAGTTCTCAGGAAGAGAAGTGCATGCTCTTAGCCTGTCTGTCCAGCCTCCTGTTTCTGTTTCCTGACCCAGAGGCAGACAATAGGTTCAGTCTGTCCCACACCGTAGTGGGTCAACGTCCCTTGTCCTTGCCTACCCTGGCGATGGTGGCCCAGCTTCCCCACAGCCTTAAACAGGAGGACAGTGTTTGAGTCTCTGGCCTGCCAAGGACACCTAAGAACGGGTCCATGTCACCTGCTCCTTGATTGTCACTCTGCCCTGTTCTCAATGACACTGGCAGCTTCCTTTGCCATCCTGGGGATGGACTCGTCTTTGTGACCTGCTGTGGCCAGTACGACAGGATGCGGTGACAGGCCTTTATCTTCTGTGTCTCTGTCGTTCTTGGGTATCCATTGGTCTGAGCCCTGGTTCACTCGGGCGTGCTGCTGGGTGGCTCCCGTGGTTGCCGAGGGTGACACAGGACGTTGCCTGCCCTCAGTGCTGCAGAAACAAAGATGCAGACACAGTTGGCTGCACAATACTGTCACGGCGGCTGCCGTTTGTCACAGAGTCCCTGGGGATGGAACATCTCTCTGGACTTTGATGACACCTGCCATCATCAGGCCACTGGGCATGGGGCTAAGAACCGGGTGCCCTTGCAGGGAACAGAGAAAAAGACAGGATGCCAACTTGTTTTGGGTCCTGCATGAGTGTCAGGTCCAGCAGGGGATGTACTTCCGTGACACATTTAAGATTCCTCTCTCTCCTCTTCCTCTCTCTCTCTCTCTTTCTCTCTCTCTGTCTCTCTCTCTCTCCTGCTGCACTTCTTGGCTGGGAGGTGGAGTGTTTGCCCTCCTATCTGGGGTCCAGGCCCTTGGACATGGAGACTGGCCATACGCCACTCTTTCATGAGTGCACACCAGTGGGCTTGGCTCACGGTCCCACGTGTGGACCGTAGACACTGGGTAGACCGTAGACTAGCTCTGTCTGCTCATTTCACCTGGAGCTTGGCATTTGTTTGTGTCTGTTCCCCCAGTAAAAGGCCTTTTAATTTGAGTCCCGGAGAGCTGTTTATGGCTTAGCACGTGTGCCCTGAAAAAAAAAAAACTGATAGGAGCTGGCAGTCCTGCCATTTCTGCTCTCTGGGGACCTGGTGTGGAGGACGTGGCTGGATTCTGCCCCTCACAGGCACCTCTGGCCTTGGGTAGCAGGGGCAGATCCCAGCCAGACGGGGATTGGCTGGCTCTCTCCGATACACGGGAACCCCAGGATAAAGGTAATACCTAGAGATAATTTGACTGTTTTAGGGTCTCCTTATACTGTTTCAAAGGGACTCAAAGGGACTCCACAAGGCTTGGTTCACTTTTTGTCTGAAAGGGGCTAAGACGATGCCAGTGAAGGAATAGTGGAGACACTGGAGGGGAATCCAGGGCGAGGGAGGAAGAGTTTCTCCAGTGACAGCCCCCCCCCCAAGAAGATCAGTGGTTGGAGGAGGGTGAGGACACACAGGTCGCTGGCAGAGTGACTGGAGCACAGGAGAGACAGTCCATGCTCAGAACCAGGGCCATCCAGGCATCCCTGGAGGTATTTACAGAGACACTGAAGAGGAGAGGGTGACAGGAGCCGTACCTTAAAAGATGGAAAGAGAAGAGGATTCAGTGTAGGGAGCAGTTCAGGGGACAGAGGTGACGGTGATATCTCATTTACTTACCCAGCATGTGTTAGGTGACGTGGCTCTGTGCTGTTGCATAGTCCCGAACCGAACCCAGGAGGGATTCCACATCATTCCCTCTGAAGAGGCTCCCAGAGGTCGGGAGACTCGGTTGCTGATCTCACATGCTGTCCACCAGCAGGATTGAAAACATCGCTCTGGTGTCATCTGGTGTCATTGACTTAGTGGTAGACACAAGGTTTGAGTCACAGATGGGGTGACATGTGCGGGTGGGATTTTTTCTTTTTCTACTAGCCACAGCAATGATGGCGGGGACAAGAAATAGGTGGAGTTTCCTGTGATCATAGATTTTATTCAGACTAGTAACCCGATATAATTTAATCTGGAGATGTGTGTGTGTGTGTGTGTGTGTGTGTGTGTGTGTGTGTGTGTGTGTTTGCATTCAGTTCTCATAGGAAACCATTAAAATCAGTGTGTCTTTAACAGGTGTGGCACGTCCCAATGTGACTCCAGCTCAAAGGCTCCAAGACCATCTGTGACAGGCGACTGCCATACCTGTCATAGGGCTCGGGGGTGGGGCTCCATGACAGGACCTGTGCCTAGTGGGCAAGGTCCCACCTTCCGTCCTTTGCTTAAAAGGAAGGGGCAGGAAGGGAAGGGAAGCAAGCTGAAGGGTAGGGGTGTCCGGTGCTCTGTGAGCCACGCCCATCGGGACCTAGGTAGGGTCTCCAGATTTCTGAAGCTTTGACTATGAGCACCCCCCCTTCATCCTGAGCACCCATCACTGCACACCTAGCCCTGGATCAGCGTGCTTGATCAGTGCAGGGTGGGAGAACATGTTGTGACTCGGTCCTCGAAGCAGTGGGCGTTGCTACATATCAATAAAGATTTATTGACAAACGCATGATTTAGCTCCGGATAGTAAGCTGACAGTCCAAGGCAGGGTGTTACTTAACACAGTATCTTCAAGCCACTGTAAGAAAGAGTGATGGAGTCCAGGAGAGAGAGGCGCGGAAGGAAAACCAGGAGCCTGGGTGACAAGAACACCATAGGGGATTTGATGAAAATGAAGTTGTTGAATGCTGACATGCTTTTGAGAACATTTAGGAATGTGGGAGCTGGTACAGTTGATGGGCTTCAGACCTCCTCTTTCTCCAGGTGGCCCAACATCAGTAAAACTCCAATAGGCCCCCAGACCTTAGCCCAGCCAACGCCATGATGGAAGTGCCATCGGACCTTGAAATCCAGCATGGAGGCATCCATGCCTACCAAACCAGAGCAAAGGTCTAGTCTGTCAAAGTCCGCAGTCCTAGGAAAGCCCCTGACCAGACTAACCTTGCTTTTTAGGTTCTGTGGTTGTGCTTAAGGCTAACTGTTCTAGTTAACTGAGGTATGTCAACCCAGGATGTAGTTTTTGGGGTTAAAAGCTTACCCTGAGGGAGGCCTGGGGCCTGGAGCTATGCTGGGATCTCAGACAACCTGTGTAGTCAATCAGGACTTTCTGTGAACATAACCGTGTCCACAAGTCTTTTCTAGTGGCTATCTCACAACATTAACTATTGTTCTTCCGAAGTCCTACTATGGAACCTAGGGCCTCAACCATGCTGCAACTCCCAAACCCCTTTTCCTTCTCAGTTTGAGCCTCTGTAGCCCAGGCTGGCCTTGAACTTGTAACTGTCCTGCTTTCAACCTCCCAAGAAAGTGACTAAGTCATCAAGCTTCCCTCGCTACAGCCCCTGCCAGTCCCGCTCATGAGGACCCTGCCCTGTTCACTGGGAAGGGCAGCATCCCAAACTCTTAGAACCTTAACAGGCTGGGGACCCCAGGAAAACACCTCATCCCAAACTGTGGGGTGAAGGGGGCCTCCCAAGAAGGATGGTGGGTGCAACCCACCTGGCACCTGAGCCATTATGAAAGGTCCATGTGACACGCTGGATGCTGTCCCGCTTGGTGGCAGTGCCCCCTCTATGACTGAGCCCTCTACCCATCTGTGCTTCACAGGGACAGTGGAGGCCAGAAAGCTGAGGAAGGAGGACCAAGGTCCTATGAGCAGCCGGGGTCTGGCTAAGGACCACCCATCACACTGGAGGTAATAAACCAGGACGGAGTCCAAATAAGGCGGGTGAATTGAAAGTGCTAATGTGACCAGGCAGTGGTAGCGCACGCCTTTAATCCCAGCACTTGGGAGGTAGAGGCAGGTGGATTTCTGAGTTGGAGGCCAGCCTGGTCTACAGAGTGAGTTCCAGGACAGCCAGGGCTACACAGAGAAACCCTGTCTGGAAAAACCAAAAACAACAACAACAACAAGTGCTACAGGAAACCCTGCAGATCTGTGTCTCACCAAAGCTGTAGATACTGCAAAATAATGCTGCCCAAGTCTGAGCCCCTGGGGCAGGAGGCATCCTGGATCGGTGATGGCGATGTCCTCTGTATATGGAGGCTGATGCTCTGCTCACAGCGGCAGACGACTCACACCTGCCTCCCAGGAGCAGCCCTGCACATGGCTCATGGATTGGAATCCAGTCAGTGGCCAGGTGGTGGCACCATCGGTGGCTGCTGACCGATGCCGTCTCCACGGCTGTCTGTCTGTCTGTCCTGTCCCCCTCCCATGCCCCTGGAGTGTGTCAAGCCATAACCTTTCCTGTTTCACCCACACGATGGCTCACAACCACCTGCTAGAGGAGTCAGTGCCCTCTTCTGGCCTCTGTGGGTACTGCATGCTCACGGAGCGCATACATACATGCAGACAAACACTGGTACATATAAAATAAAAACAACAACAACAACAAGAAAATAGTTGAGAATGGGCCTTGTCATGATGAGAGGAACCTGTGTTGTCAGAGAAACCATGGGGCTGTACACACACACATACACATACACACACACACACACACACGTGTACATTGATACACATGTACTTGCATATACACATAAATACACAGAGACGGCTGTTGCTGGGTCAATGTGTATATGCATAATCTGTGGGTAAACATGCTATGGGCCTCTTGGTGACAGGGCTTAGGGAAAGAATCAGGTGAGAAACACAAAACCATATGGGAGAACTGAGGCAGCAAGGACAAGGGCCAACCCAGGCCCCTGCTCCTCCAGGTCAGGTCCCCAGCTCATTATCTCACTATGTTGAGAAACTTCCCCACATGGCATTCACACCAGGGTGAAGCCTTTGACAAACTCTTGTCCTGGTCCAAACTCCACACCGCATGAGGAAAAGGCCATGTGTGACTCTGAGTCATTACTCTGTCCTGAGCACTTAGTTCATTCTGGTACATGGTAGGTGCCTGATCGTCACCTGTCAGATAAGTGAAGGAAGCTTCTGTACCTGTCCAGGGCCCAGAGTCACAGCTATCAGTACTAACTTCTGCTGTATGATTGATCTAGAGTCAGTGGTTATCCCTCTCTGAGCCTTGGTTTGCTCACCTGTATAATGGGAAATTCTGAGTTTCTGAAAAGGCCTAGAAGAGGGTCTACTAGACCAAGCCCATCTCTCAGCTTCAGTCCTCCAATGAGATGTATCAGTTATCTAGTTCTCAGCCATGCTGAGTAACAAGCATCCTCAGAGCCTCAGTCATTCGCCCATTGGAATTCGTGTTCTTTTAATTTGGGAAAATTAAATTGGTTGACCTGCTAGGCAGTGCTGTGGATCAGTCCTGATGGTCCACATGCTTGTTGGCTAGTCTAGTTTGGTACTGATGAGACAACTGGGGTGTTCTGACAGTTTCCCCAGCCCAGAAAGGGTTCAGTGGACACTTGAACATAGGCAGGCTTCTTGAGACCTGGCTTGAAGTTGAGCTGTGACAATGACAAGTCCAGAGCCAGCGAAGAAAAGGCTGCAGATACACAGCAAGGACAGGAAGCCTAAAGCCACTGGAGGGACCAGTGATGGCTCATCTTGATTGCCAGTTTGGTGAGATCTAGAATCACCATGGAAACACACCTCTGGGCACATCTGTGGGGGTGTTTCTAGATTGTGTTAACTCAAGAGAGAAGATGCACCCCGAATGTGGGTGGTCCCAACCAATGGCCTGGGTTCCTGGACTGAATATAAAGGAGACATTGAGTTGAGCACCAGCATCCGTCTCTCTCTGCTTCCTGACTGTGGATGTCATGTGACCAGCTGGCTCACGCTCCTGCTGCCGTACCTTCTCCACAGTGATGACTATCTCTTGGAACTGTGAGCCAAACAAACCCTTCCTTCTTCAGTTGCTTTTTTTCAGCTGTTTGGTTGTAGCAATGAGACAAGAGCCTAACACAGACCTTCACACCCCATTTAAAGGCTAATGTTAAAAAAAAAAAAGGATAACATCAAGTGTTGACAAGGATTCAGAGCAACTGGAACTCTCAAACCTGACTTATGGGATTGCCAGGGGGGAAGAACATTGAGAAACAGCCAGGCTGGAACCTCTGACTAAACAGAAGTGCAGCAGTGACTCTGTGAGTGGCAGGCAGAAGCCTTGGAAGAGAACTCTGTGCAAATACTTGCAGGCTGCGATTGATGACATTATGCCATCTTTTTATAACCAGCCCAACTGTCCGTCAACTGGTGACTGGACAAGCAGACTGCAGCTTGTCCTTCCATGGAAGACTGATTAGCAGGGCCTGGGAGTGGACCTGCGACACACACAGGGACACACATGACTCAGAAGCATCATGCCACGTGTGAGGAGCTGAATACAGGAGGTTGCCTGTAGGGGCCCAGGGGTAGGAGATGCTAGACAAGGCAGTGTTCTAATGAGGGGGCAGAGGTAACTTGTGATCCAGTTCTTGGTGGTGGCGGTACTTGTGGACTGTGGCCTTTGGCCACAAAAAAACAGACAGATAAGAAAAGAGAGAAGAAAGTTGGATGGTGGTGGTGGTGGTGGACACACTTTTAATCCCAGTCCTGGGAAGGCAGAGGCAGGCAGATTTCTCTGGTCTACAGAGCAAGTTCCAGGACAGTCAGAGCTATGTGGAGAAGTCCTGTTTCTAAAAACAAAAACAAACGAGAAAGAAAGAAAGAAAGAAAGAAAGAAAGAAAGAAAGAAAGAAAGAAAGAAAGAAAGAAAAAAGAAAGGAAGGAAGGAAGGGGAAGGGAAGGGAAGGGAAGGGAAGGGAAAGGAAGGAAGAGAAGGAAGAAAGAAAGGAAGGAAGGAAGAGAAGGAAGAAAGGAAGGAAGGAAGAAAGAAAGAAAAGGTGTTGAATGGGGATATCCTAGCAGCGGGTTCTGAGAAAGATCAGGGAGACCCTGCCCAGAGCCTGCCTCTCTCAGATGCCCTCTAAGGTCTTCTGAGATGAAAGGGACATGATGACCCCAGGGGCTGGGAACCAAATGGTCCAACCTCAGGGAACCACAATCCTGAGCTGCCCATTGCAAAATGAGAACCAGCAAGATTCAGTCCACCCCGTAACATGAAAGCAAACCAACCTGGGCCCCTGGCTCTGTTCTGAGTGTCCCCTTGCACCCTGTCCCCCAGGTAAGAATGTGAAATTGCACTGCGGGCCACAGCTTCCGATCGGCTCAGAGCCTGCCTTGTCACCATAGGCTTTTTTTGACCCTTGGGCTTCCTGATACATCCTTTTCCAAAGGAGACAGAATATTTTAGACATCTGAGAGATACACAGGATACTTGGTGACATGTCCCTCCTTATAGTGATACAGAAATAAAATATTTAAATCCCGAGAGACCTTTGGGGTCTAGTTGGCTTGCTTCTTCTAATTATCTTGCCCTGAGCTGGCAGGGACCACCCTAGATGTGGCATTTCTCACCCCAGTATGGGTTTTATTTGGTGACTACCTGATTAAGTATTCCCCAAACTACCCAGTGTGCATGCATGTGTGCGTGTGTGCGTGTGTGTGTGTGTGTGTGTGTGTGTGTGTATAACCATGCTAACCTCCCCAGCGCTGGAGAGGCAGAGACAGGAAGAACCCCTGGGGGCTTCCAGGCCAGCTCCAGCTAGTCTAGTCAAATCTGTGAGCTCCAGGTTCAGTGAGAGACTGGACCTCAAAAAATCAAGGTGTCGAGTGATTGAGGAAGACACCAAGCATCTGTGTCTGGCCTCAACATACGTGTGTGTGCGCGCGCACACACACACATTGTTTTCTTCCAATGGGAGACACCATTCCTGTCATACAGAGTGGGTTTCATTTGTCATTTGGATGGCAAGTTTTGCAGAGAGCAGCTAGATACACAGACAGAAGGTTGCCCAAGGCATCTTTAACCCTACACGCTCCAGCCCAAACCCTGGCCTCACTAGCCTTTGTCTGTGGTTCCCGGTTGGCTTATGGGATAAAGCAGACTTCTCCTCTGAGGACACTGAGCCTGACGGGTCTGCCACCTCTACGCCAGCCATCCTGGTCTTCTCCCCTGCCAGCTCCTGCCGTGGGGCCTTTGCCTATGCATGCTTGGCTGGAATGTCATTTCTTGACTTTGTCACCTGGTCACCTCCTTCCATCCTCTGGACGGGAGTTCAGACAGAAGACAGACAGACATAGCATCTCCCCCACAGCCACGAAGGACAAAGTGAGATGGAACTTGTCCATCCTGAGGGTCCCCAGCCCTGTGCTGCTGCGTGCTACCCCCACCCCCACCCCCACCCCTAACCGCAGAAAGATACGCATCCCCTGCGGCTTAATTGACTTCAAAATGGAACCTTAGTCCAAAAATAAAACAGGTAATGGGATGTCTCGGGGCGCTTTTATGAACTGTAAATACCTTCCCCTGGGACCCCCAGCACTCAATTCTAAGTAGCTCTTCCACAAACGCCTGTGTTCTTGAGGGGCTGAGGGAAGGGGGTGCCATCCCTACCTTTATGTTAGGTTGTCTCCTGGGGTCCAAGAAGAGACCTGTCAGGGCCGGCAAGCTAAGGAGGGAGGCCACTGTCTCAGGGTCTGGGGACACTAGAGCCACAGCAGGGACTGCATTTAGACCAAGGTGCTCTTGGTACTGGCCAGGGAGGTAGGCAGAGCTGACGGCTTAGTCGCTGGCCAGAAGATGCCACCCCAGACAAGTCACAGTGGCATGGGGCTGAGATTCTGTATGTTTTTGCGCTGCAGTTTTAAAAGTCTGTGTGTGGGTGGGTGGGTGTGCACCTATGTATGTGGAGGTATGCGCACATGTATACACCCGTGTGTGTGGAAGCCAGAGGCCACCCGCAGGTGTGTTCCTCAGTTATCATCTACCATGGTTTTGAGAAGAGTCTCTCGCTGACCTAGAAATGTGACAGTGCCTTTTGCAGCTACACAGCTCACGACATCCAAGACTGTTGATGGTGTCCTTGGCTACAGCATCTGGGGACTGCTGAATGTCTCTGTCACTTGGGATCAGTCAGTCACAAACCTTGTGATATTGATGTGGCTGTACCAAGGCACTGTACGACACGCTTAAGATCTATTCCTTGTTCTCCCAAGCAGGGGAATCAAACACCAAGCAAGGGGACTGTGGAGTGACACCTTCTACGAAACAAAACAAGGTTATATAACCAGAGGTGACGGCATAGGAGCAAGATGGCCAGAGATGGTCTTTCCGGCAAAGGCGCATCTGGGCACCGGCTTAAAGAATGAATGGGGCTAGCTTGGTGGTTAAGGGCACCGGCAGCTCTTCCCATTGTACCAGAGTTCAGTACCTAGCACCCACCTTTAGGCAGCTTATAACTGCCTGTAACTCGAGCTCCAGTGGACCTAGCGCCCTCTTCTGGCCACTACTGGCACTGCACTCACATGCTCATATCCACACAGATACACATACACGTATAACTTAAATCATTTTTAAAAAGAAAAGAAAGAAAATCATCAGGCAGGCATGGTGGCTCAAGCCTTGAATCCCAGAATTTTAGAGGGAGAGGCACCTCTGTGAACTTGAGCCCGGCCTGATCTACATAGTGAGCTTTGTATACGCACTTGCTGACACACAGTTGTCAAAAAATCACCATGATTCCTTATTAAAATGCAACATAAGATGTATTTCAGGACAGGGAATGAGAAATAAACAGGAATTTTTGTGTCCTTCATTCATTCTGCACGTGAGAAAGGAGAGTTTCCCTTTGGGGCCTTACTCCTGAGGGAGGGGTGGGAGACTCTTTCCCTGGACCTGGCATCTCTGCTACACGTATCTTTTTATTTTATTATTTATAGATGTTCTTTTTCTTTTTGGTAAGCTATTGTAAAGCCTCATTTTGGGAAAGAGTTGGGAACTGTGGATAAAGACATTATTCATCTGGGCAACACACTGTGTATGTGTAAGGCCTGGACACCACAGTTCCCTGAGCCGACAGCTTGTAAAGGCTAGCAGACCCAGAGGAAAACAGGCTCAACGTTCATTTCTGATAATTAACTCTGGGGCCAGAAAGAAAAACAGCGGTATCCGCAGGCTTGCTAATTAGTCTTGGGAAGTTAGCGTTGCAAGTTTGTGCTAATACGGAGACCATGTTTCTTCTCCCTGGGTGATAGCTGTCCTCACCCTGGGATGAGTGACACACGTGTTTTCTAAAGGAGAGTGGACCCAGCACAACCAAACCAACTGCTGACAGCTCTGTGGGCTGATGGCTGTCACTTTCCCCTTTGCTGGGGGTGGGGGGACATCATCATCCTCTCCATATGCAACTAACCATGCCCACTACAGCCTGCCCTGAATTTGTAGGTTCACAGGGAAGTTTCCAGAGTCAGGGTGCAAGGTGACACCCCTAGTATCCGTTACATACTCTAAAAGGCCCTGATGCAGAGACAGGGTGGAGGGAGAGAGGCCAGATGAGGGAACCCCACGCTGCCCCTTCTGGCCATCCAGCAAGGGCAGGGGCCTGGCAGAGGGGAGCCACCTGTGACCGTTGGTCCTGGCACCATCGGGAGTGAGTTGTGTTTGGAGACCTTTTCTTGGGTGTTCTGTTCAGCTGAACCACCATAAAATTCTGGGTTCCCCACGAGTCCCAGTTGGTAAGGAAAGACTCAGTGTTGTGATGCTACCAGCAAGAAACAGAAACAGCTCAGACATCCACTATGGAATCTGTCTAGATCCCATCTCAGGAATCTTGCTGGTCCCAGCCTCTTACTGGCCATGCACAGCGTGGCTGATGCCAACCTCATTCGCACCGCCATGCTGGCTGCACTGGGGCTGGGCTGAGCCCAGCTCCAGAAGGAATAGGGACTGGAGGAATGGGCTCACAGGATGACCTGGGGGTCATGACCTTGTACCTTGTACACGGCCTTTAAGATGTGGTACTCACTGTCTCAAGACCCCAATGTCCCATGTCCTTGGACACCTATATTGTATGACTGCTGGTCTGACCTAGAGAGCATATTCAGCCAAGAAGCCTATATTATAGGGCTTCTCTTTCTCCGAGATCACTGGAAGAAGAGTGCCAACAATCTCCTCTAGCCCTTTGTGCTGGCACTGGGTTCAGCAGGCAGCCAGATGTCCCCAAACTGCAGGGAAGCAACACTCCCCCCGCCCACTTTCAACAGCAGCCAGGACACAAGGTCCCCCAGGGCCTCACCTCACGGCAGACAGAACTCCAGGGAGTCAAACAGGGGAAGGAAGCTGGTGACGCGTTGACCCTTTGACATCGCTCATCATTCTCCTGAACTGACTCAGGGCACAGGGGACCTTTTGCGTGGCGAGAGGATTCCATTCTGGTTCTGAGGTCCGACTTCAAAGCAATTCCCATGGCCTCTGGCTTAGCTTTGATCAGCTCGCAGCTGGCTCAGTCAGGCCCTGGAGTCAACTGTTGCTGGGAAGGTCATTTGTTACCCAGATGGAAGAGGAGGCTGAGAAGCGGGAGGCTAGCCTACTTCCCACAGAGAGGCAGCTTCCGGTGTCTCAGCTGATACAACCATGGTAGGACATAAAACGCCCACAAATGGTGGGTACCTGGTGCCTAGTATGTCAAGTGCATTAATCTACTCTTAAAAAAAGGTTCTTGAAGAATATAAAGAAGACCAAGCATCTGGAAAACTCACTCACAGGAAGTGAGTCTCCCATGGTGATGGGCACAGTCCACATGGACGCTGCCCAGTGTGGCAGTCACTGGCCACCCGTGGCTGGCGTGTGGCTGGGACATGGACCCTGTGGTTGGGAAGCGAATTATTTCTCTAAATTTAGACTTTATAGTAAATAACTGGAGTTGCCCACGGTGACCGTGTGTTCAGTAGAGTCACATCAGAGACAGGTGACAGAGTGGCTCAGCTTCCCCAGAAGGGATGGCGACAACCACTGGGTTTTCTGTTCTCTTATATTAGAAAGTCATTTAGAGCTGCCGAGCTCACAGGGACCTCAGATGGGTTGGTTCCAGAGTTCTGCTTAAGAAGCTGATGTCCACGAAGAGGGAATTAAAACAACAACAACAACAACCACAAGTTCAAATGCTTCTAAAACTGTGGACCAGCTTTGGTTCAAATAACAATGCTACCTGTGTCCACTGCAGGCATCCCAACCTGTGGGTTACAACGGCCTTGGGCTGGGCTAAGAGTGTCCTTCCATTATCTTGGAACTCAGATTGAGGTCCCAGACCTCTGAAAGCATGTCCCCCCCCACACACACACACACCCCACAGCCCTACCCCTGCCCAGTGTTTTTCTTTCTGTCTGATGGATGTTCTTGAAGTGCTTGAAGCAAACTATCTCTTGACAGGTGCAAGGCCAAAAAGGAATACTATTCAGTCCCGAAGAGGACCAAGGTACGAATGCTGGGGGGGGGGGCAGGTGGGTCATTAAAATAAAGTCAAGTTAAGAAGGTGAAGGAGATGGTTGGAATCTAATACTCCAGGACAGGTGAAGAGGCCAGGGGCTCATCACCTAGGCAGTGGTGTCTGGTGTCTCCACCCCTGGGGCTGCTGGTTACAGAGGAGTGTGCATCTTTGCCGAAACCCACTGTAGGTGCCCGATGGTGTATCTTACTGTATATAAATGTATATAAATGGCCTGTCTGTAAAAAATGTCTCAAAATTTAAAAACTCTTAAGGTATGAGGCTTAAATTTTACAGCCCCAACTCAATGCACTTCTTTCTTTGAATTAATTTTTAATTTTAAATTAATTAATTAAACTTGTTAAATGTACGTTGGTGTCTTGCCTGCATTTATGTCTGTGTGAAGGTATAGAATTCCTTGGAACAGGAGTTACAGACAGTTGTGAGCTGCCATGTGGGTGCTGGGAATTGAACCCCGGTCCTCTAGAAGAGTAGTCAGTGCTCTTAAGAGTTGCGCCATCTTCCCAGCACCTCTGCACTTCTCATTTTTATCTGCTGTTCAGCAGGGGCCTGCGTAGCTGCCTAGCAACATCCAGTCTCAAAACAAGACAGCAACAACAGATAATAAAGAACGCAGGGGCAGGCAACATGGCTTGGAAGATAAAGGTGCTTGCTGCCAAGCGTGACGCACTGAATTCCGTTGTCCTCTGAGCTCCACATAGATCTACATATATCTACATGGGTACATACCTACTCCCTCCTCTCCGCACATGCTCCAGCTCTGTAGATCACAGCTTCTCTCCTCTCAATGTTTTCCTTGCTATGCAGTTCCTATGACATAATCCAGCCTGTCTATTTATACTTGTCCTGCCTGGATTTTCAGGGTCTTCTTACAAAGCCACTGCTTCTGAGGATGTTGGCACACACCTTTAATCTCAACGCTCTGGAGGCAGAGGCAGGTGGATCTCTGTCAGCTCGAGGCCAGCCTGGTCTACAGAGCAAGTTCTGAGTCAGCCAGGGTTACATAGTGAGACCCTGTCTTAAAAAAACAAGAACAAGCAAACAGATTCTTTTTAAAAAAATGAAGGAAGAAAGAAAAAATAAAGTCACTGTTTACTCCAATGTCCTGAAGTGTTGCCTGTTTTCCAGAAGTATTACAGTTTCCAGGGGACCGTAGGACACGGCTGTCTGTGAGTCACCTGATTGCTTGCTCCCTGAGGTGAGCCACCATCTTGGAAAGAGTCCACGTTCCCACTGGCCATCCAACATAAGCATGAGTGGCCCTCGAGGGTTCCAGACCAGAGTCCTCCCTGAACATCCCAGTGAGAGCCTTAGCCAGCCCTGGGCCAAGGAGTGATAGCCTCAGCCCCGCCTGTCAGTCCCTCGAGCTAGCCTGGGATGCTCTTGCACACAGCAAAAGCTCCCAAGAGCTCCTCAGGCCGCCAGCCTTTACTCTGGTTCTCACAGCAGGCAACAGGAAAGCTGCTTCCCGTGCCAACATCCTGCTCAGGGGCGTGGCTCCTCTGGGATATCAGGGCCACCCCAGCCCACCCCCACCGTCCACCCCCACTTCCCACAAAGCTGCTTTGGGATGGAGAGCGGGCACAGATGTGCCCAGTGCCAACATGAGAGGCAAGTCAGGCCCCTGGGCGGGTTCACGCGGAGGCCTGAAGGTAACAAGGCCGCAGTGTGGATCTGGCTGGCAGGCTCCTGATGCTACGTGAGAAGCTGTGAAAACAGCCTTGTGGCCAGCAGGGTCCCTCCCTGCCCTCGGCTCCCCTACTTTCCAATCAACCATGGTTTTGGAATCGGGAAATGCCGGGCCTGGCCAGTGTTGACCCAAGGCTGTGAGCACAGACTCTCTGTTTCTGCGGCAGGGAATTGGAGTCTTGGTGTTTATGGGGAAGCAGGTTGATGGTGCAGGCCACTCAGTAGAAACTTCCAGAAAACACTTGTGCATCTGTTGGGCACTGGGCATCATTTCAGGGGCTATGATATTGGACGCCCACAGGCATTTCCTGGCACCCTGATGGTGCAGCCGGATGGGAATGTTTGGCTGGGAAGTGAACCATGGAATGTGGCTCAGCAAAGGTAAAGGTCCCTGGGGAGGTCACAAGGCAAGAATGTGACAAAGGGACTTAAATGCAAGAGCAGCCAAAAAAAAAACGGGAACCATACTGGGTACCTCTGATGGGAGGTAGCTGTCATTCATTCAGCCAAGGCTCGAACAGCAGGTATCAGGCACCGGGCCAGAAGGAGAAGGACAAAGATTCCCAGGAGTGAGGAGTTCAGTCCTCGGCGACATCCGGTCAGATGGAGATAACGTCAAAGCAAGCGAGAAAAACTGGAGCAGGAGGGAAGAGGTTAAAGTGCCCGTAATTACGGACAGCGCACGCCAGGCTGCTGGTGACATCTGGGCAGAAGTAAAGGACGAGGCCGGGTGCCTGTCTGGGAACCTTTCCCACGAGCGCCCAGCACAGATCCATAGGAGGTAATATTATCCTGGTTGATGGCTACAGCAGTCAGCAGCGGGAAAGCCAGGCCGGGTTTGGGGAGTGGCCCAACCTCTCCTTCTCGTGTCACCCTGCTTCATGCCATCTCACCCCACACTGGCACTGAGTCCAGTGCATGCTGCTGCCACTTGCTTGGAGGACACGGTTCCCAGACTGCCACCGTCATCCTAAGTCCCATATAGGATCTCGTCACTATCCAGGTCACCCACCACTTGTACCCTTTAACTTCACAGTCACACTTTGGTACCTTCAGGACTTTGGGACCCTCACCGTGAACCCTAAATCTGCTCTTCAAAGGTCCCTGCAACCCTGCCACTCTCCTGTGGTGGTGGCAACTTGCAGACACTCCCATGAAAACATACACACACACACACACACACACACGTGTGCACTCACAGTTTACATATGTAAGTGCACCCCTAAGTTTCATCCTAGGATAGCTTTTCTGTTATCACCAGCCCTGGAATCTCCAATGGCAGTTGCCAACATGACTGCTGAAGAGTCCTCAACATATTGATTTGCTCTTACTGTTTACTTGAGAGGTTCCCAACTGCATCCCGAGGTCAAAGTCACTGCCCTCTCAACCCGGTGCTCCCTAGGTGACACAGAGTGGAGAGTTATCTGAATGCGAGGGTGTAGACGGTGGCCTGCATGATCTGTCCTAATCCTGCCTTGTGAGGTCTGTGGGCCTAGGGTAGGGTTGATATGAAAGTGTGATTCCATTGGGTCACGCTGGAGACAGAGACTTTGAACTATAGCTCAGCATGGCTTCATTCCCACAATTCTTCCAAAGAATGGTGGCAGGCATTCTTGGGCTGGTGAGAAGACCCAGTGAGTAAAGGTTCTTAGGGCCAAGCCTGACGACGCGAGTTCAGTCCTCAGGACCCATACTGTGAAAGGAGAACTCAGCCCCTGTAAGATGTCCTCCGACATCCACACTGGTACTGTGGTGTGTGCACCACCCCCCAAAAAAAAGCCAGATTAAATACATAAAAAAAAGAATTCCATTATTCTTGCAGGGAGGTGTTTATGAAGCATTGTACCCAGTTGTTAAGTTTTGGATTTTGTCAATAAAAACTTATATTATCTTCCCTTCATCTATAAGAATCTATATGCTGGGTGGTGTGGTGGCACATGCTTTTAATCCTAGCACTTAGGACCCAGAGGTAGGCAGATCTCTGAGTTCAAGGCCAGCCTGGACTACAGAGCAAGTTCTAACTGGGGCTAGAGAGAAAAACCTTTGAAAAATCAAAACTGTGGGTTGGAGAAATGGCTAAGAGGTTAAGAGCACTGACTGCTCTTCCAGAGGTCCTGAGTTCAAATCCCAGCAACCACATGGTGGCTCACAACCATCTGCAATGGGATCTGATGCCCTCTTCTGGTGTGTCTGAAGAGAGCAACTGTGTACTCACAGACATAAAATAAATAAATCTTTAAAAAAAGAGAGCTCTCTCCTGCTTGTTCTCTCCCGGCCCCTTTCTTTATCTATCTCTCTGTCTCTCTATTTTCTCTCCTCTTCATGTGGTCATGGCTTTTCTTATCTATTTTCTCCTTTTCCTTTATCTTTTTATCTCTTTTCTCTTTCTATTTTCTTAATAATAAAATATTAAAGCTAAAGAAAAAGAAAAACCAAAAAATATAGATAGATAATAGATGATTGACAATAGATGATTGATAGATAAGAGCCTATAAAACATTGCTGACTTGCTTTTTGGCTCTTAACATGTAGAATATTGCCTGATCCTTTCTAGAATACACTTGGTTCTACTTCCAGACTCCTGGGGCTGCCATTGTTTTAAGTCTTCTGGGCTCCCCTGTGAGGTCCCAGTTTCAGATATGTCCCCACCAAGCCATCTTGTCCTCAACAATGGTTTGACCTCCCTGCTAGCCCAGTGACAATAAGCCAGTTACATCCTCTCAGAGAGCTAGGGGTCACCCCATACTGTTGTCACTACCGGCTAAGCTGACTTGCCCTGAGTGGCCCTGGGGTTGTGGGGGATGGGTTTCTCCCCCAGGGATGGTGTGTTTGTCACTGGAAAGCACCTGCAAACCCCTGTGGGCAGCACTGGACACAGTTTGCCATTCCACACTATTTAGGCTTGGGGAGAAGTTTCCCCTCCTTCACCCATAGGGAAAGAGGGGACCCAACACTGTTCCATGGACTGGATGGATGAAAGGAAGGACAGAAGGATGGACAGATAGAAGGGAGGAAGTGAGAATGAATGGGTGGTTAGAAGGATAGAAGAAGGATAGAAAAAAATGATGGGAAAAGTAGGGGAAGGAAAGGCCAGGGGATATGTGGATAGATGGCAAGAAGGAAGGATAAAAGGAAAGACAGATGGATGAATGGAAAGAAGGAAGAAAGAAAAAAAGGACCAGTAAATGGATGGACAGATGGATGGTTGGAAGGATGGATGTATAGATGCATGGACAGATAGGTGGATGTATGAATGGTTAGATGGCTGGCTGGCTGGCTGGATGACTGGACAGATGGATGGATGAACATATAGACAATGGATAGATGGATGTATGAAAGAATTGAAGGACAGATGGATGGATGGATGGACAAATGGATAAGTAGGTAATGGATGATGGATAGATGGATGAACAGATGGATAAGTGGTTGAATGGATGGTGTATATGTATATATGTATGGATGTATGTATGGATGGATGGATGGATGGATGAATGGATGGTAGACAGACAGATGGATAAATGTATGAATGGATGGCTGGATAGATGGGAGGGTGGATGATTCTGCCTAGTTTCTCCCCACTCCCTAGAGCCCTTCACCTCTCTCTCTGGCCCACCCAGCCTGCACACTCAGTGTCTTCCTCCCTCCTCTGGACCAGGTCCCAGAGCCTGTGCCCATCCCCACACCACTGTTCCTGTGTGTTCCCTGCCTGGCAGCAGGAGCTACCATCTCCTGCCAGCTCGCTCTTGACATCTTGATGCTTGACCGGGCCCCTCCTTGCCCAGGCTCTCTGATGGAGCAGAGAGAAGACGCTTTGTGGTGTTTGGAGGTCAGTCTGTCTAGTCTGCCCCTGGGCTCACATGACAAGCGCCGTCTGTACTGATGGTTGACGCTCTTTCAGACTGGGTCGCTGGCTCCTTCGCACAGAGGCCTTGGGTTTGCCCCACACCTGAGAAAACAAGGCTGGAGCTGCATGCGGCTGATAAAGCAGTCTGGAGGCAGAGGCTGCGCATGTGCCGGCACTCGGGGACGGACACTGGGTCCTTTGTGCTCTTTTCCAACCAGTTGCCCACGGGGAGCAGTGAACAGAAAACTCTCTCACCTCCATGGGGCTGAGCAAGCCAGGTCGGCTGTGTTTGCTCGGGAGCAACATGAAGGGGCTGTTGTCTGCATCCCTGGAAGCCAGGCAGGTATCAGAGAGCCCCGAGGACTGTTGGGAGAGCCGGGAGCACAGCAGCCAGGAAGGGAGGGGCATTGCTGGAAGTAAGGCTGTGCCTTTTCTTCAGTCCAAGCTGTGTAACACAGTGGTTCTCAGGCCAGATTCCATCTCACAAGCAGCATTTGACTCCATCCCGAGGTCGGAGACGGGCTCTCTTCCTCGGTAAACTCATGAATGAGTCAACTGTCCAGCACCACCCACGACTCACAGACTACTAAGTGGTGGATTCTGAAAGGCAGAGACGGTGCTGCCCTCTAAAATTATCAAAGTAAATTGGGGCTGTACGGACATATGGGCAATTAAAATCATAGCAGGAAATCTAAGCCTGAGAACTTATCAGACACCCAGATGGAGGACGGGGTGCAACCCCCTCAGCTGGATCCCACAAAGAGGAGGGCACCAAACACTGTGATAGTGGCTTACCCCTGTGCCTGTCCTCTGATCACCTAGTGTTTGGTCACACAGGTGGAGAAGTGACCATCTCAGGGGATTACACTCAGCTCAACCCTAAGTTAACTGACTTCCATCCATCTGCCCATTTATCTGTGGGGACTCTTTGACTCTATATTCACCATGGTCCTTCATCGCCACTTGACCATGGTACTCAGCTCAATCCATACCCTGCAGCTTGACTCTGTACTGGCACTTCCTGCAGACATCAGGCCAGTTCCTCCTTATTCCCACATGGACTCTTTGCATTGTATAAACTTTGGGCATCTGCCTTTCGTGAATTCTCATGAAGTCATGTATAAACCTCATGAATTCTGCTGTGGCTTTAACTCACATGATTCTGTAACCTGCATAGGTGGGTGGGTAGGTAGGTAGGTAGGTGGGTGGGTGGGTGAGTGGGTGGGTGGGTAGATGGATGGATGGACGGACAGATGGACAGGTAGACAGACAGACAGACAGATGGATGGATAGACAGACAGACATAGAAAGAAGTTAGATGGATGGATGGATTTATTAATTTACTATATGGTGTACAGTATGATCTGAGAGCTAATAGCAACAGTTAGGCTCAGTGTAAAATAATCTAGGTTTGCCTCAGCCGTCTCTCAAGGGAGACTGAGACTACTTGGTAAATCGCAGCTGACAGAACTGAAGGCGCTTGCGATTTTATTGTTATGACATTAAGGAAAACACACAAAGGTGTCTGTCTATGTTTCTGACAGCAAGCTCATGGCCGTATACTGTGGGGAGAATACGATGTCCCAGATGTCCCACGGGTTGGGTGGCTGAACAGGTAGGTGGGTACAAAGCCGGATGGAGAGGGGTGTGCCCTCTGAGGGAACTGAGCCTGACGGCTGTCACACTAGCCCTGAGGAATGCAAGGAGAGAACTATGGGCCCCGTGCAGTCCTGGTGGGTTAGACCGGGACAGTGTGGGCTCCAGAGTTGTGTGCTGGGGCAGGTCACAAAGGACAGCAGGCCATGTGAGGACTAGGGTCATCTCTCGTGGTTTACACTAACCGGGGAAACTGGGATCCTAGGGAGAGGTGCTATGTCCGTCCTTCCTCAGTCTAGTTCAGGAGGCAGAATCATGGGGAAGGGGGACCTTACTGGAGGGAGCAGGTCCATGGGAGAAGGCCCTTGGGGGCTATATGTTGCCCCATCCCTTCCTGCCTGCCTCTCTGCTTCCCACTCATCCACCCACTCATGAGGTGAGCTCTGGTCCCCAAATTCCCCAAAGGCTGTTTGCAGCCACCTCAGGCCCACAGCAATGGAACCAGGTGACTGGGGACCCAAAGCCCCGAGACCATGGGCAAAACTAAATCTTCCCTGAAGTTGTCTGATGCTGGTTTGTCCCCTAACACAGACCTCCAGGTTAGATGCCAAACCACGCAGGAACCCCAGGCAGCAGTGGTCACTGTCAGACCAAAGTGAAGCCACCTCAGCCCTCCCAGCTCTGAATATGGACTGATTGTTGGGGTGTCGCGATGAACCCAGTTTCACTTATAAACACATAAGAACAATGGTCCAGAGGTGTGACACACTGCAGGTTACACCAGGGGACATAGTACATACAGGGCTCTGTGTCACCTGCATGGCCACCATCTATGAAGGGTCATAAAAGGAACCCCACATGGACATGGGGGGTACTGCATGCATACTCCTAGATATAGGTGGTTAGCAGACCCTGACTACAGGTAGGCAAGGGTGTAGATGGCTGCATCCCAGGCTGCAACAGATGCTGGCGGGTACAGGGCCACTGGGCGGGGCAAGGAACACACTTTATTTGGGTATGAGTGTAGAAGCAGCCTACACTTGGCAAGCAGACACTATGTAAATGAGCGGTTCTCAACATGTGGGTTGAGACCCCTGGGCGGGGGTCAAAGGACTCTTTCACGGGGTTTGCATATCGGATATCCCACACATCTGATATTTACGTTATGATTCATAACAGTAGCAATTACAGTTATGAAGAAGCAATGAAAATACCTTTAGGTTTGGAGATCACTGTATGAGGAACTATATTAAAGGGAGGCTGAGAACCTCTGATATAAATGCTTTCTTTTCTTGTTTTCACTTATTATTATTATCATTATTATTATTATTATTATTATTATTATTATTATTATTATTATTATTATTTTGGTTTTCCGAGACAGGGTTTCTCTGTATAGCCCTGGCTGTCCTGGAACTCACTCTGTAGACCAGGCTAGCCTCAAACTCAGAAATCCTCCTGCCTCTGCCTCCCAAGTGCTGGGATTAAAGGCGTGCGCCACCACTACCTGGCTTTGTTTTCACTTTTTAAATTACAGTTTGTGTGTGTGTGTGTGTGTGTGTGTGTGTGTGTGTGTGTGTGTACGCGTGTGCACAGCAAAGGACAACCCATAGGAGCCAATTCTCTCCTTCCACCACGTGTGGTCCCTGGGAATTATATTCAGGTCACCAGGCTCTGTGGTAAGTATCTACACCTATCGGGCCATCGAATTAGTACCGCTTTTATTTTTGAGAAGTGTCTCAAAAGGACTGGCCTGGAACTCATGGCAATCCCCCTGCCTCAACCTCCCAAGTGCTGGGATGACAGATGCGTGCCTTTGCACCTGACAATATTTTTTAAAAATTTCTCGACTGTCCCCACCACCTTCACAGCCCTCTCTAGAAAATGCTCCTCTTAGCCCCATGCTGCAGATAAAGAAACTGAGGCAGACAAAGGGTCCAGAGTCACATCTGGGGCCTATGGGGAGCCTGGACTCCATCCCAGCTGTCTAGTGACCAGAGCGTGACTCCCAGGGATGCACAGGAAAGAGACGAGCAGATGCGGTGAGAGATTTGGAAGATGAGTGTCAGGATCTCCTCCTGCCTGCAGCATCTGGACAGAGGATCCTCTCAGCTCTCCCCTGTCCTCTCCTTGACCCCTGGAAGCTGTCACCTAGCCACACAGATGGCATCTGGGCTTCTGGCAGAGTCATCTCCCATCCCTAGCGCAGGACAGCCCGCTGGTCCCATTTTTCAGCTATAGCCGGCGCCGGCCCTGCCCACTCCAGGAAATCCTGCTGCTATTTTAGGAAAGTTGATGGCTTTTTTTTTTCTGGTCCTTCACAGCTCCTGACAGATGGCCACGGATTTGTGCAGTGTATTTCCACAGTGGTGTCCGAGGCTCTCCCAACGGGATTCTTCCTGCTCCATCACGTACTGTAGCCAGACTTGGTCCTTCAGTAAACATTTAGGGAAAGTCTGTTGTGCAGAAGGCTCAGCGCTAGGCGCCAGGAGAGGAATCAAATGGCGTTTATTGGCTATGTATCACGCAGAGGGGCAGGAGACGGCAGGTAGGACCAGCGCCATTCTGAGTGCCACTTAGTCCCCGGTGGACCGTGTTAATGAGTAGCCCAGCACGCCAGCACCCTCTGGGATGTGTGTCTGCAGCTCCATCCTATGACAGCGGAGGAACATGTCAAAGCTTTAGAGAATCTTGCTGCTTTCAAGAGAAGAGAGCTGACGAGGAGGAGGAGGGGAACCCCTATGTCTGCTCTGCAAAGGAATCTCTGTGCCAAAGCCAAACACAGGCAATCACCAACAGAGAGAGAGAGAGAGAGAGAGAGAGAGAGAGAGAGAGGCAGGCCCAGGAAACAGCCCAGTCCTGTAGTCACCGGATCAATGGATCAATGACTGTAGGCCTAATGCCATGCCTGTCTGGGGGACAGACTCCCTTCGGGGCTCAGTGTTCCATCTGTAAAATGCAGGAGGTAACTACACTCACTGAGCAGGCAGGCTGCTGTCTGTTCAAGGTTATCAAGAGCCCAGCTTAAGAGGATCAAAGGTCTTGGACATGTTTTGTAAGAAATGCTTAGGGTCAGGGTCCGCACCCTAGCACCGGTCTCAAGCAAACAGTCCTACTCAGTGCCAGGCTGGGGGATTTGAAAGGTTCTCTATTCTTGGCTATTTTCTAAGAAAACCTGAAAAACTGATTTCTTCATGTAAGAAACTATTTTTAAAGATAGTATTTTCTTCTAAAAGCATCTTTTAAATTACACTGTGTGTGTGTGTGTGTGTGTGTGTGTTTGTGTACATATGTACTCATGTGTGTCCCACCGCACACATGTGGAAATGAGTAAACTCACAGAAGTCATCTCCCTCTTCTACCATGCGGCTCCCAGGAATAGAACTCAATTTGTCAGTCTTGACGGCAAAGCTCCACTCACTGAGGTAGCTCACTGGTCCCCTAAAAGCGCACTATTTTTATTGCTGTTGTTCTGTTGTTATAAATATTTTATGACGTAATTTTCCAGGGCTGGAGAGATGGCTCAGCGGCTAAAAGGGCAACGGCTGCTTTTCCACGGGACCTGAGTTCAGTTCCCAACACCCAGGCAGCTCACAGCTACATGTAACTTCAGTTCCAGGGGATCTGATGCCCTCTGCTGGTTTCCATGGGGAACTGCACTCACATGTGCACATAACCACCACACACACACACACACACACACACACACACACACACACACACACAATTAAAAACAAAATTAAAATTAAAATCAAATCTTTAAAATTTGTCCACAAAAGCGAGTATTGAAAAAAGACATTTTCTATGTAAAACTTCAAACCCAGAGAAAAACAGAAATTCGGTTGTAGCCGGATGTTCCAGCCCTCACCATTACACAGTCTGCCCCCAACCACTTTGACACCATGGACAAACACAGAAGTGCTCTTCACTCTTTTCTAGGTATTCATGCTGGCATGCTCCACATCTTCCATCCCACAGTCCAAGGAGGATTAAGTCGGGTCTGGGCAGACAAGCATCACACCTCTGAGGTTGTCTCCAGGTCTCATATTAGCCAGAGGGAACATAGGTCAGCCATGAAGGTTAACACAGCCACTCTGGGTTCTCTTAGGACCTAGGCTCTGGGAACCCCACCTCTCCAGCAAGTCTTTGCTCAGCCCCAGCTGTGAATCAGCTAACAAAGCTGCCCTCCCTACCATTTATCTTTCCCAATGCAAAGGATTCAGGGCTGGAGAGGTTTAGAGCACTGGCTGCTCTTCCAGAGGGCCCAGGTTCAATTCCCAGCACCTACATGACAGCTCACACCTGTCTATAGTTGAGGTTCCAGTGGAACTGACACCCTCACACAGACATTCATGCAGGCACAGCACAAATCCACATTAATAAAAAGAATCCAGGTTTCCCAGGTTCTGAATGCTGCCTCCAACCCCTAACCTACTGTAGTGGCTATTCCTGGTTGTCAACTTGACTATATCTGGAATGAACTAATCAAGAATTGGAAGGCCCACTTATGATCCTAATCTGGAGGCTCAGAGATACAAGTTTCTGACCTGGATCTTGGCATGGAGATCTTGAAACAGTGGTTATGAATTCCAGAAGATTAAGACAAGGAGATCTCCGAGTTCAAGGTCATCTGGGATTAAAGGTGCGGTGGCACACAGCTTTAATCTGGGCCACACCCTCTGCTAGAGATCTATATAAGGACGTTGGAAGAAGATACTCACACTTCCTATCCTGCTTGCCTCATGGGACTGAGAAACTGCTAGATCCTTGGACTTCCATCCACAGCTGCTGCTGACCATTGTTGAGGAGTTAGACTACAAGCTGTAAGTCATCGACAAATTCCCTAACTGTATAGAGACTACCCGTACGTTCTGTGACTCTAGAGAACCCTGACATATACACCTACCAAACGACAGGCTCAGTATGCATGTATACACACAGGCACACATGCCTCTAAGGCAAAAGTTCCTCCACTCCCATGCAGAGGAAATCACAGACTTCCAGTGTTCATCCCTCCTCTCTCTCCCGGTCCTTCTCTGTCCCTGCCATACAATCTCCCCTTATTTAATGGTGGATGTGATTCTGTCCCTTCCTCCTTGCTAGGAACACTGTAGCTCTGCACAGGCTGAGTCTGCAGAGAAGCCTAGCCTGGCTGAGCAAAGAGACCTACGAATGTGGCATCTTCTCAGCAGGCCCCAAGCTGCTGCCCCCCTGTACTCCCCAGCCAGCCAAACTGAGAATGACAAGCCCCAGGGCACCACTAATGTCCTCCAAATGAAAAGGATTAGGGCCAGAGAGGAAGCAGGATGTAGGTATGAGGCTAGGGTGGGGTAAGGGGAGGAAGGACTGGTCAGGGCAGGAAGAAAGGAGAAGGAGGACTGATTCAGGCATGGATCCCCCGCCTCTCAAGAGGAAGTGTCTCAGCTTCATGGGCCTAACAGTGCAGGGGGAGCAATACGTCAGGTAGTCTTGGAGTGGGCAATGCATGACACCCTACTCCAGGAAAACCTATAGAACTCAGCCAGGGAATACTCCAGCCTCTTCTATATGCTAACTCCTCATTCTTCTGTACTCTAACAGCTTCGGCTTGGAAACCTGGGCACCCACTGGGCACGGAACTTTACAGTGACCTGACAATGGGGACCTAATATGCACTCTGTAGCCTGATTCCATGGACCTAACAGGCCTGTGATCCCAAACTGGGCTCCAGGCAGAGAGTCAGGGCAAAGGAGAACTGCAGAGCTGACCCACAGGGCATTCACCCTGGCTGACCCAACCCATCAGCAGTGCCCCAGTCACCATGGGTACCAATCACCCAGCACATAGGCTTCATTTCCCTGGGATATATTTTGCTCCCTTTTGCAGGGTGTGGGATTGAACTCGGGGCTAACATAGCCTTGGCAAGACCTCTCCCCCTAAGCTACAGGCCCAGTTCACCATGTTCTTGTCATCTGATCATATATAGGTAGGGGAACCAATAAGAGTGAGTCAACTTCTGTAAGCCGTCCTTTGACTGCGCATGGGCACGTGTGCCGTGGCATGTACATATAAACAAATAAAAATGATTTTTAACATATTCAACTTGAGCATCTCTGGTCACAAAGTCCAAAATCTAAATGTCTCACTTTTTGCTGTTTCTTTCCTTTCCTTTCCTTTTTTTTTTCTTTTTAAAAGTAGTCTCATTGTGTAGTACAGGCTGGCTATGTAGTCCAAGCTGACCTTGACCTCTCTTGATCCTCCTGCCTCTGTTTCCCAAAAGCTGAGACTCCAGGTGAGTGCCACCACATCTTGCCAGAATCCACACCTTTCTGAGCACTAACATAACACCTCAAATGGAAAATTCCATATCACAGAACCTCGCTTTGCATAGTTATTAAACGGTTGAGTAAATAAATACCTTCAGAGAGTAAGGACGCTCTAGAAGACGCAGAAATGACTCTTAGGTCCCTAAGCCATCTCATTGTCCATATGACATGTAAATTAAGCATTCAGAAGTCTGAGTTACGGTCCTGAACCAGGAGGCACAGTCTTCTGCCCAGGCAGCCTTGGTGTGCGTCTCTGTTCAGATTCCCCGTGTCTGAAAAATATGGTCACTCGGAGCTCATAGCCAAGGGCTGCAAGCCTCCTGCTTACAGAGTCCCTAAACATCCACACATCCTGCCTGAGGCCATTCTAATCAGCACAATAATCAGTAGCGGACAGTATGGGACTCAAAGAAAGCATCATGCCAGGTGCTGGTGAAAGGGGTACTTGTTCAAAGCTTGGGGCAGAAAGGAGATCCACTGCCCTGCGTGACATCACGTCCTCAAGACGTGTACTTTAGAAGACTCCAGGTCTCCACAGCTCTGCGTGTGTCAGATGGCTGTGAGGGCTTCAAGAACCTCATTTGCAGAGAGACTGCAGGACAGTCACAGGGACAGATTCCTAAATAGCGAGGCGTGGGTCCAGCACAACTCATACCTGCGTCAAGTCCACATGTTCACTCACCCTCACACTTGTGTGCCCGCACGCATGTAAAACATACGCACGCATACACATGCGTACCACATGCATGGAAAAACAAAACAAAAGCAAGTCCAGTCCTTCACGACAACAAACTCAGAGACAGACATTAGCCAGACGAGCTGAGTCAACAATATGGCTGCTCTTCCCCGGGCAGGTCCTTTCCTCTTCTCTGTCACTCGGAGAGGGTGTGGTTACAGGCAATAGTGCAGGCAAGATAATGCCCATCAGGAAAGAAGAGCCCTTCCTCCCTTCTGCCCCTCTCTCTCTAGCAAAGGAGACTCTGACACAGTCTTTCACAGAGCTCTCTAGGGCTGCTGCAAATCCCATGACTGAGCCCTGAAGAGACACTGTGGACAGGGTTCTCTAGAAGAGAGATAATAGAAGTATGTACATGAGAGAGAGAGAGAGAGAGAGAGAGCGCACTGTGATGGTTAGCTTTCCCTGTAGGCAGCACCATTCCCCAGGTTTAGCTCTTGGACTGCGTAAGAGCATGGAAAGCTGGCTATATGCATACATTTCTCTCTGCTCGGGGACTGTGGATGTGACTAGCTTATGTTCCAGGGGCTCTGACTTCCCGTCTTCATCCTAGAAAGACTGAGGTACCAGTAGTTGCTGAGTCCACGTAGACTCAGTCCAGCACCGAAGGCCTGAAGTTCCCTGGAAGGTCACTGCTACCAAGTCTATCTTAAAATGCCCAGGAAGCTGGAGTCTGAGGTCAGCCAACAACAACTACAGCCACAGACAGATGCCTCAGAGCATGGCTTGGACAGGTGTTTACTGCTTCCTGCTGACTGTCCTCACTCGGGCACTAGCCTGTTGAAAGTGTTGAGAACATCTTTTCTCCCTCTGTCAGTCTCCTCTGGAAATGCCCCCTCTCATAAGACTGGTGACCCAGTCTTATGGAAGACAAAGCTATGAACAGACTTTAAGTGTGGCTGAACAGATATTCGATTCTGGGCCGACACACAGAAGGACCCTCCCATAACCTGCACCGCAATTTGAGTTCCCCAGCTCTCTTCTGTTTTCTGTGTCTTGGATGCTAGTTTCCCTTTGGGCCTCTGTCTTCATCTCCTGAAGGCCTTTCTAAGGCTCCCAAGATCCTTTGTGCTATAGCATGGTTCCCCACACCCCCTCCCATTAACTATCTTCTTGCCTCAGTCTGAAGCCTTCACGACTAATTTTTGTCTCATTTAAAGATCATATTTCTTTGAGGTTTACCGTGAACACAAGACAGCCTTCTGCAATTTACCTCCATTTCCTGTGGTAAAGCTCTTTCAAAAATGTGTTTTTGCTCAGGGGGAAGGAGCCTTCCCCTCCTTACTGCAGGATGTGGCCTACCATGTTAGAGGGGTCATTTTTAGGACTCTTCCTATGAGGAAGAGATATCTGTTTGGGCCTAGAGTGTGTGTGAGAGATGCTGTTTGGGTCCCTCCTGGCCAACCTGGTTGCTATTAGACCCTCATTTCAGATGGTGAAGCAGAGGTCTTGGCTGTGAACATGAAACCCGGAGCCAAGTCCCCAGCTTCTGGCAGCCATTTTCTTGGAGGGCTGAGCTGGCTCTAGAGACTTCTTCCACTTCTGCTGCCTGACAATCCAAAGGGAAATTTATTCACAGATAATTTGAAACAGTTTCAAGCCCTCCCGACGCCAGAGAGTTAGAGCAGAAAACCTACAGGCCCCAGAGGGGAGCAGTCCACAGCTATTCCTGTCTTGGCCCTTCCTTTCTTGCAACTTGACATCCCCAGAAAGCCCCAGCTCCCTCTCAGTCACTACAACCCTAGACCGGGGTCATTGTCCTATGGGGATGGAGAGGCCTAGATGAGATGGGACTTATCTGTGGTACCTCTGAACGATGGTAAGACCTGTGATCGATTGGCTATTTATTTATTTATTTATCTATTTATTTATTTGTGTGTGTGTGTGTGTGTGTGAGAGAGAGAGAGAGAGAGAGAGACTTCACTAACGGTCAACCTGCAGGGGTCAATTCTCTCCGTCTACACCTGTAGGCCCAAAGCATTGAAATCAGGCCTTTAAGCTTGATGAAAGAACCTTTACCCACTGAGCTATCTCCTCAGGATTACTTATTTACTCATGGCCTGGCCTCAGGCATTGCCAGGCCAACACACTGTCACTGAGCTATATCCCAGTCCCCTGCAAACCCTGGGAGTCCCAAAACCTTCCACCTGGCCATACTACTAATGGACCTACCTGTACCTTCCCGAGGAGGGTGGCAGGCAGGACCCAGGAGACCTCCTGTTTGTTTTGCTAATAGGCAGAGAGAAGGGAAAAAGAAACCCCATGACCTTTTGTTTTTCTCCACTTGGATCTCCTGTGGTTTCTACTCCAGGATCCATTCCCCACTGGCTGCTGTGTGGCTAGGAGGAGCTGGGGGATTTCTTTTCATAAAGCACTTCAAATGGAAGCCCCCAAACTGTCACAAGACAGCCACAGTCTGGCTGAAGTGCCTGTCATTTACTGATCCTAAGAAGGCCGGTACCCCCCCCCCCCCACACACACACACACACACACACGCGCGTGCTGGCTGGCTACCCCTTTTCTTCCCACTTCTTGATCAGGGACTCAGCCAGCACCATCTTTCCTCAGCCCACCACAAGACTGATTTTTTTCCCTCCTTTCCCTGCCTGGTCTTGTGCTGGGGGATAAGAGAGGAGATACTCCAAACCCTTGGACCATTCCTGCTGAGGCTGGCAGGCTCGCCTCCTCTAGAGCTAAGCACATTCTCCATCCCTTGCAGGGGCAGGTGATACTCACTGATCATCTTCTCCCTTCCTGGGTCAGCCCTCCAGCCTAGGATCCCCCCCCCCACACACACACACACAACACATGCATTTCTCTGTCAGGCGGTGGTTCTCGACTTTCCTGATGCCGCGGCCCTTTAATATAGTTCCTCATGTGGTGGCCCTGACCATGAGATTATTTTCATTGCTACTTCATAACTAATTTTGCTACGGTTGTGAATCGTGATGTAACGGGAGGGCGCTATGGTGTGACGCACAGATGGTCCCGTGACAGAACCCAGGCTGGTAAACCCAGGGATGCAGGGGTGTCTCTGATCTGCTCCCCAGAGTGCTTTAGCATTGTGTGGATGCCGACTGAGGTGACTGCTAACTAAACTCCACCCACTTCATTTCCCCAAGAGAAATCAGATGCCTTAAGACTGAGCAGGCAGAACATAAGTGTGTCCAGGGGCTTGGAAGCCCATGCCTTGTCTCCATCCCTGAAATGGGCTTTTCTAAAAGTCACTAATGTTATTTTATTTCTATGGTAGTGTGTGTGTGTGTGTGTGTGTGTGTGTAGGCCAGAGGTCAATGTTAAGGGTCTTCCTTACTTCTCTACACCTGTCTTCAGGGTCTCTCGTTGAAACCTGAGAGTCTTCTACCTCCAGTTCCTCAGTTGCAGTCACAGGGTGTGTGCCCTAGCACCCCGATTTTCACTAGGATGCTGCAGATCCCATCGCAGGTCCTCACGGCCGCACCCCGAGTCCTTTGCTGACCACGCCCTCTCCCCAGCATCTCCTGCCTTGTTTTCTTTCCCAGACTTGCTGGGGTGGCAGCTTTGTCATTCCTTCGCCAATAAGAAGGGGAAACTGAGGCCTGGAGAGATAGATGACATTTGGGACAGGAAAGGAAAAGCATGCTCCCTCCCCCGAATGTTCTATCTCATCTCTGGTGCAACTCCACTGAGCAAGAGAAGGAAAGACGCTAGCTGGTGAGACAGGCCATCTCCACTGTCCTCCCACCTTTGCAGATCAGAGAGGGTAAGTATGGGCTCGAGGTCACACAGCTACTCAACAACGTGAGACAGAGGGTGGGGGGCGGGGGAGAGAGGGAAAGAAAATGGGAGAGAGGGGTGAGAGGAAGGATGTGTGAGAGAGGTTTGCAATTTTAGCTTGATTTTTGGGGGGTTATGGTGGAGTCTATTTTGACAACAGGGCTAGAACCCAGGGTTTTGTATCTGCTGGGTAAGTCCTGTACTGCTGAGCTATATCTCAGCCCTCTCCTTAAAAAAATATATTATACTTATTTGGGTATAGAACACACACTTACCACGACACAGTGTGTAGGTCAGAGGACAAGCTACAGGAGTCAGTTTTCTCCTTCTACCGTGTGGGGTCTAAAAGACAGAACTGGGGACATCAAACTTGGTGGCAAGTGCTCTCATCCACTGAGCCACCCCTAACCCTGCACTCTTTTCAACAGTAGACTTCCAGGTCCGCACAATTTAAAAATTGCATTGTTTTAAAAAGTAAAAAAAAAAAAAAAAAATTGCATTGTTTTCAACTAGACCTAGAGCCTGTCAGCCCACCTACTCAAGAGCCTGAGGCAGAGGGGTCATGAGTTCAAAGGCGGCTTCGGCTACGGAGCGAGCCCATGGCCAGCCAGAGCAATTTAACAAGGCCCTGACTCAAAATAAAAAAGAGTCATACAAAGAGCTGGGGGTGTGGCTCTGCGGTGGAGCGCTTGCTGAACATGTGTGAGGGCCCTGGCTTCCATCCCCAGCGGTGCCAAAAACAGCAAGAAAAATAAAATCAGTTCGACCCAATCGCACACACCAGACGCAGTCACAGAGCGCAGCTCGCCCAGCTGGGTTACTGCGTGGCACAAAGACAATGGTGCGTGGGCACTTGATCCTGCAGTACCATCGCCATCCTCGTCACACCAGATGACACAGCAAAGCCCTATCATAGAGTCACACGTCCCCAAACTCACACAAGGATTGCCAGAGGAGACCGTGGGTCTGTGTGCATGCTCGGAGACCCATCACTTCCCCTGAAGTAACAGTTCCCGTCCATTTTATGTGAATTCTTAGGAGAGAGCATTCTTTCCCCCAGCCCTTCAGTTTTTCCACCAGTGTGGTGTGAGGCTTCGGGCCAGGAAATAGCAAAAACTAAAAAGTATCACTCGACTTTGGAATGCAGGAGAAATTAATTAAATCCAAATTTGCCCCAGAACGCTGAAAAGTTGAACACCACTCAAGACAGACTTGCGATCCGGGTTGGATTTCAAAGCCATTTCTGAGAAACCCCCTGAGAGCTGCTTCTGGGCCACGGCAGAGATGGAGGTGCGTGGTGCAGCCCACAGGGCAGGTGGGGGGCCTGTCTCAAGTCTCAGCGACACAGGCACGGCAAAGTGAAAACTGGAGAGAGTTGCCGGGCAACGCAGAGTTGATGCACTTTGGACCAGGGCCTGGATTTGCCAGCTGAGCGGCCTCGGTGGTGGCTCGGTTCATTTACAAAGAGCCAAGCAGAGAAGATAATCCAGGCTTGCTGAGGCTAAGAGGCATCTGGGGTGTGGAAGGGAGCGGTGGGGGGGGGACCCCACCCAGGCAGGGGTTCACAAGGGGTTTCTTTCATTTATAAAGATTATCCTGGGGCTGAAAAGCATCCCCAGGAACACTCAGCTTTATAAAAACAACCCACCTCTCCGTACTGGTCATTGTGCAGAAGCAGCTACAGTAAGGACTCCACCATTCACAGATGAGGAAGGCCCCAGGAGATCTGGCTTCACCATCCCCACACAGGATCTAAGGTAGTTGGTGATCCACAAGCTTGAAAGAATGGATAATCACCCCCACAAGAGCAGCTGCATGGCTTCCAGTGACACCCACTGGCCACTTATGCCCGCTGGTGACATCAGGACGGAGCCTCTGGGGTTCCTGATGGGAGAGAACCATTGTCCTTTGCTTTCTACGGTTTTTGTTCATCCTTTTAACTAGTGGACACACAGTGAATGGGACCAAGCCATTCACTCTGGAAGAATACCTCTTTGGAGCCAGGGCAGAAACAGAAGTTAGCTCCTAGAGCATGACACAACATGGCGGCGCAATGGTGTCCTAGCATGGTGTGAGGGTTCATTTTAGTTGCCAACCCGACGTAACGGAGATGTCTGGGGAGTCTCAATGTGGGATTATCTGACTCAGGCTGGCCTGTGAGTTTATCTATGAGTGGGATTATCCTGATTATGTTAACTGATGAGCAAAGACCCAATTCCCCGTGGGTGGCACCATTTCCTAGACAGAGGAATCCTGAACTGAGGAGTCTTTCCTTGCTCTTGTGGCTGTGATGTGAACAGCTATCTGCCATTTCTGCCTTGAATTCCCCCTATGATGAACAACTGTGAGCAAACTAAACTAGAACCCTGGGTGTCTTGGCGCTTGCCCTGCTGACAAATTTTCTAGTAACTAAATGTGATGACATTTATCTTTCCTTGGGAAATGTAACTTTCCGGTGTCTCATTGAATAGCGTGAATGCTAGCTGACATGTTGGGGTTTTGTTTGTTGGGTTTTGAGTCAGGGTCTCTAGCCCAAGGCTGACTTCAAACTCCTAATAGCCAAGGATGACCTTAAACTTCTGATCCTCCTGCCTCTACCTCTGGGATGCTGGGAAGGCGATGTGCACTACCACACCCACGTTCTGCAGTGTTGGAGACAGTACCCAAGCTTTATGCTTGCTTCGTCTATAACTCCTAAGTGACATTTAAAAGTTCTAAATTCTCCCATTCCCAGGGCTGCTGTGAGGGGGTGGAACCTTCAATAGAGAGAGGGACATGAAGAGACTGGGGTAGGCACCCAGAGAGCCTGTCCCTTGGATCTGGGTGTGCTCGGCACCTCTGGGGATGAAATCAGACCAGAACTGGGTATAGTTGGAAAACACAGTCTTGCTGAGCGAGCCTTGGCTGTGAGGCCAGTCACATGGGATCCGACCAGGCTCAGCTCAGGGGTCAGGACCTGTTCTTTCTATGGAGTGGCTTGGCCTGACGCTGTTCGCATCCTGGATGCTCATTCTGCTTCCTCGAGAGGGGGCTGCCCCGCCCCCAAACAGTTCATCAAGTATTTAGGTGATGGCATGTGAACCTTCTCCCCATTTTAACTGGTCAGTAAAGGCTAGAGCCTGTGATTGGGCAGTGGAGAGGAAAAGGGAGGGACTGGAGGTTGAGGGGGCAAGTAGGGAGGAAGAGGAGACCACAAGGAGAGGAGAGAAAGAGAAGCCACAATGGGATGGAAGAAGCACGCACAGGAAAGGAGAAAGGAAGGCCACCGAGAGTCAGCAGAGCCACAAAAACAAGACCATGCGGGCTGGCCAATTGGAGCTAAGAGCAGCCCAGATGAAACACAGTAATAACTTGGGTTATGGATAGAAGAATAGATTCTAACAGCGTGGAGGGTAGACAATTGCCCAGCTATTGTGCCGCTTAAGGCATATTTAAAAATCTAAGGGCTGTGTGTGTGTCTTTCATCCAGGAATGTAAATGGTCTAAAGGTGGGAAGAAACCCCGTGCTGGGGATTTTAAAAATTGTTATTACTACATTCTGCGCAGTTGGAAATGGAACCATCGAGAATGTGCCCCCGGAAGGCTTGCTCGAAAATAAGAAAGCACATCCCCAAAGCATTCGTGCCAGACTTTGCCCTCTCCCTGTGCAAGGCTTTCAGAAGTAGATGAGCACTTTCAGGGCTGGCTAGGTCCCCATCTCACGGATGATGTCGGGGACCTATGTGCTTTCTATCAATCTGCGCTATGTTCTCCGTGCCTGCCTTGTGGTCCCAACATGGCAGCCACTACTTCGGACAAACATCCGCATATGGTCAAGAAGATCCATCTCTTCCTAGAGTTATGGACTCTTTCCCAGAAGTCCCCAGGAGGAATTCTCCTTATATTCTATTAACTAGAGTTTGGAGTCACGTATCTCTGCCTAAGCTGGGAGGTGGCAAAGGATGGGTCATCTGTTTGCATCAGGCTGTTGTATTTTACCCATGTTGAAGAGATACTGGGTTGAAGAGGGTTTTCTGCCTTTCCCAGAAAAGACTGGTTCCGGAGTAGGGTAGACCAAGATTGGTCTGATTCAGTAGTGGGTCGGGAGGTAGTGAGCCAGGAAGAGTCAATGCCAGCAGAGACAAGGAGCTTATGAGGAAGGCTCTGTAGAAAGGGACAGCTGTACGTCTGTGACTTGGGGCCTCAAACCCTCCACTAGGTTATAACATTATTCAGCCCTTCCCGAGTTACCTAGAACTTCTTCAGCAAAATGTGCACTGGCCCAAAGAGAATCACATGCTCCAGCCCCGAGCCAGACCTGCGGTGGAAGAACAGTTGGATTAGGTTAGTGCTTACGGTGCATCTGATCTGTGCCCGCCTTTGTATCCAGCCTCCACCTGCCCTTCAGCCCTATAATTTTTTAATATTCATTTTTTTTCTGGTGTCTGATAACAGCTGGAAAGGGCCTTGCCTGAGGATCTCTAGCTGGGATAAGGCAAGGGGCAGGGTTTCACTAAGTCTGCCCACCAAACAGCTATCAATGGTATTTGAACTACACACAGTCCATGGGTCTCTCTTATTAGCACTTAGGGGAACACAAACCATTCGAGAAGCTGTTTATCAGTCTTCTTTTTTGTTTAAAAGTCTTAGTACCCAGGGGCTAGACAGATGGCTCAGGAACTAAGAATGCACACTCCTCTATTCTGGTCTCCCAAAGTACCTCATCTCCTGAGCACCCCCTCCGCAGGGGTGCTAGAGTGCAAACTCAGGTCCTCTGGAAGAGCAGAAAGTGCTTTTAACGGCTGAGTAATTCTCTACCCCCTGTCAGGGTGTTTTGTCATGGCAACAGGAAAAGTCAACAAAAACAGGGAGGTATTTACATGCCACCTCCACACATCCTGCCAGACACGTCTGAGGCTCTGGGCGTCACAGAAAATCTGCTGAGGCAAAAGCAAACACACCATGGCTGGCAGGTGGTGCATCCTTGCCCCCCAAGTTCCCCTGGAGGACCTGTCCTGATCTGTCCTGATAGCAAAGGGGTTAAAACTGCCATAGCAATGGCTTCGGGGGACTCAGCTCCCTTTTAAATTGTCACGTGTGTCGCGGACCTCCCAGCCTTAGCAGGTGACTCTCACCCAGGCAATGTGGCGGAGTAGGTTGCTTGGGGAGTGAGTGGAGCTATTTATAGTCTTGCGCTTGGGAGTTCTCTGTGGGCAGAGTCGCCGGCCAGCTGGACAGTGTCCTTTTGCTCCATGGTGGGCAGGTGATGAACCTCTCTCCTTTAGGGCTGGTCTTGGCAGCTTTTGTATTCCTCCATTTTTACAGCAGCGGCAGCCGCGGGAAGTGGCGCCCCCTAGTGCATGCCTCTGGTATCTGCTCTACAAGTATAGCCCCGCGGGGCCCTGTGGCAGTCAGGGTTAAACACTGACTGGCATCCGCCTCCGGGTGGGTCTGGGTATGAGAATCCCTCCGTCCTTATCAGCAACAGTGTCCAGTTCCTGCTGGAAGGAATGTGTCCTTTGTCGTCGGCCCTGAAGCTACCCGCCTCAGCCCTCTGTAGCCTGAGGACCACTCAGCTCTGTCTCTGTCGCCTGCCTCTTCAAGGCTGACACTCCCTGGTTCCTTCTCTGGCCACAGGGCCATAATAAGGTCTCTTCACTCATTCAGCTCTGCTTCAGTTGTCAACACCAAAGCAGCTAGTGACTGAACCTTCTGCAGCAGCATGCTAGCTGCTCCAAGTCACAACTACTAGCTACTGTCACCGAGCTCGCTCTGTTATCTATCTCCCCCTCCCGCAACCCCCCCCCCCACACCTCTGTACTAGCTCAGCTCCAAAGGTGTTCCCACCAATCACAGCAGACCTCACATGCAAATGAAGGCTCACGGTTACACCTATCACAGCTTGCCTCCCTAACCCATGCAGTCCCTCTGCTGGGCCACCAGGGTTAAGTGCTCCTCTCTGGTGATGGTGGAGGGTCATGGAGAGTTCACGGAGGCTTAGCCCGGTGCAAACCGAGCTCTGCCTGCAGGGGCTGGAGCCAGCAGCTGTGACCCACGCGGGACCACGGAGCGTTCAGGATGGCGGATGCTGGCGTAAGGGTACTCATGGTGAGCTGTGTGACTGACAGTTCTTTTGCTGGAGGCAGCCAGGGCAGCAAAGGAGCAGCCAACAGCTGCCCCGCCCCCACTGGGTCTTTGCTTAGCTACAGGAGAATGAGCATCAACCCCCCCACCCTTCCACCCCCCCTCCCACCCACCCCCAACCCCCACCCCTGCGCTCACAGCAGGAACCCAGAACTCCTCAGCAATGGTAACTGATTTTCACAGACTGTGAGGATGCTTTAACAGCATCGAATACCCACCAGCACCCCAGGGACCGGGGACCCCCTCATCTGCCCCAACAGGCTGCCTGAGGGCTCTAGGTAGGGAACAGGGGTCTAGTTTTCTAGGCTGGCTTTCCCTGGTATGGCAAGCCCACAGTGGCCTCCATGTTGTTCTGACCTTTGACCTAAAGACAGAGAGGAGGAGGTAAAGAGAGGACAGCCACATCTGGAACCACCATGGAGGAAGGTGTGGCGAGGATGCCAGGCCAAAGAGATGGCAGTGAGCACCCCTGCCGGAGAGTCCAGAGGGATCTAACAGAGGCAGGGGCATGAGAGGAAAAGGAAAGCCATCATCCTCACCACCAAGTCAGACCCTGAAGCCATGATACCAGGCACAACACAGACCAGACGCTTTTTTTTTTTTTTGGTTTTTCGAGACAGGGTTTCTCTGTATAGCCTTGGCTATCCTGGAACTCACTCTGTAGACCAGGCTGGCCTCGAACTCAGAAATTCACCTGCCTCTGCCTCCCAAGTGCTGGAATTAAAGGCGTGCGCCACCACCGCCCGGCTAGACCAGACGCTTTTAACCGAAATGCTACCAAGACTTCCTGAGAGCCAAGTTAATGTGCTGGGAGTCAGACACTCATGCACACATACATACACACATGCACACATATGAACATGCTTGTCTGCATACAAGCATGTCTGCATATGAACACACCACATACACAGACCTGCACACACACCTGAAGATATATGGATATGCATACACACATGCACACACACATGCACCGGCACACATATGAACACACACACACATGCATACACACACCTAACTATATATGAACACACGCATGCACTCATATGAGCATACACGCACACATGTGCACAGAGATAAGCACATACGCACCCATGTAGATGCACCTGCTCACCTGTGAACACACACGCATGCACATACAGGTGCATCTATGAACACACATGCATACACACCTGTGCACATATGAACACGAGAGCACACATATGCACACCACAGAAAGAAACACAGAAAGAGGGAGGAACACATTTCAGACTGAAAAGTTCAGAGTGAAAGTGAAGTACAGAGAACGACAGGAGAATGAGGACTCTTTGAACAGTAAATAAACTGAAGGGAAATGCCAGTGATGGAGTGGAAGCAAAACTCAGGCATGAGAACAGACGTTGGGTCAACATCAGCCACGGCCACGACCTCGGGTGACCTGGGGGTCGACTCCACACCTTCTCTCTGCCAGCCTCAAATGCCCCTCTGGCTGGCTGCTGTCTTAATATTGTTCTTGAGCCTGAACCAGACTCCTGATTTTTTCCAAAGTGGAAACGAAGGTGTGGCCTGCTTCCGGTCCCCTTGGCTAACCTCGGGTGTGTTGGCCACAGCGAGGAGCTTCAGAAGTCTGTCCACAGTGTTACAAATCTCAAGTGCCCCAAGGTTTAAAGTCAACCTTGTCTCCTCAGCGCTGTGGACACCGGGCCACCAGGAACTCGTTCCAGCAGATGTCCCGCTGTCCTTCTACAAAAGTAACCTGTCAGTCAGTTCCCAGGGACATCAAGACATGCATCAGCTTCCTGGGGTGCAAGAACACCTGTCTTTCCCAAAATGTCTCTGGGAAGGGGCTGGGGAGATGCTCAGTGAGGGTCCAATTTCACATCCTCAGCGCACATCCAAAGCTAACATAGTAGCACACCTGCAGTACCGCAGCAGGGGAGGCAGACCGGAAGCTCCCTGGAACTGGCTGGCCAGCTAGTCTTGGCAAATCAGTGAGCTCTGGCTATGGAGAAGCCTGTCTCAAAAACTAAGACGGTAAGTGGCCGAGAAGGAGGACCCTTGGCGTCTGCTTCTGGCAATCCCATAAGGTCTCTGGAAATTTTCCTTTTAAATACAAACCAAAACAACAACAACAAAAAATCCTTCCATAAGCTGACCTGTGGCACACATCACATGAGTCAGAAGGCAGGTCGGGATGGACTAGGAAGCCTGGGAAGTTCCATCCACCTCTGGCAGTCGTGAGTTTGAAAACAAACAAACAAACAAAAAATCACTCAGACACAAAAGGAACTCCATGGGTTTGCAAATAAACTAGCCTCCTGATATAATTTCTTCCTAGCTTTGCTGATGCCTCCGTCGGGTGGGGTCTAACAGCTGCCTTGACCCTCTTGCGGAAGCCGAAAGGCCACTTTTGCCAATAACACTGACTCTGCCCTTGTTATAGCTGGCCTTGAGGGTAGAAGGAATGCCCCTAGAAGCTTTGACAGGCCAGAGGTGACCTCACCAAACTTCCCAGAAGACACAGTCAGTCCTGGCACCCACAACAGCCCCAGGCTGCATTTCAAATTCCAGACCCCAAAACTCCAAGAGAAGAAATTGGAGTCACTGTGTTTGAGGCTGTTGGTTACGGGTGAAGCAAGAGACCGATGGGTGCTGGCTGGTTCTGCAGAAGCCTGCTCAGCACGGGAACGCCATATGGCTAGGCTGTCTGTCTGTCTGTCTGTCTGTCTGGTCAATGCTGTGGTTAATATCAAACCCATAAATCAAAAAGCCAGAAGACCTCTGTTAAAAAGCCACTTTTGCCAGTCAGTAGTGGCGCACGCCTTTAATCCCAACACTTGGGAGGCAGAGGCACGCAGATTTCTGAGTTTGAGGCCAGCCTGGTTTACAGAGTGAGTTCCAGGACAGCCAGGGCTACAGAGAGAAACCCTGTCTGGAAAAGCCAAACAACAACAACAACAAAAAGCCACTTCTGCAAGTTAGTCACCTGTGTTCCATTCTGTGTTCTGAGTGTTTCCACGCGGTTCTTAATTTTTAAATGTTATTTCCGTGAGTCCCCACGTGCATCGTGTATGCAAGTGGGCAGGTGTTTGTGCGCATGCGTCGGACGTCAGCTTCTGGTGTTTCTCAGGAGCCCTCGGGTCTACCTTGTTCTTCTGGGACAAGATCTCTCACTGATCTGGGGCTCACTGATTAAGCTGGCTGGCCTGTGATCCCCAGGGATCTAGCTACCTCTGCCTTCTCAGTTCTGGGATTACAAGCCAGTGCCATCATACCTGGCTTTTTTCTCCACAGGTTTCAGGGATGGAACTAAGATCCTCCTGCGCATGCGCCATCGTACCAGGCTCTTTTTTGTTTGTTTGTTTGTTTTGTTTTGTTTTTTCTTTCTCCATGGGTTGCAGGGATGGAACTAAGGCCCTCCTGCTTTCAAGGAAAGCACTTTGCAGACTAGGCCATCCCCTCGGTATCTGGGTATAAACCTCAATGGCAGCCCTGGGTATACTGCCTCGGAGGACTTTGGAGGAAACCACATTGGGGTGCGCTTTTCTATGCAGTCTGTTCTTGTGTGTTGGTAAGACTCCATTTCTAGGACCCCAGACAAGGAAAGAGGCCTATTCTAGGGTGTCTCGGTTCCCCAGACTCTTGGGGTGATGGAAGAGTAGGGATGAGGCGTGGCATCCTCTCTGGCTCTTCAGTGTCGCCACACACCTGCTTCCTGTCCCTGAGGAACAACTTGCCCTGTGAAAACCTGAGGACAAACACTATCCCACAGTCTGCTGGGAACACCAGAATCGCTCAAGGGCCTCTGGAACTCCGTGAGCTGCTCTGTAACTCAGTAGAGGCAACACAGCGCTGGAGAAGGTTCTGAGCGCTGAGCCACGCCTGTTGTGGGTCACATATGGGTCTTGGTACCAGTGTGTCTGCTCGTTCTAGGTTCTCACTGGGTAATCATTTCTTTGTGCCTTTCAGAATCTGAAAGCGAAAAACAAAAACAACCACAAACAACCGCAAAACAAGCAAACGAACAAAAAAAAAAAACAACAAAAAAAAACCCTTTTCTTTTCCTCAAGAATATTTTTAGAGCCAGGCCTGGGCATGGAGGCACATGCCTGTTACCCCCATCCTTGGAGGGTAGAGGGAAAAGGATCAGCAGTTCAAGGCCAGCTATGCTGTGAATTCAGGAAATAGGACTTATGAGAGACCTCGGACACACACAATAAAAGAATATTTTAGTTGAAAAGGATGCAAAAGTTTCAGAATTAACAAAAGTCACCATTCGAGGCCAGGGTTGACCTGTTTATTCCCACCCCTGGCCCCTTTCTAAGGTGGCCTCTGACCTTTGACCTCCTCAGTCATCCCATCACTAATTCCTGGTGACCTGGCCTGACATAGGGCAGGGAACTCTCGGGTGACTCAGTCTGAATCAAAGAGCCAGGCCAAATGACACTATGAAATGTCCCTAGTCTAGAAACCCAGGGCAGACACTCCTCCTGGATGTGAGGGACTCGAGGCTCTGGGTGGGTTCAGGTCTCTGACCTGCTGGCCTGGTACCACACTCATCTGCCATCATTGGCTCTAGAGACTTTGTTTAGTCAGCCAGTCCACTGCTGAGAACCGGAGACCGCCCTCTGGACTCCTTCCAACGCCATCCGCCACCCCCACCTAGAAGCGCTGCATCCCCTTCTGTGAGAATCCCAGGCTGGCTATGGGAAGTTGAATTTATGATATTCTCCTGGGTAAAAACAGTACCGGTCCTTTGGGAGGTTCTGTTGGTGTGTTCTGGCTTAGAATATAGTTTGTTTGTTTGCGTTTATTTAGGGAAGCTACAGAAGACTGGGGAATTGAATCATCAATTGAAATTTAAAAAAAAAAAGATTTATTTTTACGCACACTGGTATGTTGTCTGCATGTCTGTGTGAGGGTGCCGGATCTTCTGGAACTGGAATTACAGTTATGAATTGCCATGTGGGTGCTGGGAATTGAACTCATGACCTCTGGTAGAGCAGCCAGTGCTTTTAAGTGCTGAGGCATCTCTTCAGCCTGCAAGGATTTTGAGAAAAGAAAGGCTGTGGGGACAAGCAGGGAGACAATTTCTTCTGGTGTTTGCCTCAGCTGGTTTACTGTGGAGCTGTTCAACTGACCACACAAGAAGCCAGGCCTCAGCTCCTGCCCAGTGGATGAAGAGGAAGATTACAGTGGATGGGATGGGCTCCCCGGGAACCAGGTTAGTGTATAGTTAGATTGTGGGGAAGCACAGGGTACACTGACATCAGGGGAGCCCGAGGAGGTGGACGAGAGGGACATCTGTGACAGTGCTCTGTGTCCTGTTTAGCTGCGACTGTGTAGGGGGTATTGACAAGTTGTTTAAGGGAGTGCTGAGCAGCTTGGGACTCTGCTGAATCCAAGCCTAAATGGACAGCTCTTCCCGAAGGCGTAGTCGGATAAATGCCTAAGTGGAGAGAGATGGTAAAGCATTGGAAGTACGCTAAGAAAGATGGGGACAAGCTGAGAGTGTGAGGGCTGAGTGCCCTCAGGGCCAGCAAGGTGGCTCAACAGGGAAAGGTGCTTGCTGCCAAGCCTGATGACCTGAGTTCAATTCCTGGAACTCCACAAGTAGAAAGGGAGACTCTACTCCTACAAGCTGTTGTCTAACTTCCACATGCAACCCATGGCATGTACACATAGACACACATGTACGCATAGACACACACACACACAAACACACACACACAATTAAAAATTTAAAGACTATTCACCAGTGAGAGTTGGCTCCTGTGAAAGAGCTGTGGCTGCTTCCCCGATCATAGTCCGTCCTGACCTCGTGCACTGCCATCATTATTAACCTGGTGCCATTGCTAATCTCCAGAACCCAGGTCTATGAACTCCAGATGATGCAATCTCAGGGACTTCAGCCATTACCATCAACATCAGCACCTACCACTGATGACCTCTTGGCCCTCCAAGTGATGTCACTGACCTGCATAGTCATCGCCCCATCTCAAGATGCTCCTGGAGCCCTCTCTACCCCACAGTCCTACCACCCCCTGCTGACTGGTAACATCACTTGACCCTGTGCCTTCAACCTACCACTGCTCTTCCCAGCGTGACAATAAATCAATAAATTCCAAATCAATTAATGAAGGAAACGCCCAAGTGCCAGGTAAACAACACACTAGCAGTACCTGCTAAAATCAAGAGTGGGAAACTGAGCAGCGGGAGGAGAGTCACGAGGTCTCAGAACACCTCTCCTGAGGCAGTTATACCATATCCAAGGAGAGGATAAGAATGTAACAAAGAAAAACATGGCTGCCGCTGACTTGGCCAAGATGAAGGTCAGAATCCAGGCAGTAAGGCTGACGTCACCCGCCCGCGTGAGAGGGATGGATGTCACCTCTGTCCAGTTCAGGCACACAGAACTTCACTGGAACAAGGGAAAAATGCAGACAGAACAAACACACCGGTCTCAAAACTGCTGACGAACCCTCTGAAAGTGTTGAGGTCATGGAATATTGAGAAATGGCATGGGGCAGAGATTAGAGAGATACCGGGGAGAAATGCACACAGGGTTCTGGACAGGATCCTAGGCTAGGGCAGGGACTTCAACAGAAAAAGGAGAGAGTGTGGTTGACAGTTCAGTCGATCCTGAACCTTGCACTGAGCTGTGTAAGATTTCAACTCTGTGGGATGTGAATAGAACCATGAATGGACATGCTCACCTATGCTGTGCCCAGTCTGTCTGTCGTCTGTTCATCTATCTATCTATCTATCTATCTATCTATCTATCTATCTATCTATCTATCTATCTATCTATTTTCTTTGGTCCAAGCATCTCACTCCCAGGCTAGCCCATCTCGCATCTCACATTGTACATCTAGGCTAGCCCAGGTTAGCTAGTAGTCCTAACTCATTCATTATTCATTCTGTAGCCCAGACTGGCCCTGAACTCTCAGTGATCCTCCGGCTTCAGCCTTCCTAGTTAGTGGGGTTTCAGGTATGTTCCACCATAACCAGCTACAACTTTCCATAAATTCAACACTCCTTCAAAACAAATAAGATGTAAAAAAAAAAAAAAATTCAGGCCAATAGGAGACAGAGGGACCAGGGTTGGGGTGGGGGTATCTATCTGCCACCTGCCTAGAGGCATTGGATGCAGGGGTCAGTGGTGGTAGGGGTAGTTTCAGCTGATGGCTAGACAATGTGAAGGGACTTGGGAGAGGGGGACATCAGGCTCAGGCACAAGCAAGGGACATGAACTGGTGACAAGTCCAGATCTGGGTAGTGGCCATAGCAGACATGCACTGTCAAGGGTAGCCGAGAAACATTTAGAAGCTTTTAGCTTTGATTTTTATCCCCCTTCTCCCCTTTCCAAACACATTCCGGTACAACCCAAAACACCTGGTCACTCCACATGTCCCCCTACCTCCCCTTGCTGGAGGGCCTGTAGCTTTTGCCATGACCCCCGAGATGTCTCCTGGTCCCCTGCAGAACTGTCCCACCAGCAGACAGAGAACAGAGGTGTTCAGAATAAAGCTCCTTCTAAAACTTAGCAGGGCAAGTGTAGGAATAGCTTTAAATTCCGCCAGCACTAATTAGGAAACAAAGGAGCTCCTTCACTCCTCTCTCTTCTCTCTTTCCTTTCTGCTAGGATTACTAGGGAATTTAACATTGTTTTCATTTACAGTGCAAGTCTAGTCTATTAAAACCTCATGCGCCCCTCTGTGAAACTCACACTTCCCATATCTTAGGGCCTTACAGCGTTAAGCCATTCATTTAATTAAATCAAGGGGTTGGGGGGAGTGAATTAGAGTTGCCTTGGGTCCGCTCTAGATGGAGAAAAGGGTTTTATGGATTGTGAGGAATGTGGAGGGAGCTGGGGAGCCGATAGCTCAGTCTGGGAAGCACTTTCCACGCCACTGTGAGAGCCTGAGGTTTCCTAGACCTGTGTAAAATCTGGGTGTGCTGGGGAGAGAGAGATAGGAGGATTCCTGGGTCTCACTGGCCAGCAGGTCTAGTGATCAGTAAGGAAGGCTTGGGTTCGGGGAGAGACCCTGTAGGAAAAAAATAAGGTGGAGAGTACAGGGGAAGACACCGGACTTTGACCTCTGACCTCCACATTCACATGCAATACACACTTGCCCATACATGCACACACACACACACACACACACACACACACACACACCCCATAGAGACATGAGGTAGTAAGTCAAACGACTGTTTGTTCAAATGTGTGGATGAACCCTTATGACCTGGGACAACACGGGATAAGTCAGGTTGAAATCCTTAAAGACCACATGTTAGCATAAAAAGAATTCCTCCGAGACAGTTACTCCAGTTTCCTTCTGGAGATCCACCTGCTGCTGGACTCTCAAACCATAGCTGCAGACAAGTCTCCTTCCAGGCAGGAGGGAACCACGGAGCCACAGCCACGGTCATTAGCATGGGTTAAGGGACACACAGGGAGCCTCTCCTCTTCAAAACTCTGGAGCTGAAGCTGCCATCTTGTGGCCGCTAGGGAGAGTGCCATTGGGGTGGCCACCAGAAAGAGACCTGGCTCACCACGGAGAGCTGGAGGCGAGGGTGAGAAAGACAAAGGCCCAAACAATATAGTCAGTCAATCGACCATAGTCAGTGTTGGGTCAAATATGACAGTGAAGTCTCTCAGTGGTTAGCCCAGGAGTGCCTTCTGTCACTTGCAATCCAAGCAGTCACAAACCTGTTCATCCGGGAGATTGATGACACCTGCCCACTCCACCCTGGGGTTAAAGGTCATTCTTGTCAGCCTCCTGTTTCACGTCTACCGAAGATGCGATGCAGGGAAGCCCAAGAGCCATCAGCAGCAGGGAAGCCAAATACCCTGGATGCTCCCCAGCCTGGTCTACAGACAGTGATGTCACTTCCTCTGTCTGGGACTCAGATGCTAAACAAGGAAGTCCCACCTCCAGGTTGATCGGCTTGACTTGTGACAGTGTAACTAGACGCCTCTCAGTTGTACAGCTGCAGCTGTTTCACTGTCAAATGTCCTTACTGGTTCATCTACTATAAACACTGGGTCCCAAGCTGGTGGCTTTGTTTGAGGATGTTAATGAAGCTTAGGAGGAAGTGGGTGGCTGGGAGATAAGCCCTGAGGGTTCTAGCCTGGCCCTGCTTCCAGCTTTGTTTTGTTTTTTTGAGACAGGATTTCTCTGTATAGCCCTGGCTGTCCCGGAACTCACTCTGTAGACCAGGCTGGCCTCGAACTCAGAAATCCGCCTGCCTCTGCCTACCAAGTGCTGGGATTAAAGGCGTGCGCCACCACTGCCCGGCCTTGCTTCCGGCTTTGTCTCTGCTTCCTGATTTGCCCAGATGTGAGGAAGCCACCGCTGCCCAGCCTTCCCCACCATGATGGACTGTGTTCCCTTAAACTGTGAGCCAGGATCAATCTTTATTGAACCATGAGCCACGACACATCCTTGAGCCTTGAACCAGGATCAATCCTTGCTCCTTAAAGTTGCTTCTTCCAAATATTTTATTGCGAAGATAAATAGTCAGTGATACATAGACATTAACTTGGAGCCATCTCTCCAACCCAACATGTATACTTTAAATGTCAATTAACCAGTCAATTAACACTTGAGAAAAATAGAGTCTCCTAGTTGGGCCTGGTGAAAAGCTGTCTGGATCATAGTGGGGTCTGTTACAACCTATCACATTACACACCTTCCATGGAAGCTGTTTAAATATCAGTTACACCTCAGTAAGTTACAAGAGTATCTCACCTCTATCAATATCTGTGAATGCCCAAGTTCATGAAAGCTTAAAAAGCTGAACACACTTTTTTTTTTTAGTTTTAATGTTTTATTAGAAGAGTAGAAAGGGAAAAGGAGATAGAGGGAAAAAAAAGAAAGAGAAGATAGAGAAATAAGGGAAGGCCATGACCACGTGGAAAGGGGAAAAGAATAGAGGAGAGAGAGGAGAGGAGAGGAGAGGAGAGAGAGAGAGAGAGAGAGAGAGAGAAGAGGCAGAGAGGGGTGAGAGAGCCTGAACACACTTTTTTAAAATTTATTTATTATATGTAAGTACACTGTGGCTGTCTTTAGACACACCAGAAGTGGGCATCAGATCTTGTTACAGATGGTTCTGAGTCACCAAGTGCTTTTTGGGATTTGAACTCAGGACCTTCAGAAGAGCAGTAGGTGCTTTTAACCACTGAGCCATCTCTCCAGCCCTGAACACAATTTTTAATGGTGGTGCGGTGCATGCCTTTGATCCCAACATTCGAGAGGCAGAGGCAGGTTGATCTCTGAGTTCAGCCTGGAAATGCAGAGTGAGTGCCAGGACAGCCGGGGCTACACAGAGAAACCCTGTTTCAAAAACAAAAATAAAAATAAATAAATAAATAAATAAATAAAAGAAAAGCTGGACCCAAGGAGGGATACTGGGGAGGTAGACCCGGTACCCGCCACATAAACATGAAGACCAGAGTCCGGGTCCCCTAAACCCACAAGAAAGCCCGGAAGGAACAGCAGCTACCTGGGACTGCAGCACGAGGCAAGCAGCAGAACAAGGCCCGAGCTTCTGGTTGGTTTCGGGAGAGACCCTGCTTAGTATCCACAGCATCCGACACCAGCCTTGAGATGACCACGGGATTGACCAGCAAAGCAAGTAAGTGCCTGTGCCAGCCTTCGAAGACGCTACTGCTGTGGAAACCTGAAGACACAGAGTTCTTTTTGAGCAAGAGACCCATGGTGGTCACAGTAAGATCTCCTCAGGCCGGATACCTGACCTCAGGCTATCTGTACACCAGATACTTGCCCTGAAGTACCTGAGCGGACTGGGCTGGGATGAAGGTGAGGCAAGACAGCCACCCAGGACGCCATATTTCAGGAGGCACTTACCCTTGGGTACTGCCCTTGTTGCTTGCACAACCCAGAGATATAGTGTTAGCGGTCTGTCTAAACTCCACCCCCACGGTTACCTGGCAACAGCCAGGTATGTTCCTCCCCCACGGTTACCTGGCAACAGCCAGGTATGCTCCTCCCCATGGTTACCTGGAAACTGACCCGCCTGACCCACTATAAAACGGGCTGCTTGCCCCCTCCTCCCTCTCTCACTCTTGTTCTCTTGATCTCTTGCTCTCCCCTCCCCCCCCCATTCCCTTCCCTTCCCCCCTCTCTCCAAGTGCTCACGGTCATGGCCGGCCTCTACTTCTCTACTCTCTCTCCCTCTCTCTGCCTTTCTCTGCCTCTACTACCCTCTTAACTCCTCTCCCCATGCCCTGAATAAACTCTATTCTATGCTATACCTTCTGTGGCTGGTCCCTCAGGGGGAAGGGAGTCCTTGGCATGGGTCCGCTGAGACATCCCCTTACCCCACACCTCACCACATACCCCACAGAATGTATTTCTCTCTCTTTATCTTTTTATTTTATGTAAGTACACTGTAGTTGTCTTCAGACACTCCAGAAGAGGGTGTCAGATCTCATTACGGATGGTTGTGAGCCACCGTGTGGCTGCTGGGATTTGAACTCAGGACCTTCGGAAGAGCAGTCTGTGCTCTTAACCGCTGAGCCATCTCTCCAGCCCCCTCTCTTTATCTTTGTATAAACACATCATATAATGCCTCCTTAAATGCCATCCCTGGACTCTCTTTGGCCTGACCTTAGCAGTCATAGCCTGGTGGTGACCCTTGCAAGGTCTGATAATTCATCCGTTCCTTCACCCTGCTGACTACACGCCTGTTAGGCCAGGATGTTGGGCTTCTGCATAGCAGACTCATCACAGCAAACGTGAGACAACCCCTCCCCACCCCCAGTTATCCCAGGTCCAAAACGACTCCAAACAACAGAGGCCAGAGCCTCAGCACCCCCAAATACCTTTTGGATTTGGACTCTGGGCAGAAGCCTCCCACCCACAGCCCCTGTCCCTCACACACAGAGTTTTCTTCAGAGGTAGTAGCCCTTGTAGCCCGGCCCCTCCTGCTCGGAGTCCTCAAACAGCAGCTTCAAAGGCTCGAGACTTTCCTGTGCTTTGTGAATGGCCCCTGACAGCTCTTTCGTGCTCCACTCCAGGGATCCATTCCTCCAAGCACCTCTGACTGTCATCATCAAATGACTCAGAACTAAAAAGGCAGGCGGGGAGGCAGGGAGGCAGAGGCTCCCTGGAGGACTGTTCCTAGGAATGAGGGCAAGCTGTCTGCAGCTTCTCCCTCAGAGGACCACTGCTGGAGGCGCCTGAGTTTCCCCAGCAGCTGGCGGGCCATCTGGTGCAATTCACCCTATTGGTCCAAAGGATCAGAACCAATGGGTCCGATTCTAGCCAGGAAGCAGACCCAAATCTCCCCTCTGGGATGGTTCCGGCCCTCACTTCCTGCTGTGGCTGGGATTCTGAATGGCCAAGTAGAGCCATGCGTGCATGTAAAGACGTGGTCCTAGGACAGTAACAGCGGATACTGTGGACCTTGTAGGAGGAGGCCCAGAAGGAGGCCCCCTCAAGGTCACTGGAGCCAAGTGTCTCACATGGGCTGTTCCTTCTCACACTTCCACCATGCCATGCTGAGGCACATCCTGGCCTTCAGCAGCAGTCACGCCAACGGGCTACCTGGTCATCCATGTCTGTGAGACATGTGAATCTTTCCTCTTTATCCCAGAGTTGCCCTGGGCACTTTGCTGCAGTAATGTAAGCCTGACCAACACACTGTCCTGTCAGAGAACGGCGGGGCCATCCTGCTTAGGATGTGAGGCAGAGACCCATGTATGTTTGCCATGTTTTAATGGGTTGTCCTGGGGGGTGTGTCATGAATTGAATTTTAAACACAATTATTTGCCTGCAGTGCTAGCCTTCAGAGGAAGGCTTATTGTAATGAATTGGGCAACACACACACACACACACACACTTTCATCTTCTACACTAGATGCCAAACTTTCACCGGATTTAAAAGAAACTTTGCCCTGCCTGATGTGACGGAAAAGGGTCATAAACGGGGGAAAAAGAGAAACTCTGGACAGGGGCCACGCACGCGCGCGCGCGCGCACACACACACACACACACACACACACACACACACACGCATCTGTTGCCATGGCAATCGCATACATTCCCAGAGTCCACTTCCCACCTTTACCCTCAAGGGTTATATCACAGCCTAAATTAAAGGCAGACCCTTCCTGACCTTTGATCCCTTCCCCCCCCCTTTTTTTCTATTTTCTCCCTCATCTCTGTCGATTCTTTCTGCCCCCACTCCCCACCCCCAATAAACCTCTGCCACATGGAACTGCATTGACCTGATATGGTCTGTTCGGAAGCAGAGCCACGATTCCAACCCTACAGTTTGCTCATTCTTTGGGCTGAATTAGCACCTTCTTGACATCCTCTCTGGGGTTTCTTTGTCAACCCTCCCTTCGTTGGCACAGATTCTTCCTGTAACTGGGATTTGTGTCTCCCTGTCACTCATTCTATGGGGTGATTCAGCAAATTAAAAAAGATGGCTGCTCATGAACCAACATCGGAAGTTCTTTCTCAACCATTTCTTTTTTTTTTTTTTTTTTTGTTTGTTTGTTTTTTGTTTTTCGAGACAGGGTTTCTCTGTGTAGCCCTGGCTGTCCTGGAACTCGCTTTGTAGACCAGGCTGGCCTCGAACTCAGAAATCCTCCTGCCTCTGCCTCCCAAGTGCTGGGATTAAAGGCGTGTGCCACCACCGCCCGGCATCTTGACCATTTCTGGACTTGAGAGCTAATGACTTTTATGGACTCACCTAGGGGACCAGGGCCTGACTTCAAACCTATCCCTTGAGGGCAAGAGTCCAATATCACAGAAGGAAAAGGTGCTGATGTCACCAAAGGGAAAAAGGACGCTGTGTTTTAGGACAGAAAAGTGATTGCTCAGGGCCAGCGAGAGGGCTCAGCAGGTAAAAGTGCTTGCCACCAAACCTGACAACCTGAGTTCAATCCTTGGGTCCCACATGGTGGAAGGAGAGTACCGACTCCTGAAAATTGTCCTCTGATCTCAAACTGTGTGTCATAGTGTGCCCATTTGCTGCCCCGCCCGCCACACAAAATAAATAAATGTCATTAAAATGTTTAAAAAGAAAAACAAATGCTCGGAGTGTGTCAACACACCTGCTTAGATCGAAGTCCGGAGGCCAGAGCCCCACTTCTATACCGGCAGCTGTGGAGCCTGGAGACCCGAGGGCCCAGGGAAGCATTCTGAGGCAGCCTGCCTCCTGCTCATTAAAATGCAAGCACATCGTGTGGAAGGCATAATTACTCTCATGCCAACCATTTCCTTATTAAAAATGTAAACTGGGGCTGGGGAGAAAGCTCCGTTTGGCAAAATGGTTGTTTTGCAGGAATAGTAACATGGATTCGATCCCCAGAACTAACAGTCAAAGAGCCAGAGGAAGCGGCTCACGTGTCATCCCAGAAGACAGGGCACGGAGACAATGCGTGCGTGCGTGCCTGCGTGCCTGCGCATGCGTGAGCGCGTCTGTGTACAAATCATGGCGGTGTATACCTGTAATCCAAGCACTCAGAAGGATGAAGCAAAGGGATTGTGAGTTCAAAGCCAGCCTGGGCTACAGAACCAGACCCTGTTTCAAATATTAAAATGCTAAGAGGAAGAGTCTTTTTGGAAGGAATGGAGGAGCTGGAGTTGGGGAAACCCGGGGCAGAACCAATCCTCCAACCACAGCTAATTCTGGTTCGAACTCTGAATCCTGCTCCCTTTATTCTCCAACACATCCCCTCCCACCCAGCATCCCAGACATCCTCCCATCAGGACCACCATCCTGAGCAGGCTCAGGGCCTGGGAGCCAGAGGTGGCTCAGGGGGTAAGAACACTCTCTGCTGCGGAGCTGGGAGGGCCTGACTTTGGATCGGCAGCACACCGGATGTTTGCAACCCCGGTGCTCTGGGGCTGGAATCAGAAGGACCACAGCAGTTAGCTGGATGCCGGGGTAGCTCCAGGCTCAGCGAGAGATCCTGTCATAAGAGAGTAAGGCAGGCCTGGAGAGATGGCTCAGTAGTTAAGAGTACTGACTGCTCTTCTAAAGGTCCTGAGTTCAAATCTCAGCAACCACTTGGTGGCTCACGACCCATTCGTAACGAGATCTGATGCCCTCTTCTGGAGTGTCTGAAGACAGCTACAGTGTACTGTATATATAATATATATACAGTATATATATATATATAATATATAATAAGTAAATAAATCTTTTTTTAAAAAGAGAGAGATAATAAGGCAGAGAGCGAGAGCATGATGCTGGACATCCTCCTCTGGTCTCTGCATTTTGTGGGCGCTCTCTCTCTCTTTCTCTTTCTCTCTCTCTCTCCTTCCCTCCTTCCTTTCCTCCTTTCTTCTCTCCCTCCAGGGATCAGAGCCCCTAAAGCAACAGAAAACCAATGAAAACCAATGAAGTATTTTAAGAAATTAAGGACTGGAGAGATGGCTCAGCGGTTAAGAGCACTGACTGCTCTTCTGAAGGTCTTGAGTTCAATTCCCAGCAACCACATGGTGGCTCACCACCATGGTAATGGGATCCAATGCCCTCTTCTGGTGTATCCGAGGATAGCTACAGTGTACTCACATACATAAAATAAATAAATAAATCTTTTTTAAAAAAGAAAAAGATTTTAAAAGAAATCTGGGAAGACTGGCTCAGCAGTTAAGAGTGCTTGCTGCTCTTCCGTAGGACATGAGTTCGGTTCCCAGTGCCCATGTGGAATGATTCATAACATGTATGTAACTTCAGTTCCTGACATCCAGGGCCCTCTTATAGCCCCTGCAGGTACTATGTTCATATGGTGCGTAGAGCTACACACAGATAAAGACATACGTGTACATTTTTAAAAAAAACTAATTTTCTTTAAAAACGAGATGGCTCAGTGAGTAAAGGCACTTAAAACCATTTGTGCGACCTTTCGTTTGCTCTTAAGCAAGACACAAAAGGCACAACGTGACCTGTCAAAAAGAGCCGGGGCTGTGCTCTCCGACAAGAAATGGATTTGTTAAAAAGTGCCGCAGCAAGGCTCACATTCACGGACGGTCCCTTTTGGTGGTCTCTGCAAGCTTGGAGCAAGGTCACAGAAATGGTCTCACGTTTCAGGGAATCAGAAAGGATAATGTATGGAAAAGCACATTCGTGGGGTCCTATTACCTAGGGCTCGGCTGCAGAGGGGATTCCTGTGGCATTAACTAACTGGCTTCACATTTCTCATAATGGATGCCGAGGTTTTTATTTAAAAAAGCATTTGGTTCCAAAGGTTTCTGAGCTATCCCATTTCCTGGTGTTAATTTGTCCATTGTCTAGACAGCTGCGGAGTCAGACAGGATTATCTAGAGGAAGGAATCGGTTTATGACCCAGAATCCACCTTCACAGCCAAAGTAATTTACATACTAATGGCCACTGCGGCAGCTGTCATAAGAAACCCGGTATAAAGCAAACCTCCGGTGTTTGTACTTTCTGACATTTGGCAGGGGCAGCTCCATTTTGCATTGCTAATGCACTCGAGAGACCTCCACACAGAAACACAGAGGAAAGAGGCAGATGCCCGCCCACACTAGATGAGCTGGAGTTGCAGGAACATTCCGAGGTGTTACAGAAAGCAAGCTGCAAGTCCTTAGCAGGAAGTGTCACGTGGCCACACTCATCAAGTCAGACGAAAATGCCCCTTAGAGTCCGGTTTTAACACCCAATCCTTTCCAGCAACTCCTAAGATGAACTGGCTCCTTTCAGCTGCCCCACTGGTCCCAGAGCTGGCCCTCTTGATAGGCTGTCCCCCTGTGGAGGTTCTTGACAGAGGCACCCGTTCCTACACTGGCTTCAACTATCATTTCCCCACAGTGGTTCTCAACTGTCCTAAAGCTGCAGCCCTTTAATACAGTTCTTCACAGCGGCGATCCCCAACCAGAACATTACTTTCATTGCTACTTCACGAGTCCTACTGTTATGAATCGAGACCCACAGGCTGAGTAACACTGGCCTAAGACACAGTCCCTGAGCTAAAGGACTTGCATTTGCCTGCAGACACAGGGACAAGGCCAGCGGTTGTCAGCTTTCTGTCACTGCCCTGCCCACAGCGACTGGATAAGGCTCACACTCACCAGCCTGGCCTGGCGTTGTATACACACCAGGGAGGGGCTGTACGGGGACATGGATCAGTTAGTAAATTACTCGATGACCAAGCACAAGCTCGAGAACCTGAGTTAGCTCCTCCCCCAGCACCCTTGTAAGGAAACAGGTATGGTGACGAATGGCTTAAACCCAGCGATGGAAATAACAGATCATGGGGGCTCACTGGCCAGTCTGACCTGGCTGATGAGTTCCAGGTTCAGAGAGACCCTGCCACAAAAATAAGGTGGAGAGTGATTGAGGAAGGCACCCAACAATTCTGGCGCACGTGCACACACATACACACATACACATACATACACATGCTCGTGCACACACATACACACAACACACACATGCACATATACACACATACACACACATGTTCATGCACACACATACACATAACACACACATACATACACATGCACATATACACACATACATATGCATGTTCATGCACACACATACACACACATACATACACATGCTTGTACACACACATATATACATGCACATACATACACACATACACACAACACACACATACACATACACATGCACACACACATGCACACACATATACAAACACAACACACATACACAGACAACACATACAAATATACACACATATACACACACTATTATATACATACACATGTACACACTTATATACATACACACACACCACACACACATACACATATATACATATACACACACATAAACACATACATACATATACATACACACATACTACACACACATACCACACACACATACACACATATACACCTCACAGAGAAGGAAAGAGAGATTTTCAAGAATGTATACAAAGATATCACGACTGGAGATCAATGCAAATTACACTGGCTGGTGCTGGGGCAATTTCCACAGCAATTTGAGAAAATAGTCAAATTTAGATTTTTTTAAAAAAATTTCAACCAAATAGTGAAATCAAAGTTACGGACATTTTAAGGATTTTTGTTGGAAATCCTGTCTCAGAAAACAAAGAGATTCTTGGCATGGCTGGCTGTGGCTCTGTCCCTGGGCAGGACCTGTGTGAAGGAGCCTGTGCCAGCAGCTTTTATCTTTACAAATCAGGTGAGAGAAAATTGTTCCAACGTGTGTGTGTGTGTGTGTGTGTGTGTGTGTGTGTGTGTGTTGCTGGAATCAAACCCGGGACTCATTCATGACAGACAGCTGCTGTGACACTGAGGTTCAGCCCCAACCCACAACTGGTTTTTATAGTTTTCTCTGTGTGTGTACTTGTGTATGCACACAAAGGACAGATGGTGGCTTGAGTGTCTTCTACTATCACATCCACCTTACTGTTTGAGGCAGAGTCTCTCTGTCTCTCTCTCTGTCTCTCTCTCTGTCTCTCTCTGTCTCTCCCTCTCCCTCTCCCTCTCGGCGCTGGGGTTCCAGGCACACAGCACTGTGTCTGGCTTCCGACATCAGTGCTGGGAAATGAGCACTCAGGCCCCCGGGTGTGCAGAACGAGCACTTTACCCACCAAGCCTTCTCCCCTTAGCCTGTGAATTCTCGGCTCTCTTTGTGGGAAATGGCGCATCTCTCTGATGTGTCTCATCGACTGCGGCGCTTCCGTCTGGTGGTCTTTTGTCATTTGCACGTCCTGTCTCCATAGTAGAGGTGTTTGTGGGAACACCCTTACTCTTTGGAGGGTGCCAACACCTTGTACTGTTTGGCTTTGGCCTCCTACCTGCATAGTCTGGACTGATTTTGTTGGCACCGTGCCATCCAAGGTCAGGGAGAACGCCCCCAGCCTGCCTGTGGCTTCCTTTCCCTTCTTTACGAATGTCCTTCGCTGTCTCAAGTCAGATGTGCCCCCAGCTCCACACCTCAAGGTGTGTGGAATAGTGTGGTTTAATGGTTTTATGGTATACATTTAACTTTTTTGGGGGGGGTAGAACAGAGTCTCTCTATTTAACCCTGGTTGGCCTCAAACTCTCTGTAGACCAGGTTGGCTTAGAACTCACAGAACTCTTAGAGCTTCATCTGCCTCTGCCTCCTGTTGGGATTGAAAGTGTGAGCCACTACGTACGGTGGCGTTTCACTCCGACCTCATCTGTGACTTACTCTGCCATGACAGTGGTACAAAGCAGGAACAGGCTGACTATTCCACAAAGATTTGTACCTCACAGCTAGCAGATGCAGTCCTGGAAGGAGGTGCTTCCAACTGCCCATGGGGGTACCTCTGCTCCCCAAAAGGCCACTGAGGACTTTTCTGATGGGGCCTAAGCCAAAGGCATTTCCACGAGGCCTGAGCTCCCTGCCTGGAGGTTGTCCTCCCTTCTGGGCAGAGCTGAGGTTGTGGGGGGTGGGGACCATTCTGACGTTTCAGCTGACCTTCACAGGATTGCCAGATGTATGAGATCAGGGACATAATTCAACAGCATTCCTGGGGACAGCCCTTCACGAGGACTCCAAGTCCCCATCTTGAGCTCACTGATATCTGGGCCTGGCTGAGAAACAGGGGCGACCAGCTCTGAACCCAGCAGAAATAGCATCTGACTCTGGAAGCTCTGGAGAGAGGAAGGTGTACCTTTAAATTTTTCAAACATTACTTCTTCTTCTTTTTTTTTTTTTTTTGGTTTTTCGAGACAGGGTTTCTCTGTGTAGCCCTGGCTGTCCTGGAACTCACTTTGTAGACCAGGCTGGCCTCGAACTCAGAAATCCGCCTGCCTCTGCCTCCCAAGTGCTGGGATTAAAGGCATGCGCCACCACTGCCCAGCCAAACATTACTTCTAATGATGGTTTTTAAACACTTTTAACCTTCCTTGTAGTCCGCCACCCACCAGAGGTAGTGGAAAAGAAAGGATACGGGAGAAGTGGAAAGGTTCTTTGGAGCAATCCCCGTCTGTGTTGTCTGGAAATCGGCAGTTCAGCTCACAGGTCAGCAGGCAGCGGCAGCTCCATCCACTCACAAACACCTCACGGATACACCAGCAGTCCCGCTCAGTAAAGTCCAGTTAGCAACAATGGTGACACAACCTAGCAGAGACAACCAGGCCTCAGCCTCAGCTCGAGTCATCAGGAGGGACCAGCAGGACCACCAGAAGTTCTCAGCCATGCCTCTCTCAGGGAAGCGAAGATCAGGGAGGAAAGAAGTCAGGAGACCCACGAGCGCTACACGGCGAGCTGTACCAGCAACCCAAGTTCCCACTCCATCACTCACTCCGTGGAGTCTGATTTATGCCCTCCAAACATCACGTGTCCTCCATAGGTCTTGCCTCAGCACATGCATCCAGTCAGCTTGAGTTCACAGAAGCTGCAAGAAACTGCAGCACACCACCAGACGTTTTTTGGCAAGTTTCTCTCTATGGAGTCCCGACAAATGCAGCTCAACTACGCAGTGTAAGGCGGACCAATACATGTGGCGTGTTGTTAGCAAAGAATCCTTCATCACATGTCCTTTCACATGCTTGCTTTAGCAGAACTTCCTCTCTCCTGTGTCTGCTTCAGCGAAACATTCCTTCACGAGTCAGCCTGAGCCTTTCACACCTGTGTCCACTTTAACGAGACGTTCCTTCACATGTTGGCCCCAGCAAAACACCATCCAAATGACCTTCCAAAGAACCCTTAAGTTTCCACTTCAGGAAAGGGCTGTGGTGTTGGTGACCTGTGGCAGAAATGCAATGTGCCTGGTGCTACAGGGGAGCATGGGTCCCCAACAGTGGGACTGTGAGCCACGAGGAACCTCCTGGAGACATTAGTCTTGTTTCACCTAAAGATGCTTACGATGACGAGGACGGTGACTGACGTAAAGACAGAGGGGGCTCGGGTAAGTGTGTCCCTCATGGCTACTGGCTGAATCCCAGGGCAGTTCCTAGTCACCTCATGTGACATATCGCCTTCTGTTAGCATGGCCCCTTGACGCTCACCAGTATCCTTCTAGGCCCTGAACTCCAGATGGCCCTGAGCAGACGTTGGACATTACTTGGTTTAGTAAATAAGGAGAAAGACACCCAGATGGGACAAAGGACCTGTCCAAGGTCACACTGATTTGGTGACACATTTAAGTCTGGCTTGGTGCCAGGGAGAACAAGAACGTGAGCCCAATGCCATTGTGTAGACCTGCTAAGTAGTCAAAATTTAAAGAGTTAAAAGAGATGAGATTAGGTTATTTTGCATTTATTTATTTGTGTGTGTGTGTGTGTGTGTGTGTGTGTGTGTAGGGGGATGTAGCTACATTCATAGAGGTCAGAGAACAGTTATGGGGAGTTGATTCTTTCCCCTATGGCTTATGGGAATGAACTAGGTCTTCAAGCCTGCACAGTAAACACTTAAACACTGAGTCATCCTGACAGAGCTGGGTTCATTTCAGAAATCGATATCTGGGGCCAACCCATCAAAACCTTGCTGAATCACCAAAGAGTCAACAAGACAAGTTATTAATGGGGTTGTCTATAGCCTTGGTATTTCCCAAGTCTGAAACCTGTACACATTTCACACCTATGACCCACCTCAGTTGTCCTACAGGTACTCGAGGCTGCGGGTGGCCAGTGTGAACATCTCAGCAGTTACCAGTCAGACTCTCAGGTGTGAATGTCTGCGAGTGCATTTGTGGGGACAAGAGGAGGACGCTGGGAGTCCCTCTATCACTTTCTGCCTTATTCCCTTGAGACAAGGTCTCTAATTGAACTTGGAGTCTGGCAGGTGGCCAGCAAGACCCAGCCATTGTCCTGTCCCCACCTCCTGTGGCACAGACATTATGGGCTGACTCAGTTTGTCACATGGGTGCTGGGGATTTGAACTCAGGTCCTCATTGTGTAACAAGTACTCTTTCTTACCCACTGAGACCCCGCCCCAGGGCCTCCACCCTAAACGGAATCTCAAGACTGGAACTTGAATTGGGGAGCTGAGGGAAGAGACCAATTACCATTGCAGGCTGAATGCAAAAAGAGGCTCCCAGAATGTACTCTGATACGGAGACCCAGGGCAAGTCAGCCATCCACCAACAAACCGACAAAGCTGTACTGACCCCGAAACTTCCTATGAACCCCAAACAATGCAGAAGCAGCTTGCTCCTCTTCCCCATGGACTGTCCCCCGTCCCCAAGCCTTCCCTACCCCACATTACCCTGACCTTAGCTAGAGTCCGTGTTACCCTGACCTCCGCCAGTGCAGGCTCGGGGCCAATACTGTGTGTTTCCCAATGTTTATTCTATAGATGCCCTGGTTCCCAGGTGCAGGGTTCAAAGTGTCAAGAAGCATGGATTCACCACAGTGCCACCCTGGCAGGCAATCCGCTAGGGTGCTGTGCTCCCATGAGCTGCCCGCACACCCGTGAGTTCTCAGAGTCTCGTTTCTTACCATTCCCCACCCTAGCTGGGGTGCTCTCACAAAGCTACATTCTTTACAAAGGCCAGCCTTAGCCAAGGCTACCCCAAGTCCGAGACATCTTCAGGCTGCTGAGTACAGTCCTCCCCAGCAGTGCGGTCCTCCCTTCTTACATACATTCTGTGTGGGAGGAAAAAAAAAACAAACGCTCAAGTCCATTCACCCTCAGCAGAAGAGTTTGGAAAGTTCAAGTTCTGATAGTCTGGGTCCTCTTCCTCATTGCCTGTTGGTTCAGAAGTTTCCCCAGCCCTGTGTAGATGAACAAGAAGATGTTTTCCTCCTCGTCATCTGGTAAGATGAAGAGCCACCATCATCACTCTGGTCACCATCACTATCAGTAATCACCACCACCACCACCATCATCATCATCCATGAACATCTCCACCATCACCAGCAGCATCACTATCCTCAGCATCACAATCATCATCATCATCATCATCATCATCATCATCATCATCATCACCATCACCATCACCATGGTCATTCCCATCCCCACAAATGTCACTTTAAACCCTGTAACTGCTCAAAGTGAACGCAGCCAAAGCTGATGGAGCTCCTCTTCAGGTCTCCCACTGGGGATCCTCTGACTAATTTACTATGCTCCACTCCAAGGCGAAGGCCAGTTTGGAGACAAAAGCTCCACTCACGGAGGCGTCTCTGGGGACTCACTGCGCCACCTGCTTCTCCCCAGCTGTAGGGGCTTCATCCACCTCCCTGTCAGCGACATCACTCAGGGACATTAGCTCCTGCTTGCTCTGCTCGACAGGCTGTGCATAAACCCTTGTGTCCTGTCTGTCACCTTCCCCGAAACTGACAAGCCAGCCCCACTTAACCACGCTCCTCCCAAAAGGCCGATTTGAGTGAAGACAGCCGGCAGGAGGCCCCTGCTCAGTGGAGGGCCCTCTGTGGACTGGGAGGAAATTCATCAGGTCTTTGGATTCCAGCCTCTGTTTTAATAAATGAAAAAACGAGGATGATTGTGAGGGCTTCCCATCCTACCCACACACACAGAAGGCGGGGCTCCGGCCGATGACCCACAGTGAGGGTGTGGAGAGAAGGTTCCCTTCTCAGAAGAATATAAACACTGGGCCCTAAATCTCTGGGTAGGTTAGAAAGCTGCACATGCTCCAACCACCGTAAAAGGGAAGGGCCCAGTGACAGGCGGAGACACAGCGCATCCTTTCCCTGGGACGGTTTCCTGATTCTGGTGTCATCCTGTTTCCATTTTTCTTCCGTGTATGTCTGTGTGTCTATGTTTGTATGTGTCTGTGTGTGCGTGTATGTGTGTCTCTGAGTTTATCTCTCTGTGTGTATGTGTGTGTGGTGTGTGCACGCACATGTCTGTTTGTGTGTGTGTATATCTGTGTTTTCCAGTGTATTCAGGTATGCGTGCGTGTCTGTGGGTGTTCGTGTGTGTCTGTGTGTGTATGTGAGTGTGTGAGTGTATGTAAGTGTGTGTGTGTGAATGTGAGTGTGTGTGAGTGTGTTTTCCAGTGTATTCAGGTGTGCCTGCATGTCTGTGGGTGTTTGTGTGTGTGTGTGTGCATGTGTGTATGTGTTACAGTGTATTGAGGTGTGCGTGCATGTCTGTGGTTGACTCTTCCCCTTAGTTTCTGGAACAGGGTTCCTTCTTGAACACGGAACTCACTGATCTAGCCCTGGGTAGCAAGCAGCATGCCAACCTAGAACCCTCTCCTGGATCCTGGCCTCTGTGTTTTCTTAGGATTTAGCTGCAGGGAAAAACCCAAGCAAAAGGGTGAGACTGTCTCTCTCTCTCTCTCTCTCTCTCTCTCTCTCTCTCTCTCTCTCTCTCTCTCTCTAATATCTATCTATCTAATATCTATCTATCGATATGAGAGAGAGAGAGAGAGTGTTTCCTGTAGCACCTATAATTTTTGTAAGATTTTAAAGAAGTGTTTCCTGGGTTAGAAGAGAAGGCTCAGTGGTTAAAAGCTCACAACCGCCCATTACTCTTTTTTCCAGGGAATCTGGCGCCCTCTTCTGGCCTCTGAAGTCACTGCATGCACATCGTGCCCTTAGACACAAAGGTACACACAAAAGTAAAGATCAATAAAATCCTTGAGGAGAAAGAAAGTTAGCTGAGAGGGAGGGAGAGGGGGAGGGGAGAGAGGCGGGAGGACTGAAGACACCAGGGAGAGCCACTCCCCGGCAGTGCTGGGGCCCAGGTGTTTGGTCCAGTGACACGTTCATTCCTTGACTTTTGTCTTTAATCCTGGCTCCGTGACACTCCCAGCAGGGCTGAAGTCAAAGCTATGCCTAGTATGTGTTTGAAGATGCCTTTTTCTTATTCATTCTAGTCCTGCACCACTGGAAAAAAAAGCCCCTGAAGACATCCATCCAATTCGGGAGCCTGCTGTATATATGCGGGATGATTGAAAATATCGAGTGGGGACCCGGAGAGACGGCTCACTCCAGAACCAGAAAGTGCTTGCCACACGTGAGTTCGAATCCCCAGAGCCCACACTGAAAACCAACAACAACAACAAAGAAAGAAAACAAAACAGAAAACAAAATAAGGGAGCCAGGTGGCGGTGGCGCACACCTTTGATCCCAGCGCTTGGGAGGCAGAGGCAGGCGGATCTCTGTGAGTTCGAGGCCAGCCTGGTCTACAGAGTGAGTTCCAGGACAGCCAAGGCTACAAAGTGAAACCTTGTCTTAGAAAAAAACCAAAAAGACCAAAAACCCGGAACCCAGGGGTTGGAGAGATGGCTCAGTGGTTAAGAGCACTTCCAGAGGTCCTGAGTTCAGTTCCCCGTAACCACATGGTGGCTCACAACCATCTGTAATGGGATCTGATGCCCTCTACTGGTGTGTCTGAAGACAGCTACAGTGGGCTCACATAAATAAAGTAAATCTTAAAAAAAAAACAACAAAAAACGGAAACCAGGGGAGGTAGAGACATCAGACCCAGCGTAGCCTACTTGGTGAGTTTCAGAACCAAGAGAGATTCTGCCTCTGAAAAACAGAGTGGACGGCACCTGCGGAATGCCACTCAAAGTTGACCTTTGGCTTCCACACGTGTACACAGAGAGGGAGGAAGGGTAGTGGCGGGAAGGATAAGCATCGTTACATGCAAATGCTTGGTTTAAAAAAATCACATTTGATTATGTTGTGTGAGGGCTGTGTGTAAGCCGTGATTCACGTGTGGAGGTTGGTTCTTTCCTTCTACCATGCCGGTTCGAGCATTTGAACTCATGTCCTCGGGCTTGGCAGCAAACACCTTTACCCACTGAGCCATCTTGCTGGTCTCATTACATGTAAATTCTTCCTGGCAACTCCCAAGATGGGGCACAGCTCAGGGTGCATATGTGGGGTCAGATGCTGGGAGAGGACATCCCCACTCAGGCTGGGGTTCCTAGGTTCCCATCCACATGGTTCAGTGCCACCAGCTGCCCTGTCCCTGATGAGCCTAACATTCTGTCACCTGTACTTTCTCCATAGAAACTAGTTTCGTTGAACTTAAAAGAACCGGGGCCTTGGAGCCGTGGAAAAAACATACTCTGAAAACTCCGGTTCCCATTAAAACAAACAAATAAGAGATTTAAACTTAGGGAGCGTCTTTCCCTGACAATGTGGAACAAAAGAAGGCAGCAGGAGCCAGTCTGAAGTTCAGATCATACCCACAAGGCAAAGCACGAATTAACCAATTAAAAAAAGAAGAAGTGCCCTTGACAGCTCAGAATTTCTCAGGAAGATGCTTCCAGCTGTGACCCTGGCTTGAGATGCTGAAAGCTGCAAGCCTGTTTATAAAGCCGAGCTGAGCATACTGATGACCAAGGGAGTCTGCACAGTGGTACCCTGAGGAGGCAGGGAGGGGCTGCGAGTATCTTGAGGTCAAGGCCAAAAGGGACCTGTATGAGTGTAGAGTTCTTATTCCAAGAGACCATGAGACCACAGGATAGCTGTGGGGGGAACTAGATGAAAAGATGCCTGAGAGATCTGAGGCATCAGGATGCCCTCCTCCTCCCGCCCATCCCCTCAGCTCCTCACCCCAACAAGGATTTGAGACAAAGATTAGGAAAAGAAGAGAAATAAAAGCAGCAGAGATTCAAGCAGGGGGCAGGAGGGACTGTCCAGACCACAATCCCCACAGAGTGGAGACCGTGGGTGTTCAGGTTTGTCTCCACAGTCTCTGGGAGCCACAGCAAGTGTGGACGGAGTCTGCTCAGAGCCACCCACTGCGGAAGTGCATCCCCAACGAGATGAGTTGATGACTTAGGGTAAGCAGAGTTCCCGCAATGACACTAGAATGTCCAGGCTGATGTCCCCTAAGGGCAGGGGAGGTGACACAAGAGTGTGTGAGGGGACACAGTGCTACTGTGCCCATCCTTGTCCTTTCAATGGAATAAAGTCTGCAGAGCACAGGGTAAGGTGGAATCCCCTGCAGAGGGCAGTAGAGGAAGCCTAGTCCATTTTCCTCCCTCCCTCCTTCCCTCCCTCCTTCCTTTCCTCCTTCCTCCCTCCCTCCCTCCTTTCCTCCCTCCCTCCTTTCCTTCCTTCTTCTCTTCTACCTTCTCTTCATTTTCTTGAAAAAGGGTCTCATGTAGCTCAGGCTAGCCTCACACCCAGGCAGCAAAAATGACCTTGAGGTTCTAATCCCCCTGCTTCTACCTACTGGGATCACAGGCATACAGAAATATCCCAATCTGTTCGGTTAGGGATGAAACCGGGACCTCACAATTACTATGCTGGTACTCTACCAACGTGGCTCCACGCCCAGCTATGTGTCCATTCTAAAGGGCTGTGTGGAGCAGTCCCGAGACGCAGCAGTTGTCCCCTAGCCGGTGAGCTCCAGGGACTCTTCTGCCTTGGCCTCTCCAGTGCTGCGATTACAGATGAGTGGGTTCTAAGGACTCAGTTCTTCATGCATGTAGGGCTTTTCTTTCCACAAGGTCTCACTATGTTTTTGAGGATGCCCTGGAATTCACAATGTAGCCCAGGCTGGCCTTGATCCTCCTGGCTCACCCCTCCCTGTGCTGGATTACAGATGGTCAGCCCACCTGGCTCCCTGACTTCTGAGGTTCAAGTTTTTCTTCAGAATCTGGGATGCTGACTTTGAGGTTCCCAGCAAGCAATGCTGGAATGTTCCAGATACCTGCCAAGCCCGGGATGGTCTGAATCCCCTCCCAAAACCCTGTCTGAGAGAGAGAGCTAGAGTGGCTGGAATGTCAGAATTGGCTTAAGAAAAGAATTCAAAAGCTGAACTTGCAAAGCCCTGGGCCAAAGGGAAGCAGGGGATGGTGGAGAGAGGGAGTGCCCCGGGTTCCTGTTTGTTCCAGCAACTAAGGTGATGAAAGTGAGGGAACTCAGCAGCCGATCCTTCTTCCTCAGCTCTGTGATTGGCACGTGGGGTGGGGGGTGGGGATGATAACGGCCCAGGCTCCTCTGCCCTCTACAAAGTGGGCAATGCCTGCAACCAGCTACATAACTCCAAGGTACGGTAAATCCTTCAGGATGGTTACCGGTGGTCCTCAAGATGGGGGCCACATCCAGGACTTGTCTTCTGCTATCTTGGGCAAGAGATAGCTTATGCTGTGGCCCCAGGACTTCAAAGCACAGAACCTGTACTGAATTAACTAGTGAATATGAGGAGAGTCCCCTGCCCCCTCCCTGCTCCCTTCCTGCCTCCTCCCTGCCCCCATTTGTCTGGAGTTTTCCTAGTTACCACAAACAATGTGAAAACCCACAGGTACAGTTTCCGCTCACACTCCGAACCTGTCCTTATTACAGATGTAGGGCTACGCTTCAAAATACCTCCTAGGCTGCCAAGAAACTACCGTTATCTAGTATAAAGATGTCTGAAATGATCCTTTTAAAAAAGTCACCATCACAGAGGGGCGATGGCTCAGACAGTCACGTGCCTGCCACGAAAGCCGGAGGACCCGAGGTCACACTGCAGCACCTGTCTAAAGAGTCAGGCACAGAGCCAGACAGAGTGGCAAATACCCATAATCCCAGGTCTGAGGGGGACAGAGGCAGGTGAGTCTCTAAGTTTGAGGTTAGCCTGGTCTACCTAGAGAGTTTCAGGATAGCCAGGGCTACACAGAGAAACTGAATCTCTTATAAACCAACAAAAGACTCAAGCATGGTGGCCCTGTAATCCCACTGTTGGAGAGGTGAAACAGGTGGATCCCTGGTTGTCCACTGGCCAGCCAGGCTATTCGAATCAGCAAGCTTCAGGTCCCAGTGAGAGACCTTGTCTCAAAAAGCAAGCAGGACAGCAAGGAAAGACACCCAAGGCCAAGGTCAATCTCTGTGGGCCATGCGCAAAGTCTGTATCCTGGGAAAAGAGATGGGACCAAAAGAAGCAGGACGGTCAGAATGAAGGGAAAGGCCCTGAGTTCTGATGAAGAGAAGAGGAGAAAGAGAAAAAGATGAGGAAGAAGGAAGGAAGGACAGAGGAAGAGAGGAGAGGGACCATCCAGATGTGGTAAACATCTGGAGAAAGCTGGATTGTGTTAGGGGCTTAGAGATGCGCTTCTGAATGTGTGGATTTGTAGAAGAAAGCCATTGTCCAGTGGAGCTGTGTGCTTAAGGAACATCTAGGGCTGGGGCAGGAGGCATAGCTCAGAGATGGTTCCTGAAGAGGACCCAGGTTCAATTCCTAGTACCTGCATAGTGGCTCTTAACTCTCTGTAATTCCAGTTCCAGGAGATCTGATGCCCTCTTCTGGCCTTCTTGGGCACCAGGCATCTAATTGATGTGCAGACTTACAGACGGGCAAGCCACCAATACATTTAAAATAGTACGTTTTTAATGAAAAACACAGCAAAATAGAAGCACCAAGAGCTGGAGGAGAGACGGCTTCAACGCTTAAGAGCCCTGACTGAACTTACAGAGGACCCTGGTTTGAGTCCCACATGCTGCGTCCATGTCTCCAAGGGCACTGGTGTTCACGCCATTCAGGTAACCACGTTGAGACAAACACTTGTACACACAAAATTAAAGATCGATAAATTGAAGAAGATGAAGGAGGAGGAGGAGCAGGAGGAGGAAGAGAAGGAGGAGCAGGAGGAAAAGGAGGAGGAGAGAGAAGGAGGAGGAGGAGGAAGAGACGAAGACAGAGATGGAGATGGAAAAGAAGAAGAAAAAAAGAAAAGAAGGAGGAGGAGGAGAAGGAGAAGAAGATGAAGAAGAAGAGGAAGAAGAAGAAGAAGAAGAAGAGGAGGAGGAGGAGGAGGAGGAAGGGGAAGGGGAGAGGAGGAGGAGGTGAGGTGGCGGCAGCATTATTTAGGCATGAAGGGGGCTGACTGATGGCTGCCCAGTGCTTTCAAATGGCCAGGCTAATAGCACACGTACAGATGGCCAGGCACTGGACAGGTCTCAAAGCAAATACAGTGAGATGTTCACAACTGTTAAGAACAGCTGGGAGACCACAGGGCTCAATGGCCTTCATGATTAAAATTGGTCCTTATGTATTTCTTGATGCCCTTGATGTGTAATTTTTTTGAGTCTCAGTATGTAGCCCTGGCTGTCCTGGAATGCGGGAACAGGTCCCCAGTTGGTGGAACTGTTTGGGAAGGATAAGAGGTGTGGCCTTGTTGGAGGAGGCATGTCACATGGGGTGGGCTTTGAGGTTCCAAAGCCTGTGGTCCAAGCCCCGTCTCTTTGTCTCTCTGCCTTTGTGTCTTTCTCAGTGCCTCTGTCTCTGTCTTCCTCCCTTCCTCCCTCCCTTCTTCTCCATCTTGTGGCTCAGACATGAACTCTCAGCTACTGTTCCAACACCTGCTTGCCTGCCTGCTGCTATACTTTCCCACCATGATGGTTATGGACTAACCATATGAAACTGTAAGCAAGTCCCCAATTAAATGCTTTAAAAAAAAATAACAGTGGTTCTCAGCCTGTAGGTCTCAACCACTGTGGGGGGTTGACCAACTCATTCACAGAGGTCACATAGCAGTTATCCTGAATATCAGATATTTACATTAGAATAGAAAAATTACAGGAGGAAAATTAGAGTTATGGAGAAGCAATGGAAATAATTTCATGGCTGAGGGGTTCACCACAGCATGAGGAACTGTATTAAAGGGTCACAGCATTAGGAAGGTTGAGAACCGTCATTTTATAAGTTGCCTGGGTCATGGTGTCTTATCACAGCACTAGAAAAGTAAGTAGGACACCCCTCTATCTGTCAAGTCTCCGTTTCCATGTCCACGGATTTCCCTGCTCAATGAGAACAAAATAAAACCAGTTGGTCCCATTTCTATGGTACACACGCAGTACACTGTGTTCATACTACCTAGGGCAGATTGGAAGGGAGGATGCAGACTACTGCTTAGGGATCCTGGGGCAAGCACCCATCATTCAGCTCTGGGTGCTGTGAGTATTGTCTTTTACTTTCCCATGCCCTGGCGCCCCCTGAAAACACACCTCAGAATGGGATGCTGTTTGGTTCCCAGGACCCATGTGAAAGGGTAGGAGCATGGAGGGGTGTGTGTGTGTGTGTGTGTCTATGTGTGTGTGTGTGTGTGTGTGTGCATGTGTGAGTGCTTCTAGCTCGTGGAAGCAGATCCCAGGTGCCCAGAAGCCACCCAGCCTTCCTTTCTCAGGTCAACAAGAGTCTCTGTCTCAGAAAATGAAATGGTTGGAGCCTTAGAAAAGACATCTGAAGCTAACCTCTGGCCTCCATGGACACACACAGGCACACACACACAGACACACACACACACTCAGCTAATAAGAGCAAACAAGATGGCTCACCAGATAAAAGACCCCTACTCCCAAGTCTCAGCCCTTGAGTTTGATTCCCCGGAGCCTGCAAGATGGAAGGAAGAACTTACTCCTACAAGTTGTACTCTGACCTCCACATAAGTGCCACACACAAAATAGTTGTTAAAAAAAAAAGTAGGCTAATATATTCCAATAAAAGTCCTTGATCCTAGAAAAAGCAGGACCTTTTCTAGGGAGGAAAATGGTTTCCCTGTTCCTGTCTATAGTAAGGGACTGGGAGACCTGTGTTCTGTAAGCTGGGCTTGCCCGCCCCCTGGTGGACGCTAGCTGGAATAACTGCATCCTGTACTGAGAGACAGCCAGTTGGACTATAAATGCCCTTCTGAGGAAGTCTGGCCTTTGGAGCTGTCTGCACAGGAAGGTGGCCTGCCATCTCCTGCGTCATCACAAGGATGTGTCACAGGGATGGTCCCTTGGGCGATTTTCTGCTTTGCCATGGGAGGAGAGTTTTCTCCCCTCTGCTTCCTCTGCCAGAAAGGAGGCCTTTCCTTCCCCGTGTCCTCCACTCAGTCCCTAATTTGGCCCCTTGGCTTCCAGGACTGGACATGGTGCCCTGGCGGCTCCTGAGACTGGGCCACCTCCTCCTGTTCCACTCTGTGGGACTTGGAGCTTCAGCAAGGACTCTTTCCTCAAGGACAGGACTGCACCTCATGTGCGTGAGGACTCCCCATGAGCCTGCAGGTCCCCATGCCACCAGGGCACTTGGGAACCGTGAGAGGTCTATGGGATGCAAGATGTGGGGTACTTGGGGGGTTACTGGCTTTCCCACTAACAAGACAGGATCTTTTTTTTTTCCACATAAAATAAAACAGAACCCCTGGTCAGTAAGACTGCGAAGTGTGCCATGTGGGAAAGGCCACCATCTTCCAAAGTGACCATCTGTAGGACTGGGACTCAAGCACCAATCGCCTCTACCCCATCTGCTATGAAAACCTCATTTTGGGCGAGGGGTGCAGCCCAGTGGTGGAGGGTATTCCTAGACTCGTAGAGACATTTCTCAGCATTGTGACCAAATCCCTGCCGAGAAGCCACATCAGGTTGGCTGCATTTATTCTAGGCTGGGATCGGAAGGTACGGGCCAGCACAGTGGAAGCCATGGTTGCAGGAGGCAAGCCTGCTTGCTCACATCCCATTAGACCAACAGGAAGATGGAAGACAAACACACCACTGTACAACATCAGGCTTGCCCCACCCCCAGAGGACCACTTCTCTGAGCAAGGCCCAACTTCCCAAAGGTTCCAGTACTCTGAAAATAGGTCAACCAAACTAGGAACCCAGTACTCCAACATGTGATCTTGGGGGGAATGTTTGATATCCAAGCCAGGAAGTCTTATCTCAACACTGCAAAAATAGAATACTAAGGAATGGGGAGGGAGGAGGATAAAGGAGGTAGAGATGGGAGAGGAGGAGGAGGAGGAGGGGGAACAGGAGGAGGAACAGGAGGAGGGAGGGGAGGAGGGGGAGGAGAAGGAAGAGGAGGCAGGAGGGGAAAGAAGTGGATGGGAAAGGGAGGAGGGAGGGGAGGAAGGAGGAGGAGAAGGAGCAGAAAGAAGAGTTGGGAGGGAAGAAATCAGAGGAGGAAAGACAAAAGGGAAACCCCCGCTTCTCCAGAGAATCCATCTGGTTTCCCATCACTGGAGCTGGTCCCTCCTGACCCCGCCAGTATCCCGAAGGCCCTGAGCACATGGCAGAGCCAGACCGAGCTGGTCCAAACTCTGCCCTTTCTTGGTCATCAGACAGGAGCAAGTGTCTTCTCTGATCTTCTGAAACATCTGCCTACAAAAGACTTTTAGACCATAACTGATAGTGAGTACCTGAAGCCACACGGTCGAAGTGTGGGTAAAGAACTATTCCGTAACCCCTCACGGAGTGTTGAAAATGCCCCGAGAGCAGTTCACTCTGGGCTGCCACAGACCAGGCTGAGGAGGCTTGAACTCGAGAACTGACCCAGATCCTGAGCTCTGGGACAGCACACGGGAGCTCGCCCGGGGCTTGTCACATATGACAGTCTCTATTAACACCACGACTCCCACTCAGCATCCTGCAGCTCCGCCCCTGTGTCCCAGCTCACCTGCTGCACCCCTGCTCTCGAGGAAGCAGGCTGTGAGACTAGACAGCCGACATCAAAGAGAAACCCCCAGATCTGAGCGGGCAGTTTGACAGCAGCTTCCCGAGGAGCCACAGTCACCAGTCGCCAGTGTCACCACCACCGCCCTGGTCATGGCTGCTGCCGGATGAACCCACAAGGGCAGAAATCTTCATCTCTGTTGCTTGTGTCTGTCCTCAGCCCTGCTGGCAGAGCCCGGCTTCAAATATTTGTCAATTTACTGTGTGTCTAATATTAAAGTCCCACCGGGGAGCTGAGATATCCACAGTAAATGCCAGCGAGGCGGGTGGGCGGGCAGGCGGGCGGGAGACACTCTCCTTTGGGCTCTGGCTTAGGAAAGGCTGGCCTTTGGCTTGGGGTAGTGGGGCTGTGCCCTCTGCAACTTAGCAATGGCTCTTACTGTCTGTCCCTCAGTAAAGGGCTGGGAGCAGGAGATGGTGTGGAGAGCTGACACCCGAGTCTGCTGTCAGTGGTACAGAAATTCCTTCTGCCAGTTTAGAACAAAGGCCTTGAGCAGTGGCTGCCAGCCAGGGATGGGTGTGAGCCCCCAGGGGATGGTGGCAATGCCTGGAGGTGGTTTGGTTATTACCGTTGGGCGTAGGCTCCTGATATGCAGTGGGCAGAGGCTGCTGATGTTGCTAAAGGTCCTCTGACGCAGGGGGCATCCCCGCCAGGGAGCGTCCAGCTAAAAGCGGTCATGGTTCTCAGCTTGGATAACCGTTGCCTCTGAGTGCCTGGTAAGAGCAGCTTCGACCTGCTTTCCCTGTTTTCCTGTTCTGTTTCATGGTGGCGACAAACCCAAAACCAAAACAAACAAAAGCCATTGGAAAGTAAGGTCTTCTCGGTGACCTTCAGCCGGTGGTATTCCAAGACAGCTAGGTGGGCCATAAGTCATAGATGCGGCTCTTCCGGGAATGAGGCCTACTTACTGGCTGCCTCCTGAGGCAGAGGAGGGTCCCTGAGTTGTACTGTGTGGCTGGAAGGGAGCCTGTCTTGTGGTGACGTGTGATTCAGTGCTCTGTTGCTCTGAGAGATACTCCAGGTAAATCAACTTAGTAAGTCCAGTCAGGGTTTCATTGCAGTGAGGAGACACCATGACCAAGGCAACTCTTCTTACATTGGCAAACATTTAATTGGGGCTAGCTTACAGTTTCAGAGGTTCAGTCATTATCATCATGGTAGGAAAGGCTGTAGTGTGCCGGCAGATGTGGTTGCTGGAGAAGCTTAGAGCTCCACATCTAGATCCAAAAGCAGCCAAGAGGACCCTGTCTTTTCCAGGCAGGCAGGAGGAGGAGGATCTCTCCCACAATGGGCAGAGCATGAGCATAGTATCTCAAAGCCCACTCCCCATGATAATGCACTTCCAACAAGGCCACATCTCCTAATGTTGTCACTACCCATGGGTCAAGCGTATTCAAACCACCACAGTAAGAGTGATTCCTCTGGCTCATGGTTTCAGAGGTTTTGGGCCCTAGTTGCTTGACTCCGTTGCTTGGGCCAGCAGTACAGTGACACATCATGGCAGGCTACATGGTGTAGGAAGTTTGTCTCTTTCATGGAGGCAAGGAAGCAAAGACAGGGACACGTACATGCCAGGGTTTCCCTTTCCCCTTCAAGGGTTCACTGTCATTCACCTAATTTTCTCCCTGCAGGTCCTATCCCCTAACTTCCCCCTATGAGGTTCCACTTCCTGCAATGTCCTAACTCCTCCCACTAGGTCCCACCTCCTAAGTGTTCCACCATATCCTAAGGGTTCCACTACCTCCCAATAGCATGATGGGTAGGGACTTGCATCAATACATAGATACCTGGGGGGAGGGGGAGGGACAGAGGGGATATTCCAGATCTGTACTACATCAGATAGGATCAGTGGTCACTTCCAGAGAAGCAGAAAGCCCATGGTCTCCTTGGCCCAGGAAGGGGAAATACAGGAAAGCCAATGCAAGCCTTAAACTGTTGTAAGTACTCCCTTACATTTGTCCAGAGATGTCTACTTGTGCAGGAAGAGCTCAGCCTATGGGTGAGACAGGATCTCGCATTAACAAGTAGGTTCTAGAACCCTACCACAGAAGAGAAGTCCTCCTTGTCGCTGGTGAGGAAGAGATAAGTTAACAGAGGCAGGAGCCACAGCAAATTAGGAATTGAAGCTTTGCCTAACTACTAGAGGATTTCCTTCCCGGTGGATAAGAGTAGTTGTGGATGCTTCTCTGCTGTGGACTGCAGAGTTGGGAGGCCCTTCCTGCTCTGCTGCAAAGTCCCCCCTGTATGACCCACTCCGAGTGTTCTGCTGAAGGGGTGGGGGGGGCCTATTGGCCTCTGTGGCAGATGAAGAACGATGTGGAGCTGTCCCCATAGCCATGTGGTTGAGCCTGGCTCTTATGTGGAAGACGGTACGTCACTGGGATAGTGGGTCCTGATTGGAGGAAGTTAGCTCATTGGGTATAGGTCCTGGTGGAAGAAAATTAGGTACCAGCCCAGATATTGTACCATACTGTATGTGCTCCCCCCAACTCATGCCTACCAGGAACCTGGGATTATGACTGTGACTGTCCCTGTCCTGGGGTATTATCAGCCGATACTGGTTCACAAAGGCAAAGTGAACAGAGACTATGGGTGGGGTGGGGTGGGGGTGGGTGGGGGTGGGTATGGGAGTTCCAAAGACTTGTGAGCACATGCGAAAATGATGATGCTGGGACAAGCTGTCGGGAGGCAGATCGACATTACTTGGGGGTAATTCAAGGATTATATAGTTTTGGGGACAGGGTGGTGTCAGAATATTGAGGATGGGCAAAAGTCATTGGCTGAATACTTATGGTACCAAAAAAAAAAACCTCATTAGCATAGAGAGGCAGTCCAGAAATTGCAGGTGCTAGCTAAATGGGTTCTATCCGGAGAAAGGAAGTTGAACCTGTAATCTTAACCAAGGCTATGTGACATTCTGTAAGTAGAGGTGTGTGGAGGGTTAAGGTCAGAGATGGGGAATCCCTGCTAGTGAAGGGAGTTCTCCTTATGGGCCGAGCCCAGAAGGCTGTCCAGACAATGGTAGACTTCAACCTTAATTAGCAGGGTAACATAAGACCTCAGTGGGAGCAAAGACTTTAGACACAGGATATCTTTAAGATGAGGTCACACATCATTAGTGACAGACTAATTTCAATGACTGGTATCCTAAGACTTGGACCCAAAAGACACATAGGCAGAAGGAAGACAGCCAGGTTACAAGGGAGATACGGTCTGGAAGATGTGGGCTGGCTGTAACAGTGTGGCTAAAAGTCACACAAAGCCAGATAGTGACAGATCCCTGCTGAGGACCCCAGAGAGCTTGGCACTGGCTACTGCTGGATCTGGAAATGTTTCCTGTTCTCAACTCAGCCTGCTCCTGTCTGCCCTGCACAGTTAACATCCCTGACTGCTCTAAAGCACCACGCAGATAACCCAGACTGTTCTGTCTGTGCACACAGAGGGCTTGGAGGGATTTCTCAAGTTTGCAGATGGGCATCCTCCTCAAGGATACGTGAGTTTTCAAGTAACAGCAGCCATGACAGGAATTCATCATCACTGGACAGCAACAATTAATAAAAACCATTGAAGTCTCTGGGGACTTTCTTCTCTCTTCCTTCCTTCCTTTCTTCCTTCCTCTCTATCTTTCTTTCTTTCTTTCTTTTTTTGTTCTTCCTCCCTTTCTTTCTCTTTCTTTCTTTCTTTCTTTCTTTCTTTCTTTCTTTCTTTCTTTCTTTCTTCCTTTTCTTTTTTTTTGATGTGGTCTTACCATATAGCTCTACCTCCCAAGTCTGAAAGCCTTATTTACTAGAATGAAGTTTTGAATTTCTGTGACATGCAATTTAGAATATTTCATCTATTTTGACTGTTATTGGGCATGAAAGTAAGTTTTTCAACTAGGTATGTCTTTAGATATTTGCTTACTTAATTCCAAGATTAAAAGTGCATCCAGGGGCTGGAGAGATGGCTCAGCAGTTAAGAGCACTGGCTGCTCTTCCAGAGGTCCTGAGTTCAATTCCCAGCAACCACATGGTGGCTCACAACCATCTGCAATGGGATCATGCCCTCTTCTGGTATGTCTGAAGACAATGAGAGTGTACTCATATTTAAAAAAAAAAAAAAGAAAAAAAAAGAGAAAAGTGTATCCAGGGTCTAGAAAGATGACTCAGGGGTTAAGAGCACTGACTGCCCTTGCAGAGGACCCAGGTTCCATTCCCAGCACCCACATGGTGGCTCACGCTGTCTGTACTCCAGTTCCCGGTGATCTGACGCCCTCCAGTGGCCTCTGAGCACATTAGGCACTCATTCACATACACGCAGGCACAACACCCATACACATTAAAAACAAAACAAAACAAAACATTAATCTAGGGGGCCAATTCATGTCTGTAATCTCTAAAGGAAGGTAGGATTGTTATGAGTCCAAGGCCAGCCTGGGCTATGGAGTAAGACTGTGTCTCCAAAAACCAAAAGAAGTTCTAAGAACCACTGTTGTGTAAGATCCTTAGCCATTTAAGTGCCAGTGAACCCGCAAGGGCGGATCCCTCAGAGTGAGGCACAACCGCGCACGGCCCAGAGCAGAGCGGATGCAGCGAGCACGGTTCCCAGGTGCTCGGCCAGCCAGCATGGCGGGAGGAGGAGGCTGCAGCCGGGAGGACCGGTGGGCACTGCTGAGTCAGGAGACAGAAAGCACAGGGAGAACCAAAGCGGATGGCTTCTGGCAGCAGCTCAGGGCCACGGCGTCCAGCCACGGCGCTCAGTCACAGCCTCATATGGAGACCACTGCATCTCTCTGTGTGCTGTGGGTCAAAAGGAGCCTGCCTGCGTTCTAGTTTGAAATGTTTCCCCACATGCAATTTGCTCTGGTACACATGCGGAGGGCAATTTCTCTCCTTCTACCGAGTAGGTCTCAAGGATTGAACTTGGGTCTTGAGGCTCGGTGCTTCCCGAGGTTCGCACATCTTGCTCTGTGGCTAACGTCCGTGGTGACAGAGGAGGCAAGGTCTCTAACTGCTGGATGGAGCACGGACAGGGTCTAAAGCTTCACAGGAGAGCTTGAGAGGTGAAGACGTCCCTTCTAATGCACAAAGCTTTATCTTTCTTTTATAAGCAAAGCCAGGATGAGATTGTGCCAACCAGAGCCACACTTGGGAGCTGTCAGGGTGCTGGATTCGAACCCAGGGCCGGGGCTAGACTGTGCTTCACTGATGAAAAGGTTTTGGTTTGTTTGTTTATTCGTTGTTTTCAAGGAAACATTTCACCTTAAACTTAACAAACTAGGGAGAGCATGCTTCTGTCAGCCACTGTGACTTATGTAAATCAGTCTATTAACTAACAGGCTGAAAGCACGCCCTCGTTTTGTTTATTCTGGAAGTCTATTTTAAGTGATGAACACCATTTCGTTCAGCAAAGGTGGGAACAAAGGCTTGCTGAAGTCGTTTACCTGCCACTTCTTTATTTTTTATGAGTCACGCTGTGCCCGCTGCTGTCTAATTTGAAGACTGTTTAGTGGGCTCTAAAGCACCCCCATAGGGGAGCTCCTCCAAGAGGAAAGCCCAGGTCCCCAGGCCTTCTGCCTGGTATGTCACCAACACTGGAGTATAGTCTGGTAATGCCCCCATCCCAGTTGCTGCTACTGCAGTCAGACTCCCTTCCAATCAACTGATAATCTCATCACACTTGGCAAGAGTCTTCGCTTGTCCTCATCAGTGATGTTGCCCTGATCAGCAATTCTTTTTCTTTTTTAATTGAAAAAGGAAGTAAAAACATTTTAGATTAAAATTGAAGATTTACATGGAAAATATTTCTGATAAAATAGAAGAGATATAAAGAAAAGCTTGTTAAAATTGACAATTGAATGAAAATTAAATGAAAATTTAATTTTCATGGAAAATTAAAGAGTAAAATGGTACATAAAAAAAATAACATTGCATATGTAGGACTCCAGTGAAGTCCTGGAACTTTGTCTGATTCTCAACTGGAGCACTTGGCCATTTGAGCTCACTGTCATCCGCACCCAAGAGGGCTCTGTCGTTAGGGAGAGTGATCTGGTCTTTGTTCCTCTAATGTGCTCTGCAACAGAAGCATCAATGTCAAGAGGGACTTGGATTGAGACATGCCCCAGGGTGTAGGAGGTACTCCTACCTGTGGGTTCGACCTTTCCCAACAGGTTACTGCCCTTGGCCACGCCTCTTTCCCCTTCATATACCTGAATGTGCACATGCAGCTGGCTGTCAGAGACCGTGATGGAGGTCTGTGTGTGTCTGCTGGAAATGGCAGAGATGTGCTTCATGCGGACAGTCCTGACTCCACCAGAAGCTTCAATACCAAATTAAAGAGCGATGGCTTCCAAGATCAAGAAATATTGAACATTTGCTGGCTTGTCTGAAATTGTACAACAAAAAAACAAAATATCAGTAAGACTAGAGTACAAAGGAAGAGAATACAACAGATGCCAATGAAATCCAGATGATCGCAAATACGCACTTCATAAACCTCTATTCCGCCAAATTGGAAAAACTAAAAGAACGCTGTAAATTTCTAAATACATATAACCTCCTAAGGTTAAACTAAGAAGACATTTTAAATTTTTTAAACAGATAAATAGTGAGATAGAAGCAGCAATCTTAAAACTTCCTAACCAAAAGAGAAAAAGAAAGGCCCAGGTTCCAATCGACTCATAAAATTTTATCAGACTTTAATAAAAGAGCTACAACCAATATTTCTCAAACTATTCTATAAAGCATTTGCAAAACCAGCATTATGCGTGTGTGCGCGTGCGCGCGCGCGTGCACACACACACACACAGAGAAATTATAGAAAAATCTCCCTGGTGAACACAGATACAAAAATTCAATAAAACACTTGTAAACTGAATTCAAGAACACACCAAAAAGACCATTTAACTATAGTCTAAACTCAAGTCAGTTTCATGACAGAGATGAAGAGGTTGTTTACCGTATCACAAATCAGTAATTATAATTGTACTTAAAGGCAGAAAGCATATGATTTAAAAGGTCACAAAACCACCTTTTTCAAAAATCTACCTTCCCTCCTCATGATGAAATCCTTAGAAAGTCTAAGGATATAGCGAACATATATTAACATACTAAAGTGATGTACACCAAGCCTATAGCCAACATCATGCCACATTGGTGAGGGGGGACTGTGAAGCAGTTCCATTACAGTTCCACTAAAATCAAAGGCAAAATAAAAATATCTAACTCTCTTTCCTTCTTTACAGTGTTTTGCTTAGTCTTACCTAAATAATACAAGAGGAAAAAAAAGTCACACATAGAAAAATAAATTCAAGTATTCTTATTTGCAAATGATATGACTCTATACATTAAAGACCCTGACTCCACTAGAGAACTCATCCAGTTAAAGCAGTTTCAACATAGCAACAAGACACATTATTAACAGATCAGGAGCCTTCCTACACACCAAGGGCAAGCACACTGAAAATGAAATGACAGAAACGATCCTATTTACAGTCACTTAAAAAAAACATAACATGGAATACACCCAACCAAGGTAATAAAAGATCTGTACAATGAAAACTTTAAAACACCAAAGAAAGAAATAGAGAAAAATAACAGAATATAGAAAGACCTCCCATGTTCACGGATGGGCAAAATACTGTGAAGAATGGCCAGCATACCAAATAAAATACAAAGATTCCATGAAATCTGAGAACTGCAATGCTATTCTTCACAGAAGCAGAAAAAAAAAAATCTAAAAATACATGTGTAGACACAAAATATCTCACACATCAAATAAATCCTGGGCAAAAAGCATAAAATAGTGCTGGAGTCGTTATCATACCTGTAGTCTACTACAGAGCCATACTGATCAAAAAAGCCTAGTACTAGCAAAGAAACAGGCAGCGACTCAAGAGAATAGACTAGAGGGTTTAGATATAAACCCGTGAAACTAAAGTCCTATTTTAAAAACGAAAAGAGGACCCGGACATAAGGCCACACTCCTCTAGCCACTGGATTTTTTCACAATGATGCCAACAATGTATCCTGAAGAGACAGCGTCTCCGACACATGATGACTGAATTGCATAGCTACACACAGAAGGATGAGCCTTCATCTTTACCTGTCAGCATACATCCTTGTGACGTGGATCGGGTCTCCTTTACTGTTAAGTGCAAGCCGACATTAGAATTAGAAATACAATAAGGGTCTCTCTCAGTATGCCTTTGACTCTCAGCTTGAACATTTTTGTGAAATAAATCCTTTTTCTTAAACATGCCTGTTGTTACTGAAAGATAGAGCTAAGAAGAGCGAGCTGGCCACGTGTTAGAAAACCGAAGGGGCTTGTGTGGGAGGATGTGAGGCAGACGAGGGATGCAAGGGCCGGGGGGGGGGGCGCGGAAGAAAATCACTAAGGGTGATGACAAACAAGATTCCTCAAGAAGCTGAAGCACTACTGTGTGTTTTGAAGAAATCCTGATAGTAAAGGAGATATGTTACAGGACCTGATCAAGGCAGAGGTAGAGATGAAAGCGAACTCCGGACCTCGTGCATGGGCACAAGATGTGGTAATTAAACCATGTTAGTGGTACTTCTGGGTTACAGGTACATGAGAAAATGAAAGAAAGAAACATTCATCTGCCTCAGTTTTCCCTCAGTCTCGGAAGGTGTGGTGTGACAGAACAGAAATGCTCACAGTGCAGGATGCAGAGACAGTGACTGCTGTCTCTCGGTTCCTCCTTTGCCCACTTAGGCACATCGCCCGTCTCTGGAATGAAATATTTCAGTTCAGACTCTCAGCCCGATTGTTCCTAACCCTGTAGAGAGAAAAGCAAAGCCTTTAGAAACTGTTGGGCTAGGGATGGGAGGTGGGGTAGGGGTTGCGCGCCATTCCTACCCAGAAGCTGGATGGTCTCTATGATGTCATCACATTGAGAAGAAATGGAAATCTTCAAGGCAAGGGTGCCTGCTCCTGCTTGTAGCATCATAAAGCTTGCTGCCATGGGCAGAGGGTGTCATGGCAAGCAGCTGCTGTGCCCTGCTGGGCTCTGCTGTGCTGAAGCCCCAGCCTTTAGCCCTAACTTAACAATCTATAACTATTCACACATATTACATAGGTGCCCTACATGCATCATAAGTTGCATGGCACTTATGAATAGGAAATACTTGATTGGCTAAGTAAGCTCGGTCTGGACTTTCGAGCATGCTGATCTTTTGATCCCTGTTGGAGAGAAGTATGGTCCCGAACTGCAAGAACAACTGGGGTTCTCTGGACCACATGGTTCCAGCCTTCCACCCTTGGACAACACTTAGGCCTTATGATGGTTCTTTCGGAAACTTTGATGTCCTGAGAAGTTGTACTTCCTCTCTGCTGTTTTGTGGATAGAGTTCTCTATCGTGATGAGTTTTTGCCAACCTCTCCATGGCCTGCATCCTCTTCCTTTGTAGGAGCTGGGACTTGGCTTTTCCCAGTACATTTTGGCCCATAACCATTGCTTTCCCCTGCAGAAGAGCATTTTCCAATAATGGAGTCTGTGTTTTCCTGCCTTTGGAGGCCTTCATTGCTTCCACTTTGTCTCGGCCTGAAGGCACTGGCTTCTGCTCCTCTCCAGACCGATGCTCTCCAACTAATAGGGGGAACGCTCTCTGCACTGATTGTCTACAATGTGGCTTGATCATCTTGCCCTGCAAAAAGTTGTTTTCTTCTACAGCAAGACATCCGCGGTACCTGAAAGTGTCTTCTGATTGTATCGGTCCTATGTTGTCTTCTCCTGCCAGACGACCCCTCCTCTGCTCCTCCAGGCTCTTTTGTTGCTGTTGCTGAAGGTTCTTGCTTGGGTGTTCAGAGTCCATAACCACCTCTTGCTTCGGGATCTGTCGGAAGTCTAGTAGGATTGAAGCCTTATCTATTTGCTTTCTAGCGTTGCTGAGCAACTCCATCGTTCTCCTTTTCCTCTGGGCCTCCCCTGCAGTTGTTTCAAGGCTGTTCTTCGGCAAGTCAGTGTGTCCAACCAATGTCTGCCTGTGCTCTGGGTCTTTGACAGAATTGCCCTGAAAGACCCTTTTGGAGACTATAGATGAGCTTAATTTAGGTTCAGGGGCACGGTCCTTGCTAGCACAGCTTGTAAGGTGTGGAAGTCGATCTGGTTTCCTCTTGTCATGAGAAGTACTAAGCAGCTCTCTCAGGCTATGCTGCTGGCCACCCAGATCCTGCCTACTTCCTGGCATAGCCCTGAAGTCTTTAACCTGCTGGGTTGCCGACTTAGACCTAATGGCCACCCTAGAGGCTTGTTCTGTTGATCTTCTAATGTTCTCAATAAATTGTAGTCTCCTAATTTTCAAAAAGAGGGGTCTGGCCTTTGGGAAGACATGTCTTCTTGCAAAAGGGCTTTACCCTCTTAGGGTAAAGACCTCTTCTAGCTACTATCTATCTTTTACACGCACACACACACACACACACACACACTCACAACTCACACACAAGCACACTCACACACACACTTTCACACACACTATCTCTTTCTCTCACACTCTTCTCTCTCTCTTTCTCTCTCTCTCTAATACAATTCTAATTCCAATATAAGCAGATTCTCTTTAAAGCTCCTCCAGCCTCTTGTGATCAGACTGTACTGTTTCCCTAGAGGGTTGAGGACTGAAAAGTGCCCTCTGTACATCACAGTTATGAATGGTGGGGTGGATCCCTCTAGCTACCAGTCTCTTTATGATGCGTTGGGCGTGGCTAGAGGGAAGATGGCTGTAACTTAGACTGGGCACTAAGTATTCTGGTCTGTGGCTGCTGTCATTCCAGATGTTAAGAATGGCAGCATCTAGAGAAACCACAGATGGAAAGGACACAAGCATGCTAGGAGTGGGTGAGAGCCTGTAAAAGACAGTCAGGGACTAGGAGGAGGTCTCTAGAGAGTCAGAGGGTCCATGGGCTAACTTCATGAGGCTGCCATGCAGTTTCTGCACAGTGTCATCCATATCAAGGAATAAAACAATATTCACATCAGAGAATCAAAAGGCCTGGCTTATTCTAGAATCCAATACAAAGGACCATGGTCCAGAAACATCAATTTTAGGTTCCTCAAATATCACATTCCAATGGAGTAGCCATTTCATGATGTTTTTATGCAAACAGAACAAAAAGAATCAGAAGACAAGACACACTTCAAACACATTGATGGATAGAGCAGATTGGCAGAGTCTAGCAAAGAAGAAGAATCTCTGCCCTAAGCCTCCAGATGCTGTAAAGAGGAACCCAGTTACCTGCTAAGTTAATCACTATGAAAATTCACTTGATAGGCACAAGAATGTTTGTTCAGACACATAACTGGGCAAGTAATGGTTCATGAGAGTTTAAAGATAACCCCCAAAATGAACTGTAATTAGGCTCTGGATCTGCTGTAGGGGTGGTCCTGATGCTAAGGTCCTGTTTGCAACTTGGTTCTTCACCTACCATAAAGATGCTATGGGTGAATTACTGGGCAGAAGGAAGAGACAGGACTTCCAGAGTCCCACAGGTGAGCTAGCAGACCCAGGGAGAGAGGAAAGGAGGGTTTTACCATGCTTCAGATGGAGAAAAGCCAACCAGCTGTGTGAGATCTCAGATGGAGTGGCCACAGGCCACTTCTCCAGGAGGGATGTTGGGACTTCGAGCTAGGACTAAAGGTAACTGAAGCTAGGGCAGATTAAGAGGTGAGGAGGTAAGAGTATTGGGAAGGGCACGCCAGCCACTGTAGACTGGAGGTGTCCAACAATTGAGCTGATAAGGCAGATTGAAACTGATCAACATGTGTGTGTCTGTGTTTTTTATCTTCGGATCCCATATTCTCTGGGCAGGGGCTGGTAGTGTGGCTCTGTGCCCAAAGCATCAAAGCAGAGTAGCAAAAGCTACAGCCTACAACCTGGAACACTCCAACCTCCCCACTGCGAAAGAGCCAATCAGCCTTGTGGGAGGTTCTGTGTAAGCTAGCTTGGTTCCTGAGCTTTCGATCACACCTCAGTCCCAACACTGTGTCAGTGAAGACTGTACTATGTGTATTGCCCAAGGACACATCCGGTACATGTGACCATACTGTGCTAAAACTGTCTTGCTGGTGAAATTCCCAGCCTCTTGAAGGATTCGATCACTGTGGAGCTCGACACAGTGCAGAGACAGAAGCATGTGACGAGTCACCCAGGCATTACCACACTAAGTGCACTGATGGAGGAATGCATTCAGTCATGCCAACTTTCCTGGAGGTATTGTATTAGTGGGAGAGAGGGGAGAAAGACTCAGAAACAAATATGTAAACTCAGTAAACAAGTCCTGGAGTAGAGGCTTTCTTCCATGGCCATCAAGTAAGCTGGTGAGAAAGAACATGACATTGACCAACAAAGGGAGGGTAATTCTTGGGGCTCAGTGTTTAAGAGCTGTCAGTTCATTGTAGGAGGCCTTGGTAATGAGAGGAAGAAGCTCACACCATGTGGCCAGTAAAAAAGAGGCTAATGCCTCTTCCCCAGCCAACATGTCCACATCTGTATTCACCAGGATTCTCCAGAGGAACAGAACTGATAGATGTTACATGTTACAAAGGGTACATATTAGCCATAGTCCAACAATGGCTGTCTGAACACTGGAGAGGTTGAGAACCAAGTAGTCGCTCAGTTCATGGAGTGGGGTTCCTTGAGGGCTTCAATCTGGTACTGTAGGTCTAGAGAACCCTTGGAAAGCCACTGGTTTTCAGTCCACATTGAAAGACCAGGAATCTGGGGCCCAATCTTCAGCAGAAAACAGTGGCAGGCTAATGCTAATAATCAACAAAGTAGACTCACTCGCCAACAAGGGGTGGAGGCAGTCAGGAAAAGGCAAAAGTTTTTCCCTCGAGCAACCTTTTTATAACCAGGTACCTCCCCATACAGTGCCTCTGTGAGAGGTACTTCTTCCCTATTCAGTCAACTCCTCCAGAAACTACCTAAGGTACCTTTGCCCCACAAGCCTCTCTCTTGCTTGATTCCAGATCCAATCAACTTGACACCAAGACTACGCATCTCTTCATCCTTTAGACTGAAGTTTAAGTTGACTCAGGAGGCATAGGCTGATTCCAGACCATGCACGCTCACGACAGTTGGCACCCTCATGAACAATGCATCTCGGGATACAGCTTTGACTTTTGCCTTAGTTCCCTTCATTCGAAACCAGCCATATGTTAGGAAGAATCCTGGTCATGTTCACAGCTGCACATTCACATGGAGAAGGCTGAACACAAACTGAACCTCTTTCTCTCTGAAAGAACACACACACAGGAAAGGAAACCGCCTTCCTGGAGCCCGACTCCTGCAGTGCGCACTCTGGCCCCTCCCCTTGCCTCAGAACCATACTTAAAGTTTCCTTTTTAAAATTCTGTCTGGGCCAGAGAGATAGCACGATGCGTAATAAGTAGAGTACTTGGATTGCAAACGTGAGGGCTTGGGTTTAAATCCCCCAACTCTATATAAAGTCAGGCATCACACCATGTCTCTATGAAGCCTGCATCCCTAGGGGAATATTCTCTCTCACACATGAGATGTTTTTTCAGTTATCTCTATGGGATACAGGGCCATGATTCGCTAACACGGTTGTGAGCATCCCATTGGAAGGCAGATACAGAGGAGTGTATGAGCAGGTAAGAGACGTGGTAGCATGCACAAGGCAGCGGAGGGTTCAGGGAGCTGGAAAGGGTCGCAGTTTGCTAAGGTCCCAGACAGCTCAGCAGACGCCTGCCCTTTGCCAGGTGCTACCTCCAAACCAAACTCCAAATCTGAATCCTCACTGCATCCCACTAATGCAAGCCGGGGGTCTCCACTCCCATCTCCACAGCCACCTTGAACACTGGTTGTCAGTTTAGCCTCCGTGGCCTCCTAAAAGGTCGAGTGTGAGCCCCATCCTGGTCTCCATCCTCTCTGGCCACCACAGGTCCTGCCTGCCTGGTGGAATTCAGTTAGAAATGTCAGCACAATCTCTGGCAAGGCACCTTGCCCCCAGCAGGACCCAAGTTGGCTTGGAACCCTAGGGACAGCACCTATTCAGAGGGATGTGCTCACATACCCCTCCCTTTTCCTTTGTGCACAAGCATCAGAACACCCTACACCTGAGCTGTCCTCAGGGATGAGAGTTGTGGTCTCAGGAGCCACACAGGGAGTCCCTTAAGGCCCTGCCAAGCTCCCTCCTGCAACATTGCTTAGCCCCCCACTTCCCCAAACCCCAGTAATATCCACGGCTTTGCATTTCCAAGGATAGACACTATAATGCCATCCTGCAAGTCTTCCGGAACACGAGGTCCTCAGAGCAAGGAACACACTGGGAAACTCTGAGTAATACAAGCATCCAACCTTCCAACCGTCCCCCCCCCGCTCCCCGCCCCCTGGCTTCAGGCTCAGTGAGTCAGATCATCAGGGGCCGGGACTGAGAGCTGTGTTTTCTTGAGTCCCCAGAAGGATGTATATTGGCCATTTCCTCGGGACCCGTCATATCTTCTCACTGCACCCATCAGCAAACGCCAACACATCCCTCCGAGCCTTCTCTAAGAAAGCTCTCGTAGCTCTCTGGCTCTCCACAGGATCCCCCCCCCCTTCCGTCTGAAGCACTTGGTTTGTATTTCTACAGTGGTTCTTGTTATCTCTCCATTTGTGAGTCTTTCTTTCCCCGCAGGGTAAGCATATGGAATGGGGAGGAAGCCTTTCCTCTCGACACTTCAGCACCTCACGGAGTGCTTATCCATTCTTGTAGCTCTCCACCTAGAAGTAAAAGCCCATGTGGCAAAGCAGGCTGGGGGCCGGGGCCGGGGTCGGAGGCAGGGGGTGGGGGCTGGATTTTAATCAGTCTTGTTTCTCACTCAGAAAGTCATGGAATGTTCTCCCCCGTGGCTGGCCTTCCTGAGCTGGTTCCTTCTGCCATTGGTGGAAGAATGCTACTCAAAAAGAGGCCTTAGGTGCCCCCACAAACTGGGACCGAGAAGCGCCACACACTGCAGCCCCCAGTGGTTAGAGGGGCTCCTCTGCGGGCTGCATGTCCCTGCCCAGACTGCAGTTGCCCTCTAAACTAAGGAAGCACAGGGCCTTCACTTCTGCTCCTCTGGGTCAGCTAGACATCTGGCCATAAGGAGCCAGTCAGGAAAGAGCCCTCTCAATTTGCCGGAACACATACTTGGGCTTTTCAAAGTCCAAAGGAATGATCATCATGGCTGGAGAGATGGCTCAGTGGCTAAGAGCAAGTTTAGTTCACCCAGAAGACCCAAGTCTGCTTCCCAGAACCGCACACGGAAGTACCTCACAAATGCCTGCAACTCCAACTCCAAGGAATTACTGGGTATGGTGGGACATGCTGGAGGCCTAGAGATTCCAGAGACCAAAAAAGCCAGGAGGATTGCTTTAAATGTGAGACCAGTCCAGGCTACACAGCGAGAACACCCCGCCAAGCAGTCATTCCCAGTGAGAAAGGATCAACTCCATCTCGCTGTACCTGAAGGGACAGCACCCTGCCTTTGCCTCAGCCTCTCCAGTCACGTGACACCCTGTCAGCTCTGTCTTGGACAGCGCCTCCCTCTGCCCATTGGCAGTGTTAGTATTTAACTCTGACACATTAACCACAGGCATTTCCAGGGTATTGTTTGGTCTTGAAACAGACAAACCCTAAAGAAGACAACATCAATCCTTGGTGAAATAGGACATCAGGGCAAAGCCTTTTATAATGTCAGATCCGTTTGCTTTATAAAAAAAAAAATAAATAAATAAATAAAAAGAAAGAAAAAAGAAACACTCTCAAAGAGTACTTAGTGTTTGAAAAGTTCCCCATGTACTGAGAAGGTATGAACTCCCTGTGTGTGACGGCCACTCAGCGGTCCCTAGGTGAGCCTAAAGCCTCCAGATTTCTACTTCCCATAGAGGAAAATGAAAACGAGTCCCGGGCTGCCTTTTTTCCTTCATGATTAGCTCATGGGCTGCCAGCTCATTTCCTTATTTTATCCGAAACTAAATAACGATGGTCAATAAAACACTATTTTCAAGTAACACATCTACTTCATTATTCCCTTACTCGTGGGGATCATTCCAGCTCTTGAATAACCAGTCTGCATATTAAATATTCAATCATGTACTAAGCCCATGTCACAATCCAGAGGCGGTTTACCAGCGGGGCCAGAGGACCTTGTGAACCCACCAGCTCTTCTGAGCATCCTTTGCAAGAGTGTCAGGGAGAGAAGAACGAATGAAGAGAACCTGGCTGGTGTCACTCGGGAGAGGAATCCAAGTCAGGGGACGAGGAGACGGCCCAGCTGGCAACATGCTTGCTGAAGAAGTGTGAAGACCTGAGTTTAGATCCCTAGGACCCATAAAAATCTGGGTTTGTTGGTATGTGTCTGCAATTGCAGTGCCGGAGAGGGAGACACAGGCAGACCCCTAGAGCTCCCTGGCCGGCCAGCCTAGCATATTTAATGAGCATCTGTTCTAGTGAGAGCCTGTCTCAAAAACACAAGGTAGAGAGGAATAAAGGAAGATGCTCAAAGATGAGGTTTCTACATGCATGTACACATATGAACATGCCTGCATGCTTAACACAACACACATGAACACACAAACACACACACACACATTTTTAAAACCTAACTCAAGTAATTTACCAGAAGTCCCCCATGACAGCAGGCCCTCAAGCCTTGCACAGGGAGTCCTGACAACAATATACAGTTTCCTGAGCGTCTTGAAGCCTGACTCACAGTCTGTGGAGATGGACACACGGAAAAGAGCTGTTCGGTGGGCCTTCCTGCTGCTCAGTGACTGAAAACACCTTAACTGACGTGATGCTGGAGCATCGGGGAACCCAGGAAAGACATGGGGTGCTGGCCTGTTGTGATTTCTGTGGGAAGAGCAAGTTAATGCTAAAGATGCTGGGTTGTAAACAAGCCCTGGCTTCAGTCTCTTGGCAATGCCTGAGAAGCCTTTCTCCAGACGTTAAGCGTTTCCTGTAGAAGAAGCCTTCTGCACACCTCAAATACTGCATAGTTGGCCTGTCTTGCCCTTGAATCACACCAAAAGTGGTCCTGGTCTGGGCCTCATGCAGAACTTTCAGGGGCATCTTCATCACATCTCACAATATCCCAGGCCTGGAGGTTCCTTGTGAACCAGGCCAGCACCCAGGGCCCTTTTGGCCCTGGTCTCCATGTTGCCTTCTTCACAGTGGGGGCTGTCTATGCAGTCAAGTCCAGGCCTTCGAGGTTAGTTAGCCACAGTGGTGTGTGGGAGAGGCCGGGGCCAGAGTTCAGACTGTGGTCTGGGGAGGCCACAGCAGTGGGAATGGAAAGGCCATGCACACAGCACCTGCAGCAGGGATACTCTGTGTGGGGTCATAGCCCTCCAGGTCATTGTGCAGAGGCCGACACAGTGAATGGTTAGAGTATTTCACCATCAGCTGCTTTGTCCACTTGATTTGTAGACCTATGGGTGAGGGTCATTTGTTCAGTTCCCTGGGTCCCCAGCCTGTCAGGAGTCAGCTAGAGACTGGTAGGAACCAGCATGGAAGGGTACTGGTTGCCCTTCCTTAAGACTTATTTATTTTATGTATATGAGAATACTGTAGCTGTCTTCATAACAGGGCATCAGATCTATTACAGATGGTTGTGAGCCACCATGTGGTTTCTGGCAATTGAACTACAGGAGCTCTGGAAGAACAGTCAGTGCTCTTAACCGCTGAGTCATCTCTCCAGTCCGGGAACTGGTTTCTGAAGAACTTCTGAGCTACAGCCCTCAGGTAAACACATCCATTGAGCAATTTTAAATAAAATAAGATCTTAAGTAAGAACAAGAAATGATAGGAGAAGAATTAAAGCCAACAGTTTCCCCTGATAACCTGTTTAAAAAGAAGTCCACAGAGATCGGTAGAGAGGTAGTTAGGAACTGTGTGCACCAGGCTTTCTGGCTTTGAAGTCAGTTCTACCAAAGATGAAGGCGAGCTTCCGGCTACACAGCTGATAGGCATGTGGGTGCAGACAAGAGGGTGCTCTAGAGTAGCCTGTCACAGTCTAAAGGCTGGCAACTCCAAGGGTCTCTGGGCAGCGTTCTGCCTACCCCTAACTTCCTTGCCCAGGACAAACACCTTGACTGTGACCTCAGTCACAGCCTGTCAATATTTGCTTTCAGAGAACGGGAACTGACTCCCTGCTTTGGCTGGGCCTGGCTTCCCCCTTCAAAGGTCAGCCCGTCCTGTCTTGGCTGTCACTCTGGGGCCTTCAAATAAAGGGTTCTCAGGGAGCATTCTGGGGTCACTGCCAGGTCAATGATACTGCAAACCTCTGCCGGCATCCACTGTGTCCTAGTCACAGCCTCAGCTGTTAAGCCAGCTGTCTGGGCCAGTCACTGGGGACAAGCCAGCTCTGATGGGCAGTGACAGCATTTCTGTAAGATCCAGTATCGCAAGTGCCACCGTGTGAGGGGGCAGGAAGTGATGGCTAAGCTAGCCAAGTCTCTTACACCAGGCCGGGCTGCAAGCTAAGGAGTTCATCTGCTTAGCTCACACTTGCCTCAGTACCACGCTTTGCACAGGTGAGGACGCGGAGGCCCAGAGAGGTCAAGAAACTGACTCCAGGGCACACAGCTGCAGCAAGGAGCCTAGGTTCCCAGTGTCCCACTATGAACCTCTGGAGTAAACTGGATCTTTGAGAGGAACAAGCCCAGTTTGTTACATCTCCCCTCTCCCCCAACCAACCCCTGCCCCCCCCCCCACACACACGCATACACACACACACCTCTGCAGTCTGGAGATGTCTTCCCACAGGCTGAGGAGTCGCTCACCAACTGCATGGACACAGGTTCCCGGAGGACATTGAGTCTCCCAACCTCAGAGAAGGTTTCTAAGTGCTAGATGGTCCATCTTCTCCTCCCTCAAAGCCTTCTGAAGCCTCTGGGAAGGGCAGGGCTGTCAGCCTGAGTCACAAACACAGAAAGGAGCTTCCAGCTAAGTGAGCCGGGCTCATAAGGAATTGTTTTTTGTTTTTTTTTTTTTTTTAACCTAAGTGTGGGCATATCTGAGATCCAAATCTAACCTCAGAGGAGGGGGTGCCGTCATCCCTAGCCCTGTGTAGAGACTGAGATGGGTGGAGATGAGGGATAGGGAGACACACAGAGTAACAGAGAGATGACCCACAATGAGGAGGGTGTGGGCAAAGGTGGTGCCATCTCTTCCTCTCCAGAAGAAGTCAAGAGAAAGGGACAGGAGGGAGATGGATCTAGGGGAAAGGGGGGAGCCCAAGATGGATTTGGGGCCTCAGCGACACTCAAATAGTCAAGTAGGAGCTTAACCGTCGGGAGCCAGCCATAAGCCAGTCATAGGTCTACGACCTGAGCCTTTGTCACAGACTAGCCAGATGGCTTAGCAGATAGACCCTTGGTGCCAAGCCTGACAAGCCGAGACGGATTCCAGGGACACTCATAACAGAAGCAGAAAACTGAGTCTTGGAGGCCTTTGGAGATAGAGGCTGGGCTGGGGTTCCTTTGAACTCCACAGGGCCTAAAAGACTTACTTCCTCCGAGACCACAGAGGTGCTGCCGTGAGGATCCCGTTCGATCCTAGAACAGCCTGGCCTTGCTTTGAGCACCATTTATTCTGTTGGCTGGTGTCACATGGTTAGAGGAGGGTGGGGCACCGACAGCCACAAAGCCAGCTCTGCGGCTAGGCTGGCTGCGGCCAGTTCTGATGAATGGCACGGCTGCCCTCTGATCGCAGGGGTCGCTTCTGCCTCAGCTGCCCAGAAAGGGCTGTTTCAGTGCACAGCCTCAGAAGACAGGTTTTTTTGTTTTGTTTTTTCCTGAGCTTTCCCCAGAACACCCCCTCTCTTCTTGAGATGCTTGGCATTCTCTTCCCAAGTCTCAGAGGGAGAGACTTCCAGGACCACACGTCAAATCAGAATTGCCTCAAGGCCTGGGACTGGGCCGCAGCATTGCGCAGCCTTTCTTTGCCAGTGATGAAGACCAGATCAGGCACAAATGAGAAGATAGGGATTGACTTGAGATGTTTAACGATGTGAAGGCAGAGGTCACATGCAGGGCCAGCTGGATCCAGGTGACTGATGGCACTGATTGCTCATCTTACAAAATGGCATGCCTGGTATCTTGACTTTGTTCTTCAGCTGATCTCTTCCTTATGACAGTGTAGCCTAGTGGTAGGGCACGGGCACTTACCATAATGCCCAAGGACTTGGGTTCCATCCCTATTAAGGTTAAAACTCTCTTGACCCAACTTTAGCTCTAGAACAGATCATCCCTGTGGCCAAATAGGGACTGGAGAGATGGCTCAGAGGTTAAGAACACTGACTGCTCTTCCAGAGGACCTGAGTTCAATTCCCAGCAACCACATGGAGGCTTGTAACCATCTGGAATGGGATCTAACACCCTCTCCTGGTGTGGCTGAAGACAGCTACAGTATGCTCACATAAGTAAAATAAATAAATAGAATTAAAAAAAAGAGGTACTGTATAGACATCCCCTCTGGATGCACAAGAGCAGCCACGCCCACCCACACCCATTCATTCAATCCTGCTATGCAAGCTGTGCCAGGTCCAGATATAGAAGGGAATCAGGGGAGGATTCAAAAGCCACAAGCAAAACAGGCAAGAGGATGCTCCAAGTATTGTGAAGGGCACAATGGGACCGAGTAAGAATGGGGACAGGCAGAAGCATGGCATAAAGGAAGGAAGGGGCTGTTCAGGTCATGAGTATGAAACAGCACAGATGAAGTCAACAGGTACAGGGAAACCCAGCAGGATTTGGGGTGGGGGGCAGTCAGCGAGTCATGAGGAAGTGCTGGAGAGCTCTGAGCCTCAGGGAGCCGTTTCACATCATGAGGTGCACTGCTTGGCTCATAATATCAGCAATAGGAACCTTTCTGTGACTACCTCCATCCAGTACAGCCCACACTGTCTTGTGAAACTTTCTCCTGAACAGGAGTCCCTGAAGCCTCTGGAATGGCAGGGCTACCAGCCTGAGTCACAGCACAGAAGGAACTTGCACTCAAATGAGTCTGGTTCACAAGGACTCATTTTAACATAGGTACATGGCATGTCTGAGATTCCAAAATTAACTGGGTATCCTGTGTTTTATCTAGCAAGCTCCAGGAAGGGTGATTCCTTCCTCTGCATGTTCTACAGACCCTAAAGATGTAGTGTTCCATATGATTGTGTAGCCTGGCCACCTACTTGAATGAGAAAAGCTTAATTCAGTACCCAGTGGGACAGCTAGTGACATCTGTGTGGCCAGGAAAAGAGAATAGGTTGAACCCACTCTAAGGCCACAGGAGTTTCTCAGGCTCTCAACGTGCAAGGTTGTATGGATGTGTGACCCAAACACACCTTGAACGGCATGAAGAAATGTGGTTATTTTGTCTATGCATCTATCACAGGACTGTGAGACGGGGCAAAGAGTAGGTTAGGGAGGAGAGGTTATAAAAAGAAAACGGGACCAACAAGGGTGGGGAGGGCAAGGCCTGGTAGAGGAGCAGCCTGGGGACTCTCTGGGACAGAAGTGGCTAGATCTCTCTGTAAGAGATATGCTGTTGTTCCACAAGAAATCCCAATAGCATCATTCAGTCAACAACTTAACATGTTACAGCTTGAACCCTGAATGTTTTCTAAAGACCACATGCCTCAAGGCTGTCTGGTCATGAAGGGCATGCCCTCGAGGACGTATCATGCCAGCAGCCACTTCTCAACTCTCTGTTCCCAGCTATCAGGCAGAGAGCAGCTTTGCTCTACGATGCTCCCCCTTGCCAAGATGATCTGCCTCAACAGGTCCCAAAAGCAACACGGCCTGAAACCTTGGACCATGAGTCAAAATAAACTCTCCTCGTGTCTTAGGTTTTTGTGTTATCGGTCTGCGGGTGTCCTCCAAAGGGCAGAAGAGGGTTCTAGACTCCCTGGAACTGGAATTGGAGGTAGTCGTAAATCATCACCAACATGGGTGTTGGGAACCAAACTTAGGTTCTCTTTAAGAGCAGATGTGTTATTTGCAGCTGAGCCATCTCTTCAGCCCCCTTTCCTTCTTCCACATTCTTTGTCATAACAAGATGCTTGTTTGTGCTTGCTTCAATTTCCTCTAGCTGGGGAATTTGCTTTTGTATGTATGGATGTGAATGTACGAACACTTGTGGAGGCCAGGGGGCAGGCATGTCAGGTGTCTTCCTCACTCACTGTACACCTTCATGTGTTCTGCAGCAGGATCTCTTTCTGGGACCCGGAGCTCCCAAATTTCCCTAGACTGGCTGGTTAGTGAGCCCTTGGCACCGTCCTGTCTCCACTTACCCAGCACCGGGATTATAGGTGTGCCCATACACCTTGGATTTTACCTGGGTGCTGAGGCTTTAACTTTGGTCTGCACACTTACAAAGCAAGCACTTTACCGACTGAACCATCTCTCCAGCCCTTACTTGGGATTTGGGTTTTTTTTTTTTTTTTAAAATATCCCAGTGGTTGTAGCTATTTATCATTCAATTTTCACTATATTAGAGACTACAACCCAATGGCATTTCTATGTCCTGGTGTCTGGTCGTGATCAGTCCTTTCATTGTCCAGGGTCTACTTTGTAATTTATACATGGCTGATAGATCCAATGTGTGTTCACAGTGGCACTCAGTGAAGTCCTTCTGAGGTAAGAACTAACATTCCCTGCTACCAGTAGAGACAGCATTTCTCACATCCTAAAATCCAAACTATCTTCACAGTTTCTTCGTTAGAGAAAGGTGCACACCATGTAGGCAAGTACCACTCTCACACACTAGTACATTCTGCCATGTACTGTTTTGACAATACCACTACCTGCTTTCTATTGGCACCCAGTCTTTGTCTTTCTTTTTAGTGGTCTCCTGTGATCGGCATGTTTACATTCTGGCAGGGAGGTTTCTAATTTATTTTTAGGTTATCTGTATCCAATCCATGTGTGTTGACTGAAACTACATTGGCAGCTGTTTTATTAGACTTTGCTTTTTGTTCTTTGGAGGTTCAAAGGATTAAGTCAGCAACCCTGCAAGCACAAGGTGAATGTGCAGTTGAGTCTACCAGTGTGCAAAAGCAAGTGTGACACCATCAGCTCAGGAGACAAGGCACAATCTCAGGCTTATTCTCTGAAAGTTCATGGGAATAGGACTTACTCTTAAAGACTCAGGGTTCATAGAGATGGGAGTGTACAGGGTTAGAAATAATGTCCGAGTTAAGTATGAGGCTCAAGATGGCTGTTGTGAACAGTCAGACACCACACCATGTGACAGGAACATGTTTAAGACAAAACTTTGTCACCACAGAAACACCATCTTTATTCTGCAGCCAGAACTGTCTTCCCTAGAACCCGGTCTTTTCCCAGAGCCATCCCAGCATTGTACACTTGGGCACACTCAGACTGTCCCCAGCTTACCTGTGGCCTTGTGTACCATGCCATGTTATATTCCTTTTCTACTATAGACTTCATCTTCCCAATGCCCCTATTTATTATTAGTCAGCTTCCTAATATTTAAAAAGAAATTTAAATGTTTGTGTTACTTTAAATTATGTGTAGGTTTGTGCATATAAGTGAGGAGGCCCAGAGGCTAGGCATCGGATCTCTTGGACTATTATTCCAGGAAGTAACTGTGAGCCACCAGATGTGGGTCTGGGAACCAAACTCAGGTCTTTTTCAAGAACAGTATTGTAGTTGAATTGCTGAGCTACCTCTCCAGCTCCTGGCTTCCCATTCTCTAAAACTAAGGCAATCAACGTACAGGAAAAGGGGTTACTCTGGCTCAGTTCCACACCTCAAGGTTTGGTTGGCCTTGTGGGAACATTCAAGATCTGAAATGCAGAAACCGTCTTCATTTCCTATTGTTCTAGGGACCCATGACTTGTGTGGAACCATCAGGAGTCCCTCTATCTAAGGTCTTTGTCAGGACTGACCTTGTGACCCAATCAGAAGCTTCTACAGCCATTGTTTGTCACTTCCAAATGCATCAGAACCTTCCCCTAGAAAACAGATACTCCGCAGAGGCCAAAAGTCTCACAACAAACAGGTCCTAGAACTGCCCAATGATTCAAGGTCGACCTTGAGCAGGGCCAACAGAACTTGGTGAGGGCAAGTGGAACTATATACAGAAGTATCACTCAAAAAATACAAATGTCAAATCACACATGAAAATGGAATACAAAACTAGGCGTGGTGGCCCATGCTTTTAATTCTAGGCAGAGGCAGGTGGATAGAAGCCAGCCTGGTTTGCAAATGGAGTCCCAGGATAGCCAGGGCTGTTATGCAGGGAAAGCCTGTACGCTCCCAGCCCCCAAACAGAATGGAATACAAAAATTCATCCATATGAGGACGCAAATGTGGCTTCCTATTCTGAAAACAAGTTTCTCCCACCTTAACCCAGATGGAATCTCAGCCAGATTCTTGTCGGTATATCTACACAGACAAAACATCAAGTTGGGTATTTGGGGAATTTTCTGCAGTGCTAAGAACCAAAGCCTGTGCACCTCAGGTGATCATTCTACAACTAAACATAATCCTGGCTTGCTGGTTCTCAGCTGTCCTACAGGTAGGGCAATGAAGGCACTATGAAAGGATAGCCCATGCTGCACCACCTGAGTCTGTCCTGTCCCTCGGCCTCGCCTGTTCCTGCCTAGCTTTTGCACTGTGGGGTCAGCAGCTGACACGTCCCCAGGCTGACTTCACATAGTACTTTTCCATCTGCTTCTGATCCTTGCCTGCCATTCACCTTTCCAAGTCTCTGAAGATATCAGCAATAGCACAGTAGAAAGACAGGTGGGTGTGTGGTTCTAACCACTAGAGAAGCCGTGTCTGTGAGGACTGGAACATGTGCAGGCCCAGGCCAGAGAGCACCTCATCCCTGTCCCAATACACACCTTCAGGACACACCATCTGAGCTGACCAGGTCCTTCCTTGAGGCCTTTGTACCCAGAAGGGCCCCACCACCATTGTTCACCAATTGTGTTCCCTGGGCAGCTGTCACTTCCAACTCAGTCATCAAAATGTAGACTTGTCTCCTCTGAGCTGGTGGCTGCTAGGCTGCTTCACAATAGGTCAGGTATGTGGCCTTGCTTAACCAGTGCCTCACATTTTGCCAAGGATGTGCCAGCCAGGAGAGACAAGAATGGGCTAATAGAAGACATGTCCAAGGGTCTAGGCAGACAATAGCAACGATCAAAATGGGTCATGCACAGAATATGATTGTTACCAACATTGTAGGATTAAATTTTGTCATGAATATCTATTCTACAGCACAAATGGCAGTCAATCCCAAGCCCCAGGACTATTGACCTCATACACCACAAAGGAAACAAAGGGTCCTGTTATAAAGTGATTTTATTAAATTGATTTAAACATATTGTAGGTCAAATAATATTTCTGAAGATAACAATTATGGACTTTAAAGCTTGACATAAAATTAGTAGCTTCAAAAGTGTTAGTTGTATTCCCCAGCAACAGCATGATAAAATAATTCAACTATGTAGAAATATAGAACTCTAGGACTAGCTGGAAATTGGGAAATCATTTAGTCCAGTGTCCTCATTCTGTGAGAAAACTAGACCTGAAGATTAAGCGATTTGCCCAAACTTACATACCTAATAGTAATAAAGCTAGAAAGCAAACCAATTTTCCCTAAACTAAAATTCTATTGATGATATTTCAACTGGCTCTCTATCAACTAAAAGTCTATCCAGGCTTTTCTCTAATGCTCCACGCTGTGGTGACATGGAAGTATAAGACACTACAGGAAATTTCTGTGGTGGTTGTGAGGCCAGGAAGGGGCTTTGTTAGCCAACAGCCCTCTGTGGAGAGGGGGAAGGCAGTGACCAGTGGGCCAAAGGCCTGTCTGAAGGTGTCTACATTGAAACACATGGTGACAGATTTGTTCTTAAACCCCACCCACTGACTACATGCTCCTACAAAGCCCTCTATGCACCAAGGCTTCAGTTTTACAAAAACCTCTTCCAGCAAACACCAAAAAACCAAAACAAAATTAAAAGAACAAAAACAAATAAACAAAGAAACCAGAGTAAGCAAGTCTTGTATTTCTAATCATCTGGGAAGTTCTTATCCAGTCTGAGATGGCTGGCAGAAGCCACCAAGCTAGTCACCCACTTCAAATTTACAGGTCATTAGTTTCCCCAAAGACTTCCTGAGCAAAGGACTGCATGTGGGAGACAGAATGGGAATGAGAAGGAAATGGAACTGGGAGCTTTGTGTTGGTGTCACTGGGGACTTTTGGTCTTTTCAACATCTCGAGTTCTTCCGTGAGTTTTACTATCAGTCAGTAGAAACAAAACAAACACAACAGGCCTGTAAATGCTAGCCACTGAGCTCAAGGCTCAGCACCTCCCCTCCCCGCACAGTACCTCCAGCACCTGCATCTCGTCCCCAGAGCCAGCAGCCCCTGTGCTGTGTACTGCCACTGCTCCCTTCACCTGGCCCCAGCACCTTCAGCGTAGAGTTCCTGACCCTTGCTACCTGGCCCCCCACCCCCGTCTACATACACCCTAGTTTCTCATAGCACTTAATCACTACCGCAAACTACGTTATTAATGTGTTATCTCACTTATCCTGTCTCCTCCAGAGGTGACTTTCATGATCCAGTGGCATTCCCAGCACCCAATACATGTCTGACACCCAGGAGGCGTTCAATAAATACTCAGTGAATGAATGAGGATGTTGGATCAGTAATACACACTCATGCCTAAAAACAACTGTATGTGATTCATGATGACACCTACACATTATTGCCTGAGATGACAGATTCATCCTCAGTGACTCCCCAGTCAGCCCTCTCAAGGCCTTCCTAGCTAGTAGGGAATCCCACCACTTAAAAAAGGAGCCTGAGAGGGTCACTCTTGAAGTATGCAAGCTCAGTTTGCTTGCTTCTTCCTCCCTGATATATATACATTCAGCTACTTAAAAAGAAAAGAAAAAAAATTCAAGTTGGAGTATGTGTCAAAAGTCACTAGAAAATATAAGTCTAACTTAGAGACACAGTGATTAGCAGAGTTCACAAAACTAAAGAAAGGTTCCAGGGCATGTACACCTGCCAATGATTCCTGATCGGCTGAGTGAGTGCATATTATGACTTTCCTAAAATCTAAAATGAAGTTTAATGCCATCTAGGAAGGGGTAAGTGTTTATAGGTACTCTGAGGACATGAGGTAAGGTGGATTCAGAAATAACAGGATATATGGAAAGCTATGTCAGGGTTGAGTCAAATGGCAACCTCAGAAATACCAGGACTCGGCCTTCAGGGAGCTGTCCATTTTTAAATGCACTGACCGGTAGGTAGGCTTGAATAAAGGAGCATGAGCTCCAAAAGGGAGTGTCTGGCCCTGCCCGGAAGCACAGCAGACAGGACTGGGCGGCTGAACCAGGCTCAGGAGTTTCGAGTATTATTTCAACTCTGTGGCATGTTGCCAGAGTTTCAGGACACACCATACCTGTGACAGGGACACAGAGCTCCATCTTGGGCACATACAGAGAAGAATTCCGAGTTCAGAAGCACAACTTCACTTAAACCTCCTCAGAAAGAATGTTTTTCTGGGGACTGCTGTAGATGTTCCTGGGTTCAGTGTAGGTGGATTTGAGGTTTCCTTCCTAGTGGCACTTACGGGTTCAAGATTTTTAATTCTTAGCAAAACATCTTTATATAACTGATATTTTGAGATGGTTTCTCTCCTTGGTGTGTACTCTCTGGTGGATGCAAAGACTTGTACTCTGGCTGAAGGCCTTGCCACACTCATCACACTTAAAAGGTTTCTCTCCTGTGTGCACTCTCTGGTGGATGCAGAGGCTGGAACTCTGACTGAAGGCCTTTCCACACCCACAACACCTATAGGGCTTCTCCCCTGTGTGTACTCTCTGGTGGATGCAGAGGCTGGAGCTCTGACTAAAAGCCTTCCCACACTCATAACATTTATAGGGCTTCTCTCCAGTGTGGACTCTTTGATGCATGCAGAGGCTGGAGGTATGCCTGAAGGCCTTCCCACACTCTTCACATTTGAAGGGCTTCTCCCCAGTGTGGACTCTCTGGTGCATACACAGGTTAGAACTATTACTGAAGCCCCTTCCACACTCACTGCAGACGTATGGCTTCTCCCCAGTGTGGACTCTCATGTGGATTTGAAGATGGGAGCTCCAGTTGAAGGCTTTGCCACACTCATAACATTTATAGGGCTTTTCCACAGTGTGGATTTTCTTATGTCTATTAAGTTTTGTTGTTGTGCTAAAATCCTTACCGCAATCATCACATTTATACACCTTCTCTCCCGTGTGGTCTCGCCAATGAATATGAAGCTCTGATATGTGAAAGAAACCCTTATCACATTTGTCACATTTATGGGGTTTCTCTGCTGTATGGATTTTCTGATGCATAAAAAGATCTGCTCTCTCAGAGAAAAATTCTCTGCACATGGGGCACTTGTAGATCATTTTTTCCTATTTGGTATCGTGACTTAAAGAAGAAAGTGTCCTTACAACTCTGAGTTCCAGGACTGCTACTTCATAAAGCCTCTTATTTCGCCATCTTGGCAGTCTATCTCTGGCTTGCTCTATTGGGCAAGCTAACTGTCAGCCTCAGTTTCTCCCTGCCTGTCTTTCTGTGGAAGGCTTCTTCCTGCATAGTGCTCCTCACTCAGAGCTCTTACTGATTACAAAGTCACACTGACTCTCATATGAATCCCATAGCTCATCAGCATAGAGTTTTCGTTCCTTTAGATCCTGAGTGGTCAACATTCCAGGGGTGGCAAAGTGTGAGCCTTTGTTTTGAGCCCCCGGAGTCTTTCTCTGATGTACAGTACTCTTCTACTTCTCACTCATAAAAGCCTGTGCAGTATGATCTGTGTGCCCAGGGCAGAAGGTGCCAGCTGGTGATGAGCCGCCAGAGAACCCTCAGGAAAGTCAGAACGTTGCTTTGCCTCCTGCCCATCAGATGGCAGGCCTTGCCAGCATGAAGGCTCCTTGGCTTCAGGGACAGCCAGTCTTGCTCCTGGGGACTCTATACAGTAGCACGCTGGTTTTCTGTAATATAAGCAAGAAATAACACGCAAGGTCCTTTCAGTCCAGAAACATCCAGTCAGGATTAATGTTACTTAAATGAGACAGGGATAGGGCACAGGGGGACAAGACATAGGAGGAATAGAACAAGACAGACAGACAGACAGATCGACCGACCGACCCACCCCCTCACCCCCGCTACCTACCTACCTTTTCTTGGTCCTGAGAAGGTAGCTCTCTTATCTTCCAGGGGGAAGTAGCTTAGACTTGCAGGTCTGAGAAAAGAATTGGAAGACATCATGGTCCTGTTTTAGGCCAAGTACATGATCAATTGTCGCAACTCATCAAGTACATGAACATTGTCAAGGATAGAATTGGAGAGAACTCCTCCTGAGACCCATAACTGAGTTTGAAGAGTAGCTGACCTGCAGAAGAAAGACCATTTCCACTTTGGAAGATTGACCCCTCATGTGAGAAAGAAGATACAACACGTCAGTGTCAAACGTTCCACTGGCTGAACCATCTACATGTTTTCCTGGCATGCTAATAGCATCGGTCCTTAACCTGAGCACTGAGGCCCTGCATGGCCGTCCTTTCTCTTTTCAGCATTAGGCCTTTTCTCTTCAGTTCTTATATAACCCAACTGCAGCCTGCCTTGTGGCCTTTTCACACAGCTCCCAGGACTGGATCCACTTTCATGTGGTTATGTCAGCTCCCTCTCCCCTGAGTAAAGAAGGCCCCTAGCAGGACACAACTTTAATCTTGTTTGGTTCCTTCAAAGCACATACACCTTGTAATTATTTTCTCTATTTCCTGTATTGCGGCATGCTGCTTACTCCCATGCTCGCTCTGCCAGTGAGTGCTCTGTAAGGATGCCCATGCTCCTTTAGGAACCCTGCTAAAGCCCACCAGGGCTACCTCATTCTAGAGAGCAGATGGGAAAACACTTGCCAATGCCTTATTTCTAGGCTTTTCATAGCTACAGGAGACACACAAAAGTCAGAGAACAACCTTGGCCCCTACTTCCCACCTTGTTTGCGGCAGTCTTGTTCTGTCACCATGTGCTGTCCTAGCACTGGGATTACAGGCACACGCTGACATGCTCAGACCCACACCCAGCTTTACAGTGTTCTGGAGACTCATTCAAACCTGAGTCCTCAAGCTCGTACAGCATCTGCGTTTACCTACTGAGCCACCTCCATAACCCTCAAAAAGGGTTTTAAAAAGATTCTTTAAAAAGTTTGTTTCTTATATGCATGTATGTATGTTATTGAATATGCTTAGCCCAGGGAGTGGCAGTAGTAGGAGGTGTGGCCTTGTTGGAGGAAGTGTGTCACCATGGGGGTGGGAGTCAGTTTGCCTTTGGAACAAGATGTAGAACCCTTAGGTTCTCCAGTGCCTGGTCGGCCTACCTGGACATTGCTGCCCTTCCTCTATGATTATAATGGACTTCTGAACCTGTAAGCGAGCTTCAATTAAATATCCTTTATAGGAGTTGCCTTGGTCATAATGTCTCTTCAGAGCAACTGAAACCCTAAGACAGTTATATATGTACATGGTTTGCGTGTGCACGTGTGTGTATGCACACACGTGCTGGTGCCCGTGGAGGTTAGAAAAAGGTGTCAGATCCTCTGGAGCTAGAGTTATAAGTTAAGAGTCCAAGTGGTTAAGAGCTGTCCAATGTGGGTGCTGGGAACTGAACTCTGGTTCTCAGGAAGAACAGCAAGATTGTTTAACCACTGAGACATTTCTCCAGCCTCCCATCCCAAAATGACACTACCAATTGCTCCACACATAGACAGGGTACATGTGACAAAACTTTAACAGAGAGATGTAAAAAAAATTCAAATGGCTTGCAGTCAAAGTGAGATCCTCACAGTAAGGCAGTGGTCACTGCTCCAAGTCAAACAGAACCTCCGGGGTGAGCTTCCAGGGAATAGGCAGAGAAATTTAGCCAGGCTATGTAGGTGGGCAGTTACCCTGTTTGTGGCAAGAAGCCAAGGCCACAGGAGGTGTGGTTCTGAATCACAGGCAGCTAGACTATCTATCATACAATAGCAGGTCTTCCTTTAGAACTGAACACAAATCTAAAAAAAAAAAAAAAGCTAAAGGAGAGTATTAAGTGACACATGGGCACTGTACCTACAGGGAAATGCCACTAGATTACATAAAGTAATGTCTAGTCTTGGGTCATCCTGAAGCTGACAGGAGTGACATGGTGATAGGATGCTTCAGAAATGAAACAAGGAAAAAGAAAAATTGGCAACGTAAAAAGTGCAAATAGCAAGCCTTTCAAGCCACGGAATCCAGGGTACAGAAAGGATGAGGAAGAACACCGTATCTTGCTAAAGTGCCAAGAAAACATACCTCCTTCCCCCAGGTTCTTCTGCAATAGCAAACAAGGCATCCCCCGCTCCCGCCTCCAGTGATGCTATGAGACTAACAAAACCCCAAATGGCTAAAGTCTCCAATTGAGCCTGCACCCAGGACCATGAGTATAAGTGTTTCAGAAGAGCTGAGAAAGGCAGAGCTGTAGCAGCCTCAGAAGAGGACAAAGGAAGCCAGCACCAGCCTCACTTCTGAGCCAACCCCAACACAATTTTCAGGAAAACAAAAAGATTTAAAAAAGCAAATCAAACTTCAGAAAACAAGCCAGGTAACCAGCCAAAGCCTAATTACTAGGCAAAGCTCCACAGGTTAGATCTCCCTAAACCAAGGTGTGGGTTAGTCATGTCTACAAAGTGATCAGCAGTGAGCTCCAAAACCCTGTAGGTCTAAAAGCTCCTTCCTCAAGGCTTCCAGAAAGCTCAAGATTTGGCCTTATGCTCGTCTTCACTACCCACCAGCATCTGCTTGGTGTGACTGCCTGTTCAAACTGCCTCACATACAGGTGAAATTGAGGAGTGGTGCTGTGAATTTTAAATACCCGAAAAGGATCCCAAGAAGAGAGGCTCTAGGCTTTGGCACTGCAGAGGGGACTCTGGTGGTAGGACATAAGTAGGACAGGTGGGACAGGAGAACAGCTGATGGCAGACTTTCCTCAGTCTGTCAGGCCACAAAGTCACATGAAGCTGTACTGCTACTGCACCCACATCACAGTGCACAAGCTTCAGCTCCTAGCTCCAGGGAGGATGAACAGAAGGGAACAGAGCAAGCACAGATGTTCTAACTGAGACCTAGGCTGAGCAGAAATGGAGTGACAGCCCCTCTTGCTTGGAAAAAAAAGGTTCAGATTCAGGTTGGGGAGAGACGGCTGCTAATGCACTGGAAACACAATTTCCTTTATATAGATAACATTCCCTGGTACACGCATGGCTGACCAGAAAGCTTAAGTTTGTTGAAAAAGAAGCGAGCTCTTTAGTTTCTTCGGAATTTCGCCACATAGGTCCATAATTTCCACCCAGTAATGCAGAGCAAAGGTGTGTGGTCTCCACAGAGCAGCAGGTGGGGAGGCAGCACTGTGGGGAAGGGCCCAGGAGGATGGAGGCACCAACACTTGCTGCCAGTTCTCTGAGGCGGAAGCAGAGGCTGGTAAGCTGTAATTGCTGTGAGGACATCTGGGCAGGGGACCCCAGTTAAGTTCCTGGACCGCACGCATCAGCCACACGCACAGCCTCCCAACTTCAGCCACGGATTTACATAGTCTTCCCTCAGCATCAGACCTGGCATGCAGGTCTCAGCATGGTTTAACACGTATTTTACAAATTAACATAATGCAAATGGCCTCGAGAAGGAGCCATCTCTGGAAGCTCAAGGCTACAGTGCTCCGTGCTTTGTTCTGTTAGGAAAAGAGGTGGCTGTACACATGCTCAGGCTGCTGAGACCAACAGCAATTGGTAACCAGCACTCATCACAGACTAACTCTGGGAAGGACCAGAAACAAGAACACATATCAGGTCATACTCAGGTTCAAGCCCTGTAGTTATGAGTTTCTAGGAGTTCATTTGTTTATTATGAAACTCATTTCAAATTTTCATATAAAGCCTAATGGGCCCTAGTACATACAACTGCTATAATAAAGGGTTGTTAAGCCCTTAGAAAGATACTAACATTCCTCTCACAATTCAGTTGAGCAATTCATGCAACCCAGCCACAGCATCCCATATGACAGAGAGGCTAAGGCTAGTAGCTAGTGGGTCTGGCAGCACCCTGTCCATCAGGACTGAAATTGTCCTTTGCCTGAAAATACCTGTCACAGCATTTTCCCTGGTGAACACTATGGAGTCTTCTCTGCTCACATCTCCAGTCTCCTAGCCAACGCTGGTCCTCCCACTGAGACACTGGTTGTCTTCTCCTTCTCACTTCCCATTCTAGCACAGCCCCTACAGTAACCTCTCCCCCTGCTGCCACCCACTCCCCCCTCTTACACCTACGATGGCACCCAGGTCTGTTCTTACCGGGAACTCTGTTGTAGAACTCATGCCAATCAATCCTCCTGGGTCACTATGCTCTCACACCTGATGCAGGATTCAATTCAGCCATTCACTGCTAACTTTCCTACCACTGTGAGTAATCCCCTAGTTTTTCTAAAACCAACTCCCCATACTTATTTGCACATGCTTCTGAGCACCTAAATGGTGTCATCAGACTTGGTCTGGGATCACAAATCTCAAATGGACAGTTCCTCCCTGTTTTTCTGAAAGTTCTGGCTATACACTTCCCTAGCATTTTAACTTCCAGCAGAGCATGTTCTTTTCTCACGCTGCCCCATGTGCCCGGACAAGGGCCTCTGCTAGCACCAGGCTGCTTCCCTCTATTTGGCCTCCTGGTTTATCCCCTCTATGGGTTTTATAGAATGTGTTGCTATCTGTTCTCCAGAAATATTTCTTCAACCCTGAGCAGCTGTCAGCCAACACCCAGTACAAGTTCCTCAAAGAGTTCTAGACTCATGATGCTCTAAGGCTGTCCCCACCCCACAGCTGTCACGTGTCATGACCATCCTGGTCTAAGTACGTCTCCAAGTATCTTCTCTCTGACCCAGCCATCCTATGATTCACTGCCAACGCTCACCCGCTTTCCTGCCAACTCTGTCCACTGAGCCCCTTCTGTCCCACGTTTTCTTTTCCCTACATGACCTGACACCCTGTGATGATCAAGTTCTAACCAGTCTTTCGAACTCTTCCAAATACACCGCTGGGACTGTCCTTTTTGGTTCCTCCCCACCTAATCCTCAGGCTCACCTTACAAGACAGATGAAAGCAGGAGGAATGGGGCTAGAGCTGGCTGTTCTAAAGCAGGATCGGAGGCCATCTATGGATCTATCTCCAGGGCTCAGGACCTTGATAGGTGAGAAATGCTGATGACTGGCTTTCTTCAAGACAGTTTTTCTAACAGACCACTAAAAGGACAGAGAGCCTTCCACTGCAGAAGTCTCTGCCTGCCAGTCTAGATCTCTGCCTTTTCTCACAGGGTACATGTCCTGGTTTCCACTGTTACTGTCCTGAGCCTCTCACCTGTTGGAAATGTGTAAAGCTTGTGCCAAACTTGGCAGGCAGCTACTGCGCTATCTACATGCACCTACACTGACCTGCAGCCAACTCCTTCTGCACTAGATGTCCACAGAATGATGACTTCTCATGCAGGGTGTACACACAGATGATGCCCCCCCCACCCCCCGCAGTCTTTTTCTCCTGCAAATGAAAGGCAATAATTCTACCTGAGGTCCACATCATTCTCTTGTGGGTATCTGAAATGAGACTATTCAGAAGCAATTGCAGTGCTTTGACGACAATGGCCCTATTACTCATAAGTCAAATAAAAATGACACTTTAAAGCTTTCTGTAGCTCTCTAGCTGTGGGTTGCTCTGGAGTACAAACCCACTCTAGGCAGAGTGACAATAAAGCACTGAGTGTTGGGGTAGCCCTGCTAGGTCCGACCTGTAGACATGACCATCATACCTCACTCTACCCAGAGTATGTGACATGGACTCAGTCATCCACAGCATTAGCAGTAGGTTCTGGGAAAAGAAAATGAAAAGATGTGCTGATCATTTCTTTACCGAGAGGCTCTCAGAAACGGCTTCTCACCGCAGAGAGAACCAGCAACCAGATCACCTTTCTCACTGACAGCCGCAGATGGTGTCGTGGTGGCTGGCTAGGACTCCAAGAAAGATGACAACAAAGGCGGTGATACATGGGTGGGGAGTGCAATGAGTCACAACAGCCTTGAGAACTGGAAGACTGTGCTGGAAGATCCTGAATCCTCACTTCCCCAGGGCATGCTGATGAGTGGCTCTGATGCTCGAAAGCCAGCACACCTGTCAGCCTAGACAAGAGCTATTTCCAGAAGAGATGATGACAGCTCTGTTGCTTACCTCTTAGATGCAGAACAGCAGAGGCCTGTGTTCCATGGACACCTGACTAGGGTCAGGCGTTGGGTCTGCTCTGAAGATTATGAGGACTGCTGCACACGTGCCAGTCCCAGAATCCTTTGATGGTGAGTACTTAAAAGCTGAAATGGCTAGACAAGATAGTCACAGGAGGACTAGGAGAGATGTTCAATGTGGGTACAGAAGCAGGACTGTTGAGATTTGGTCTTTTACCAAGAACCATGAGAGAAGAAGGTGCAGGAAGAAGCCGCCGCCATAGGTTAGGTGAGCCATAAAAACATGGCCCTGAGGGCTGGCCAAAGCCCAGATAGAAAGGAGATTCTATAGGAGAGAGGGGTTATCTGCCCAGCTCTAGTGCTGATTAAACCTTATTGTAAATATAAAGGTTGTGTGTGTGTCTTTTATTTGGGAACTAAAATGGCCAAGGTGATGTAGAAACACTGGATCAGGATTAAATAATTTCTACAACACAGGACCTCAGGTAGAAGCTCTCACTAGCAAGACACACTCCATATGGAACTGTTTCAAAGAAATAAAACCATTCCCATGGGAAAACCCCTAGGTGGTAGTGTCTCTAGAGAGAGGAAGGGACTAAGAGCTAGTCCTAAGGGGCAGACTGACAGTAGTGGACAAAAGATAGGATATCCTGGGTGGGCACTGGGGGTGAGGGGGACTACAGTCTTAGAAGAGGAAGGTACTTAGATCATTAGGTACTTAATGATCTAGCACTTCCTTACGGTCTATATGCTGCTCTGAGTCCTGTGATGGGAACACCTTCCACTTCAACAGTCCTCAAACACTGCTTCCCAGAATCATCTGGGCCTTGCTTCTGACATCCCTACACCCTCTGTATGGCTTTCCCTCTAACACCCACTTTGACCCCAACCCCTTCTACTATGTAGCCCAACCATAGTTCAGTAACAGAATCTCCTTGCTCTAACTGCAGAACCAAGTGGCCAGATTCTTCTAGCACCATCAACTCTGTCAAGAAAAGAGGGGTACTCACTGGCATCTCTCCAATCTCATACTTAATACAGGATGAAATGCGGCCCTCATCTGGTTAAGAGGAAGACTTAATAGAAGTTGGGCCCTAATGTTTTTTTTTCTTTTGTTTTTTAAGTTTGGCATCCTTATCAGCTTAGAGGCAGCTAAGAAGAGATAGAGCAGAGACTGAGATGTGTACACAAGCCATAGCATATCAAGGAATATGCCAGACAAAACTGCAGCTTCCTTGGGGCTTCGGAAAAAATGAGGCCGCCATCATCTCACAGCAGCTGGTGAGAAAAAAAATCTGTTCACAGCACTTTGTGACAGGAGTCTGAGAAACTACTAAAGAAGGAAATGGCACACTACTGGGAGCCTGTTCCATTTGGAGACAGTGCACACAATGAATGCCTCTTTGTTAGTGATGTGAGGAGTATGTCCTGTATGACCAATCCTTCTCCCAAGCCTGCCTTACCCTAAAAGTTGGATTCCCTTCCTGACTATGCAGGAAGGAAGGGGTACAGCTATGTATCTCATTTACATACTTTCCTCTAAGAGATGACACTTCAGGCCCGGCTTTGGTGGTGCACGCCTTTAATCCCAGCACTTGGGAGGTAGAGGCAGGTAGATTTCTGAGTTTGAGGCCAGCTTGGCTTACAAACTACATAGTGAGTTCCAGTACAGCCAGGGCTACACAGAGAAAACCTATCTCGAAAAACAAAACGGGGGGGGGGAGGGAGGACACTTCACAAACCCCTAAATTCCCCCCCCCATTGTAGTCCTTTCACTCTTTCCTTCCATTCCCCCAGGAAACACAGCTCCATAAGCATTGTAGCTGGTAGCAGCAGGGGAGAGTGGGTAGCAAAGGCTTACACCAGAGTAGCCAGCCAGTAATAAGAGTCTGTATGGCACAGACACAATGCAGGCAGCCTTGCCATACCACATCCACAACACACAAGCAAGCACACAAGAATGTCTCAGGCACACAAGAATGAGTAACAGTGCCCTAGACCAGGTATCATGTCTAAGTGGCCCCAGTCTAAGCAGCCACCAATGCATGGGGCACACAATGCATGGGGCACACTCTTAACTCTAGTCCACTGCCTTCTAATTCTACTCCTTAAATCTGATTGCCCGTTGTCAACCACAGGCAAAGCCCTCATTTGAAAGCTCAGAGAGGCTTGAAGCCCTTCTTAGGACGAGCATAGGGCTAATTCAAGTTTGTTCTTGAGTGCACCCCAGCTCCTAAATCTTAATCTCTTCACATCTCCCGCTTGGTGTCCAGAGCCTTCTGCTCCTCTACACATGGACAGAACCACTTATCCAAGGACCCTTAGGACAGACAGACAGGCAGTGCCTCGTACACAACAGACACCTTGGCATCGGGGCTCTGGCTCTCCTGCTTTACAAGCACTGTGACTTGGAGCATGTTATCCCCAAAACCCAACTTCCACAAAGGCTAGAGACACAACTACATCTTATCTGATCCCAGGGCCCTGTGCAAAAGCACTAAGACAGCATATAAGCATTACGTGACCAGTGTGTCTGCCTGGAAAGCAATGTCATCTGCACCCGAGAGAGAGAGCTACACAAACCTATGGAGAACACCTTATGTTCTGTTTCCACTCTCTATCCTAACCTCATCCCTTCCATTTCTAAGCAGTGATAAAACATTAAATTTTTTTAGTATTTCTGTATTTTGTGTGTGTACTGACAGATGAGTGTTAGCAAGCTTGCTAATGTACATATGTGGAAGTCGTAGGACTCAGCTCTCCCCTTTCACCATGGGGAGCAAACTCAGGTGATCAGGACTGATCAAGAACCACTATTTGTTGAGTCATCTTGCCAGCCACGAGTTAACATTCTTGTAAAATTTTAATTTTCACTTCTATTATGGGAGACATCAAAGTTCTGTAACCACAGAACTTTAAAGCTCTCTAATAATTTTTCCAAGCTTAAGGAGGCTCAGAGACACCAAGGGCTGAGAATCTACCTAAAAACCACCCTGAAAGTGGCTTGGGCACATGTGAACAGCAGCACAGACCCTGTATGTGCCTTGTGATTCCCACTACCATACTGTCCTCAAACAAACCCCACTTCCAAGTCCTCTAAGATCATTCTGAAGTATTTGCTTTTAAAGGGGTGTAATTTCCAAGCAGGAGCAGCCTACTAACCTTGGTCCTCAGCTGCTTCTCTGAAGGATGGGTGTCCAACTCATGAGGGAGGGCATCCCTCCTCAAAGTAGTCAGGAAGACTAAGAAATCAAAAGCCACCAGGCTCTAACTTGGCAGGTCTGGGAGGAAGCACAAGTCCAAAATTTCTAAAGGTCCTGTCACATAAATTCAATGAAAAGACCATTTGGTACTGAGGTCTGGGTGCTATCTCCTCTGCAAAATGGGATGTCAGGCTAGCACTACTCCCCCAGGTCTTGGCACACGACAGGCAGTTAACCTTCCTTCCACATTACCACCACTGCAGAAAGCTGCGGCTGAACATCAAAGAGCAGTCTTAGTAAGAGGTCTGGTCTGTTTGTCTGCACTTAGCCATCTGCCTTAGAAGCCAGATAGTTGGAGCTGGGTACAAACAAGTCCAGCTCAGAATAGTCCCAGCATGTACGAGGGTTGCCTGAGTCTGTTTCTTTCTTTCTTTTTTTTTTTTTTGGTTTTTTGAGGTAGGGTTTCTCTGTGTAGCCCTGGCTGTCCTGGAACTCACTCTGTAGACCAGGCTGGCCTTGAACTCAGAAATCTGCCTGCCTCTGTCTCCCAAGTACTGGGATTAAAGGTATGTGCCACCACTGCCCGGCTTATGAGTCTGTTTCTTATGGTTGGCCTTCTATGCTAGTGGTTGATAGTCCAGAACACTTCTCACCTCAGAGCAGGGACCCTCAAACAGGGTTTCCCTCTGGGACTGGCTGCTCCTGGGCAGTATCTCACAATGGGTTGTAAGGATGCAGATGATCCCTTAGCAGTTGGCTTCTCCTGGATGGGTTCTGAATGCACTCCTACCTCCACTGTAACAGAAGATGCTTCCCTAAGGGTTCCAGACCCTTTAGGCTGCTTTTTAAACTTGTCAAAGGTGCTCATTCTAAAACCAGACTGGTGATATCAAGCAAATTCTATCTTTCTCCTTTTTTGGAATTAAAATCAAACATAAAAACCTTGCTCCCTTATTGACAGATCTGTTGTCATTCTTACTGCCGTATTATCTGGACCTGCCACCCCTGATTGGGTTCCCTGGTTTTGCTCATAATAAAATCAAGTATGTCGGGCAGTGATGGCACATGCTTGTAATCCCAGCACTTGGGAGGCAGAGGCAGGTGGATTTCTGAGTTCAAGGATAGCCTGGTCTACAGAGTGAGTTCCAGGACAGCTAGGGCTACACAGAGAAACCCTGTCTCAAAAAAAAAAAAAAAAAAGTACTCTGGCCATGAGTTTTCAGAGGTATAGGGAAGAGATGCCTTCACGCTGTCCTGGGGGTTGTGGCACTTCAGAGGGCTTAGTCTAATGAGAGAGAAAAAAAAAAGACAGAAAGGGTTGTCTGATTTTTTTAAGTAGAAATATCCATAGACTATGAAATTGGGTCCAGAGAAGAACAGAAAATTATAAAGGGAATGAGGCCAAGTTCTCTTTTGAGTGAGGATGAGTGCAAGTGTTATGAATATGATGGAGAGCCCTGGGTGTGCATCTATAGCCCCTTCAGCAAAACCTTCTTGCTAAAATGACCTAGAAATCGGAACAGCTAGGTGGAGGCCTGAGCTCTGCCACCTGCTGTGTGATCCCGGCGGATCTCAGGCTATCTGCACAGTAGGATATTATCATCTGCAGTGACTAGCTGGGATAATTACAGAAAGGAACCCGTAAGTGTCTATCAGAGTGTCCAGAGCACAGCTGAGGCTAAATATTTGTTTATTTATTTCCTATATTTAATTAGTATTTGAGAGTCTGGTGTCTGCCAAATGTGTTACTTCATAGACAAAGGCTTCTAAAGGCCACGAGCTCATCTCCAGTAATGAAGGCTTCAACTCTGCCCAAAGCCAAAGCCTTGTCTGTCTCCCACCATCTCTGCTCCTTCTGGGCCTCAATTCATGGGCTGGTTGACAGGCTTAACTTCGCTACTACTGTTCTCACTCTTCAACACCACCTAGACACAGCACTGTAATGGACAGATGACAGTCTGTGGGGATGGCCTCATGGGAGCAGCACACACAAGGACCAAACTTATCTTTTCTACCTAGTAAATGCGTAACATCAGAATAACTTGGAAGACAGAGGGTTTCTAGACAAAAGACCCAAGTTCAAATCCTTGGTCTCACACTAACTAGCTACAAAGCCACTAGTTACTTGTTCCCATCAGCCTCAGCCTGAACAGAGTTAAGAAAGCTGCTAGGATCATCCCAGGTGTAGTCATCGAGAGGGGTGATGTACCTGCTCTTCCCTCATAAAGGAAGAGCACAACAGTAACCAAAGAAACAGAAGCTCCTTAGGCCACGGCTGAGAGGCCTAGCAAGGGTCAGGGTATGACTTATAAAAAATGTCCTCTTTTCTATACTCTGCCTACGCCAGAGTGGTGTGCCTATCCACACTACAGGATGATACGAAGTAAAAAGAAAGGCTGGAGGGGCAGGCCAGATCTATTCTCTCTCCTGATAGGACTCACTTGCTAACCCAGCTTCCTTCTTCCATTGCTACAGTAGTGAGTGTCAAAAAACCAAAACTAGCTCAAACCCCAGGTCAATAGGCTGGAAAGCTCAGCCACTGCCAGGAAGATGCAGAAGAAAGGCTGAAGGATAGCACAAGCCCACATTAGCCAGCTCCAGGGAGACAAGATAGCTTTTATCAAAGTGGAAAGTGATCTCCTTCAGCAACAGCATCCCTTCCATACCCATTTCTCTAACTCTATAAATCACATGACCCAGGGACAGTAACTTGGGCTATTGCTATACCTGGGTTGCAACGTCTTAGCTGTACTGCTTAACAAACAGAAAGTGAAAATGTACTGGGAGGAGAGCCTGTTGTCACTTGGAGCATGAGCAGTTTACATCCCCCAACAAGGAGCCAGACAGTGAACCCCTGACTTAAGACAAGACAGGGTAAGCAAAACTCAGGACTGATGCAGAGAGAAATGTACAGGAGCTCACCCACAAAGGGCACTTAAATCTTAAAAGTAAAATACTCTGAGGATATTCTCTATCTTAGACAAATGGTGAAACAATGGGAAAACTGAGCACAGTGACAGTAAGATACTGCAGAAGAGGCAAAGGAAGGGCCACTAGTGGTTGCAAAGCCATAGAGGTCTTAGGGCTCTACTAAACACAAAGAAAGACAAAAGCACCAGATTTACACTATGGAGTGCTGAGAAGTACTGGTGTTTCGAAGAATTTGAAAAGCTCACAAGACAAGACAGACCAGTCATACCAGGAACTTGTGTAAACATACAGGATTCAAGACATGAAAAAACAAAGAAGAAACTCAAGAGACTATGGGGAAGAAAAGCAAGGACATCTGTAAACTTTGCTCAGTACTACAGAGATCCTCCTGTGAGGAACTACATCCAACTGAGATGGAGGTCATGAATGCTGGATGGCTGACTGAGCTGGCAGGGATCAGAGAGGGAGAGGGGGAGAGGGGAGGGGGAGGGGGAGAGAACAGCCAGTGGTGCTTTTCACTGATGCTTCAGGCAAGAGGAATACTGAAGCCAAACCCGAGCCAGACTGAGGGACTCCTGGCTTGGCTTTACCAGCTCTGTTAGGCAATCTTTGCTTGAAGGTGAAGAAAGGAATTACAACGAAGGCCCCAGATCCTAAAATGTGCTAACAGGATGAAGTAAAAGATGCCTGGACACTTAAAATGATGTTAGCAGTCTGAAGGTGGTTCTACACAGATGGATGCACAGCCTTTGTCACTGATGAACTTACCCTTCCCTCCTCCAACACATACACACTCACAGCAGCTTGAGTAGAAGTATCAAGGTCTGTTTTTAGGTATAGGACTTTTCGGCATCAACTCACTGCCATGTTTTTACTCTCACCCTGTAATTTGTGAAGTTGGGGTGATGCTAATTCGTTCTCAGACTTTAGGGAGAGGAACAGGCAGGAGGCCTCACTGCTGAAAGTGACCATAGCATTGTTAGTAGTGTTCATGTGTGGGAGAAACAAGACTGTTAGTGCCAAGGACAGGCTGTCAAGACAAACTTCTCTGTAATAGAAGGGGCTGTGGAACTTGTTATAAGGAGGCCATCCAGGGCAGAGTTTACACATAGTTCTGCTATTGGTCCTTACTGTGCACACCAGTCACAGTGCTTCTCAGCCAACGATAGAGCAAGCACAGCCATACATTAACTGATGCCTATGACAGGGCCTAGTCAGTATCAAAAGCACTAACAAAATCAGATTTCCCCTGCCTCTCAAGATTATAAACAACACTGAAATAAAGCCGTGGTAAGCTTGAGAGAAAAACCTGGAAGACTACCAAGTCCACAAGTGCTGCAGAGGGTCCAACGGGTCGCAGTAAACCAGTCAGGAGGAAGGCAAGCCCATCAGCAAGATGAAAGCAGATGTAGAGAAGAAAATGAATCCAAGGGCTTAGGAAAGACAAAGAAATGTCAATTGTCCTGGAAAGGATGCCTTTGTCCCAAGTCCAAAGAATCCTGACAACACACATCCCCTTTCTTAAAATGGGCTGAACAAATCTCTGTCCCCTTCCATGTTCCTAAGGATGCGGCTTTCTCAGGAGGCTCTCTCTGATCCCTGAAACAAGCACAGTCTCCCAAGTCCATTCCACAAAGCTTGCTTGATATTTGCTTCTGGAGTGACAAGGATATCTCATCCTGTAGACCCCAAGCTCTGAGCATCTCAAAGATCAGTATTACAGGATGAAAACAAAGGGAATGCACAGATCCTTTATAGTTTGGTGGCAGCACAGCATGGGGAGACACAGCAGATGATGATTACAACATGGGTTTTAAGTTTTCCAAAGTCAAGACCTGTGGTGGGGTTTGAATGTGAAGTGGCCCTACTCTGTCCACAGCTGGTAATGTGTTTTGGAAAACTGGAGAACTTTTAGAAGGGTGGAGTCTGGCTGGAGCTGTGGTCACTAGGTTATATAGTGTAGCCCTACTTCCTGTCTGTTGTCAGCTTGAAATGCCAAATGATGGAATGGATCCTTTTTTAAAACTTGAGTCAAAACAAACCCTGACTTGTCATGCTTCTTGTATTAGGTTACTGCAATAAGTAACTGAAAAGGTCTCCAAAGGTCCGCATACCACTTCAGTGTAGGGGAACATGTCTACCTACTGGGCTCCCACAGAGAATACACAGACTGCTGCCACTCAAAGCTAACTCATAACCATGTCCCTGCCCCCTTTATCATTCTATCCTGTTGATGGTGCCTCTGACATCGCCTACTATTTCTATCAACTATGCCATTAGTTCCACCAAAAGGGAGAAAATGTCACTTGTGACAGCAAATGGCCCCGCATGTTGAAAAGATCAATTTAACTTTTTTTTTTTTTTGGTTTTTCGAGACAGGGTTTCTCTGTGTAGCCTTGGCTGTCCTGGAACTCACTTTGTAGACCAGGCTGGCCTCGAACTAAGAAATCCTCCTGCCTCTGCCTCCCAAGTGCTGGGATTAAAGGCGTGCGCCACCACCACCCGGCTCAATTTAACTTTTGACACCTACCCAAATAATAATTAAAACTTGGTCTTATCTGCTCTTTCCTACCCAAGAACTCTCTCAACTATCACAACAATCTGGAAACAATCGCATTTGGTCAGTAAGAAACAAAAAGGCAGGAGCTACAGAACGGCTCAGTAGAGAAAGCCACCTGTTGCCAAGCCTAATGACCTGAGTTTGGTCCCCAGAACTGACATGGTAGGAGGGAAGAATGGAGCTGTCTCTACATGTGTGCTCCATGGAGCGAATATATGCATACAAAATAGAAATTTAAAAAAGGGCAAGTATCACTCTGGACAGCACAAAGTGTACAGGTACAGAGAGGCTCCCACGTCCTCTGTGGCAGCTCCTAGCCTGGGAGCCAGCACCAGCTCTGCTGGTTGAGATTCTGTAGCCCCACATCCTGCTGTCCAGCCTGCTACACTACATCTGTAGAGCACGGTTTGATAATCTTTCCCTTGTTGACTCCCCATTCTACACATCTGCGGCTCCCTACTCTCAAAATCTTCCTTCTTTGACTTTGCCCAGTGCTGTTATTGTTTCCTTTAATCATTCATCCTAAATACTGGTACCTCTGAAGGTCTATTCTGACTCCACTGTTTTTTAGTGCAGTAAAAATGATGATGATGATGTAGTGAGGCACTGACCTATGGCCGCCTACAAGACATTTCTGCATTGCCAACCCCAGTGATCTGGACTCTCCACCGACACCACCCACCTCTTCCAACTGTCCCTTGGCTTGTCTTCTTAAGCATTTAGCAACCATTAAAGAAAAGTCACACCTTACTTCTTCCACCCCATTCTCTAGTTGCCAGATGCCCAACTCAACCTGCCTTGCCTTTCATCCACTTTCCCCCAGTAACTTGGGGCCACTTCTGTTTTTTCTTTCATAGGCTACCAGAGGCCATATTTCTTTGCTTCTATACAGCATTCTTCCCTAGCTACAAAAACTCCTCCATCCTCAGCTGGCCTGAAAGGCCTCTGGAACGCCATTTCAAGTCCATTTCAATTCCCAATTCATGTCCTTGCCAGTTTCAACCATCTAATCCTGAGTCTTAACTAGTTACTACCAAAAAACCCACAAAAAACCAAAAAACAAACAAAACCCAACTCAACCCAGCACCTCCAGAGGGCACTCTCACACAGCAAGGAGATGCCTCAGCCATCCACAAATCTCTAATTGCCAACACCTTGAGAACATGCACAGGCTCTATGCAGCTTCAAGTGAGCTTCTGAGTTCCACCCAAGTCTTAGCACTCAGTTCTATCACAAGGTAAAGACACAGTACAGCAAGTTACCAACTAGATCAACAGACCTGACAGCAAGGGCAGTGCTGACTCTGAAGTGTTCCACATCAGTTCAACATGTATAAATATGAAGATGATCTGGAAAGCCAGGGACACAGCAGTACTAGCTCTGCAGACGAAAGGCTGCAGATTCTTTTCATTGGTCCACTGTGAACTTATGGGGATACATAATCCATAGTTCTTTGGCTACCAAAGCTTTCTCATAAGCTGCCACAATGCCATGGAACATGCTATTCTGCATCTTATTTTAGATGTGGAACTAAGTTATGGTTATTTTTTATGGAATGCCATTTCAAGTCCATTATGAACTTGCATGGAGCATGAAAAATGAGCTCCAGAATAACATTACTGAGGACACACTGCATGCTTCAGAGAAGCAAGTACAGAAACAACATAAATGCCAAGCACAAGTAGCCCAGGACATCTCTCAAAGTAAATTTTACTTGTTTAAAAACCTCTCTTCTTCTAGGGCTGGGTGGCATGGAGCTCATTTGGCAGAATATTCAACCAGCATGCACAAAGCCCTTCCAAGACTATATAAAACCACGAGTGTCAGTACACACCATCCTTAGCTGCTCAGTGGGTTCAAGGTCAGCCTGAGATATGTGAGACTGTTTCTTCCTCAAAAAACAAACAAACAAAAAAACAAAACCAAAAAACCAAAACCATTTGACAGAAAATCAAAAAACACTCCTCTTTAACATATATACAAACTCTCCAACACAGACATGTGATCTTACTTTAAACCAGAGCTTATCAGCATCAACTGACAAATACTGTCTTACCCTGCTCCCTTTATCACACCTTCAGACCGTTTAAATGTATCACTACCCACCCCTTTTAATTTCCTCACTTCTAATTCCAGAAACCTTTGAGCATTCTCATCTCATTTTTCCCCAGACACTGAGCCGGACACTCATACACTCAAGGACTTTAATCCATAGCTGTTCAGCAAAGCTGCATCTATGAGGTTAGCTGGGGGAAGAGGCTCAGGAGCACCCTTCTGACGTGGCCATTCTAGGAAAATTCAGGTCACATCCAGAAGAGGGAGTACAGGATAAACTACAAGCACAGATGGGCAGAAATAGAAGACTGGGTAGAGCACAGCCACTCACATGAGGTCAGAAAAAAGCTTCACACTGCGTCCCACAGAAAGCCCTTCACATCAACAGTCTCTCTCTGGTGACACCACCCTTCTTCCCCTCCTAAAGACTTCATCTTTGTAGACAGAGGCTTTGTCCTCCCGGATATAGATGCCTAGCTTAGGCCAGTATGTCCTCATTGTGCTTAACATGGGCTCATGTGCTCTTAAAGATGTGATCTTTAAAGAAAATGACCAATTCCCAAAACCCCATCTGTCCTCTAAGGATCAAGTGGGCCAGAGTGCCACTCTGCCTACATTCTGTCCCCTCCTTACAAGTTCATCAGTAATCACTCTGACATACTACTGTCATAGAAGACAGAAAGCTGGATCAATAATGCCCAAAGCCACTCCAGATTACCCAAATATCACCTCACGTCACAGTCAAACCATCTGTAATAATTCCATCTGACACCAACAATGCAGGTTAAGCTGTACAGACATGCCCCAACTTAAACAATTTGCAATGTATAATCATATTTCAAAAACAAATTACTACAGAGAAACAACTTCAATGATAAAGCTGACACTGCTTTTCAGAGAGCAAAGAATGCTCATAAAGCCTCCATGAAGAAACTATGTGACCTGTTTGTAAGTCTTTCAAACTCAGTGGGTCCAAGGCCAAATCTCATTATATCTCTATTTTGCTATCCATCTGTCCACGCCAGAAACCCAGGCACCATCTGCCTCATCGACCAAGTCCTGTACTCTCTACCTTACTAGATCTCTCTAACCACATCATTTACTTCAGCCATTTCTCCCTAAAGCCTCCCTCCACTACTCTAATGTACTCTTTCTAAAGTACCAGATTGTTCCTAACCTGCTTACAATTTCTCTGAGTCCTATCCACTTGCATTTCAATTTCCAAATGTCTATGGCTTTAAACAAAAACATGCAACACAGTGTGGTGGTGCACGCCTTTAATCCCAGCTCTTGGGAAGTATAGACAGGAGGATCTCTGTGAGTGCAAGGCCAGCCTGGTGAGTTCCTAGACAGCCAAGACACACCAAAGAGACCCTGCTTCAAAATAAAAACACACACAAATAAATAAAATGTGCACATTTTTTAATCATGTAGCTAACAAGTCCCCAATATAATGTAACCTGCAAAACTGAATGTCCCATTGTAAATTTAACTATAAAATGATATTTTTTTAAGTAGTTCAAAATCTTAATATCCAAAGTCCACAATTCTTAACATTTTCACCAAATTTCTTGTAGACTTTTTCCATTCACAGGTTTTAATGGGAAATTACTGAAATTTTTGTGTATTTATATCATATTTGTAACTGTGCTTCCTGATTTTCCTCTACTTAAGAGTCATAAGCTTTTAAATATATTTCCTTGGTATACATTTTAAGTGGCAGCATTATCTAGCGAATGTATTATGCCATTCTACAATTAAACCCTTAAGATCATTCTACATATTTTGTATCTAAAGTTTTTTAATTATATTTAAAAACATTTATTTAATGGTTCCCAAGTCAAGAAACAGGAGTACTGTAAGGCTAGATCTATATTGCCAATATAACATAAGAATGTGAACGTACCACTGGCACTGTGACCCTTGAGCACTGAACACAATGATTTCTCTGTGTTAAATGACAGAACTTATAGCCAAGTTAGTGTTCATATAGATTTCAGGAAATGAAAATGCATACAGAGGGAAAACTGGCTCCTAGTGTTTCCCTGCAGAGGTAATCAGGGTTTCCATGGGCCATTCTGGGTATTTTTCTGTTTTTATTCAAACACATAATTATTTTGTTTTGTATCTTGTAAATATAGATTGAAGCTTGTCTTTGTTTGATAGTGTATTACAGACATCCATCCAGGCTGCTACTTTCTTTTCTTTTTTTTTTTTTTTCTTTTTTTCGAGACAGGGTTTCTCTGTGTAGCCCTGGCTGTCCTGGAACTCACTTTGTAGACCAGACTGGCCTGGAACTCAGAAATCCTCCTGCCTCTGCCTCCCAAGTGTTGGGATTAAAGGCGTGTGCCACCACCGCCTGGCAGGCTGCTACTTTCAAAACCATCACACTATCCCCAGTACAAAACCACCAAGGTTCCCTGCTCTATCTTGTCAAAGCTTCACTCATACTGATGTTCCCAGGAGCTGTCAGGGATTTCAGCAAACTTCTAAATGCTTAGTCTAATGTTTTAAGAAATATATTTTATATATAGTATCGATGATGACATTTGGACAGCTCTGTATTTACTTTTGTTTTATATGTATGGGTATTTTGCCTGCATTGTGTACCATGTGCATAGTACCCAAAGAGGGAAGAAACTGGAATTACAGCCATGTGGGTCCTGGGAATTAAACACATGTCCTCTAGAAAGTACAAGTGTGTGTGTGTATTTGTTTTAAATTGATTTTTTGTGTTAGAAATATTAAATCCAATGACAGAAAATGTGCCTGGCATTTGGAAGGCCCTGTAAAGTAATTCTGCTCTTGCTTTTACTGACTCCTGTCTCTTAAAAGGAAAAACCTGGGTCTTTAAAAAAAAAAAATCAAGCATCTATTTTGGCTCCACTTTTGATAGTGGTGTGAATCCACATTCTCTAGGGTGCAGGCTGCTCCTCCTCCCCCACGAGCACTAGGAAATGGCCAGTGTGGTCTTCTCACTTCCACTCTCCACCTCACACCCCCACATTCTGCATGTGGCAACTGGAGGTTATTTAAAAACCACATTTCTAACCTGCCCTGCTAGAAAGACTCTACACGATGTGGCCCTGTCAGGTAATACTCTCCCCTTAACCATCACTCAGTGATGATTTAGCTCCTACAATGAACAATACTTTCTCTCCCTTTAAGGCCTTCCCACATACTGTTCCGCTGCTGCAAAATTATCCCCTAATTCACTGACTCCAGGTCTTATTCACCCCTCAAATCTCAACTTAAATCTTGTTTTAGGGGGTTGGGGAGTCATTCAGGATCCTCAACCTAAAATGTGGTTCTCATTTTTATGCTCTCTTATATACCAGGTGCTACCTAACTTTTCTAGCAGATAGCTAGTCTGTGACTAGACTTGAAGTTCTGGGATTAATCTCTCATCTGTTCTCTCTACAGATTATAAAGTCCCAGAGAACAGGACAAATTGGTTTTCTTGGCATGCTACAGGCACTCACGTACATCTGAACAACAAAACAAACAAACAAAAACCAAAAAGCACAGCCACAAAGGAACTGACTGAATTGGTTGTATCTTAAGGTGTCACCCCATTCCAGCACTATCTCACCTGGTAAAACTTTCTGATACACCTACAAATTCAGAAGGAGACCCTTTTCCTGAAAGGGACTGAGAAAATTCTTCAGCCACAGGAAAACATACAGAGAATGGACAACAGGAGGAACTAAGTTTGTTTAAATGGAGAAGTAAGATTTTAGCTAAGCCGACTGCAGATACTCTGACCCAGTCAACTAATGAATGTACTTTTTTTTTTAAGAATAGAAAAGCATTAGGAAAAACGCACCTTGTAAAATATTCATTAGAAACATAGCCTTGCTACTATTCCATAAAAATTGTAACAGGATCAAAAACTTAAAAGCTTTAAAGCTGACTGTCATCATAAGTAATCTATAATACACTCATTTGATAGAAAAAGTATACAAATTACATTGCAAGTTGGTGGGTTTTGAGTCACCAGAACTAATAACCAGTCTCTGTTTACGGCTTTCTACTTTCAGCTTTCACACGGTGTCAGTGAGGGCTGTGTAGTGAACGGACCTTTATAGAAACTGAGCCTCTAAGTGTCCTCCTCAAGGTCACAGGTCAAAGAACAGTCTGCCGTCACCTCAGAGATGCCTTCCTGTAAATTCCTAACCAAAGTCTTCCATCATAAATGTTTCCATTCTACAATTGGCGTGACTCTGTGGCTCCCTCCAATACAATTCCACCTTACCACAGAACCCGCCACCAGGCTTTTTTTGGTCTTGTTTTGTTTTTTTAAAGCTGTTCTTTAAAATTAAAGCTTCAATTGCCATCACCATGGGACATGGCTAAACAATGATAGGCCCAAACTCTCGAACACCAGACCACAGTTCTAAAAAGACGAGTTAAAGCTTAAATGGAAAAAACAAAACAAAGCATACAACTAGTTAGTACTCAACATGATGTAAAGCCCTTACGTAAGACTTAAAATACCCACCACGTGCAGAATAGTTATCGCGACAGAGATGGGCTGATAAAACTTGTCATCTGTGACTGCATTTGCCTTTACAAGAAAACATCTTTCTCTGCTCATCTACACTATCTACATCTTAACCTGTAGCGGGGACAAGGAGGTCACTACTTTTCTGCTCTGGGGAAACTACACGCTTACTGAGTAGAGATCCCCTTCTAAAAGAGTCCCACCCCTTGAAAACAATACAAGGTTTAAAGGACACACATTGCTCCCGGCAAGGAGGCACTGGCTTGGGACTATGACTTCCGATCCCGGGACTCCTTTGTTGCAACGGGCACACTCTAAACTCCCGATCGGGCAGACGCATCCCCGAGTCCGACTTGCCAGGAGTTTGGCCGGAAAGGTCTCACAAAGAAGCCGGGTTCGAGGAGAGCGGCGACCTGCCTGGAGAGGCGCCCGGCGCATCTCAAGGAGAGGCCGGTGCTCGGCGGCGGCAGGGGAGTTGCGCCCAGCCCTGGCCGGGCTTACCTGCCGAAGAGCCGAGTCCTGGCGGTGGTCAGACAATGGAGGCGTCCGGCGGCGGCGGCGGCGGCAGCAGCAGCCTGGCGCGCTGGGGACGCGGGGAGGTCCTCATCACCTGGGCGGGATGCAGAGCGGCCACTGCCGGGACTGTGCGGTGCTGGAGACGACACGACACAGAGCCATGCAGCGGACCGCTCGGCGACAACCCCCGCCCCCGCCCCGTGCCCCGTCCCGCGCGCGCGGCCATTACCGCTCTCCCGGGACCCGCCTGGATGCGCTCCAGGGCGCGGCCTTCGGCTCCCAGAGCTGTCGCGCTCCCGCCCGCCTCGACCCCGACAACAATGGGGCCCGGTCCGGGAGTCCAGCTCCCGCGGGGCCTCTTCAGCTTAGTCCCGGCCCGACCAGGGCCTGCGCCGCAGCGGGCACCGCGCTGACCTTCCCTCCCCGCCATGTTCGCGGCCCAGGCCCGGCTGAATGATGGCTTGTTTTCCTTTTCTTACTCCCCCGCTTCCCCCCGACTCTACCGCCTTCCGCCCCCAGCCCGCTCGTCGGCCCACGCCCCGTCCTGAAAAGCCAAGAGCGACAAACACACCTACTACGGTCGGCCGGTCCAACTCGCTCCCAAGTGTGGCTGAGGAGCGCGTCTAGGCCGCGGACTCCGCGCGCCCACCGGCCCTCTCTCCTCAGGGGACACCTCTCAGGTGCGCCTCCAAGCCGCGCGCGCGCGCTCCGCACACCCAGACGCCTCCGGGGGACGGCGCGCGTGCGCACGCGCCAGGCCGACCAGCCCCCATCCCCCGGGGAGGGGCAGGGAGGAGGGGCGAGGAGACTAAGGAGGGCACCGCACGCAGGCGTACTGGGCGGCTCGAGTCCCCGCCTACACACGCACGCACGCATGTCCCCGCCCCACCCCGCCCTGGTTACCCAGGGCAACCGCAGTGCGGCCGCACCTGAACAGTGCGCTTGCGTGTTACATCCCTCTTTTTTTTTTTTTTTTTTTTCCTCATCCTCGCCCTCGCCTTGGCCCTGCCGCAGCTGCAGGGAGTGGGGCGTCGTCCCTTTTCCTCTCCGCAGAGAAAGCATCGATCCGCCCGGGCCCTCCCCCGCCCCTCACTAGCTGACCGCCGCTGCGTCGGCGCCGCACCGTCTCCTCAGACATCCTCGGGTGCGAAGACTAGCCGGGCAGTCAACCGCTCCCGGCGTGCACCGCGGCGAGCGCTCTGAGGGAGCGGACGAGATGCGCCGGCCGGGCGGCGTCTCTTGAGTCTCCGTGCCCCGCGGCAGGGCCGCCGCGCACCCGGCTCCCACCGTCCCTGCCCATGGGCCGCGGGCCACCGCGAGGAGCAGGCCGAGCGCCGCTGCCGCCTGAGGGACCCTGGCAGGTAAGGCGCGCACCTGCGCTGATAAAGAATCCTGGAGGTTCGCTCGCGGGGCTCGGAGCCAGGCTGCGCACCGGCGCGGCGGGGGAGGCGCGGCGCAACGGCTGCAACCGCCGGCCCGGGCCGGGTACGAGCCGCATTGCAGGTGCGGGGCAGCGCCCCGGGGTCGGGCCCCACGCCGGCGGGATGCTGCGGTCCTCTGCCGCCTGCCCGCGTCACACCTGCCGCCTCCCGGACCTGCAGCCCTGGCGACCGGGCGGCTCCGCGTAAGTACTCTGTCCTGAGCTCCCGGGACCCGCGGACGCGCACGCTGGCCACGCTCGCAGGTAGTGGGGCTGCCGCTCCGGGTTGCGGTTCCCTCGGGCTCGACCCGGCCCTGCGGGCTAATGTCAAGCCTCCAGTATCTTTAGCTGCTCGGTCTAGTCCACTGATGACAAGAGAGGTGCCCGGAGAGAAAAAATGTGACCGTGCTCTGTGACAGGTGGTATCGATCGGTTTCATAACAAAGTACTGGCTTGCAGACACCTTTAGGAGGGTTAAAGCAGCCGGGCGTGATGGCGCACGCCTTTAAATTTCAGACAGAAGCAGGTGGATCTCCGAGTTGGAGGATAGCCTGTACTACATAGCGAATTCCAGACAAGCCCAAGGCTACATGGTGAGACTCTGTGTGGAAGGAAGAAAGGACGGAAGGAAGGAAAGTTAGTTAAAACCAGGATCGCAGACGACAAACTAAGTTTGAAATTCATTTCAATAGCATTGGTATTATTTTATTTGCACAGCCAAGAATTCCCTGGCATTCTATCGCCATTGAATTGTAAGGATTTTCAGATGCTAGCATTCCAAGTGACTTTCACCTCCAGTTGTTCGTGTTTTCCCTTTGGCTAACTGTTCACCAAAATGGCTGAATATTCTACTATGTTTGGAAGAAAGGCTTTAAGACTTGTGCTTCTTTATCTTGTTTGTGTATACATTTGTATCACTACTGAAAAGCCTTAAAATAGTTTGGATTGCTCCTCTGTAGCATAATGGATCAGTTTTGTTAATTTTTTCTGTTTGAAGAGTAGAGGGATGAATGTAGGGCTCTACTGAGCTCTAACCCCAGCCTGGCTTAGGTATATTTTAAAGTATAGAACAATGATTTGCATGGACCAGAATTTTTCCTGTTAACACACTTAAACATCTCAAATTGGTGTATTGGAAATTAGACATTTTTTTTAAACGTTGAATCTTTTCAAAGAAACACCTGAATCCTTTGTTTAGAACAGCTCACTCATTCTGGGTTCTTAACTCTCATCTATCCTATGTTGGAAAATCGATTTTAACCTCATTATCTCATTGTCAGGATGTGTTTGCAGCAGGACTGACGTTAATTATGATGTCGATGCTTTTAAGAAATACTTGTAAAGCATTCTTTCATATTTCTGGCAAGAAGATATGCAGAGAGTTTTTTTTTCTATCTAAAACAAGGTCAGCCATAAATAGATTCTAATGCATCCTGGGTGACACATTTATTAACTAAGATTAACTATCTCCTGAACTTCATATACTCTGAGGGCAGTGGTGAGGCACCCTGCAGTGCTGAACATACAGAGGCTGCCGCAAGTGCAGACCAGCTAGGTAGGCTCTGATGTTTCATCCCGCATCCCGCAGACGCACTTGGCAGGGAAAGAAAGACTTGTGTCCTAATGGTCTTCAGACATTTGAAGGTCTGCCATGCAGGAGGGATTTTATTGCTTTAGAGTGATTCCGAGCAAGGAAGAGGACACTGAGTACTTAGAGGAAGACAGCGTCCCTGGTGGTGATGTAAAGCAGAATCACGATTGGGAACTTCAGCAGTGAAAAGAAGGGGCTGTTCTCCCCTCTGGCTCCCTCCCAGTGCCGCTTGAATGGAGACTTAGGGTTGGAAGGGCTGGAGGTGGGTGGGTCTGATAGAGGGTCTTCCATGATTCTGGTGGCCACTGGACTCCAGGACTTTGTTTCCCTTCTAGCTCTGTGGGGGTTTGTTATGTGTTCTGCTGCCAGCTGCTACAGCTGTGACCATGTTGACATCCTCAGACACCTACTTGAACCCTGGAAAGATAGTAACTGGCTTTTTGTTTGGTGTCAGAGCTAACTTGAACCCCATTTTGCATGGTTTTGAGGGCTTAGAGATAGTAAAGCACTCCCATGGTCAGTATGATGTTTGAAATGTATTAGATACTACTACCTCTGACTTTTCTGTAATAACCATCTAGTCAAGATAATTGCCTTTTCTAGGAAGGAAGTAGGAAGTCATTCTTGCTAAAAATGAGGTAGTACCAATTTTCTGAGAGTCAGCAAGTTGTAAAGGTGTGCTTTCCTGAGCGGAGGACATTACAGATGGTAAAGACATGACTTTTGTGCTTGCTCAGCATTTTACTTTCTATTTATTTCATTACTCAGATATGACTCAAGTTTCATAGCAAAGCAGTCAAGTCATACTTAAAGTAGCTGTCTTCAGTGTTTTCTGGATGGTTTCCATATATATATCCAGGAAGTAAAACAAAACTATAAAGTAGGGTCACTGTGAAATGAGAGGATGAAAAGGGCTGTCTTAGGGTTTCCATTGCTGTGATGAAATACCATGACCAAGAGCAATGTGGAGAGGAAAGGGTTTACTTCATTCACAGTTCCATAGAACAGTTCTCATCAAAACCAGTGAGGGCAGGAATTCAGGCAGGACAAGAACCTGGAGGCAGGAGCCTCCAGCCATGCAGAAGCCATGGAGAAGTGCTGCGCTCTGGCTTGCTTTCCCAAGCTTGCTCAGCGTGCTTACTTAGAGAACCCAGGACTAGTGGCCCAGGGGTGGCCCCACCTACTGGGCCCTCCCACATCAATCACTAATTAAGTAAATGCCCTACAGGCCTGCCAAAAGCCCAGATTTTATGGAGGCAGTTTCTCAGTTGAGGCTCTCTTCTCTCTGATGACTCTAGTTTGTCAGGTTGACATAAAACTAGACAGCACAGGGGCTTTTTGATTTGAAGTACATGTTTGTGCTATGCCAATCTTGATGAACTGATAAACAATGGGAAAACTGTCACTGTTAGAATATCGACCTGACTCCCTAGTATGTACATTAATTGGGCTTAGCACTCTGGGCTATGGCCAATGAACAGAGCAGATTCCTGGGAGCCCAGAGGACTGAAGTGTAGCAGGATGGTCATGAGGCCAATGGATTAAACTTTGGATCCTCTGGAACTGGAGTTCTGGATGGTTGTGAGCCACCATGCTATCCTCTGTAAGAGCAGCAAATGTTAGCAGAGCATGGTAGCATAGGCTTTTAATCCTGGCACTTGGGAGGGTAGATCTCTGAGTTTGAGGCCAGAGTGGCCTATAATAGTGAGTCCAGGGCAGTCAGGACTCTCTAGAGAGACCCCATATGAATGCGTGCACAAAAGGAAGGAAGGAAGGATTTATTACTAATGAGAAAAAAATTCCACAGATAATTTTAAGTATTATTTCTGAGACAATAAATATAAAGTAAGGCAGACAGTTAAATAGCACATCCCGCAAGGGCATCACTCAGTTATCTTAAAAGATGTCTTTGTTAAGCAGGCATGATGGTACATACCTGCAGTCCTACCATTCAGCAGGCTGAAGTAGGAGAATTCTGAGTTCAGAGTCACCTGGTACTACAATCCAAGACCTGCCTTTAGAACCAGAAAAAAGACTCTTTGTTAATGAAAAAATGAAAGAGCAAAGAGCAACACTCCATGATTATTTCCCACTCGCCGCTTCCCGAGTGAAAATCTCGTGCTGTCCTATGGCTGGAAAGGAAGAGAGGAGTATACTTTCTCCTTGATGCTGAGCGCTTTGTTCTACCTATGTTCTCAAACTGAGCGGTGAAATTCTTGGGTCAGCACCAAACAAGAGAGCAAACCCAAGAGGCTTGGTGCTTAGGAGGGATGTAGTTTCTGTGGATTGATTGTATCTGTATTTCCTGTTTGGCTGCCTAGAGGAGAGTAAGTTTAGCTCCGAATGAGACCCGTTGTTATGGTATTCTTTCCTAGGCCATTGTAGTGGGCTGTTGCCTTCTCATTTGCTGAGTTGTTAGAATTTGTGAGCCTGGGAGTCCATTTTCATATTGATATTGTACATCTGCTACTACACATTGCAGTTCCCAATATTATTGTGGACCTGGCCATTTGAAGTTGCATATTTTACCCAGAAGTAAAGAATTACACTGAAAAGTGCCATCCATCTTTGATATCATGAGGGGGATGCATAAGACACTGACTTTACAAGAGAAAATTTTGTCTCTGTTGTGCATGATTACTCAGGAGTGCTAATTTTTCTAGCGATGAAGTAGGAAGCTAAGCTCATGCTGTACTCTGAAATCAAGGAAGCTCTTTTGAACTCTGCTCAGCCATCACATACATTACCCCAAGCAGAAAGCATAGGGGATTATTTCTCCTCTCTGGCTAGTAACATGATAACAGATTCACATTGAGAGGTACTAAAGCCTTCTACTTTGATAGGGAGGATAAGGAAAGCTGCTGTTAATTTTACATCCTTCTAGACAAGACTGTAGCCAAGATCACCAGTATTGCCTGACCTTTCCAAGGTGTGTCAGTCTGTCTTTTGTAGTAAGTCATCTTTATTTTTTGATTGGAAGTCTAATGACCAGATCAGAAATCCCCTGAAGCTGAGAACAGCATCTTTCAGCCATGAAGACAATTACTTGTAGGCCTGCCTGTTGCCCTGGGCATGAAGAGATGATCTTATAGCCAGGGAGTAGACCCTATCGGCCCCTTGGCAACAAGTCTTAAGTAAGCATTCTTCTCGTGAATAATGTGGTCAAGGACTGGCTAGATAGCTTAGCAGTACCTGGGCAGTACTTTCTGCACTTGCTGCCAAACCTGATGATCTGATTTTGATTCCTGAATCCTATACAATAGAACCAGTTCACCCAAATCACCCTCTGACCTCTACACACCCACCATACTATGTGCATACCCCTCCCCCAATACATAAATGTAAAACAAAATTATAAGTGGTTGAGGCCGTTTTTTGATAGTTTATCTTGGTATAAAGGCTATGGTATTGGAGTCCAGCAAAGAGAACACTGAGGCTAGACCTCACTGATGGGAGCAAAGAGTTTTTTTTTTTAAGGAGTGAGACAATAAGCCAGAAAAAGAGAGCCAGAGCAGGACCTTCTTAGGTAGGAGCCATGATTGAGACTCAGAGCAGCTATGCATGCTACTAAGCTGGCTCTAGAACATCATGGTGAGCTTTGCCCAACAGCTTTTGGGGCTCCACATACTACACCTGCAGAGCTGTGAACTCAGGACTTAGACTGTTGTCTGACTGTCCCTAGCCACATGGGCTTCTCAGACAGTAGTAAAGTTCACTGATGCCTTCAGCATGACTTCTGGTGACAGAACACAAGTTTATTGCACACATAATGCTCTGTAACTGAAGGAGTGTCTGGAGGTCTCACAGCTGCTCAGCTTTAGGCAAAAATTTTAGATTTTTAATTGTTGAAGTTCTGTGTGCAGTCTAAAAATGGGGCATCCAGAGACCTGAGTCCTGTCTCTGCAAAATATTGTCAAGTCACTACACACAGTTCTACTTTAAACTATTATTACCCAGTCCAGTGTTGGGAGACAGGGAAGGCATGGAGAAACAAAGTTGTACTCCTGTCATGTGTGTGCTTCTGAATCAACACACAATGTGCTAGGTCCAGGAATAAAATACTTTACAGGTTTTTGGCAGTCACGACAGCCTTTGCAGGGAGCTATCATCTGATAGGTGGAATGACTAGCACATCCATGTGACAACCACTGCTGTTTGAGAGAACTGATCTGAATATGTTTATGACCCCCACCCCCATCCCCATAAGCCATTATGGATTTCTAATGGCTTCCCACAATACTATCCATATGAACAGAGTGGCTCCTATGGCACTGGTGGTGATCTGGGAGGCCTGGAGTGTGCACCTCTATCCAGCTCATTCTGCATCCCTCCTTGTTTGCATCTAGACAGTGGATACAGAGAGACATTCTTTTGTCACTTCCAAGGGCCTTTTGGGAATACCAGAGGTTACCTGGCTGCAAATGTTCCTACATGAGGCCTGGCCTGGGATGGGTACAACATGGAGAGAGCTGGTCAGCTTAAGAACACCTTGACTCTTCTCGCCGAGCAAGAAGGTTCATAAAACAGGCCGGATGTGAGGTAGTGTGAGACCCATCAGTGACCTCAGGACCCACCATCATCCCAATGCTCTACCATCAGGGTGAGAGTGTTTGGTCTTCTGAACAGTGAATAGCTACCATGAAGAGTGGAGACCCTTCTGTGTTGAGGATGGAGGCACCCAGCTCTCTTTGCTGGGAGATGTTTAGTCTTTTTTCTTCCATTATACAGTGTTTGCTGGGGTTTTTTTGGTGTTTTGTTTTGTTTTTACTGTGTTGTGATCCTTACATATAGTCACTCTGTATTAAGCGGTCTGCCTAAGAGTAGCAATATATTATACAGGGTTTGCATTTATAGTTTTTAAGTGTACTGAGCATATATGGAGCAGCCTATAATTTATTGACTTAACCATCCTCAGTGGGCAAGTATTCAGAACTGTCCAGCTGTTACCCACAAAGACAGGTGGGTGACAGTTTTCCCTTTTGGATTTTAATTTTTTTTGTAAGTCTTTAGGTAAATACATATTGTTTCCTAATCATTCCAGTATAGCACTAATCCATGAAGAATAAAAAAATTTTAGAAAGCAAAGTACCAAAAAAAATCATGTGATTATTGATATTTTAGCATTGGCAGAGAAACATGACACCTGAATATATTTCTCAGCCAATAGAATAACTTTATGGTTGCCATACTATATAATGTCTAATATTTTTTTAAAGGCTTATGAAGAAGTTATGTCTTTACTCCGAAAGGAATGGGGTATGTATCACTTATTAGCCTTTGTGAGAAAATTCTGTCATATGAATTAGTATGTGCTGAGATGTTCAGCCTCCTCTACATCTACACTCTAAACTATACGAGGGTCATTATTAATGTTTGGCCCTTTGCATATTCCAAATGGTAAGCCGCATTCCTGGCATTAAGACTAAAGAAAGGATTTATTGGGCTAGCAAGATGACTGAGTTGGTAAAGGCACCTGCTGCCGAGCCTGGCAACCTGAGCTCCATCCCCAAAACCTAAATGGTGGAAGGAGAGAACCAACGCCCACAGGAGGTCCTCTGACTGCCATACTGTGGCATTCAAGCACTCATGACAATGAGTAAATTAAAAGAAAAGTTGCTTTATAGAAAGAATAAACTGCAAAACTTTGTATTGCCGTCCACAGAGGGAATGCAAGAGCCTCAGGAAGTGTAGTTGTAGTGTCTTTGGTGTCCTTGTCTATGCTACATTGTAGTGTCTTTGGTGTCCTCATCTATGCTACATTGTAGTGTCTTTGGTGTCCTTGTCTATGCTACATTGTAGTGTCTTTGGTGTCCTCATCTATGCTATATTGGAACGTCTTCATTATTCTGCTTAATACAAGGAGTTGGGGAACTGTGCTTGGTCTTGAATACAGGGTCTCAGGTCTGCTGGGCAAGTCCTCTACCACTGAGCTACATCTTCAACTCTTTTATTATATATTATTTTTGGAGATAGTCTTAAGTTGTCCAGCCTAGCCCAGAACATTTGATAGCCCAGGAAGGTCTTCAACTTCTGATTCTCCTGCTACACAGTCTTTTTAAGGTAGCGGTCTCCTTGAACACGAAATTTCCTGAATTGTATTGAATTAATGTTAAAGCCTTTATCCCCTAGTGTTGACCTGGTCAGCTCTGTATAGACTTTAGAGTGTCCACAGAATTTCTTTTAGATGTATTTCTTTTATAACCACGATACTGGAGATGCCTTGTTTGCAGGGCTTAAGTTCTCTTAGTGCTTAGACAAGAAAACCAAAATCTTTTTGCCAAGAACTAAGAAAGAACACTCACAGTCACAAGCACTCACATAGAAATGTGAAGTTATCAGTGAGCCCAGGAGAGCAAGGAGGTGCCTGAGTTGGCCCAGCATGGAGAAGGCAGAATGGAACCATCTGTGGACTTTTTACCAGGAGTGGAAGATTCAAGACAAGTTTATACAGGATCATTCTGAAGGCTTTTTGCAAGATGGCTGCCCTTTTTCTCCAAGATCAGTAGCTCTCTACAATGGAAAAAAGACCAAGCGAATGTTGTCCCTCCTGTGAGCTCTATATACCCTTACTTGCTGGTGAAACCCAAGGAGAACAGCATAAGCCTCAGATCATTAGAGAAGAGAGCCTTGCCTCAGGGCAGAGCTGTTCCACCCAGGTCCCTGAAGTTCATATTGGGGGCTGAGTAGTTCTTTGCTATCGGGCTTCCTAACTTCAGGGAGCACCCCCTCACCAGATATAGTGACCCAGATGGTTCCAGATGTAGTACCTACGAGCCACAGCCCCTTTGCAGCTCCTGGTCAAACCATTGAGTACACATTCTGCATGCTCTTTAATTCTGAGTACTTCCAGCTGCTCTTCATCCACAAAGAAACAGTGGCTGTGCAGACTACCTAATAGCTCATGGCAGTGGAGACTCCGAGCAAGGATGAGCTTACATAAGCAGGCCAGCCCTGGGCAGGTATCATGTGCAGAGTCCTCTGCCTCCCCACAGTGTCTCACATGGCTGTCCCTTCCTCTTCCCCACTGCCCTAGTTCTGTAGATCCGTCTCAGTCATAGCACCAGTTGTGCATTTAAACAGGCAAAGGCTCTGAATGATGAAAGAGTTGGCCTGATATTTATAGGGAGCAAGCCTGAGCCCCCTCCTCCAGCTAGCCAGCAAGCCACAGCCTATGTGTCAGAGAGAGGTCACTTTGCACTGTCACCTTGTACTTATATTGTCATGTAATATAGTCAGAAAAAAAATTGATTTTAGAAATCCAAAAAACCCCAAAGATGTTTAGGATTTCTGGGATGCATTGTAAAGACTTCTGTTGACTCTGAAGCCTGAGTGTTTAAAACACTGTGGAAAGTAACAGAGCAGCACATTTCCAGTGTTCTGCATCAGCTCACAAGCAGACTCTAGGTTCCTAACCCAGTACAGGGACTGCATCTGGAGGGCAAATGCCTTGTTCTGAGGTGCTTTTTTTCATGTGAGTTAGCTACATTCCCCCAAATCCGAGCTGTTGAACTGCTAACACCAACCAAAAGTCTGTCTGTACTTAAGCCACTCACAACTTCAGCTATGCAATAGGAAAAGGGGGAAGGGAACTTTGAAAGAAGGAACACTGACTAGTAGTGTTTTGTCACTGCAGTGAGTGCTGGCTGTGTTTGTGCTGGTGGCATTTCCTTCGTGGGAGTACAACAGTATATATAGTATGTCAGGAATGTGAACTTCAGAGTCAGAGTGGTTCAGAATGAATCCTACCCCTGCCACGTGCTAACTATAGCTTTTTGCTTGCTGAGGTATAGTTCAGGTCAAATGTTCATTGAGCATGGCGCATGGCACCTGACCCTGTAAGCCCTCATGACTACTTCCCCCAAAGCTAAGGGACCTGTGGCCACTGCACCTCTCCTCTCCTGTGTTCTGCTTTATTCTGGCCAGTCTAAATTCTGAACTGGGAACTGCACCTCCGTCGTGTAGCCTTCCTGCTTGGTTCCAACCTTGGCACCTCAACTTATGTGTACATTTTTAAAAATTATGCTTTGTGAATGAGTGTTTTGCTTACATATATGTCTGTGAACCATGTGTGTGCGTGGTGCCCACAGAATCTAGAAGAGTGTGTCAGATCTCCTAGGAGTGGGGTTATAGTGTTAGCTGCCATGTGAGTGAAGGGAATTGAACCCCAGGTCCTGTGCAAGAGCAGCCAGTGCTCGTACCTGCTGCCTCTCCAGCCTTTGTTCTTGATGTGTAACCTGTAGTTCTCTTAGTGTAAATCTGGCATTAGTCTGTCTATCCCATCTTGTTTCCATGTCCCTCTAAAGTTAAGTAGTATGTGGTCACACTACTGTAAAGCTTCATTCAGATTTCCCTTCCAAGAATTGCTTCCTCCTCCCCAGGTCTGCCCATCCATTAGGGCTCAACTCAGCCCCAGCCTTTCCAGAAGGGAAGCTTTGTCTTTCTAGACCTTATGCACTCAGCAGCCAGTTAGGGCCTGGTACCACCTGATATTATTCAAAGTGCCAGGAATGCTGTGATCATTGAGGCCCCACTCCTACCCTCCAGGGATCTTCTCTCCCTGGAGGAGAGACAGGTGCACTAAAGGGTGCCTCCCTGGGCTCCCTTCCCCTGGCTCCTGTGTTTAGTGCTTCCATCTCAGGAGGTTATAATTGCTGATTGTTTTCTGATCGTCCCTTACAAAGTGATTGTAAGCATAGAATGAAGTTATACATTGGGTGCTTCAGGTGTATTGATTGCTAAATACATAATCAAAAGGACTCATCAACCAGCTAGTGTAATAGGCCTTGTAAATGCTGAGATGTATATTTAAGCAGGGTGTGGTGGCACACACCTGTGATTTCAGTTTCAGCACTCAGAAAGCTGAGACGGGAGGATGGTAGGTTTGAGGTCAGCCTGGGCAATGTGACAATTTCAAGGTTAGTCTAGGCTGCAGAATGGAACACTGTCAGAATAAGTTTTAAATAAATTCAGTGATATTAAGCTTCTAGCTATTGAGGTAACTTCTGAGGCTCAAGGGATCCCCGGACTGGTATTCATAGAACCTTGTCCATTAGAAGTTCATTGGTGGAACTGTCTGTACTGTATCTACAGAAATTCTTACCTTATCTCAGGGTGATCCTGATGCCTGGCCAGCTAGAGAGACTCAAAGATAATATTTCTGCAAAGCTATGAGTGAGTTCTCTGCCAATAGTGGTCACTCTAATGAGTGACTCCAGATAGTTGTTACCCTGAGTGCTACCTGGAGAGAGAAAAGGAGGATGCAGAAGTAGCAGAAGGGTCTAGGCAGGGCCACTGTCCTACATGCCCTTGGCCACTGCTGTCCCAGCAGCCACTTGTGTCTAGGAAGTTCTTCGTGTAAGCAGAAGTGCTGGGTTGACTTCGCTGTGGTCCGGGGCTCCTACCTCCTGGGGGTAAACTCTGCCTCAGGTTCCACACGGCCCAGTCACTCCAGCAGGCACCGTGTGATAGAGGGCGTGGGCACTGACCTCTTCTGGCCTACACAGCGCGTTTATAGATGCATCATCTACCTGCATTCCACGCCTGTTTTCTTGAGAAGACCTTGCACGCAGAGGGACCTGTAGCTGGTCTTTTGCTACTTTGTGGGTTCTTCTTTTTCCCGCCCTTTATCCCTCTAGTTTCACCCCCTATTACTAGATAGGAGAGAAAGGAGGATAAGAGGGGAGAGAGATAGAGAGAGATCCCTGAATCTAATTTCTTTTCTTTTATTTGTTCTTTAAGCATGACTACTATCAAACCACATCCAACCCCCCTGACCAATCACCAGCCACCAGAGCCATAGCATTCATATACCTTCTATACCCTCTGAAAAGTTCCCAGACTTCCAAACATCACCCAGTTGGCAGGAACTATCTACAGCTGGCAAAACCATGCCTCTGCTAGAGTATGAGGCAAATCATAGCTGCTATGTCTGCTACTTCAAAGCAACCCCATATCTCCATACCTTGGATTAAAATGAAAACACTTTCTTACAATATTTCTGTGTTTTTTAAAGAAACCAAAATTGTCATTGTATTTCCCTCTTGTGTTTTAAGCCATTAATTGTACTGTGTGCATTAGTAGTAAATCACAGAAACATTTTCAGTGAAATAAGTGCTTTTCAGGTCAGTAGCCAAGGTTTTCAGGAGACCCCCCTCCTGCACAAGTCTAGTCTTTATCCTGCAATAGCATGCATTAAGTCTCCAATGCCAAGTGAAGGTTTTTCAGTCTGCATGTTATTCCTTGGCTGAAACATTAGAACCAATATTGGTCATAGCCCTTATCCATTTGTCCATAGCTGCTGCTGGTGCCATTAATGGTCTGATAACTTTTTTACATTTGGTATTCAAATTTTCAAATGACAAGGTCTCTGTCAACACTTGCCTTGCATCAGCGTCTGATGAGGCTTTTTGTTCACTGCTGAGACTAATCTTTGTTAAAAAAACAAAACAAAAAACAAAAACAAAAACCAAAACCAGCAGAGGCTTCTCCAGAGCCATGCATAATCTTTGTAGTAAATGAGGTAGACTTTTCCCCCTGGGCTCTTCAACTTTGTCCCAAGCTCTTAAAGCCATTAAGTGACATTATGCTGTAGTAGCATCATCAAATTGAATCTGTTCTTGTCTATCAGAGTACTGCCCTTCTTCACCAAGTAACTGATCTTTCCCCTTGGTGTATTTCACTGTTCAGTATTTAAGGCTTCTTCCCTCCACCATGTTAACCATTGCAACTGCAGATCCGCCTCTAATATAGCTGTCTCCAATCCCTTCCAGTCTTGAGGAATAATTTTATTTTGCATAGCCCAGTTTTTACAAGTTTGTTTCACATATGGTGAGTGCATCCCATATGAAATCATGGCATCTTTAAAATGCCTTAGATGTATCATTTCTATAGGATACCATCCTACTCCTTATAACCTTGTTCCATACCATTAGCAGGCATTTGCTATACAACTACTGGGAAAACTGGTGGTGATTTTGTAACAGGCTGTCTCCTCCCACTCTGGAGGTTGGTTTGAGATTATACTTTTCTCTAGAAACTAGCTGTTGCATCAGATTGACCTACCTTTTCAGCTTTTCTCTGACCTGACTGTCATCTAGCGCAGTTTCTTTCCCTCTTTCCTTCTGCAGGAAACTCCTGCTCTCTTGCTCAGTCACTGCGACTGAGCCTGTGTGTTCTCTCTTTCCTGTGTTCCTCATTTTCCAAGAGCTTCCATCTCTACCCACAACCTGTCTAGTTACCCCACCAATTCTGCAACCCTTTCAGAAGAGAGAGAGCCGAGTGACTCCTTTTGTTTTCCAATTTCTTCCATTTTTTGTTTCTCAGGCCCCTCCATTTCCACCCTTAATTTTTCCAACTGTTCAGCCATTTTTCCAACCTTTTTTGAAACAGAATATACTAAGAAGGAAAATAAACAAAACAGAAAATCAATCCCGAGAATAGCAGCCTCAATAAATTCTTTTGCTAGCCTCTTTAAAAAATACATCCATTCCTTCATTTCCTGCCATTTCCTCTATGGCATTTGAAATCAGATATCCCATTTTTGAGGCGCTACTTATAGTCAGCCTTTGCTACTTTGTAGGTTCTTTTTCCCACCTTTTATTTCCCCAGTTTCACCCCCTATCACTAGATAGGGGAGAAAGGATGGAGGGAGGGAGGGGGGAGAGGGAGGGGGAGGGGAGAGAGAGAGAGAGAGAGAGAGAGAGATCCTTGAATCTTAGTTCTTTCCTTTTATTTCGTCTTTGAGCACCACTACTAACAAGTCACATCCAATCCCCCCTGAATGACCACCAACCACCTACCCAGCCTCCCAGAGCCCAAACATTTATATACCTTCTGAAAAGATCCCAGACTTCCCAATGTTGCACAGTTGCAGAAACTATATGCACCTGGCAAAACCATGCCTCTGCTAGAACAGGATGCAAATTATAGCTGCTACAAAGCAGCCTCATATCCTACACCTGGAATTAAAACAAAAACACTTATATTTCTGTGTTTTGTTTTGTTTTTTTTTTAAAGAAACCAAAATTCCAAATTGTCACTACAGGGACCACCCCTTATCCAAATGTGGGTGCCCAAGAGTGGTTTTAAATAGTAGCTCTGAAAGTGTGAGCTAACCAGAGTAAGAGGAACATGGGAATAAGTCCATAATGCATGCCTTCTGTGACCACAGGCTTCCCAGACTGGCTGTGTATCAAGTTTCCATGCCCTAATTGCCAGCTTCTGATCACATCTTTACAGCCCTAGCATCAGACTGTGCACTCTTTTCGAAGGAAATGGATGTCAGTGGCTGGAGAATTATTGAGAGGCTTGTGTTTTATGATGGATAATGTCATCAGGATACAGGAAGGTATCTTGTGTGACTAGAGGAGTCACCCAGGACCTCTTGTTATTCTCTGCCTGTCTTGGGGGCACTAAATTGTTGCTGTTGTAAAACTTGCCTCCAATGAACTCTTGTCTGCCTGGATGAAGTAATGACAGTTCTAGCCATCCAGGATCCTCTGACACGATGTTAGGGGAACACACTGTCTCCTTCCTAGTGGTGTTCAGGGATTATCTTTCTCAGGAGAGACTTTATCATTTCTTCTGATTATAAAGTGATGTTTGGGAATACTGAAATGGAATAAAAGAATAGTTACTTTGATTTTATGTGTATGGGTGTTTTGATTGCATGAATATCTGTTTATCACAAGTGGGCAGTACCCATGTAGGCCAGCTGAGGGTGTCAGATCCCCTATAAGGAGAATTATAGATACTTGTGAGCCACCATGTTGCTGCTGTGAATTGAACCCAGATACTCAGGAAGAGCAACCAATGCTCTTAACTGCTGATCCATCTCTCCAGCCTGAAATTTTTAAGCAATGAAAATCACCCATAATCTACTATCTAGAAAGTAATATTTTAATACTCTTGTGTACATCCTTGGACAAGTTGTCATGAAGCACAGTTGCCTTTTGACGTATACATTCAACTTCTAAAATTGCTGATACAGCTTTGAACATGAGCTTTTCAGCTTAACCCATCACAGGCATATGACATTAACTTTTCATCTTTCCACAGTGCAGCTGTGCCTTGGTCCCTGAGCCTCTGAGCCTTCTTTACCAAGCACTCAGAATCTTTTGTGTGGTGGGTGTTGTGGAAAAGTAAGAGTTTGGTTGGTTGGTTGGTTTCTTCCGTTGCCTTTTAGAAACATATCTAAGAGAATGTCTACTGTGTAGGTAGAGAGTGAGCACCCGTAAGACATCTCTACATAAAGTTTTCAGTTTTGGTTGACTCCAGGATCAGCTTGTTTATTGCTCTGACAAAGTAACCCAGCCATTCTGCTTGATATTGTAGCTGAAAGTTTCCTTTTTCCTGTTACAATGCCACATAGGTAGCATGATGGCTTTTTGGGTTACACAGGACTGCAGCTCAAACTCATGACTCCTGTTTGGTTTTTTTGGTTTTTTTTTTTTTTTAAAACAAACCTGGGCTGGGGGCTGGAGAGGTGGCTCAGCAGTTTAGGTAGAGCCCATGTTGCTTTTGCAGATGACCCAGGTTTGATTCCCAGCACTTCATGGCAACTCACAGCCATTCATAAATCCAGTTCCAAGTGATCCAAAGCTGCCTTTGACTTTTCAGGGCGCCAGGCACACATGTGGTGCACATACATACACAGGTAAAACATTCATATGTATGAAAAATTAAAGAATAAAACTAAAAAACTATTCTAATTCTTTAGGTGAGGTTAATTTCATGTGTATGAATGTTTTGCCTGAATGTATATCTGTGAACTATGTGGCTGCCCTGTGCCAGAGAAAGTCAGAAAAGGGCACTGAATTCCATGGAGGTAGAATTACAGGCAATTGTGGCCACCATGTGGACGTCGGGAAGTGAACCCTGGTCCTCTTCAAGAACAAGTGCTATTTGCCTCTAAGCCATTTCTCCAGGCCAAGTCACCCTAATTCTTTAGGATTACCTTCTGTCTCTTTAAAAAATTAATTGCATCTCTGCTTTCAATATTAGCGCTATAACTTTGTTCCTCTTTAACAAGATATTTCTGGAGTCTTGTCAAATGCTTGCTTTCCTGCAGCTGATGCTCTTTTTCTTGCAGCCCTTTCTTTGGGTTTTCAGATGACTTGCTTATTGAATTTCCTAAGTACCTGTGCGGGCAGGGACAGGAGGTTCCCACAGCTTACGGAAGTTCACTCATCTAGGTTACTGTGAATTCAGAAATGTGTCTGTGTTATCTTCATACATGATAAAAGTTGCGTTTTAAAAATTGGAGGGCCACACACATGTCATTGTGCCACATGTGTTACAGCATGCATGTGAGGGTCAGAGGACAACTTGCAGGAGTCAGTCCTTTTTTTTCACCATACCAGTTCTAGGGCTGGAACTCAGGTTATCAGACTTAGCAGTAGGCATGAGTCATGCCAACAGCCTCCCTTCAGTATATGGAGCAGACCTGGGGAGCGGAGCGCCTGCTACTTGGCCTCAGGCTATTTTTAGCCATTGGTAGAGTACTATAGATTGGTTCAGAGGAAGAAGTAAAAGTTCTACTGTCCCTGGGCTTCTAGGTCTGCCTGCTCAGCTGTCCATCTCACTGGCTTCCTTGGATAGTCTCTCTCCAGTGGAGATGGAATGTGAAGGCTGCTAAGAAGTATGTCTCTGTACTTTTATGTTTTCTTTGGAAGCAACTAGAATTTCTTAGCTCATTCTCATAGTGTTCAGGTAATATTCTATACAAGCAAGTAAACAGCTCAGAAGTAAATTTGTAGAGCTGTGAACCAGTATTTACATAGCAGTAGGTCTCTGACTTTCATAAACCATTTATTGTATGCCAGACACCAAAGCCAGTGCACTTAGTACTGAGGAGACTGTGGCAAAGATCAGGTCCTAGCTAAATGGCCTCATTTCCACCCCAGTCTTAGTCCCACCTCTCTCAAATTTGTCCACCTTGTCCTTTTTGATCTCACTGTGTCCCGCAGATCTTTTCTGGGCCTGAATTTCTTCATGTGGAGACAGAGTTTGCTGGCCAACTAGTTGGAGACTTTCTCCCTTGGTGTACCTTCCTTCCTGGCCATTCCTTTTCCTGGTGGACATACATAAGCTTCAGGACACCAGAATAGTACAGAAAGTTCCAAAAAAAAAAAAGCTCCAGTGGTTCTTAGGCCGTAACTCTGAGATGCTGTGTAGTGCCCATTAAGACAGGCCCTTTCAAAAAGTAGGGGAGACAGTATATCCATCCTTTGTGGAGAGAGAACCCACTGTAAATGAGCTATAACTAATTGATGAGTAGAGTCAAGAATAGCTTGGCTCTAACCAATTCTCAGTCACCAGTAGGCACTATTCTCACATTCTGAAATCGTTACCCCTATGGCAGTATGAACCAAGCTGAGAAACACTCCCACCCCAAGATACTCATTTCTCTTTGTCTGCTAAAAATGTAGCTGCTTTAAAATATCTCCCAGGCAGTTGAGACTTTATGGGATGAGGTCATGTTCAGATCAATGCTGCTACAGTGCTTTTTGATTAATGTGAGGTAACTTAGGAGCAGCCTTTCTACTCAGCCCCATGGTGGAGCAGGATAAAATTATCTGAAATACATACATAAAAAATGCATGAGTTCTTTAGAGAAGGTAGAAAGTGGGCAGAAGCGGGGGTTGCCCAGAGTAGTCCAGACAGAGGGGAAATAGGATATGCAAAGGCCCCTGTGTTACAGGGTGTGGCAGATAGAAGAGGGGCAAAGGATACTGTGGTGATGATCAGGAAAGCACACTGGGGACCTGAGGGAACAGGCTGGGGAGGGGCAGCCTGGCCAGAGTATCAGGTGCTTGGCATGAAAATGTAGGCCAGATGAGCGTGTGCCCAGAAGGGTCCTATAGGGATGCATTTTGGAAAGGGGAATATCTGGACCTGGCTGTGGGTCCCATAAATATAACCAAATGGTGTCTGGCAGCTTATGGCTGAGCAGAGCACTACTTTTGACCTAGGACACCTTGTGCTGAGTCAGTCCCCAGGGGCTTTGTCAGCCTGGCTGTGGGACAAAGAGGGTGAGTGTGAACTGGCCCTTAGCCCATCCTGCTTGGGGTATCTCGGGTATGAGGACACACAGACTGAGGGTGAGATTCCCGATAGTTTTTCTGAAACAACCTTGCTTTGTGAGGGTGTTGGTGGGGCCTAAAAGACTGGGCCTTTCCTACCTTTTTATCTTAAAAGCAGGGCTGATTCATGATTGTCTGGGGAGTATTACTGAAAACCCAGTGGGTGGAGAACATGTCTGCTCCTGAACAGGCATTGTATCTGACCTCTACCTTACAGAACTGTCATCCACTCTCCTCTGGAGCTCAGTTTATCAGGTTTGTTTTGTCTGTGTGCACTTGATTTCGCTTTGTTTCAGAGGTTGGATGTATATACAGCATTTGCCTTCCTGTGTAAACCTATATTTGCCCAGCCTTGAAGGTTATTGTTGCAAACCCTGAGGCTGATCCAGGTTCAGGTACATTTCTTGGCTCATCTCTTTCGATGAGCACATTCCTTTGTCCTGCAAAGAGCACTGCCTGAGTAGAGGACCGAGTGCTGGTGCGGAAGTGCCTCTGTAAGGACAATTTTAATGCCCAGGAGCTAGGAGGCAACCAGCACCTGGGAATCAGGATAAGACAGCCTGTCTGTCTTCATGCTGGCAAGGGTCCTTAGCTACCAAGGCCTCCATTAGTGTCCTTATCCCCAGGAATGGGGAAGTTCCTGTGAGCTACCTCAGCTGGGCCTCTATGACCCTCTGCAGAAGCACAATGACTTTCCCTGATGGGTTTGCCGAATGCAGAGGGGACAGGGTGAACTAATGGTGTTCTGTGGTGCACTAACCACAGCAAGTGTCTGAATACCTCACCTCCAGTCAGTCAAGGTAACCTTGTTAAGGGACACCCCATCCCACTGACTGCTGCAGCTGTCTGGAGAGAAAGACCACAGACAGGTTTGTGTGCATTCACTGGTAATGACAGTGACTTGGAACCCTACCTGCAACTGGTGTCCAGCCCCTGCTGCCTGTCCTTGAGCAACTGTGAAATTACTAATGACTCTCAGCAGGGCACAGAAACATTTAGATCACGCTGGGGCAAAGGCCACAGGTGAGAGCTGTAATCTGGGTGGTACCTCAACGACACTGAAGGACAGTACTGACAAGATGCTCAGAGGAAGTAGCCTGGGACCCGTTAGTCATGTGCAGAAAACCCAAGATGACTCCGTCCATTACACCAACCAGTTCCAGTCCCAGCTGTGTACTCTTTCCCTTCTGTCTGACTCCTCAAGTTGCTTGGGGACCAGCTCCATGTCCTGCACATCATCTCTAATGATGGCCTGGTATCAATAGCTCAGGAGAAAAGTAACATCATTGTCTTAAGCTATGCAGCGCTTTCCCCCAGGGACCCAGTAGCACTGCCCAGCTGGTGAGAAAGTCACTTAGCCATCTAGACACAGTTCAGCCCCATGCTTGCCTTACCTCACAGACCTACCTGTACAGGTGCATCTCCTCTTTGGTGCCTCTTAGAGAATCGCAAAGGGTGGACATAAGAGGACCTAGACAGACATGACTGCATGGGCTTCTCCTGCTGTCAGGGTGCATTCATGTGCTCAGGACCCTGCAAGCCTCCCGGGTGCTGCACCGCACTCCTCGCACACCTGGCTTGGCTCTAGGGTGAGAACTACAGCAGGAAGACCACAGTGAGTTCCTGAGTCAGGAGTTAGGGCCAAACTCTGAGTCCAAGGCAGTCCTAATAGGAACAGTTCCTTAAACTGTACTTAAATGAGTTTCAAATAAAACATATCCACCACCCGGAACTGGAACAGGGTGGCCACGGAGGGGCCCAGTATAGACTATAAAAGCAAAAATCTGGCTTCCTGTGTAGATGGCGTTATTCTCTCAGAGCTGCACAAGATGTCTTAAAGCTTAGACTAGTATAGTGCATAGTTTCTCTGGGCATGCATGGCATTTGAATTAGAGACCTGAGGAGGAAGCCCCTGCCAGCATGGGCCTTGGTGCTTATAGGTCACCGTTGGTGTTTACCATGGCGTCTTAGGTGCAGGCACTGAGCTGGGCTTAGGTTGAGGCAGGAACAGGCTGTGCAAGGACAAAGGCAAGTGGCACGTGCTCATAAACCCATCTCTGACAGTTGTCTAGGACAGTGGCTAGGGATGTGAGACACATAGCCTTATCTGAGGCGAGGGCTTGAAAAGCATCAGAGCTTAGGTTGAGACCTCAGGGATCCCAGGAAGACATAGAGTGGGGTGCAGAGGGCTGTTCTACCGTTAGAAGACACGGATAGGCTCTGAGGGAAGCTGCACTACAGATAGTGCACTGGGGACTCCAAAGAGGCTGGAGCAGACTCGGGCTGGGCAGAACAATGGGACCCTCCTCTCCCTCCTCCCCGCCCCCCCATACATACCTCTCCAGCTGCTGTGTGGAGCATGAGAAAGAAGAGAAAGGGAACAGAGGCAGTCTACCCATGTGAAAGGAAGATGGTGCAGACCAGACAGGGCATTGGGAATGGCCTTGAAACTTTGAAGGTAGACAGATCACCAGAACATAAGTGCAGGTTAAGGCATCTTGTCAGGACTCTTGCCTCCCAAGCCGGCACTCCCAAGCACCATGGGTCCAGGTGGGCCCCCAACTTCATGTCAGATTGAGCAAGAATAGCTTCTGAGTGAAAGACACAGTAGTCATGATTGGAAGGCTTAGACAGCATGCCAGGCTGCTGTGTGAAAGAGTACAGACCAGGGACTAGCTATTCTTTACGTGTCACCCTCACTTTGCTTTGGTTGACTGGCTCCTCTGTTATGGTCAGGGCCCCCTTTCAAGGCCGTGCACTCAGCACATAGTACTGGGGCCTTAAGAGTTGCAGGCTCCATCTTGCCCCTGCGACTGGCTGCTGAGGCTGCCTTAGCTATTGGCTTCTGCAGATACAGCTCACCAGCTCATGCCCTCCAGACTAAACTTTGTTCCTGGCCACAGTCTTTCTCTTGACATTTCTCCCTAGCCCAGATGTCCTGTTTTCTGTCACCTTAGTTCTGCTAGGATGTCTACTTAGCCCTGTCAGTTATTTTTCTGTTTCCTTCTGTGTATTTTTCAGCTTTCCTGCAGGCAGAGCTGGGTGGAGCCCCAGCTGCCCAAGCTGATGGTATGAGTGAAGGCACGGTCTGAAGTCCCAGTGGGAGCAGTGCTTAGTGAACACAACTCCTGAAGTGACAGCGGCAGCTGTGCTGCCACCACCACAACCACATACTGAGCCCGTGTCATAGGCATCCTGGAAGCCCTTGAGCAACCATTGGGAACGGCACGGAGAGCTGTATAGTCCGCATTCTGTCCTAAGTGTTTCTCAGTGCTGTGGCGGGTGAATTATACTAGAAAGATGGCCTGACTTCATATTACTCCAGTTATAGTTGAGGGCCTGCGCTCCAGCAATCAGAAGGGGTTCCTGGAGCCCCAGGACCTCACCTGCTCCCACATATTTCCATGATGTGTACCCAGAGCCCCACCTTCACTCAACCCTCTTGCGAAACAGTGACCAGAGTTTTATGTTTCCTGCAGGTCACCTGGATGTCAGCATGGCAGCCACAAACCTGGAGAACCAGCTGCACAGTGCGCAGAAGAACCTGCTCTTCCTCCAGCGGGAACACGCCAGCACGCTCAAGGGACTACACGCCGAGATCCGGCGGCTGCAGCAGCACTGCACAGGTGGGCACAGCGCCACTGTCGGGGTGAGGAGTGCGGTCCGCTGCTGCACCAGCCCCCCACCCCCCCATATGTCCACGTGATTAATCGTTGTGGCCCGCACCCCCGCAAGTGACAGTGTTCCACACAGTATCGTGGAAGCACTGAGCACACAGCTGTCAGCCTTGCGAGAACAGCAGCGCCTGCAGTTCTCGGCCACAGCGCAGTCTGCAGTTTCTGAGGCAGTGCTCACTGACTTCCTGCTGCTTCGTATAGTCAGGGAGACAAGGAAGGGAATCCTTCAGGCAGGCACAGGTCCTCCTCCAGCCTTGACATGAACCTTGACCCCTGGTGTTTCTTACATTAACCCTGGAGCTGCCACCCTGCTTCTGCAGGGTAAAACTCACTCTCTGGGATTTGGCACTTGGTTTCAGAACTGATGGGAAGTGCACCGTGATAATCAATGTGTCATGTTTCCTTTGTAGATCTAACGTATGAGCTGACACTCAAAAGTTTCGAGCTGACAGGTAAGAACTCTTCCTCCCCAGATGTGCTTGCATCTTTTTTCTTCGTAATCTATTCCCACTTGTCCCTTCTGCAATGACAGTGGTTGCCCTGAGCAAAGACAAGGGGATTAGATCCCAAAGTCACCCGTAGACTGGAGGGATGAGTGGCTTTTTCACTTCCCATTAATATATATGCCTAGAATGTCTATGCGTTTTTCCAGAATTTTCTAACTTTTCTACCATGAATGTATATCCTTCCATAATTCAGAAATAAACTTCAATGTGACTCAAGCCAGAAAGGAAAAAAATGAGAACTAAGGCAGAAGGCCCTACATCCCCAGTCTCCAGAGTTTAGCAAAGCCCTGGCCATAGCCATGTACTCCATAATAGGGAGGGCAGTGGCCCTCATTCTTGGCCCAGAGCATATCTGAACTGCAGTCTAGATACACTTCCCTACTGAGACCCATCGGGGGCCAAAACAGTGGCCACCAGAAAAATGAGAGCTCTGAGCCTGTGAGAATGACCTGTTCTTATCTCTGAGGATATAGAACATGTGTCTAGGGGAGACCTTTCCCCTAACTAAGCTTTACCAGGGCAGTGTGCTCTGTGAGAGTTCAGTCTTCATCGAAGCCTCAGTATCACTGGGTATTTGTTACTCTGGCCCGCTCCTGGCACACCTGTCATGGTTTTGTCTGGATGGTGCGAGGGCCCTTGGAGCAGGAGTCTGCCCACACACGTCTCTGTAGAGCAAGACACCCAAGCCCTCTGCCAGGAACTCAGGTCTATACCATCCCCCCGCCACCCACCTCCACACACACACCATGGCATAGGCCTTGGGGAGGAGCTGCCCATACTGTAGGAGCCAGAGCCTCACACCGCCCCCCTTTTACCATGACTAGTCTGCACCAGTTCTCAAGCCTCTGTCCCAACCCCCTCACCACCCTTTAGGACACACTCAGTAGCATATGGCTTTCGTTGAAGGTGTATAAGATACTATCTGAGTAGAGGGAGCTGTTGGAAAAGCCTCTGGGTGGGTTTTATGGGGCCGTGTACACTTCCCTGGAGTGAAGCTATCGTTTAGTTCAGTGCACGTCACACACAAGCTCAGAAGGAAGGTTAGAAAGAATCTGGATTTTCTCCCCTGAAGACCGTGATGCCTGCAGTCAGGAGAGGCCTGGAGTCTGCACACCTGAGTACCCAGTGACACACAGGCCCAGGCAGTACTGCTCCATAATGAAGAGCAGCTGATGCACACCTCTCATGGGGAGCGGAGGACCATGGACTAGACAAGGAAAATCAGAAGTTTCTAGAGAAGATGTGTGTAGAGGACCCAGGGGTACCAGAGCCTCCCAGGGGTACCTGCCAGATCTGGGCCAAGACTGTACCTGAGAACAGACAGCAGGTTAGCTAGGTCATTTTCAGGGAAGGACAATGTTTTCCCAAGCCTCTTAGGGACAGGAGGCCAAAGGAGCACTAAGGAGCCCTGGATTTCATGTTCTGCTGGGACTAGGGCTGTGTCTCTGATAATGTTTGTAATGGCTCTGGACCTGTGACTGAAGGATTGTGTCCTTCACCAGCACCAAGGAGCCTGCTTTACTGCATCTGGTCCGCCATCCCCTTAGTACACAGGGGACACAGAGTTTTTGTGTCTGGCTGGGACAAAGGCCTGGGATTTTAGACCTGCCATGTTTGTAGGTAGGGCTGACTACTGCGAGGGGTTCTTCAGAATCTAGTGCTGTAGGGTTTTGGGTTTTTTGATGTTTTCACTAAAAGCACAAGATTCATGTAAGATAATACTGCATCATTTCTAGTGCTACCGTTTGCTGATCGAGTCTCTCTTTATACACACGCACACACGGATGTCTCTGTTGACCTGTAGTGAGCTTGCACTGTACACTTGCCCATGGGCATCTAGTAGCCCAGAGTCTACCTGAGGCTGCTGGCTTAGGTAATGGAATGCCACGACTGACCAGGTTTGGGAGCCGCAAGACTCGAGAGGTGCAGTATGCTCCCAGCACCCACAGGCACTGCAGGGCTATCTGCGGATTGTGGGTGCACAGATCTAGAGTTGAATCAACCCAGAAGAAACAAGGAGACTCAGGGATCATGTGGGGGAAGAAGGCCTGGAACAGATGGACGGTCAGACTGGCAGGTTGTTGGGCCATTGTTGGCCAAGGGAGGAAAAGGGAAGCAGGCCTGGGAGGTGGCAGCGCCCCGTGGGATGTGGGACCAGACAGGTCAGAGGAAAGTAGGCTGCCAGCGAGGAGCATAGAGGAGACGGTCTAGTTTGGGGCAACTGGGAGAAAAAAGGTGCAGAAGAGCAGGGTGTAGCCTGAGGGACATGTCTGGTGCCCTTCACTTGTAGAGCTGGCACTGCAGAGACGCTGACTCCAGCTGACGCTCAAGCTGTTTTAACTTCAGCACCTTCAGATTCTGGAGACGTTCTTGAATGCAGTAAGCCAGAGAACCAAGAGCTGGGAGGGCCTCAGAGACCCCCTGATCCGCCCGCCTTTAGTGGGAGCAGGCCTGCAGGCCATCCTGCAGCCCGCCTACCAGAGGGCTTCTCGTCAGGGCCCTCCACACAGGCCGTGAGCATCTCCTTCCCCTCCTAGACTCTGACCTGGCCCCCGACTTGTCCGTGCAGGAGACGGCTCTTCCAGAACGACGGAGCTGAAGAGGCGCTGTGAAGAGCTGGAAGCCCAGCTGAAGGCCAGAGAGGAGGAAAACCGCAAGCTGCTGCAAGACCTGGAGCAGAAGAACGCTGCCATCGCTGTGCTGGAGAACACGGTCCGGGAGAGAGAGAAGAAGTACCTGGAGGAGCTGAAGGTGAAGAGTCACAAGCTGAGCATGCTGTCGGGCGAGCTGGGGCAGCGCGCCAGCACCGTGGCCTACCTCACCTCACAGCTGCATGCAGCCAAGAAGAAGTTGCTGAGCTCCAGTGGCACCTCGGATGCCAGCCCCGCTGGCAGTCCTGCGCTGGCCAGCTATAAGCCCACACCCCCCAAGGACAAGCTGCCTGAGACACCCCGCCGCCGCATGAAGAAGAGCCTGTCAGCCCCACTGCACCCTGAGTTTGAGGAGGTCTACAGGTTTGGAGCCGAGAGCCGCAAACTCCTCCTTCGGGAGCATGTGGATGCCATGCCCGATCCCACCCCATTCCTGCTGGCCCGGGAGTCTGCTGAGGTCCAGCTCAAGGAGCGGCCTCTTGTCATCCCTCCCATCGCGTCAGATCGTGGCGCCACTGGGCAGCATAGCCCAGCCCGAGACAAGCCACACAAGACGCATGTTGGGGTGGCTCACCGCATTCATCACGCCACAGCGGCGCAGGCCCAGCCCGAGGGAGAGACGAGGGCCGTGGACCAGGTGAATGCAGGGAAGGTGGTGCGGAAGCACTCAGGGACAGACCGAACTGTGTGAAGCCTGCGGCCTGCCACCGCAGTCATCCACGCACTGTGAGCGCCACAGGGAACCTCGCCCACATCTTCCTCGCCTACCCATGCCAAATGTCTCCTCCTGTCCAAGCCTGGCTCCTGGCTCCATAGTGACACAATGCTACAATGATGTCCCCGCTGAAGATATTTACTGGCACTGTGGCCAACGCCTGCATGCCAATAGCTTGCTTCCAGCCCCACGCCACGAAATCTCGGCGCACTCCTAGATACGGCCATGGCTGAATCACTACGCCACCCAGAATCAGAATCGCCTGAAGTCAAAGCAAAATTAGGAGCTCTCCCTCCCCGATCCAGGGCAGCCGGTGAGAGCAGGGCAGCGGCTTCTGCTCCTCCTGGAGACCGCGACCTGGCACAGTCCCTTTACCAAGCAGCTGTGTCTCATGATCTTAGCAAGATGACCTCAACCCTGATGTCGCCCCAACCTGATTGTGTGTTCATAATTTTTTGTTAGTTTCATCCAAATGTTCAGGATCCAACAAATGTTATTTTCTAAACCCGCCCTCCTTTTCCTCTGCGTCTTTTTGAAGCACCGAGGGACCGTGGAGGAGGTGGTCGGGGAGGACTAAGCAGGTGGGGTGGGAGGACTTGCTGCCCAGAGCTGTTGCTGAGGTTGTTTCTGGCAGAAGCTGCACTCTGTCCTGCCCAGGCTCCGCACTGCCTCCCTGTCTCCAGCTGGCCAGCCCAGGCTCACACTGTCAGAGACGCAGCCAGTGGCCATTTGTCCTACAGGCCCTGGCACAGAAGAGGTCTGGAGCTCGGGCAGGAACTGATCGCTTGAGCCTTCTGTGCTCGTGCCAGAGGTGGAACCCCACCCCAGTGGCTTAGCAGGAAGGAAGAGAGAATGCACTTGCCTTAAAACTTGCTCTGGCGTGTGCTCTGCCCAGAGTTCTCTATAAAAGAAGCTTGAGAAGCTGCAGCCAATTCTAGCACCCACGTGGTGGCTCACAGTTAGCTGTAACTCCAGGGACCACCTTACATGTGGTGCACATATATTCAGGCAGGCTCTCACACATACACAGAAATAAAGTCTTAAAAAAAAATAAAAACTATTTGATGTGGTGTTCAGGTTTGTGACCCCAGTGTTGGGGAGGTAGAGATGGGGACTCTGGTAAGTCAGAAAACTCCAGGATCATGAAACCTGATCTCTTAAAAAAGCAAAAAGCAAAACACACAAACCCACTGTGAAACCAGGTTCATTTAATGGAAAAAAATACATTCATTTAGTTGGCTGATTTCAAATGCAAGGAAAATCAGCATCAAACACCTTTCATGACCACCCCACCTGGGCCCTGGGGAAGCCCCCGGGAAATACAGTCTCCCATTCTTAGGAAGCATCAGCACCTGTGTGGCCTGCCGCAGGCATTATAGCTCCAGCCATCTAAATCTTCCACGTGCTGGGGTTAATCTGAGTTCAGGGTGAGGCACACCCCCTGGAGCACCCAGTGTGAGATGTGTTTTGTAGTGAAGAGGTCAGCTTCGAACACTAAGCCGACTCCCATGGCATTTCTCCTCATGGAGGTGGTGTAGACAGGGGTCCGGAAGGTGTTCTACAAGGGAGAGGCTGGTGACAGACCCGCAGGATTGGAGGGGGCTTAGCCTGAGCTCTCCTTACATGCAGCCGCCTTGGCCTTGCACGTGAGTGCCATGGGCGACTGAGCAAGTCCACAGACAGCTCATCAAAGATGGACCCTGGCCAGGCAAAGTTGAAGGCACCTACTGTCCACACTAAGTGAAGCCACTTTCTGACTCAATTAGTATGGTCCAAAATCTCCTACTTCCCCTGGGTCTCTACCGCAGGCTGTGAGCTTGGGTGACGGACACCCACATGCATGTATACCAGAGTTTTCCTCTGAACTGCTCCCATAGCTTAACCATGCCTCCCAGGATTTCCCCAGCTTACCCCGAGAGGAGGGAAGGCACCTTGGGGCCAGGGAGGAAACTCACCTGTAGCTTCAGGCGATGACTTTCAATGGGGATGATCTTCAGGACGGGCAAGTCCACAACCAGCACCTTGGGTTTGCTCTTGACAAGACAGCCTCTCTCTATGTCCCAGTCAGCACCTTCCAGGTAGAGCCCGGAAACAAAGCACCCTAGGTGTGACAAGAGGGTCTATCTGTGGCCTGCTGTGCGGCTGCTACTCTCAGGTGTGCAGAGAGGACAAGTGCAAAGACCACTGAGAGGGCCCTCCCACCCCAGAACTCAACCCTGCCCCGTTTGCCAAGTAAAAGACAAAAGGCTCCCGGGAAGTGGGTCTGCATGGGCCCTGGACTCGGGCTTCAGGGGACACAGCATCCTCTGAGCCAAAGGCAAGTCGCTCTGGCATGCAGAAACTGCAAAGCCAAGAGCAACACTTCCTGGTGGTGTAATGGTTAGGATTGAGCGCTCTCACCAAAGGCAAAAACTGTCATCCACCTGCCCCCAGCCAGAATGGCAGCTGGATGCTCACCAGTAGGGCCTATCTGAGGGTGCCTGAGACTCCCCCATATAATCCACTCTTCTTAAGCAGCCATAAAGGAGCTTCTGTTCTTTGCATTCCCATGGGCTCTAGCCAGGGAAACCGGGTTTTCTACTAGAACATGCAGAGTCAGTGCTACTGGAGGGGCTGAGGTCAGCACGTTCTAGCAGCTGTGTCCCGTGGGCAGAGGATAGGGATGACCACAGGTCAGCACAAAACTTACAGCAGACCTTAAGCAGCATGAGGTGGTTTTTGTTTTTCATTTTTTTCCAATTATTCACTTTACAATCTGATGGCAGTCCCCCCTCCCTCCTTTCCTCCCAGTACTTCCTTCACAAACCCCTCCCCATGACCCAATCACCTTGGGAGAGCCAGAGGGGTCAACTAACCTGGGTCCATGGGAGCTCACAGAGACTGAACCAACAACCAGAGTATTCAGGGGCTGGACCTAGGCCTACTACACATCTGTAGCAGATGTGCAGTTTGGTGTCTGCAGCTGTCTCTGACTTGCCTACCATTGGATCCCTTCCCCCTAACTGGACTGCCTGGTTGGGCCTCAGGGGGAAGAGGATGTGCTTAGATTTTTAAACAGATTGTGCAGTTTTCAAATGGGAACTTTTGTTATTGATAGCATCCTGTCACAATGTCAGAAGGTTGGGCGTGCCTGACAGGCTCCAGGCCAGCTAGCCTATGTGCTCTCTGGCTCCCACACTTCTGCCCTTCAGGGATTCCAGAGAAGCCGCTCAGAAATCTCTTTGAAAACTCACTTGACCCAGGAACCCACTTGCCACAACTAGCTGGGTGGACATAGTGAGGCCTCCCCCCATCCACCCACCCCATGACTCTGCTAATCTCCAGTGAGATTACTACTCTCTGAGTTGCCACAGAATGCTCTGTAGGTGACAGCCCTGCTTAAGCAAGACTTAATCCACGTGGCACTTTGATTTGAGAATGATTCTGGGAGGGAAGCCCTAAATGCCGAGTGAGACACCTGTCATTTACTGTACCTTGCCCCGCGTGCTCATTTACTTCATCGGCGTCCTGGAACTTGGTCACTTGTGTAAACAGGGTGGACCTGTCCAGCGGCCAGCCATTCCTCCGACATGTGGCCTGTACTAGGGCCGTGAGATAGGACTCTGGGATGTGCAACCCTGACAGCCACATCACACCGGGCTCGCTCTCTGTGACCTGGATGGACAGTAGGCAAGGTGTGGGAGCTTGGGCTGTGACACCAGGTTCAAAGCTGATAAAATACCTGATTTCCCATGGTGACAACTGCTGGTATTAGGTTAGTTCACTTCCCCCTGGGGAAATAGCTGACCATCAAACTCCAAGTGGACCAACAATTTAGGGAGATACCAAGGCCATTAAAGTATTTGCCACACAAATGTGGGGACCTGAATTTGCTCCTCAGAACCCCCATTGAAAGCATCAGGTGTGATGGCACATACTTGTAACCCCAGTGCTGAGGCAGTAGAGACAGCCCTGACCAGCCAGCAAAATCAGTGAGCCCTGGGTCCTAATGAGAAACCCAGTCTCAACAGAGTCATGCTTCATGAGAAATGACACTTGGGGCTCATGTATGGCTTCCATACACATGTGCACACACACCTGCATGCACTTAGATATACACACACCCAGAAAAGTACCAGATTAAACCTCTCACCATTTTCTCAAGTAGAGAATTACAAAGTCCAGAAGCCACCAAAGACTTGACTTGACTGCACACAAACTTAAAGCCCTTCTATTGAAACACACACACACACACACACACCACCCAGCAGGAAAGAGTCTGTACATCACCAAGGGTTACTTTCATACATAGAGAGCTCTTAAAAGAACCAGGGAGATGGTTCAATGAATAAAGCCACACACAAGCCTAAAGACTAGGTTTGGATCCCTAGAAACTATGTAATGCTGCATGTGCTGGCATCCATCTGTAGACCTAGGGCCCCCTATAGTGAGATGGGAGACAGACAGGAGGATGGCCAGAAGCTCAGGGGCCAGGTAGCTTGCAGTGTGCATCAGTGAACAGGGGACCCTGTCTAAAGGCAGAAGGCAAGGACTGATTCTCAAAAGTTGTCCTCTGACCTCCATATATGAACCATGTGTGCGCGCGCACACACACATTTCACAGAAAATACAAAATGTCTTTAAGCATATGAAACAACCTCCACTTCACCCTCATTAAAGAAACGCAGGGCAAAACCAATTAGATATCCCATTAGCAAGCAGAGGCCCAACAAAGATTGGAAGAAGAGACCAAGCGTGATCCCTGGGTATTACAGATTCGACTTTCCAGAATATTCACAGACAAGACTTCAGCTCACACCTGTAATCCCAGCACTTGGGAGGCTGAGACAGGAGGATTGTTACCAGTTCAAGGCCAGCCTGGGCTACAGAGTTAGAGGCTATCTCACAGTTAATAAGTAAATCAAATGCGTGTGCTCTAGGCATACACAGACTGCATTCATGGACAGTGACAAAGGTGTTCTTTGTGGCACAGGTACATAGTCACCACCTGAATGGTTCACCCATAGAGGAAGGACAAAGACCCTAAAAAGAATGAGCTAGAATAAATGCCAAGATGTACTCGGAAGAACTCGTCATAGGAGCATAGCAAGTCAGAGTCCCAAAGGCATACCAGCACAGACTGGTCCTGTGGCCACTGAGGCCACAGCACTGTGGCCCAGCACACCCAATACACATTTCACAGGGGTCAACACTAGGAAAACAGGTGCAGGTAGGTCGCCAAGAGACAAACCCACAGTGGCCAGGCACTCACCCACAGTGTGTACTGGCTGAAACGCCGCAGGAAGTAGACCATCCAGTTTCCAAGGGTCTTCAGGGTGTCAGGGGCAAGCTTCCTCCAGATGTGAGGGATGTGCCCGAGGAAGAGAGACCTAGCTACATCATCTAATTCATTGCTCATTCCAACTTCCCCGGCCAAAGCCTGTGGACGGGATGGAGACTCCTCAGGACTGTGGAGGGCCAGGGCCCCCCTCTCCGTGAGGTAGTGCCAAGCTCCTGGGCTCATGCTTACCCTCTGGAGCTCGGCCAGAGACTGGGTCATGCGAATGACAAGCTTGTTGAAGCGCCCCAGCTCCTGCATCAGGACCACAGAGGTGGGTGTGATGTTCAAGCCCAGGTGCTTCCGAACCTGGTCCAGGTCAAAGATCTTGGGCATCTTGTTCTCAATATCCTTGGCCACCTGGCCAATGTAGTCATCACGGCTGACACCGCTGCTGGACTCCCCTGGAAGGACGACATTCTAAGGGACTTCGAGGCTGGATGCCTAGAAGATGGGACTCTGGAAGCCTCTTTCATTCTTGGAAAAGCTACCAGTCACACCCTCTGACCCCAAGCAAGCAAATGAGCTTCCTGGCAGCTATACCTGTCTGTGGCTGCAGCTCCAGAAGATGACCCCACATGTCTCGGGCTGCCTGTGTGTAATATCCAATCTCGGCATTGGAATGGAGACCGAACACTTCCGGCGTGTTGGCGAGTGGGAGGGCCTCAATGGCTTCTAGAATCACAGAGAAAGAGCGGGCTGCATGTGTTCCTGCTACCTACCCGTCCCCAGTCCCCTACCCAATTCCCAGAAAACACAAATCTGTTGATGTGTTTTAAAATAAAGGCCCTACTTCCCCTCGCCTGTCCCCACATACTTTGTCTGTCATGCACATGGCTCCATGAGCTTCCCAGGGCCACCTGCCCTTCCAGGTGAGGGTCTAGCTAAGGAGCAGCTTTGGAGTGAGACAGAGCCCAAAGGACAGCCTCACTTGACCAGCCAGAGTCCCCATGATCAGGAGAGGATGGGTAAGAGCCGGAGCAGATAAAATCTGTGATCTCTCAAGGACCTTCCTTCACCCTGGGACAGCTCACCAACGAATTTATCCTTCACGTCGCCCGCCGGGATTTTATAGTCCACGTCCTTGTTCCGGAAGAAGTGGAATGGTTGAAAAGTATCGAAAATGAAGTCCCCCAGGTACTCATCCATGTAGGTGGTGAGGATGCGCCTGTCGAAGCTGTCGATAGCTCGACCTCCGTACATGACCTGAGGTCAGAGTGGGAGAGAGAGCCAGCTGGACCCTACAGCTCCAGCCCCCACCCTGTCTACTCGAAGAACCTTCCAGGCCAGAGAGAGAAGAAGTGGGTTTATCTATAGGATCATGCTGTGGTCTGAGACTCCCTGAGAACAGAGCCAAAGCACGAAGCAGCCCAAAGGGGCTCCCCCAAATGGATCAAGAACCAAGACACCAGCTGTCAGCCCTTATATGTTGCAGAATTCTCTAGAGCTAGAAGCTTTCTCCTGAGTTCTGCAAGAGTCATGGTACCCATGCCCCAAGAAGACCGCAAGGCTCCCTGGATGTGCTCAATGCTTTGGCAAGCTAGGGACTGCTCAGAGAAGACTAGCAGGGGCCCTGGGGCCCTAGATTCACACAAGTAACCTCCCTGGGAATAGTTTATCTCAGAAAAACAGTGAGGAGGCAAACATATTTTTCAGGGATCTTAGGGTGGCAAAGGGTGGGCAGGGACAGGAGTAAGGACTGTCTCAAGAGCTCAGAAGATGGGTATCTCAATCCCAGACCCCAGCCCTCATGAGGCACCAAGGCACCATTACCTCTCCAATAAGGTACTTGAGGCTGCCCCACGGGATACGAGGGTCACGCTGCTGGAAGGCTTTCGTTAGGTACGTGTTTAGGATTTCCATACAGACCTTAGAGAGGAGGAACAGCTATGGTTAACAGCCATCCACAGCCGGAAGCTGCTTGTCGGTGAACTCAGAAGGCAGGTGCAGAAGCCAGCCAGCTCGGGGTCGCCATGCTCACCTGGAAATCAGACTCATTGAAATCGTAGTACACATTCCAGCCGATCTTGCCAAACTTCCTCCTCTCCTGTACCACAGCGTGGAAGAAGGCCAACACGTAGATGAGGGGCTTGAAGGCGGTGTGTGGGCACTGCTCCAGCATGTCATGCGAGATCTTGAAATAGGTTGCCCTCATGTTCAGTTTGAGCCCGTTAGGCGGCTCTGTGACCACCTGCAAGAGGGCGGAAGACAGACTTGATGCGGGTGCCCTCGGCTGCCTCCTGTTCCCACAGAGTGCCTCTACCTGGGGCGGGAGACCTAGACCACAGACACACCCAAGTCCCAAAGCCACTTGAGGAGAATGGGATGGGTACATAGGGCATCCCCTTCACCCGAGGGCTCTCTGCAGCAGTGACCAGGAGCGGGGCTGTAGCCTATCTGTGTTGATGCCCAATGGCAGACCTTTAAGGACTTCTGCAGGATTCCAATGGGGAAGTCCTTGGTAGGGTCCGTGGTGAGCCACAGGCGGAAGTCAGGGTGCGGCTTGGTGATCCTCTCCAGGGACTTCTCCAGGTCCTTCAGCCACTTGACCAGGAGATGGCAGTTCTGTAACATCAGCCACTGTCCACGGGCCACTGCGGTCTCCAGCAGTTGCAGCGCCACCTGCAGGAGGAGGGCGGTGTGGGATGGGCGGGGGAGGGGAGGACTCGTGTTCCCAAGCCAGGCCAACACCAGGATTCAAGGCAGCCGGAGGGATCCAGGGATCCAAGAGCTAAGGTGGCCGGAGTTGAGGTGGACGTCATCCTGAGACAATCTCACTACCACCTGTGACCTCAGGGCCAGTCATGGCTCGGATGATGTGCCTCATGCCTGCCCAGCCTCCATGCCCGAGATCTTTAACTTCCTCAGACAGTCACACCTGAGCAGGCCTGCCTGCAAGAGTCCTGCCCACCCCACCAGGAAGCAGAGTGGGGCCCACAGAATTCAGACCCAAAGGGCCCACAGAACAAAGATAGCCCATGTTCCCATCCTGGGCACAGAGACAGCAGCTTCTCCTTCAGGGCTTTCTCAGTCACCAGAGGCCTTAACTAAGGCCTGCGTGGCGCTCATATGGGAATGGCTTCCTCCAGTTCTGAAGCTGGAAAGAGAGAGCTCTCTGTCTGTGGTGCCCTGTCCATGCTGTCCTGTCCTGTGCTCTGGTGGAGGCGTTTGCCAGAGTTTCACAGACACTTCACAACAAAGTCAGGCCTGGCAGTCGGCTCCCTCTGACCCTCAGTTTTCCTGGGTGCTGTGCCCTGTCATAGTGTGTTGGCAGATGGCGTGGAATGGGACAGGGTGCCTCCAAAGTGCCACCCAAAAATTCCCATATTTGGTCTCGCTAATGGGTTCCTAAGCCACACACCCGGAGCCTAAGACCCCTGACCCGAATGGGGCCATGGTGACAGAGAATGCAGTGGTCGCAGGGAGCAGGGAGACCACAATCAAGCTATCATTGGTGTCACACTGTGTGACCCAAGCTTTGGCCCCGCCCAGGCAGCTCTCTCCTGGATGCCGCTCACACACAACCCCCTAGCTACCTTTTCTTGGCCTTGACCCATTGCAAGAAACTTGAGGCGAGTGCCCCCAAAGCCACTCCGCTCAGCCAGCTTCATGAGGTCACTGGCAGGGTCAGAGCCAGGACTCAGGATGAACACGATGGGCGAATTGGGGGTGCTCTGCTCGAAAATGGCCTCGAAGCTGATCATGGGGGGCTGCACATACCTGGTGAAAGGAAGAACATGAAACCATCTGTGGGATGGCTCCAGGACCTCCTCCCCCTCCCCCAGCATCCAGACCATGCCTATGGCTCTCATGTGGCCCTCCAGACATTTGTCCTGGCTTTTTTTTTTTTTTTTTTGGTTTTTGAGACAGGGTTTCTCTGTGTAGCCCTGGCTGTCCTAGAACTCACTCTGTAGACCAGGCTGGCCTCGAACTCAGAAATCTGCCTGCCTCTGCCTCCCATGTGCTGGGATTAAAGGCGAGCGTCACCACTGCCTGGCTTGTCCTGGCTTTTTGAGAATCCTGTTACCCACAGAGATCTGATGATGCCCTCCTCTGTAGCAGGGACCTCTCTGGCTCCCCTTAACCTGATGCGATCCCCACATAATACTGGTTTCAGCAGGCTGGTATTAGCTGGACGCTTTTACTTACCCTCCATGCGCACAGGCCTTAGGCACTTACCCAGAGATCACACGTCAACAGCTTTACGGACATGTCCCACACTGCCCCCTTTCTTCAGGACTTTGAATACATTAAATTATAATTTAGATACAGTTTGTCCATGTGCTAGACACGTGGACCCCAACATGATACCTCATGGTATCAAGAGGTGGTAAGTTTGTTTGCTGGAAACAGGTCACCAAGTGAACTTCTCACAGGTCTGGGGTCCTTTTCACACGGTCAGGTAATTACAAAGTAAGGCTCCTCATGTGAGTGGCCTCTTCTGCATGTAGCTCTGTCTCTTTCTGCCAGCCTGTCTGTGATCCAGCCAGCCTGTGATTCTGGCCACCAGAATCATAAGCCAAATAAACCTCTTCTCTTTCTGCATCATCCGGCGTCGGGTATTTGGTTGTAGTGATACAGAACAAACTAAGACGGCCACCAATGCATAAAGAGGAGGCGATTTCACATTTAAATAGATCAGAAGGTCTGCTGCTCAAGCCTACTGCCCAAAGAACCCTCCGTATGGGTGTAGAAATAAATCACCAGGAGTCGGTTTAATACTGGGTCCATTTAGCAGAGTAATCGCAGTAGGTTCTCTCATCACTCCATATAGACAGGTCTATCTATCCACAAGTTCCGGCAGGGAGGTGGGCACAAAGCCCCACCCCTACCCCAGGAGCTACTGGCAATGGATAGCCGCTGAAAGGAAGAACAGCAGTTTTCTTCCAAGGCCACGGGCATGGTGTGGCCACAGTGGAAGGCCACACGTCCAGATGATGTGGGAGGCACGCATGGAACTCGGTAGGTCTTTTAAAAAATGACAACACAAAGATGTGTGGGTGTGGAGGGGGCGGATACGGGAGGAGTGGGAAGGGCAATGGATATGGTCAAATGTATTGTACCTAAGTATCAAAGAAGTAATAAAATTGAGAAGATAACTTTCCATGCCTATTTGAAAGGAATTTATGTACAGAGTCATAAATATATATATGGATATATATCTGAATTTCTAGTTCCTTCCAAGGAGACAGAGGACCAGGTTGCTCAGGGATCCCATTGCTACCCACTATCAGCTGGAAGTAGCTCAGGGCAGCTGTCCCAGGGATAGGACCTTAAGTCTTCAGTTGCCACTGAGGCTCTCCCGGCCCCTGTTCCTCATCTCCCCCATGCTGACCATGAACATGTGAAAGTGCGTGTGAGCTTAGGATGTTCGTTCTCTGTTTGGCTCCGTACGAGAGCCACGCCATCCCATACGGCAGCCACCAGGTACTCGAGTTACCGAGCCCTTGGCCCCTCGCTGCTCCCTACTAAGATGTGCTGTGAGTGCAAATCCATCTAAAGCCTTTGAAGACTGAACACGAGGCTGTAAAATAGCTTATGACGTTTTTATACTACTTACAAGAAATGGCAATGTTTTTAATCCCCTTTAAAATAAATATGCTACTTAAAAATTAAGGGGCCAGGAAGATGGACCTGTTGGTAAAGTGTTTGCCTCACATACATGAGGCCCCGAGTTCAATCCCTAATACCCACATAAACAGCTGGATATGGGCCGGTGGTGCACGCCTTTAATCCCAGGACTTGGGAGGCAGAGGTAGGCAGATTTCTGAGTTTGAGGCCAGCCTGGTCTACAGAGTGAGTTCCAGGACAGCCAGGGCTAAACAGAGAAACCCTGTTTAAAAAAAAAAAAAAAAAAGAAAGCTGGGTATGCACATTTGGAATCCCAGTGCTAAGGAGGCAGAGATGGCCTGGGCTAATCCTTGGTACTAATGTGAGACCTTATCTTAAGAAACAAAGTGGATAGCTTCTGAGGAATGACACCCAAGGTTGAGCTCTGGCCTCAAAGTATACATCATACATACAACATGTGCCCACACACATGTACCTGTACTCTCACACATGCACAAATTAAATAATTTAAAATATTAGAAAACTTTTAAGTTTCCCTTTCTGCCGGAGCGTGGCCCTCCATGTTTGTTCGGGGTATTGCATCTTCACACAGAAGGTCAGACCAGGTCCCTTAGATCAGGCTAGCCCTGATTCTGTGAGTCCGGGGGAGGGGCACTCACTTTTCTCCCATGATGAGAGTCACATAGTCAGTCACAGCCCGGTACACCCGGTCTACTCGGAAGCAGCGTAAAATCAGCAGTTTCTGGAAAGCAGTGATGTTCTTATCGTAGCCCAGGGGGAACGGAAACTGCTCTAGTGAATCCTGGTCATACCACTGCAAGAAGCAAAGAGGATTGACTGTGGCATCAGCTCAGAAATGACACTGGCTACCATTTGCATGGGAAGGTGTCAAGTGCCACTGAAGAGAGAGAGAGGAAGATCTGAACTTTTGATCTAAGTGTCACTGTTGACACCAAATCCATGAGCTAAAAAAAAAACCAGAAGAGCTGAGTAGCAATCACTGTGGAGTTCAGAGGACATGGCATCCAGGAGGTGCCCAGTAAGTAGTTTCTAAGGATGGATGGACAGGAGGATGTGTGATGGAGAGATGGATGGGCAGATGGACAGTTGTATGGATGGTTATATAAATGGATGGATAGATAGCTGAATGGATGGATGGATAGATGACTAGATGGATGGATGGGCAGACAGATAGATGGACAGACAGATGGATATATTGATGAATGGATGGATAGATGAATGGTTGTATAAATGTATGGACAGATGAACAAACAGATGGACAGGTAAAATGTGTGATGGAGAGATAGACAGACAGATGGACAGATGAACAGTCGTATGGATGGATGTATAAATGCATATATGGATGGATGGATGATAGAGGGATAGATGGACAGATAAACAGTTGGATATTGGTGATGAACAGATGAATTAAAGGATGGACTGATGGACAGACAGATATATAGATGATGGGTGAATGAACAGATGGGTAATAGACAAATGGATGAATGGATGGATAAACAAATGGACAGACAGATGAACTGATGGACGGACAGATGGGTAGATGGATGAATGGATGGGCAGATCAGTAGATGAATGAACAGATGGTCGAGGGCAGCAGAGAGATTAGGGATGGTAAGAGAAATGAATGGATAGTTGACATGTGGGTGGGCAGAGGGGTGGCTGGTTGTCCCCCACATCTAGCAGGATTGGATGAAGGAAGTATGTATCCAGGGACTCAAGGGCACGGACCACATGGAGTGTGGAAGCATTTTCCTGGCAAAGGGAGGCTGTGGGTTCAGTGCAGAGACGGAGATAGCCGCTGTGTCGGGGAGAGTACACACACTTACCTCCTGCCAGATGGGGAGATGATGTTCAATATCAAAAGGAAGATTCCCAAAGATGTTAGAAAACTTTTCTGACAGGAGAATGATGTCTTCCCAGCCCTGGTCTGACAGCCAGGTGCAGGGTTTCTTCCATTTGCTCTTCTCCAGAGAAATGTTCCCTATCACAGGAGAAGAGGATGCCATGCCCAGCCTGGGCTCGCCACGCCCACCACACAGACCATGCACACTGAGCACTTCCACGGGTCTTGCTCTGAGGAGAGGCCCCTCTGTCAAGGAGTGAGGTGGCACGGGCTTGTGTCACCAGTAAGCCCGGCTCGGCAGCTTAGCTAAGGCTCCAGTCTCAACACAGCTCCTGACAAAGGTGCTTGAGTCAACCGGGAAGCGTTTCTGAGGCAGGGGCTGTTAGATAAGCTGTAGTTCTTGGAAGGGGGGGTTGCTACTGGTAACGTTCATGGTGAATGGACACGCATGCCCCGGGTGCCCCTGGATAGGGCGAGGGTGAAAGCTAACAAGCCCATTACCTTTTAGGAAGAAGTCTAGCTCGTCCTGGGGGACCCTCCCCTCTGCCTGCTCTATCTTGATGGTCATATTGAAGGAGAAGAGTAGCTTATGGCTCTCAAACAGCCCTGCGGAGAGATGGAGATGGAGATCACGCTTCGGAACTGTGGCCTTGCACACTGCGCGCTCAAGTCCAGGGAATATGAATCGAAAGCCCACGTGGCTAAGTGGCCGCCCTTGAGGCTGGTTTCATCTGATCATGGCTGTCCAGGTTTCAAAGGGCAGCCTGGAGTGACGGACACCTGTGTGCACCTGGCGCGGTGACATCAACGGGAACCACATGTTTCATAAGTGAAGGAGCTACCCTCTCCCCACAGCACCAGAACTGAGTTGCTGGGGTAGAGATATGGGGTTTCCAGAGCATGGGAAGCGACTACCGTGCCATTCTTTCAAAAGGCATGTGACCCACATGAGCAGCTGCAGCTGCAGTGGTTACTGGCAGGTAAATCCAATCCAAGGGGGCAGACAGTGCAGTCGAAGCCAGAGCGGGTACTGGCCAGATAGATGGTGACCCATTCCATGGGTTTAGAATGGTCCAAAATAAAAAATGTTCTTAACAAAACAGTGCCTTTGGAGAGTAGGAAATAGTGCAGCCATTTTGGAAACCAGTTGGGTAGTCCTTCCTGAAGTCAGAGCCCCACCCAGCATGTGACCCGGAAATGCCACTCTGGAGAACGTACGGATCCAATATCAAAAGCAAATGTTCAGGTCGGGAAGGAGTTCTGTGGAAGAACACTCGCCTAGCGTGCACAAGGCTCAGAGTTCCAGCTCCGGGACCAACACACATAAGTGTGCATGCATGTACACATGCACACATGCATGTACACACAGTGGGGGGAGGGAAGTGCCCAGAACATGTGAATCCTCAACCAAGACGCTCTGCAGAGGCTACCAGGGTGGGGAGGGAGGAGGAGGTTGAGAAACTGCTGATAGACCAGGCTCAGCCCAATGGAGATGTCCTAGATTTAGGGACTCTATGAACTCTACTGAGCCTGCAGTGGGGTATCTTGGGAGGTGGGATTTGGGGCCGGTGAATCTCATCTCACTAAAGATGTGGTTTAAAAGTTGGTGCTTCGGGGCTGGGGAGATGGCTCAGCCGGTTAAGAACACTGACTGCTCTTCCAGAGGTCCTGAGTTCAAATCCCAGCAACTACATGGTGGCTCACAACCATCTGTAATGGGATCTGATGCCCTCTTCTGGTGTGTCTGGAGACAGCTACAGTGTACTTATATATAATAAAAAATAAATCTTAAAAAAAAAAAGTTGGTGTTCCTGACACCCCTCCGTAAAGTGAGTGACCGGCACAGGCCATCTAAGATTCTGTGTTCAAGTCGGGCTTCCTCCCCTCACCGGTGCAGCCGTAGTTGTAGATGTTGAAGGTCAATGTGTCCATGATGTTTTTCAGCCGCTTCAAAAGGATGGAGTCGGGTAGCGACTTCTTCAGTGACAGCCCGAAGACCTCCAGGAAGGCGATGAGGGAGTACTGGTACATGGAGTTGACCAGCGCCATCTCGGACAGCACGAAGAACAGAATGGCGCCCCGTCTGGCGGCCGGCCGGTAGCCATCCCGCAGCCTGTCGATGTCCAGGGCTGTCTTCTCCGCCAGCTTCAGCTTCTCTGAGACCTACAGAAGGACCTCATTTACCATGGAAACAGGGAGGCCATGACAGCCTAGCCGGCCAACCTGGGGTGGTAGAGGCTGGGCTGTGGGGCATAAAATGGACCATGATGTGCTCCCTGGAGTCACCAGACCCTGCAGGGACCTTGAACGTGAGGGGACATCAGGCCTTGTCCTTTCACACAGGAACTGCAAGAAGATGGTGTCAACCCAACATAGGCCCAGCACAGGGATGGAGAGCTACGGGATCTATATGATATTTTTGGATCCTGGATCCAGCCTCACCTGAAGCCACCTCTGTACGTCTCTGCCTTTTGAACTAACTTCCCTTTTTATTTAAGGTAGGCATGGCTGGGCTTTTCCAGGACTCTCAATTTGAGAGAAGGTTAGCCAGCTGCCGCACAGGAGTGCCTTCCCCTGACACCAGCACAGCCCCATATAGGTTGTTCTGCCTTTTTTTTTATAGTGTATATTTTGCCTGCATTCATATACATACACCACGTGCATGCCTGATGCCTTTGGGGGCCGTAGAGGACATTGGATTCCCTGGAACTGGAATCGCAGAGGGTTGCGAGCTGCGATGTAGGTGCTGGAAATCCAACTCAGGTCCTCTGGAAGAACAGCCAGTGCTCTTAACTGCTGAGCCGTCCCTCCAGCCCCTAGGTGGCCTTTTTCTTTGGTCAGGTAAGAAAAGGTGATACAACGCTCCTGTCTGCTGCTGCTCTCCCAGCTGCTAGATTGGGGGTGACAGGGCCCCTCCCGTCTGCTAGACTGGGGGTGATAGGACCCTTCCCGCCCGCACAGAGGTGCCCACCTCTGTGGCTTTGGACTTGGTCTCCTCCAGGGTCTGCACCAGCTCCACGTTGTCCAGCATGTTGCCCGTGGATGTGGCTAGCTCCCGCAGGAGCGAATCCTCCAGGTCCTTGAGCAGGTTCTTGTTCTCGCTCGTCTCCTGGATGAGGTGCTCCCTCTGCTCCTCCAGCTCGCGCCTCTCATAGGCCACCAGCACACTTAGCAGCTGGTCCTCCAGGCCCTTCAGAGTGACTGAAAGTCAAAAGAACCTTCAATTGCTCACTCTGGAGGCCAGGCTAGGCGTATCTAGACGCCTGCTGCTCACTGCATTCCAAAGTCCCCAGTCCGACCGCCAAAAACAAGCTTCCACGAAAAGACTGGGGACCGCTAGAGAACAAGGTTCCATGAAGCCTCACTTTCAAGGTGGGCTCCTGGATGTTTGCAGCTAGATCTGTCCCTTCTTACCAGTATAGTTGATGACCATGGCCTTTCCAAACACCGATGGGGAGTATCTAGGGTTGGCCAGCTTGGTGTTGAGGTATAGCCGGAAGTTGGAGTCATAGTCAACCTCCTTGTCCCCCAGAATGATGAACTGGCGGCCTTGGGAAGATTTGATGTTCTTCTCCAGGACGTTGTCGATCACAGGGTCGATGTACTCATCCACGTCGTGGAACAGGAAGGGGGTCCCATACTTTATGGACATCTCCAGCTGCTTGAGGAAGTCAGGGTCATTGAAGGAAGCAACCTGCAGGTGGGAGGCAGGAGCTGGGATGTGCCATGCCTAATGAGGCAGAGAGAGAGAGAGAGAGAGAGAGAGAGAGAGAGAGAGAGAGAGAGAGAGAGAGAGAGAGAGAGACTGACTCTACAGGAGTGTAGGAGCCAGAGGTAACCAGGAGAATCAAGCAAGGGCCAGAAAAGCAAGCACAGGACGAAACTGGAGACAGCTGATTTGGTAGCTCAACTCTTGGTGTGCGCCCTGGAGGACCACGAATGTGGACGCAGGCAGGGCTAGTGAGGTGAGGTGGCTCTGTGTAAGCCTGTGTTCGGTCCCTAGAACTCACACGGTAGATGGAGAGAATTGTCTCCACAAACTTCTCCTCTGACTGCACATGCACGACCTCCCCTCCCCCCTGCCCCCCAACAAACACACACGGAAAGAAATGTCTATACAGATGTTCACAGCAGCACCACAAAGTGGAAACAACCCTGATTTGTCAACTGATGATGAAGCAACAGAATGTGGTATGTCCATACAAAGGAATATTATACAGCTGTAAAGAGGAAAAAAGAGGTCAGGACAAAGCACCTACACCTGCTACAACATCGTTGAGCCCCTACAACATAAGAGAAGCCAATCACAAATGGTTAAATACTAAATGGTCCTATCCATAGGAGATATCCAGAGTAGGCAAAGCCATGGAGACAGAAACCATATTAGCAGTTGCCAGTGGCTGGGCAGCAGCCACTAAGGGAAGCATCTTGTTCTTGGTTGGGGTGAGGATGGGGGTAATACAAATACTCTAAACTGACTCTGTTAACTGTTATAGGATTCTGAAACTACTCTTTAAAAAGCCACAGAAGTGTCTGCTTTGAGTGAGCGAGAGACTTGCTAAGTGGGTCACATCCAAATGAAGCTGTCACCTTAGCCTCCCTCCCGACAGACACAGTGGCGCATCCTGGGCCACCAAGCCCTGCTGTGGGCAGAGAGAAATAAAGACAGAAGATGGGGTCTTTGTCTAAAAGGTGCTTTCCAGCTCGAGCCCCTAAGCAGAGGAAGGGGGTGCTCAGTTCTCCAGCAGGGTTCAGGATGGAGCACGGAGCAGGGCTCCAGGCAGAGGGGCCGCACCCGTAGGTTGTTCTTCTCCTCCTTCCTTTTGATCCAGTTGAGGGCCTGTTGCTGGGGGTCGATGCAGAGTGGGAAGCGGCTGGCCCGGGTTGTAAGGATGCCATTCTGAACCGAGAGCTCGTCGGGGGGAAGGCCCTGGGAGCCCCACCTGTGAGGGACAACCACAAGCACGTGGACTCACCCCACGGCGATGTGAACCCAATGCTCGCTTGCAGGTCACAGGGTCAGCCTTCTAGGACTATGCGTGACCTTGCTCAGGGATGGCTGTGCTTCCCAGGCCGGCAACCCACCCCCTCCACCCCCACCCCACCCCCATCCCCACCCCGAAACCCCAACCCCCACCCCCAGGTGATGCTCACGCAGACCCTTCTGGACTAAGTGTGGTACCTGCTGATCTCGACGTCATCTGTGAGGAGGTTCTCCAGCCGGAAAGGCTGGCTCAGGGGGATGTCTCGATCCAAGATGTCGTTCCTCCATACCTGGTTGACCATCTCATCACGGAACTCCCAGGTGAAGGCGCCCTCGTAGCTCAAGAAGGCGGCGCACAGCAAGCAGTCGCCCAGCAGCTTCACCCGCCGGTGCATTAGCTCGCCCAGGTCATTTAGCCACCTGCAGGGGACAGGGAGGCCACCGTGAGCCGCTCCCTCCTGGTCATGACCAACGGGGAACCTGCTTCCGACTCCTTCAGTACTGCGGCGCCTCTCACCTGATGTTTTCTGAGCCCAGGCCAGAGATGAGCTTGTCGGCCGCGATCAGCCGCCTCTCCATGATCTCCGCCTCCTCCTGTAGCTTCTGCTTCTCGAGGATGGCGGCCTCATACTTGGCTCCCAAAGCCTCCAGTTCCTTCTGGATTGCTGCCAGTTCTTTCTGAATCTTCTCTAGCTCCCGTTTGGTTAGGAAGAAATTCCGCTCCAGCCTGGCCACCTGTGTGACGACGGTGAGCAGGTGGCCTGCCATCTCCACCTCCATCCGGGCTTCTCAACCTTCCTCAGGCTGTGGCCCTTTCACACATTTCCTCGAGTTCCTTGACACCTCCTTTCCCCTCAACCATATAACTGTAATTTTGATTCTGTTAGGAATCGCAATGTAAATAAATATCTGATATGTGGGACACCATATGCGTGACCTCTGTGAAAGGGTCATTTGACTCCCAAAGGAGTCTTGAGAACTGCTGACCTACATGAAGACAGTGGGCAGTGAAGGGTCCCAAGGGTGTTCATACTGTGTCCCCCTTATGGTGGGGCCACCATCAAGACACATGGCTGTGTGTGTGTGTGTGTGTGTGTATACAGAGATGCACACACACACACACTTGGCCCCCAGAGATGAAGATGTATTCGTGCAGGTGAATACCTCTCTGTCTCTCTCTCTCTCTCTCTCTCTCTCTCTCTCTCTCTCTCTCTCTCACACACACACACACACACACACACACACACACAGAGGCCCAAAGTGGGCTTCAAATATCCTTTTCTGTCACCCTCTGCTCTACTGCCCCAGGACTGTGTCTCTCAATTGATCCTGAGTCCACTGTTTTCCCAATCGTCTGGAGGCCAGCAACCCTGGGTGATCCTTCTGTCTCTGCCCATCCCCGGTGTGTGTGTGTGTGTGTGTGTGTGTGTGTGTGTGTGTGTGTGTGTGTGTGTGTTGGGGGCGGGGCTTACAGGATTACACGGCTAACCTAACCTTTCACATGGGTGCCAGGGATCTGAACCCAGGTCCTCATGCTTGCTCAGCAGGGGCCCTTGCCACTGAATGTTTCCCTCAGTGTTATCACGTGGCTTCTCTTCTGAGCCACCCCCAGCTGTAATAGCTCAACCTCATGTTAGGAAAAAAAAAATACCCTGCCCCTAAGATAGCAGACATCTCGGGTTGTGTGTCCTGAGGTCACAGAGAGGCAGCTTAGTGGTTTTTAGTCAAAAATTCAAGAGAATGTCTTCCAAACAGTTCAAGTTCTAATGGGAATCTGGAAAATGGACAGGCTCATACTATATATTACCCTTCAAAATGATTTCAGTCTAGTTGTTGACTATGGGGATGATGCCGTCCACAAAGGGGGCAGGTGACAATGGCTGGACATACTCTTGAGTGGGGACAATATGAATTTAATAGACAGAGACAGGGATGCTGACAAATATCCTACAGTTCACAGGATGTCCCCGGCAGGAGGGAGAAGGCAGCCCTACAGCCAACAGTGGCGAGGCTAAGTAGCCCTGGCACCTCAGCTTGGGGTGTGGCTGCGGCCATCTTTATTCTACTGTACACACAGGCCTCAGCCCTGCCTGTCCATATGCTGTGTGAGAGACACCAGCGGCCAGGCTCTTAAGTCTTCATGTGGTTTGGGGTCAGAACTTGCCAGGATATTTCAGCAACATTATGGACGTGAACTCTGAGGCCAGGGCAGCGAGGCCTTGTCTCACCTTGTCTCTTTTGGGCTTGATCTCCCGAAACACATCACAGTAGCCCATGACGGCCTCCACGAACTTCAGCATGCCCAGGCCTGCTTTGCTTACAGCTTCCATCTCTTCGATTGTGGTGTTCAGCGTCTTCAGGAGGCCTGGAGGGCAAACACAGCGCCGTCAAGCTCCCTCGGGGGGGGGGGGGGGTAAAACTGGAGACACGCCCCCGCTGCCCATGGACCGAGGGAGCGGCTCCAGACTCAGGGGTCTGCAGTGTGGAGTTGAAGGGGGGTACGCAGGATAAAACTGCTGCTACCTGGGACTCCGTGTGACCTCACGTGACCCAGAGGCCCCACTGGACACCCTCCAAGCTCTGGGGACAGGAGCATTCAGGAAGCTCAGACAAGCATGTGATTCAAAGCTATGGTGGGTCCTGGGTCACCTCTGCCATCACCTTGGCAATGTCCAGGTATAGGGCAACTTGCTACTTCATCAGTGCCTGTGTTTTATATACGGGACTCTGTGTGTGTGTGTGTGTGTGTGTGTGTGTGTGTGTGTGTGTGTGTGGTGTCTGTGTGGTGTGTGTGTGTGTATGTGTGTGGTATGGTGTGTGTGTGTGGTGGTGGTGTGTGTGTGTGTGTATGTGGTGTGGTGTGTGTGTGTGTGTGTGGTGTGGTGTGTGTGTGTGTGTGTGTGTGTGGTGTGGTGTGTGTGTGTGTGTGGTGTGGTGTGGTGTGTGTGTGTGTGTGGTGTGGTGTGTGTGTGTGTGTGTGTGTGGTGTGGTGTGTGTGTGTGGTGGTGTGTGTGTGTGGTGGTGTGTGTGTGTGGTGTGGTGTGTGTGTGTGTGTGTGTTCCTGGCAGGGAACTTGGGCAGTCTCTGGCCAGAGACACACATCCAGCTGACTGCAGATGGCACTACCCTCCCCCTGCCTGGTCCCTGGGTCCCTAGGGAGGCATGACATTGGCAAGAGGCACAAAGGGAAATTGCAGAGCCACACAGAGGGCAGAGGCGGGGCCAGGTGGCCATCAATTCTTGTTTCTCTACCAGGGAGAGCCAGGTGAGCTGCTGAGCTGACCACGTGTGGGCCAATGGCGGCCACCTCTGTCCCTGTATCACCAGTGGGAGCTGGACAGCCATTGTCCTGCTCCACCTACAGGGGTAAGGAGACACCCCAGCCCCACCTCACCTTTGATGCTCTTCACTTGACCCTGGGTGATAGAGTCGAAGTCGACCTCCATCAGGGACCTCAGGAAGTTGGGGTCGGACATCATGCCCTTGGCGGTTTTCCAGTTGATCTCCTTGTAGCCTTTCATGATAAGGATGCACTCACAGACGGTTTGCACTTGCTTTGGAGGTTTCGCGAATGACCTGGGGGACGAGAGGGTCCCATGCCGTGTTCAGAGAGGCCAGGACCTAGCCAGCATTCTCGGGGCGGGGGTGGGGTGGGAGGCAAAGAGGCAGGCACAAGGGCTCCCTGGCGGTCACCGCCCGTGCCTAGTTCCTAGAGGGAGGAAGATGGACCAGGAAGGGTCTCATTTGATAGCCCCACACCAGGATCCTGGAAGGCAGCAGGAAAGAGAGACACGATGGTAGCCATTAAAATGTAGACAGATACCAAAGGATACACGGGTAGCCTTCATGCTCCAGACCCTGCAGTTAGAACCTCGTAAAGCTGGTGGCTTTGATCTGATCTTTAAACTCTCTGGCTTGGGGCTGACCAGATGACTCAGTGGTTAGAGACACGGTCTGCCCTTTCAGGGGACCCGGGTTCAGTTCCCAGCACCCACATGGTGGCTTACAACTGTCCTCCCATCCTGGAGCCTAGGCTCTCTTGATGGTACAGCCTGGCCTCAGGGGCGCCTCTGTGCTATTTGTAAAGGTGGGTGGGGTGAGCACGAGACAGGCCCCGAGAGAGCTCCAGGGATACAGGCGGCAGCGAAGGTGGGAGCCGGTACCTGATTTCAGTCACGTCTGACTTGTCTAGCTTCTGCAGCTCCAGTTTGGCGGCCTCCAGGATGGGCATGACCTCGGCCAGAGCTGTCTCAGCCTCGGCCTTCTCTACAGCGATGATCTTGTTCTGCTCTTCTATCTCTATGGCCTTCTCCTCCGCCAGCTTCTTCTTCTCCTCCGCTGCAAGGGGGAGGGGCTGGTGAGATGCGGGGATGCTGGGAATGGAGCCGAAACCTTGTGGGAACCTCGAAGCCAGGCATGGCTATGGACTGGGGGGTGAGGGGGTGGCCAGAGGGCTCTGGTCAGTTCGATGGCCTCGGAAGTTCACAGAGAGGATTCTAGATGGCATTTCTTGCTGTGTCCTACCCACCTGATCCCATGTCTGCCCCACCTGCCCGGACACTGCTGGCCAACGACCTAGGGTGGCCTTCTGACTTCAGGTGACTGAAATGGATCTGTCTGCCATCTTCCTCTGTCTTTAAAAAAACTTCTTCTAATATTTGGTTTATTTGTGTTCGCATGCCACAGAATCTGTTCTCTTCTACCACGTGGGTCCCAGGATCAAACTCAGGTTGTAAGGATTGGCAGCAAGCCCCCTTCCCGCTGAGTCACCTCGCTGGCGTTTTCTCCCTCTGTCTTCCACCCCCACCCCGACTTCTCTAGCCACCCTTCCTTTTTATCTCAGTCAGATCCAGCCCTAGAGATGCCCCATCTAGGGAATACTGCTCCCCCTCCCTGCCCCAGTGTGACTTCCCCTCACCATTCTCTCTGCTGGTGACACCAGTCACAGCCTGACTTCACTTTGTCATTGGCTTGCACCCTGGCTGGCTGCCTCTAAGTCATGGGCATCTCCCATAGATAGAGCTCAGAGGTGACAGGGAGCGCCAGGGGGCAGACAGTGGCCCCTGGGACTCACAGCCGCTAGAGCCTCAAAGTGAATCCTTATTGGGAAAGATAAGGTTAGCTAAGATGAGGTCACATTGGCGTGGGGACAGACCTGTTCCAGTATCTGGTGACCTCACGAGAAGTCACGCCTCATACTGAATTTGTATGCTGAATTATCACAGTGTTCTATGAGTAGGCAAAACCACTAAAAATAACAAAACGTTTAAAAATTAAACATAGAGACGCGCAGGGAGGGTGTTCTGACTGGGAGAAAGCTCTGGCATTAAAGGCTTGCTGCTAATGGCTGCCCACACTGCTGGTCTCTCAGCAGCCCTAGCGCCCCAGGCACAGGCTGGCCCCAGGGCTGATGGCCCACCCCAAGACACTCGCCTATGGCTGTGTTGGAGGCGATTTCCTCCAGCAGCGTCTCGCAGGCAGTCGACTTCTCGGCCAGGACGATCTTCTGTTCTGCCAACTTCTGGTTTAGCTCATCTAGCTGGATCGTAGCCTCCTTCAGCTTGTCTAGCCCACCCTCCAGACGCTTGCACTGGGCTGGGGGCAGACAGCACACGGTCAGTGGTCCAGGCTCCAGGGTAGGACCTCACATTAGCCTCACTGGGGCCCATCCAACAAGAGGAAAAGAACTCACTTCTACAAGACGTCATAGCCCTGTTCTAGTTTCCCAGACTGCATGGCATTTGTTAGCATGAACCGACTGGTAGAAACCAATGTGCCTTTTTGTTTGTTTGTTTTTTGTTTGTTTTATTTTTTTCCAGACAGGGTTTCTCTGCGTAACCCTGGCTGTAATGGAACTCGCTTTGTAGACCAGGCTGGCCTTGAACTCAAGAGATCTGCCTGCCTCTGCCTCCTGAGTGCTGGGATTTAACGCCTGCGCCACCACCACGATGATAACAGTACATCTCCTAGCCAGTAGCCACAGAGTGCCCTTCAGAACTAGCCCTTTTCTAGCAGAGCACGCTAGGGACCGGGGGACATCCAGGGCAAAGAAAACAGCTGTGCGAACACGAGGCCACAAGGAGCTAAAATCACGCAGTGTCCCACCCACAGGGATAACCCCCCCCCCAAATGCAAAAGCCAAATCTGCTTCTATTTCGCTCCAAACATAAGGATGCCAGGCTTTGAGCTGTCCAGACCTGTCATGGTTTGTCTATGCTCAACTCAGGGAGTGGCACTATTAAAAGGTGTGACCTTGTTAGAGTAGGTGTGTCAGGGTGGGCGTGGGCTTTAAGACCCTCATCCTAGCTGTCTGGAAGTCAGTCTTCCACTAGCAGCCTTCAGACGAAAATGTAGAACTCTCAGCTCCTCCTGCACCATGCCTGACTGGATGCTGCCATGCTCCCGCCTTGGTGATAATGGACTGAACCTCTGAGCCTGTAAGCCAACCCCAATTAAATGCTGTCCTTATAAGAGTTGCCTTGGTCATGGTATCTATTCACAGCGGTAAGACCCTGAGATGCTGCCATAACACCCTGCCTCCGCATCCTGGCCCCCACCCCCACCTCTCCTTGCTCACCTATGTTGCACTGGGTTTTCTCATCTAACAGCTTTGAGTACGTGTTAATGAAGTCCAGGTAGTTCTTAGGAGTCACGTAGTTGCTGCGCCTCAGTTTCTGCTGGAACTTCTTGCTGAACTCGCCCACCGACTGGTGGACCATGACCATGTGCTCCACAAGGTCCTCAAGTTTCTCACCGGGAATCATGGAGTTATCCCCTGCAGTGGAAGGAACAGAGAAAGTGAGGTTTAGAAATGGAAAAGAAAGACTTGGGGGGGGGGCAGCTCACTGGCAAGCACCAGCCTAGCATGTGAGGCTCCGGCGTCGGGCCCCAGCACTGCAGAAAACAAACAAAAAAAGAACAGGTCCCCAGAAAGTAGAAATATTGACCCACAGACCCAAGAACTCCACTCCCAGAAGTGTGTCCAAAGACCTAGAGCCTCCAAAAGGTCTGTGGACACTAATGTTCACAGCAGCAGAGTGGTTAGGAGAAAAGACCAGAGTCCGTCTGAGGAGAACAGTAACAGTGTGGCATGTCCATACAGTAGAGTACTACACAGCCATGAAAAAGAACCAAATGTGGGGATACAATCTAAGTGAGCCTCCAGAAACACTACAAAAAGAAGAAGCCCAACACAAAGATGCAATGTGTATGGGTCTCCTTACATGAGATATACAGACACAGGGACAGTCATAGAGACAGGAAGCAGGTTAGAGGTATCCAGAGCCTAGGAGAGGGAAGAGTGTTTAGATGGGTGCAGAGCTTCAGTTGAGGAGAATGGAAAGATTTGGAAAACAGATAGAGGTAACGGTTGCCTGTCATTATGAACATAATCGGTGCTTCAAGTACATTTAAGATGGACAGAAAGGGAAAGCTTACAGTAGACATTATTTTCCTGAAGCAAAAAGTGATTTCATGGAAAACCTAATTTGCAAAAAGGAAGTGAACAAGTTATTACTTGTGGCAACTTCCGGAACCTGTGCTCTGTCCCTGGTGACTTCTCAAACACAGAGCCAACCCTTCTGTCCCAGGGCCAGGGAGTTTTCCCAGGGCTCAGGCACCATCAGGGGAAGCTCAGGCTTCAGGACTGGGACCCACAACCAACTGATCTCCCAGCCCGGCATGAGTCCCCACCCATGGCAGCTGGGTAGGTGGACTCAGCCATTCTGTGACAGATCCCAGTATCCGGCACACACCAGTGGAAGGGAGCCCTTCCTAGGAGTCTACTAGAATGACTGGTGATCTTTCCCGGAGACAAATCTTTCCACTTGGGCCATGCTGACGACCTGGGATGCAACAGGCTCGGGGAGAGCATGAGGGAAGGGGGTGACCAGGTTCTGAAGATCTGTCTGCGACTCAGACTACACACAGTATGCCTGAAAAACTCAGCCCACAGGCATCCAATTTTGCCAGGTGGCCACCTTAGTTTGGGGGAATATGTTCTAAAGGGAAAGAACTGTAAATGAATTGTGGGTAGCTTTGTGCATAGAACTGAAACGCCACATGCTGGAAAGGTAGTTGACATGACTTGCACACCTTAGGAGCTAGCATGCACAGCCACAGCAGAGTTGCTCCACAGGGCAAGCGTGGCTGGCCCACCACTTGTGTTTTGTAAATAAAGTTTTATTGAAACACAGCCAAATTCATCTACATCTGGCCCGGAGAGCTCTCAAAGCACATTGTCAGAATTTGGCAGCTGTGACGGAAGCAGATACTGCCACATGGACCTTCACAGAAGCAGTTTGCCAGACTCTGAGTCACGATATCACAACAAATGTCCTCTTGGCTTCCTTCCCAGGAGGACAGCATTATAACTGATATTATGGCTTTAGCTTTGGACAGAAGGGCTATTTGTTTATTGAGTTTGTTGGGCTCAAATTGGTAAGGTTGAAACTATTTACAAAGCTACCCAGGGGCATTGGTCATAAATCCCTTCGAGTTAGATCTAGACAGAAAGAGAACCTGAGTTGGCATTTCCATGGTAGCGACCTTTGGGACATTTTCTCTACAAAGTTGGCACTGTCTCTCTAGCAAGGATGTGGTTGTAGGAGGGGCCAAAGACAAAATGTTCATGAAGTGTGGGCCAACAAAACTTTAGTCACCAAAACAATCAGGGGAACCACATTTGGCAGCAGGCGCACCTGTGAAGACTTCTGATCCCTTTGGATTAGAGCAAAATAAAACCCTAAGCCCTATGCTAACAATGCAAAGCTATTCCTTATCATAAGGTTATCTAAGGTGAACCAATCTACTGGGCCAAGATTCGGTCAGAAAAGTGACAAGCTTCTTTGGGAGACCACCAAGCAATCCCCACAATAGTGGTGGCTTACCTAAAAACGACTTGGCAACTGCGTGCAAGGCCTGCGGTGGCCAGGGCATGAACCAGTCAATACCGGTGTTGTTCACTAGGCCTTGGAGAGAAAGGAGAAAGGGGATCACTTTGCAACCCAGATCTACTCCAGTGCATGCGCAGCCTCCAGTGTCCTCCCAAGTGGTAGCTCAGCTGTTACACTCGAGTGTGACTATGTATCAGTATCTTGTCACTGTGAGACTGGGGGAGATAAGAGGGGTACCCTCCCAACACCGCCTGCCAGGAAGACACCAGCCATGTCTGCTGAGGATCGAGAGGGACCAAGGAGGTGTGCCTACAGTGCAAGGCCAACTGTCAACTCAGTACGACATCCTGTGTGACGCTGCTGGTGGGAGCTTGGATGTGGCGGGTCCCCAGCGTGCACACACACCATAATGCAGCAGTGGTGAAGGACTTACAGGCTCAGCTCAAAGGTACCTGGGAAATTCCTACACCGGGTCCTCAAGGTGTCTCCCACTGGTGACATGCCCAGGACGATGTGTAGGTTGTTAGCGCTTTTATTCACGAAAAATTGCCACACAGACTCCTTGGCTGGACCCATGCCGAACTTCAAGGCCTCCTGCCCAATCTGACCAAGGATGTTGTCCTTTTCCTCTTCGGCAAAGAGTGCAGGGACCATTCCTGGAGGATAAGGATGTAGGGGGAGCTGGCTTTCAGGACTCTGAGTTCTGACCTCCCGGAGTATAAAAGGAGGTGATGGAGCAAGGCATGATGGGAAGAACAGCAGGTGCCAGCGAGAGACTAGGGCTGGGGTCCGCACTGACACGCATTCACTCGCCCAAGACCAGAGTGGTCTCTTGAGTTTTCAGGATGAACAATGGGTGTCCCTTGCCTACCCTGGACTGTACTGGGCATCAAAGCACATGTACATATGCCTCTTACAGCAGGATGCTTACCAGGGGGATTTGCCTCCCTGTAAACATTGGACAATGTCTAATGACAGTTTGCATTGTAACAACTTGAGAGGACCGAGCTAGTTAGTTTTAAACATCAGCTTGCCACAATGTTAAATTATCTGGGAAGAGAGTCTCAATCGACTAATTATCTGTATAAGGTTAGTGTGTTAAGTGATGTGAGATGACTCAGCCTACCAAGGGCAGCACCACCCCCTAGGCAGAGGGTCCTCAATTCTACATAGCAAGAGAAAGCTGGAAACAGGCAGTACTGGGGGGCGTCATTGACTGTGGATATGACATGGCCAGCTGCTCAAGCTCCTACTGCTAAAAAAAATTACTTTAACCTAGAATTGTAACTCAAACCTTCCCTTCCCTAAGTCACATTGTGCTCAGGGCATTTGTCACAGCAACAGAAATGAAACTGGAACAGAGATGGTCCAGCAGCCAGTGGAACTAGCCGGTTATATGATATGAGATCTACAAGGCCCAAGGGCAGGCTCACAGCAAAGCACAGAGTCCTCAGTGCCGGTAAAACTCTGGGGGAGGACAGTGTCGGCCAGGGGCTGGGTGACTGTTAGCATCCGTGCTTTCACCTGAGTCAAGGGATCTCTGTGCGGAGTTCACCTTGCGGCCAAAGCTGCTCCTCCTCGAAAGGCCCTGGCTCTTCCCTCAACTCCGAGCAGAACCCGTGCGTGGCCGGAAAGCACACAGACCATGTCCAGGCAGTGAGAATGTAGCCTCATCTTTAAATAACCCACAAGGTCCTGTATCTCAGTACCCCTCTTTTTTGTTTTAGGTTTCTTTTTTTTTTTAAGTGTGTGCGGGGGTGTGGGGGGGGGCATGTCCCATGGAGCCCAGGCTAGCCTTGAACTTGTTATGTAGCTGAGGATGACCTCGTACTTCTGACCCTCCTATGTAAGGAGCAGGAAGACCTGAGTGAATGTGTTGTTTGACATGGACACGCGCATGCCAAGGACCAGTGGGGCCTCAGCTCCATGGGAGTGGCAAAGCCTTCCTCTGGTCTGAAGATTGTTGACAATGGCTGAACATGTTCACCACGGCCCTGTGACCCCATGCTTATACATCCTAGACTGTTCCTCTGCAGAGACTGTTCCTATGGAAATCAGCTAACTCCGTCTCCTTGATCCAGGTGTGCCCCACAAACCCCGCCTCCTTGTTCATCTGTACATAAGAACCCTGCCTCCTTTTTGACAGAACACACTCAGCTTCTGGACACTGCCATTTCTCCATCAGAGAGCCCAGACTGCCTGATTCCAGATTCGTTCCATGTGCCGGTCCTTTCCATACCCTTATGACCCCTAATCAATGTTCTGTGCAAGAATCAGCGCTCCTGCCTCTGCATCCTGGAAGCTGGGAGTACACATACTATGCCCAGCATATGCATTTATGTTTTCTGCTGGTACTAGGGATGGAACCCAGGATCTCACACATGCTAATCAAGGACCCTACCACTGAATCCTAACCGTGAGGTCATCATACCCCTGCCTTGATGTCTCTTCTTCATCTGACTTCAGGATGTGGGATTCTCTACATGTTTTTTCCAACAGTACCCTGGCCACTCTTCCTAACAGGAGAGCATGAGTAATGCCCCCCTAAAGACACCCTCACCCCACCCTAGGGTCTACAAGCATGTTTCCACATGCTCCCTCCCAAGTGGGACGAGGCTTTGCAGTTGGGCCGAGGCTGAGGACCCAGGCAGCCCAATGCTGTCACAGGAAAGGGTGAAGAACAGAAGTCAGTTGTGGGGGACAGAAGTAGAGAGTAGGGTGACATCAGCCAAAGAGGTGCGTGGGTTAAGGCAGCCTCTACGACCTGGAAAGGACGGAGTTTGCACACCTTGGACCTGTTCACACCTTGGTGTCGGCTCCAGAAGCCGTGCAGACCCTCAGGGATGTTGGAATGAGCTCACCTTTGGGCAGTTTGCCGAAGGCCCACGGGTAAGAGACAACACGCGAAGCATCTTCCAAGGGCTGCTTTGCGTGGCTCCTCCCCTCCCTTCATTATCACAGTTCCAATTCCCATGTGTCTTTTTTGTATGCTTTTGTTGGTTGGGGTACCCACCCCTCCCCCGCACATCCCAGACTCTGGACTTCAAGGACAGCAGAGGTTGTGGGCATCATATTGCCGGCAAAATCTGGGGTGTGCAGTGGCCACTTGGGGGGGGGGGAACAACCCATGCGGGTGGCAAGGTGTCTCAAAAAGCTGAGGCACGCATGGCTTCAGGTTCAGGGACTTCAGCACCATCCCTGTCCTAAAAATGAGAAAAATCAACCAACGTATCCATGGGAGGATGGATACGTTCTCAGTGATGTCCCACCCTGAGAATTGCAGGGGTGTGTGTGTGTGTGTGTGTGTATGAAAACAAAGACTGTCAGACCCTTCTCTGACTGCAGTGGCAGGGACGGACATTCCTGTCACATGGGTGCCCACGGGGGGACAGGGGAGGGGGGGGGCAGTACCTGAGGTCAGCATGTTGTTGATGAGTTCCAGGAAGCCCTCCTCAGCCACATGCGCGTCTGTAAACAGGAAGATCATCATCTTGTTCTCCAGGCCCAGCTTCATGTACAGGTTCTTCAGATCGTCCCGGAAGTTGTTCTCTGAGTAGCCTCGGCTCAACAGGATCTCAAACACCTGGGGAAAGAGGTGGTGGCTGCTGAGGCAGGGGAAGGCGCTGAGTACGGTAGGAGAGCATGTGGGCTTGCACACCCCCAGACACATCACATCACACGAGGGGCACAGGCAGGGAGTCGGATGATTGACAGGTGACCTGTGTGCGCTGCACACAGGGGTCAAGGTGCGAGTGTGTTTGGAGAAAGGAAGGCAAGGGAGGGACTTGGTGTCACGGGAGTCACGGGGAGTTTTAAAAACAGGACATCTGCAACAGCAAAGGCAGGCGATAGTCACACAGATCTGCAACTGGACAAAGAACCATGTGCACACTTAAAAGGGCGAACCATTAGCTCCAATTATAGCTCCATAAAGCAGCTTTATCTCTTCTAAGAGGCTTCTGTTGACTTCCGTTTTATGTGTGTGGGTGTGTGTGCTTATACGTCTGTAAATAAACCACATACGTGCAGGTGCCCGTAGAGACCCCAGGAAGGCAACAAATCCCCTGGGGCTGGAGCTATGGGAAGTCATGAGCTGAAGTATGACAGGGACGTCCCTCAAGGCTCCTCTGTGTTCCCACAGTTCTAAGTTCACAGGTGCAGCCCGAGTCTGACTTTTGAGCTTGCAGTCTCATGTTAGTTAGCTGCTTTTCACACTCAGGTGACAAGGACAAGAGCACGTCCCACTCCCTACTCCTTACACAGCCTCCTCCTCACCTCGTAGCCTGCGGTGAAGGCCGCCAGCCTGGCCAGCGACTGCTTCCCGGAGCCACCCGCTCCCACCAGCAATGCGTGGCCTCGGTCCATCCGAATGATGCGGTGCACGCGGGTCAGGTGTTCCAGGGCATCATCAAACAGCACCAGGTTCATCTTGGTGTTGATTTCGTTGTACTCCTCGAGGATTTCCTGAGAGGAGAGGATCCCTGAGCCCACCACATTTTAAGAGGCAGACTCTCTCCTCCTCGCCAGGAAAGATGAAGAGTGGAGAGAACTGTCTTTGCCCAGCGTCCATGCCTAAGGAAGTAATGCAACCCTCGAGGTGTGCGGGGCCAGAGACATCAAGAGTGCAGTAAGCTGAGGGGCAGGAGAGATGGCTCAGCTGGGAGGGGTCGCTCTTCCTGGGACCCAAGTGCAGTTCCAAGCATTCATATCAGGTGGCTCACAAATGCCTGTCACTCCAGGCCTAGGGGCTCCAACATCCTCTCTTGGCCCCTATAGGGACCTGTATTCATATGTACACACACACACACACACACGCACACCCCACATACATAATTAAAAATAAAATGAATCTAGCCAGGCAGTCCCCTTTAATCCCAGCACTTGAGGGGTGGGGCAGAGGTAGGCGGATCCCTGAGTTAGAGACCAGCCTGGTCTACACTGAGAAACCTTGTCTCAATCAATCAATCAATCAGAAAGTCAGTCAAATAAAATAAATCTCAAGTCTGCTGGTGTCAACCTGCCAGAGCGAGACACAGCCCATTACAGATAAGAGAGCCACTGGAGTCACCGAACACACCCCAAAGTGGGTGTGCGATATCCTGGGAGGACCAGACGGAGGTGGGCGGTCCGCACCTCGAACAGTGCCTTGGCGGCCTCGTAGTCCTGGATGTCTTCATAAATGCGTGGCTCCCCTTCCTGCAGAGCCATCCGGAAATCCCCGAACAGGATGGGATCCCTCATCACCACCTCGAAGTCATCGTTAAAGTGCTCTCTCACTAGGTTCCCTATGTAATCTTGCACCTTGAGACAAAAACGGGATAAGGTCCCAGACAGGTCTGCGGTCGCATACATTTGGCAGGAAAAGAGACTTTGCCATTATTGATAAGGTAATCTGCCTAGACCCTCCCCAGTGGCGCCTTCCTGCCGCTGTGAACATCCCATCTAAGCAATACATTGGTTTATGTTGGTTTCTTTTAGTTTCCTTTTTTTTCTAAGCCCTCTTTTGTTGATGTCTTTAAAATTACATTTACTTATTTAGTTGTGCTGAGGGGTCATGTGTAGAGTTTAGAATATAGCTTCTGGGAGTCAGTTCTCTCTTTCCACCACACAGGCCCCAGGGATGGAATTCAGCTCATTGGATTTGATCGCAAGTGTCCGCTGAGCCACCTTGCGGGGTCCTGGCAGGCGTGCGGTCTACTTAGCCCTCGCATGGGGTTTCCCACCCGCCAGGGTGGCTGCGCATGCTCACTAGCTGCTTGTCTACTTCATTGATGAGTCGGTCATGGAAAACCCGCAGGCACTCATTTCTCCACACCCTTACCATTTGGGACACTGTCTGGAACCTACAGGAGAGAAGGACAATGTTGTTGGTCACCAGGCCCTCTGGGGAGGAAGGGGCCCAGGTGGGTGGGTCATATCCCTAAAAACCTCTCCATCCCTTTCTAGCCGGAAGCCAGCAAATTAAATACAGAGGCCACGAAATCCTCCCCCACAGCTCCTCCTCCCGAAAGGAAGAAATGGAGCCTTCCTGTCAGTTCCGTGCAGTATCCAAAGCCCATGCCTACATGCTGGGATGCTGATTCTTAAAATCAGCCCTGCTGGGCAGTGGTGGCACACGTCTTCAATCCCAGCACCCAGGAGGCTGAGACAGGTGGATCTCTGAGTTCAAGGCTAGCCTGGTCTACGAAGCAAATTTCGTGACAGCCAGGGCTACCCAGAGAAACCCTGTCTGGAAAAACCACAGGTCAGCCTTAGAGCTATTCCTTTTCCTGGTCCTGTTTCCAGAACTTTCCCTAGTTCCTGGTGAAAACGTTACCCCATCCAGAAGAGTAGGAATGAGAAGAACCACCGCTCTTAAACTATCCTCAGCATGTGATGAACCCTCTCCTGTCCTTCAAGGTTACCAGTCCCTGCGCAAATCCACACAGAGACTAAAAGGGGCAAGGGAAGTGGGAGTCTGTTCATGAGGCTGTTTTTAGAGAGCCCTAATTCTTTCTGGGCTGTATCTGGAAACTCCTGAAGGCAGGCTCATCTTGCACCCAGCTGGAAATACTGTACCAAATGAGTTACAGGCTCCACGCAGGCCCCAGCCTGAGCTGAGCAGGTGAGGCTACAGAGCCATCCCACCAAAGGGACCAAGACGCCCCAACTGCTGGGCTAAGGAGCCTCAGCTGTTACCCTAAGGCAATGGTTCTCAACCCCTACCCCCCTCTCCCATCTTATTCTTTGAGGCAGGATCTTTCCATCAAACTCAGAGCTCTCGGATGAGGGAAGTCCCTCTAGCCAGCTTGCTCTGGGGATCCACTGGAAAGACAGGCGAGCCCACACACCATCCCAGCAATTACACGGCTTCTAAAGATCTGGGTTCTGAATTCACATGGGACCTGCTCCATCCCCAGCTCTCTGTCCATCCCTTCTCGGTTTTGACTTTTCTGAGACAAGATCTCATGTACCCCAGGCGGGCCTTGAACTTCATATGCAGCCCAAAATGACACAAGCCTGCTGATTCTCTAGTCGAGTGGTTCCCAACTTTCCTAATGCTGTGACCCTTTAGTAATTTCCTCGTGTGGTGGTGACCCCCAACAGTAAAATTATTTTCGTTGCTACTTCATAACTGTAAGTTTGCTACTGTTATGACTCATAATGTAAGCATCTGTATTTTCCAATGGTCTTAGGAATCCCCTGTGAAAGGACTATTTGGCCCTAAAGGGTTGAGAATCACTGCCGTAAGCATTTATCTGTTTCTCAGTCAATATAATCAAGGATGCCAGTGACTCATTGATACATTTTTTTTTGAGCCATCTGATAAACTGGTAAGTCCTAACAAGGCCATCATGTCTCTAGGGTATGCTTTAGTAAAACAAACAAACCTCCAAACTCACCGATCTGGATTGGTAAGGACAAGGCCATTAAAAACCCTGGAGAGGTCTCGGAGGTTAAAGATGTAATGGAACTTCGAAGGGGTGGGAGGCAGATCTTGAACGACGTTTTTGTAAAGCGTTAATGTGCAGAATGTCAGCTTCCTGCTCACACCGATGATGCTCTCATTAAAGGTCTTAAAAAAAAGACACACCGTGTCCATCAGTAGGAGAATGGATAGATGAAATGTGGTATTTTTTTATGATCGAATAGTATTTGATCAGGTAAAGTAATGAAACACTAGCATGCGGATAAATCTTGAAAACTTGGTGCTAAGTGAGAAAAGCCCGACTCCAGCGCCCACTGATGTGGAATCCACAGGCAGATGGGGATGGAGGCAGGTGAGCGGCTTCCAGGGGCTGGAAGAGACGCAGGCCTACCTGAGATACATGAGATCCTGTAATGAGTACAGGTTTCCTTTGGTTTAAAAAAAAAATTCTATTTACACAGTGAGAATAGTTAGCCAAGACTGAGTGGACCAAAAATGCCTCTGAACTGCATGTGCTAAAATAGTTAACTTAATGAATCTTCCCACTCCATGAATTTGACATTTTTTCCGTGTGTGTGCAAAGCTCACCATCTGGCCTGCTCTGACGTCCTGTGTGGGTTTCAGCCCTCCGACCTGCTCTGACCGTCCTGAGTGGGTTTCAGCCCTCCGACCTGCTCTGACGTCCTGAGTGGGTTTCAGCCCTCTGACCTGCTCTGACCGTCCTGTGTGGGTTTCAGCCCTCTGGCCTGCTCTGACGTCCTGTGTGGGTTTCAGCCCTCTGGCCTGCTCTGACGTCCTGTGTGGGTTTCAGCCATCTGACCTGCTCTGACGTCCTGTGTGGGTTTCAGCCCTCTGACCTGCTCTGACGTCCTGAGTGGGTTTCAGCCCTCTGACCTGCTCTGACGTCCTGAGTGGGTTTCAACCCTCTGACCTGCTCTGACCGTCCTGTGTGGGTTTCAGCCATCTGACCTGCTCTGACCGTCCTGTGTGGGTTTCAGCCATCTGACCTGCTCTGACGTCCTGTGTGGGTTTCAGCCCTCTGACCTGCTCTGACGTCCTGTGTGGGTTTCAGCCCTCTGACCTGCTCTGACCGTCCTGTGTGGGTTTCAGCCATCTGACCTGCTCTGACGTCCTGTGTGGGTTTCAGCCCTCTGACCTGCTCTGACGTCCTGAGTGGGTTTCAGCCCTCTGACCTGCTCTGACGTCCTGTGTGGGTTTCAGCCCTCTGACCTGCTCTGACCGTCCTGTGTGGGTTTCAGCGATCTGACCTGCTCTGACGTCCTGTGTGGGTTTCAGTCATCTGACCTGCTCTGACGTCCTGTGTGGGTTTCAGCCCTCCGACCTGCTCTGATGTCCTGAGTGGGTTTCAGCCCTCTGACCTGCTCTGATGTCCTGTGTGGGTTTCAGCCCTCTGGCCTGCTCTGACCGTCCTGTGTGGGTTTCAGCCCTCTGACCTGCTCTGACGTCCTGTGTGGGTTTCAGCCCTCTGACCTGCTCTGACGTCCTGTGTGGGTTTCAGCCATCTGACCTGCTCTGACGTCCTGAGTGGGTTTCAGCCCTCTGGCCTGCTCTGACGTCCTGTGTGGGTTTCAGCCATCTGACCTGCTCTGACGTCCTGAGTGGGTTTCAGCCATCTGGCCTGCTCTGACCGTCCTGTGTGGGTTTCAGCCCTCTGACCTGCTCTGACGTCCTGTGTGGGTTTCAGCCCTCTGACCTGCTCTGACGTCCTGTGTGGGTTTCAGCCCTCTGACCTGCTCTGACGTCCTGTGTGGGTTTCAGCCATCTGACCTGCTCTGACGTCCTGAGTGGGTTTCAGCCATCTGGCCTGCTCTGACCGTCCTGTGTGGGTTTCAGCCCTCTGACCTGCTCTGACGTCCTGTGTGGGTTTCAGCCCTCTGACCTGCTCTGACGTCCTGTGTGGGTTTCAGCGATCTGACCTGCTCTGACGTCCTGTGTGGGTTTCAGTCATCTGACCTGCTCTGACGTCCTGTGTGGGTTTCAGCCCTCCGACCTGCTCTGATGTCCTGAGTGGGTTTCAGCCCTCTGACCTGCTCTGATGTCCTGTGTGGGTTTCAGCCCTCTGGCCTGCTCTGACCGTCCTGTGTGGGTTTCAGCCCTCTGACCTGCTCTGACGTCCTGTGTGGGTTTCAGCCCTCTGACCTGCTCTGACGTCCTGTGTGGGTTTCAGCCATCTGACCTGCTCTGACGTCCTGAGTGGGTTTCAGCCCTCTGGCCTGCTCTGACGTCCTGTGTGGGTTTCAGCCATCTGACCTGCTCTGACGTCCTGAGTGGGTTTCAGCCATCTGGCCTGCTCTGACCGTCCTGTGTGGGTTTCAGCCCTCTGACCTGCTCTGACGTCCTGTGTGGGTTTCAGCCATCTGACCTGCTCTGACGTCCTGAGTGGGTTTCAGCCATCTGGCCTGCTCTGACGTCCTGTGTGGGTTTCAGCCATCTGACCTGCTCTGACGTCCTGAGTGGGTTTCAGCCATCTGACCTGCTCTGACCGTCCTGTGTGGGTTTCAGCCCTCTGACCTGCTCTGACGTCCTGTGTGGGTTTCAGCCATCTGACCTGCTCTGACGTCCTGTGTGGGTTTCAGCCCTCCGACCTTAGGGTGTGTGGAATATGCCCATCTTCTGTGGTTAAACAGCTTCAGGCAAGGCCGGAAGTTCCTCCTGCTGCCCTCCTGGCTGAAGCCTTAAGTGCACAGACCCTACTCTAGGGTAAATAAATCAGGCACACACACACACACACACACACACACACACACACACACACGCACGTCCTCCTTGTGGGTAAAGAAAGCCTGGTTACCGAGGTGTGGCCTTTCAGAATGGAGTAGTAGATCAAGTGCAGGGACTCCTCTGATGGGAAAGGGACGTTGAAGACGCTGAACAGTGAGAGGAACCTGGGGTCCACCTCGTTGCGGCCCCCTCCTGCCTTCCCCATGGCGGCGATGAAGCCCAGATCACGGATGCTCTTGCAGTTGAGTTCTTTCCCACGGTCATATAAGTAGCCCTTTTCCAGCAACAGCCTCAGCAAAGCGATGGGCTGCTGGGTACCATACTCGTCGACCTGGCAGGTTTTTAGAGGAAAGAGAAAAGCAGTATCAAAAAGCAGGACTTGGCAAGGCAGTGGTGACCTCAATAGCTCACCCCCCCCCATTTCCCTCTGAGCATTCTGGGATTGTCCTCACGGGACTTCTCATGTCTACAATTGTCTATCCACTCCTGAGGTTTAAAGTCTGTCTCCCTCACTACACTTGTTCACTCCACAAAGGCAACAACTGCTGAGTTTTACATGTGGTACATCACCAGTTTCCTGGGAAGAGTTCAGCAAATAGAGTGCTGGATGGATGACTGTATAGATGGGCAGATGAGTAGAAGGATGGATGGACGGATGGATGGAAGAATATGTATATATGTATATAGAAGGATGGATGGGTGGGTATAAGGATGGATAGGTGGGTAGGTAATGGATGGATAGATAGATAGAGATGGAAGAATTTGTATATATGCATTTGGTTGGATGAATGGATGGATGGATGGATAGATGGGTAGATGAGTAGATGGATAGATAGAAGAATGTATATGTATGTATATAGAAGGATGGATGGTTAGATAGATGAATAGGCAGATGGATGGTAGAAGGATAAATATAGATAGATGGGTGAGTAGGTACATTGACAGACAAGAGAGAGGGTAGGTATGGGTGGATGGGTAGGTGGTGGGTAGATGGATGGATAGTGAGAAAGTAGATGGATGGATGGATGGATGAATGGATGGATGGGTGGGTGAGTAGGTAAATGGGTAAATAGCAGAGTGGGTAGGTATGGGTGGGCAGGCAGGTAGATGGATGGATGGATGGATGGATAGGTAGATGGATAGATAGATGGTTGGGTACATAGGTAAATGGACAGATGGATGGATGGATGGATGGATGGATAGATGAATGGGTGAGTAGGTAGATAGATAGACAGAAGAGTGGGTAGGTAGGGTGGGTCGGTGGGTGGGTGGATAGTAAACAAGTGGATGGGAAAATAGATGGGTAGATGGATGAATGAGTGAACAAATGGATGGGTGGGTGAATGGAAGGATGAAGAGATGGGATAGTGGGATGAATTGTCGTCTACAGATCCCTTATCATATGGGTGGAAAAATAAGCAGATAAATGGGGGATAAATAAAATAGTAGGTGCATAGATAACTAGATACATGGATGAACAATGGACAGACGGCATGTTACGGATGCGCAGATCCTGCCTTGTGCAGAATTCTTCTAGAAGGCAAATTTTCAGAGGAGAAAGGTTCTGTGACCCGATACAAATCTCAATCCCAGGATGCTGAGAAAACTCTCCACCAGTCAGGCCCCAGCCCCAGTGTGGAACTCAGGATGCCGTGAGAGATGCTTGCCATTGTGCCTCCCACACGGGAGGAAACAGAGGTGTCACCTAGGGCAGAGTTCACTAGGGAAGCCCTCCCTAGTAAAGACGCTGAAGGCAGCTTTACTCCTGGCACAGGAGATCATGTCACACAGTGAGGAGGCCCGTGTGAGAGGAACAGTGAGGACCTGCCACCTCTGCTGGCTCCCACGCCGTGTGGAGTTAGAGACACACACTCAGACCTAAAGAGATGGCTCGGCGCTCCCCCAGATCATCAGAGTTCTGTTCTCGGCTCTATGTCAGGCAACTCACAACCTCCTGTAACTCTAGCTCCTGAGGGATCGAACACCGTCTTCTGGTCTCTTAGGGCTGGAGAGATGGCTCAGCGGTTAAGAGCACTGACTGCTCTTCCAAAGGTCCTGAGTTCAAATCCCAGCAACCACATGGTGGCTCACAACCATCTATAATGGGATCTGACATCCTCTTCTGGTGTGTCTGAAGACAGCTACAGTGTACTTTTTTAAAATAATAAATAAATCTTTTTTTAAAAAAGTAAAAGTCTTAAAAAGACATGAACTTCCACACACATACCCACCTCTCCAACCCCTGTGGGCCCCGCTCACCTTTGGCATGTTCATGTCATCCATGAACACCAGCAGGCGCTTCCCCATGGGCGGCCCATACGTGTCCTTTGTCCGCTTCTCCACGTTGGCTTCTAAATTTCTCTGGATGTCCAGGGATGTGGTCCGAGAGGAGAAGTTGACCATCAGCACGATCTGCCGCAGAGCAGAGGATGCTATAACAACTGGTGTCCAAACTAACATTTCCAGAAGGGATGCAGGTCTGTGTTCATTGAAGGGCTAAAGCCAGGGCTTGCTGCAACACACTCGGGAGTCAGAGGCAAGAGGATCTCTGTAAGTTCAAGGCTAGCCTGGTCTACACAGTGAGCCCCTATCTCAACAACAACCATATCCTGTGTCTTTGTTAGATTAAATGTTGTCACTCAGGAGTCTTGGGACAATGCAGGCTATGGAGCACTGTCCCCGAGGTCACACAGTCTGGAAATCAGAGAGGCCGTTGACTCCCTGGACCCTTCACTGATGGGTGGAGGGCTGGAAAGACTCTGAAGGCCCCCAACCCTAAGATATACAACCAGCTAATGACCCACAGGTCACCCTGCTTCTGTAAGTGGCTCCTGTCATACTCCTTTGGTTCATCAAGCTGGACTTGGGTAGGATCATCCCTTGGTCCTTTCTCCCTGGGTGGTTAGAAAAGACACTCCCAGGAAAGTCGCGTGATGATGATATGTGGTGGGAGGGAGGGTGTTGTTCTACCTGGGTGGCCTCCAAAAAAGGCAATTGCCTGACAGTTCAGAGCCCAGAAAGGTAACTTTAATGACATGTGCTGGACCACTTGCGGTGGCAGGGGAGTTTTAAACATCAATCGCTTTCAAGGCAACTGCCCGATAATAAGGAAGCCAAGCCAATTTCATAGCTGGAGGGAAAATGTTCCCATGCACGCTCCTGCACATGGAGGACTCTCTCTCTCTCTCTCTCTCTCTCTCTCTCTCTCTCTCTCTCTCTCTCTCTCTCCTCTCTGTCTCTCTCTCTGTCTCTCTCCTCTCTCTCTCTCTCTCTCCTCTCTCTCTCCTCTCTGTCTCTCTCTCTCTCCTCTCTCTCTCTCTCCTCTCTCTCTCTCTCCTCTCTCTCTCTCTCTCCTCTCTCTCTCTCTCCTCTCTCTCTCTCTCCTCTCTGTCTCTCTCTCTCTCCTCTCTGTCTCTCTCTCTGTCTCTCTCTCTCCTCTCTCTCTCTCTCTCTCTCCTCTCTCTCTCTCCTCTCTCTCTCCTCTCTCTCTCTCCTCTCTCTCTATCTCTCTCTCTCTCCTCTCTGTCTCTCTCTCTCTCTCTCTCTCTCTCTCCTCTCTCTCCTCTCCTCTCTCTCTCTCTCCTCTCTCTCTCTTCTCTCTCTCTCTCCTCTCTGTCTCTCTCTCTCTCCTCTCTCTATCTCCTCTCTGTCTCTCTCTTCTCTCTCTCTCTCCTCTCTGTCTCTGTCTCTCTGTCTCTCTGTCTCTCTCTCCTCTCTGTCTCTGTCTCTCTGTCTCTCTCTGTCTCTCTCTCTCTCTCTCTCTCTCTCTCTCTCTCTCTCTCTCTCTCTCTCTCTCTCTCTCTCTCATATCCAGCCATATATCAGCTGCAGCTGGGACTGCTTGTACCACACAGCTTGCTGGCCCCTGCCCACAGCTAGGGTTCAGTCAGTGAGATGTTTAAACGACTTCTCAGTTGGTACCAAAGCTGTCGGCCTGTAGACCACGCTTCAGGAACAGCTGACTTTTAAAATATCCTTCAACCCAGTTGCCCATAAGTACGTGTCCATTAGGATGACTAACAGGTTCTCTGTATGTGCGTCTGCTCACAGCCAGTGAGGGGCAGGACCCCGGGAAAGGGACACACACAAAGGATACTGAACTTGGCTCCCTCTCGAGGCTTCCACAGACGTCAAAGTCCCACAGGTTTCTGGCCCAGCTCTGTGCCCTCCGCTATGACACCATCAAAGCTAAACACACCACATTGCTGTGACTGCATGAGGGGAGACAGGTAGGCAGGCCTGATCCACTCAATATTCCTTGCAGCGCAGAGCCCAGCTGAACCTCCCTGCCCCTGAGGCCTGGGTGGCTTCCAGAAGCCACAGGAGTAGAAGAGGCAGGGAATGGAAAGCATCAGAGAAGGAAGTGGGGGGGGGCATCACTGCCTTCTTATGTTTGTTGAGACAGGGTCACTCTCCTGGGTATCCTGGAACTCACTGTGTAGACCAGGCTAGCCCAGAACCCACAGAGATCTGTCACTGTGGCAGTTTCCCGTAAGTCTCAGGCATTTGGATACTTGGTAGTCAGTTGTTGGCACTGCTGGGAGAAGGAGGTGTGGCCTCCCTGGAGGAAGCAAATCACTGAGATTTTTAAAACCACACACCATTCCCAGTTAGCACTCTCTGTTTCCTGCTAACGGTTTGAGACGCGAACTCTCAGTTGTCCCTGCCACCATGCCTGGCGTTGTTGCCACACTTTCCCCGGGATGGCGATGGACTCTTACCCCTCTGGAACCATAAGACCCCAATCAACCCTTCTATCAGCTGCTGTGGGCGTGTGTTTTTATCCCAGAAAAGGAAAGCACAATGGTGGATGGAGATGAACAAAAGCAGACTGAGAATAGGACGACTGTCGAAGGAGCAGAGGGATACCGAGGGCATGAGCAGGCCCCCAGCGGTGACAGCGGATGAGGAAAGGACACAGCTTCCTTGTCACCATGGACACTCTCATTTTCCCCATGTCCATGATCCCCTGTGAGTCCCCAGAGAGTTGCCGTGTGAGCTTCAGCTCGTCCTATGCTGGTGGCTAGCCTGGGATCCTGTTCGTAGCAGACCTTCCCACAGTTGACCAAGTTCTAGAACGTACAAGAGGATGACGGAGAATGGCAGCCAACTTCCACAGTGGCTCTCCATCACCTGCACCCAATCAAGGAGAGTAGAGGCCTCCCTCCCGATGTGGTCCATCTGGTATGGCAGAATTATGAGTGAGAGGCACCTGCAAGGCTATGTCCTGAGCTCAGGATGTGTCCCACTCACTCTAAGTATTATATAAAATGGTGGTCCTTTGGTCTGCACACTGTCCTAAGAGACTCCGTTTGACAAGCTACTTTTGACTCCACTGGGGGGGGATTTCTATAACCCCCAGAAAACTGCACCATCGGTCAGGGACCTCATCCAGCACAGACAGGTAAGTGACTCCTTCCTGGGAGTGGAAAATGAACTACCCTCATGTTTATTGGGAAGGATCAAAACTGTAGGGGAACCCATGAATTTATTATAATAATGTCAGGGAGACCAGGCCGAAGGACTTATCACCTGCACCAGACCAAGGAAAGAGTGTAACTCCCTCGTCTGGACCCCATAAGGAAAAGGACATCAAGTAGCATGGCTGCACACCAACCTATCATATGATACCTGGTGTGTGCACCAAGGCCCGAGGACTCGCTGACGTGGCTCTGTCCCCTGCTGTTGACACAGTCACCCAACTGCCTCTCATCTGTCTAGCTGTCTCCCTAGACCTGGCCTGCTGTTTCCCGACCAAGTTCAGCTTTTTTTTTTTTACTGGCTAAAAGTTTACTGCTTTGCTCTCAGCCCTGACCCCAGCGGCTCTCTCCTGGCACTAATGGGGTGCGTTTCCATCAAACAGGCTCTCAGCCCACTTCTGAGACTGCCTGAGCTCTGCTGTGACCCCTTGGACTTGTGTCCACTCTACAAACCATATACACTACATATGGAGGAGTGTAGTATATCTATGGTGTGCTGTGAGAGTTAACATCAGTCACTGAGATCCGAATAAAGAACTTGCATTCACCTTGGACAGGTTACTGTAGTGAGAATTTTGATTTCTTTAAAAAAAAAACACACACAGAAATAATTGTGGGACTGCATGTTTTTGGTTTAATCCTAGGTGTGGGAATATTTGGCTGTTTCAGACTATCTGCAGCAGCTGACTATGATTTGCCTCGTGCTCTAGCAGGGGTGTGGTTTTGCCAGCTGCAGATACATTTGGAATCACGGGGCCTTTTCAGAGGATATATAAATGTTAGGGCCCTGGATGATGGGATGGGTTGTTGGTTGGTTGAGGTTTGTTAAGTAGTTGTGCACAAAGAAAGGAGAGAAGAAATTAGATATCCTGATGGCGAATATCAAACTTGCCTCAAGGAACTCAATGCCCTTAATCAGCAGGAAGTAGTCTAATGATAAGGTTACCCCTTCCCCCTCTATCCTTTTTTCTCTCCTATCTAGGGGCTTGAAAGGATGGAAGAAACAGGGTGGAAGAAAGAGGAACTCACAAAGTAGCCAAAGTCCAGCTACAGGTTACCAAGGCAGGTCAGTGGACTTTGTGATAAATGGCTGCCATTGAAACCTTGTGCATTTCTTATTATTCAGTAGATTCTGACATCATCAAAAGAAACACATTTTTTTTTGTCTGAATTTCAGGGATAGTGCCTTCCTGACACTGTCCCAAAGGAATATAGCGGCTTCTGCCTTGTGGTCCATCTTAGATTCCACCGTGAAGGAAACCAGTTGCCCTTGGATGTCACTGCTGTAAGCTCAATATGTGCCAGATCCCGTGTGTGGGACATAATCCCTCACTTCATGCTAGCAAGCCTTGGGGGCTCCCGGGCCCTCTGGGGGGATGATCGGATAGGAGGGCTCACAAACTCGCATCAAGTCATTTGCAGAGAAACAGACTCAGGGGTTCTAAAGAAGTGACTTTTCTTTTCTGTTATGAAGGTGGGACTTTCTCTGGCAAACTCTTTCTCATCCTGTGATGCTTTCCAACGTATTTGCCCTGTACCAAGAAGACCCTCTCCTGTCAGACAGCAGCACCATGCTCTTAGACTAGCTAGCCTCCAAGAGTTGGGTCGAGTGAGTTTCTACTCTTTGTAACTTACCAGGTCTTGAGTCTTTTGTTATAGCAAAGGGTCTGAGACAAGCACAATCAGGCATTCCTAGGAGAGGTCCACACAGTGAGGATCTGAGGCCTCCAGTCACATGAAATGCCATCTTAGAAGATGCTCATCCAGCCCCAGCCAGGCCTTCAAATGGACACAGCCTTCACCAACACTTAGCTACAGTTTCATTAAGAGAACCTGAGTTACCCAGCTAAGCCACTTTGCAATTCTCGACCCATGGAAAATGAGAGGTAATAAGGGCTGGTGACCTTAAGCTGCCAAGTGCTGGGGCAACTTGTTAGGCAGCAGCTGGTAGCTATTACAAACGAACACTTACATTGGTCTCCTCATTCAGATTTTTGAGGAAGTTCTGGGTAGTGGCTGTCTTAGACGTGCCGGATTCACCCACAAAAAGAACAGGGTGCTTGATTTTAACCATCTGTTCTAGTATCCAGGTGGTGCGGGTGGTGTCCACTGTGTGAACTGGAGGACAGAAGAATCTGAGTGTCACAGGCGTGCCCCAAGCGAGCATTTGAGCGCTGGCCATTCACACAGAGTTCCATGCATCCAAGAAGAGGTAGTCAGGACTGGAGAGGTGGCTCAGTGGGTAAGAGCCTTGCTCTGGAAGCATGAGGGCCTGCATTCAAATCTCCAGCACCTACATGAAAAGCTGTGTGCGTGCGTGCGTGCGTGCGTGCGTGCGTGCGTGTGTGTGTGTGTGTGTGTGTGTGTGTGTCTGTGGCTGTGTGTGGCTTTAACTCTAGTATCCAGGCAAGTGAAGACAGGCCGGCCCTGAGAGCTTGCTGGTCAGTCAAGAAGGCCAGAACAAGCTTCAGGCTCAGTGAAAGGCCCTGTCTCAAGACAAGAATGCAGGGAGCATTATACGAAGACATTTGACAGGTTGCTCATGCTTCCACAAGTGTGCCCCACACACACACATGCACACAATTTTGTTTTGGTTTTTTTCTTCAAGTTTTTAATGTACATTAATGGTTTTTGCCTACATGTATGACTGTGTGAGGGAAGGAGTCAGATTCCCTGGAACTGGAGTTACAGATAATTGTGAGCTGCCATGTGGTTGCTGGGAATTGAACCACTAAGCCATCTCTCCAACCTGGTCTGATTTTGGTTTTTTGAGACAGGGTTTCCATGTATAGCCCTGGGCTGTCCTGGAACTCACTCTATAAACCAGGCTGCCCTTGAACTCACAGAAATCTGCCTACCTCTGCCTCCCAAGTACTGGGATCAAAGACGTGCACCACTGTGCCACCACCTAGTGTTTGGTTTGGTTTGGTTTTAAGCCAAGCTCTGGCTTCAAAGGTGAATGTGAATCAAAGCCCAGCCTCAGTTTCCCTGCTATTCCACAGGTGTTTGGAGATGTGACATCCACCTGATCAAATTAAGCATGACATATTTCCTTGGCAAAGTGATGGTGGCACCTGGCCCAGCTTCAACCACCCTGCTCCTGCAACTCCAACTGATTTGCACTCTAAATGAAAACCCAGCTCATGCCTCCAGCCCCAGCAGGACTGATTTCCAGTAAACCTCTACTGAAGGCAGCATCTCAGCACAGTCAGGTGCAGCCCACCCACTCTCCCGTCGGAAAGTTTCAATCCCAGAGGGGTTCTGGGAAAATGCAGGTGTCTTGCTACATTAGCACGAGGCACCAGACCGGACACTCTTACTATGGAATGGAACAGGACTCTCCAGGTCTATGCCCTTTGTGAACCAATGCTGTGGCTTCCCTCCTGCCTTCCTGGACCCAGCCAGTTCTGTGGCTGGAACGCCCTAGGAAATGCAAAGGAAAGTGGAGAACATGCCACCATGAACATCAGCGTATCCAGAAAAGCCCAGGACACAGCCATACAGAGGTGCTCAGAGGCTTGGGACAAAGTGGGACCCATGGTGCCAACTTCTAGTCACCCCCAACCTGACCGGCACTCAGTTGCCAATGAGGCCATAGTCATCTTCTCACACCCTTCCACACTCATTGATACCAGGAAGCTAAGACCAAGAGCAGTGCTTACTCACCCAGGATGTCGACAAATTTCTTCTTGTGGCTGTGAACATACTCGGGAACTAGCTTGTTCCATGGGATCCAGTGGTTCCGCTTAGAATCAAAATGAAAGTCGTACAGGGTAGGAAGTTGCCCTGCAGGGGACAAGGATCCATGATGCTTTGGTTATAGACATGGGAATGGGATAGATTCTGACACATCTGCAATGGGCTGCCTGTACTTGCTTGCTACGCCTTCACAGGATGCGTACTCAGAATCAACGCTGTCCTCGAATGGGTCAGAGTCTGATCATTTTGAACCATAGCTACCTCTTTGCCGTTAGCCACCAAGCCTTCCCTGGGGACACAACCATGGGGTGCAAAGCCATGTCCCCACCCTTACAGATGCTGGTGGCCCAAACAAAGGGAAATAGAAGCAAATAAATAGACAATTTTGATGAAGAACTTTGAGACTGGAGAAGTACAGGTATGACCCACGACCCACGACCCATGAGGGCATCTGGCAAAGACTGGGTGGGAAAGAGGTGGAGAACTGTGGTGTTAAGGACAGCTGCAGAGCTGGATGCCCGGTCACCTCTGCACCCCGCTCTCCACACCATGTGTGCTACGCCCACCCATCTCTGGGACAGATCATTCTCCAAGCAGAAGGCCATTCACATTCACGGACTCCACCTGTTTGTATTTAAGGGCGAATGTCTTCACGCAAAATCTTAAAACCCAGGAGTGGTATAGCTGGCCCTTCAGGTAGGACTATTCCTGGTTTCTGAGAAACCACCAAACTGATTTCCAGAACGGCTGTACAAGTGTGCAATGGAGGAGTGTTCCCCTTGCTCCTCATCCTCGCCAGCATGTGCTGTCACTTGAGGTTTTGATCTTAGCCACTCTGCCCAGTGTAAGATGGAATCTCAGAGTTAGTTTTTTTGTTGTTGTTATTTTTATTTGTTTTTTTTTTCCAAGACAGGGTTTCTCTGCGTAGCCCTGGCTATCCTGGAACTCACCCTGTAGACCAGACTGGCCTCGACCTCAGAAATCCACCTGCCTCTGCCTCCCAAGTGCTGGGATTAAAGGTGTGCACCACCGCTGCCCGGCCTCAGAGTTGGTTTGATTTACATTTCCCTGATGACTAAGGACTTTGAACAGAGATTGGGGGAAAGGCCCAATTTGAGACCCATCCCATGGGCAAGCACCAGTCTCTGACACCATTAATGATACTCTGTTATGCTTGCAGACAGGAGCCTAGCATGGCTGTCCTCTGAGAGGCTCCAACCAGCAGCTGACCCAGACAGATGCAGACACCCACAGTCAAACAGTGGGTGGAGCTTGGGGACTCTTATGGAAGAACAGGAGGAAGAATTCCAGCCCCTAAGGGGATAGGAACTCCACTGAAGACCAACAGAGTCAACTAATCTGGACCCTTGGGACTCTCAGAGTCTGAATCACCAACCAAAGAACATACACAGGCTGGACCTACATCCCATGCCAATACACACATGTAGCAGATGTGCGGTTTGGTCTTCATGTGGGGGCTGTCCCTAAGCTCTTCCTTGTCCATGGGCTGCCTTGTCTGGCCTCACAGACTTGATGTACCAGGCTGGTGGGGTACCCCAGGAGGCCCCCACCGGATCAGAGGAGAACAGGAGGAAGGAAGGGAGAAGGATTGTGGGAGGGGCAGTGAGCAGATGTAAAGTGAATAAGTGAAAAAAAACCTTAAGCCCTTCATATGATGTCTTCCTGCTGGTTTGTGAGACAGATGGGGGAGCCCCAAGATTAAACAGGGACCATGGGGTGTGTCAAGCAGGGAGAGCTCGGGCAGAACTGAAGCACAAGGGTCCAAAATGGCGTCAGAGGAGCAGCCTCCTCTAGCAGTGGCATGTGGGGGGTTGGCCTGCTGGCGTGGGCAACACACTTGAAAGCTCTGAATGTAGCAAGTTCTCATGTGACCCAGGTCGCCAACCCACACAGGCAGGAAAGGCAGGAACAAGGCAAGCTCCGTTCATCTCCTCTATAAAGCGGCACTTGATTCCTACCTGGCAATTCCCCAGGACGGGCCCAGTTCCCTTCAGTCTCCGCAGTGGGCATTGATGAGAGGCGTTTGATACACTCATCAAATTTGATCCTTCCGGCCTCAAGCAGGGAGGAGCCCAGCGAGCAGTAGAGAGCCTCCAGGAAGAAGCACTCTAGCAGGTCAGGGTCCTCGATTTCTCCTTCTAGTAGCGAATCCATCATCTTGGTTAACTGGGTCACCTGGTCACAAGACGCCTATCTCAGCCCATCTTTCCGACCTCCGTGATGCTATCCTATCCTGAGTCCTGGGGTCCCCTGTCCCACAGTGATGGCACCCATACCCGTCATATTGGTTCAGACACATAGAGCCTGGCTCCTTGGCTTGCATGGGGTCACAATAATATGCCCTGACATTCATCCATGAGGCATCACTGTTCCCTGTAAGTCCCTCCCCCACCTTGTAGGACCATCTCTCGGGAAGCCGTCCTGTTGCCCTCAGCGGAGAAGTGTTCTTACCATATTTAGGTCAGTCTGAGGAACCACCATCTTCAGCTTCTCTCCTTGCCTCCCATCTACTATCCCTTCTATGATCATGTCGATGAGAGCAGGCACGTATTTCTCGAAGAGGTCGTTTAAATACTTATGCTCCACCTATGGAGGAGAGAACCAAATCCTTTCCAAGGGTCCTTTTAACTGGAATTTCATTAGAGGTTTCCCAAGAATCGTAAGAAATAGCTATGGCCATGACTTCAACAGGGGCTGAACCCCACAGCCGGTGACTTTCACACAAGAAAGGTTCTTTGGGCTATGCCCATTTTCCTTTACTACCACACAGTACCCACACCTTGGAGCGATGGAGGACAACAGGTCCCTTTTGACAGAAGAGTAGCTGATGGTCCTGGAACTCAAGTATCACAACTGGTCATTCAGCAATAAGTTTAAAGTAATGTAACAGGATGTGTGGCTGGAGGGCAGGTCCATGGCTATGATGGCGTACTAATTCCAGAGCCATGGGTCAGCAGTTAAGAACATTTGTTGCTTTTACAAAGACCCATGTCCAATTCTCTACACCTACATGGTGGCTTACAACAGCCTATGACTCCAGTCCTAGGGGATCTGACACCTTTGTCTGACCTCCCCGGGCACACCAGGCATGCACACAGTGTGCATAAATACATACAGGCAAAACACCAATATGCATAACATAATAAAATAAATATTTTTTAAAAGTTTAAGATGGTGGATTGCTCTTGTAGAAGAACCAAAGGTCAGCTCCCAGGACCCACACTGGGCAGCTCATATCTGTTGTAACTCCAGCTCCAGGGGGTCAGGATGTCATCTTCTTGACACTGCACTCATATGTATCAGTGTGTGTGTGTGTGTGTGTGTGTGTGTGTGTGTGTGTGTGTGTACTTAATCAAAAAGTAAAGTGAATCCTAAGAAGATAAAGTTGAGTGCTGGAAGTGTCTTTTCAACATGGTGTCGATGTCCACCAAGGGACTCGTGGGTCCTTAAGAGTCCCCTGAGGAAATCCTCCCCACAGAACACTGCTTCCTGTGGCCCTGGCATGCTTCCCCTGGCCATCTCTTCTCTGGGATACTTATGTCTGGTTTCCAATTTATGCCAGTCAAGTGGCCCTTTGAGAGTGACATCCAGGCCACCTGTGCAAACGAGGTCACAGGGTATTGGATGTGATTAAAGCCACAAAGCACACATGATCATCACATACGTCAACTTTCCATGAACCCTGCTCGTAAGAAGGGACATGGCTGTTAGCTGAAGTCATCTGATCTCTAGTACAGGGCTAACTGGCCCACGTGCATGGCACTCACGCAGCCGAGCAAAAGCACACATCCTGTCTCTCCATAACTGGGCTCGTGTGAACCAGGTTTGCACACTGGTGTGTGTGTGTGTGTGTGTGTGTGTGTGTCTCCAGATGTGTGTTACCCAGAATCCACCTGGGTTAATATCTGCTGGCTACAGCCATGTCCCTTATCCATGTATTGTCTCTGGTTGTGTTCCCATCCTAGGGTCAAACTGGAGTAGGTAAAAAAAACTCACTCATGCAACTGAGAGTGTTTGCTATCGGCCTCTTTGCAGAGGTGTGTTGATTGCTGGCCTAAGCTGTGAATATCGTTGCCCATCTCACCAGGACACATGACCTAGAGGCTCTCAGGCTGTGCACTCCGGGACACACACAGCAGGTGGAGGACAAGGTGCCTCTTCCTCCAAGCATTCCTTGTATAACACTGCTTGTGCTCTAGCTGTTCGAGGGCAAGTCTCACCTTGTTTTGTATCTGCTGCAGCCATTTTTTCCAGTATGGTTGGTATTTCAGGTTCTTGGGGTCCACATAGACCATCCCGCATCGAGACACAGTAGCCGGAGAGGCATATTGCAAGTCTCCAACCTGGGAAGAAAGCACACCTGGAGCTAGCACACCCTCTGCTCGTGGCTGCTAACACATGGTCCACACATGCCAGGGCCTTCCCTGTGCAAAGATCTGCAAGGACACAAGGCCCTGCCAGATAGTCGGCATAGCTGTTAGGAGTTTTTAACCAAACGTGGCGGTCATGATGAGATTGCCCATGTCAACCATCAGGTTGTCTCTCCAGCCACTTTGTTTTGTCTCAGTTTTTGTTTGGTTGATTGATTGATTTTTGTTTTATTTTCTTTCTTTTTCTTTCTTTCTTTCTTTCTTTCTTTCTTTCTTTCTTTCTTTCTTTCTTTCTTTCTTTCTTTCAAGAAAGAGTTTCCTTGTGTAGCCTTAGATGTCCTGGAACCCACTCTATAGACCAGGCTGGCCTCAAACTCACAGTTATCCACCTGCCTCTGCCTCCCAAGTGCCTGGATTAAAGGGATGTGCCGCCACCACCAGGCTGCTTCATTTTTTTAAGGTAGGGTCCTCATGTAGCTCAGGCTACCCTGTAACTAAGGATAACCTCCAACTCCTGGTCCTCATGCCTCCACTTCCTGAAGGCTAGAATTACAGGGGTGTGCCAACACAACTGCTTTAGGCAGTACTGGGGATAAACTCAGGGCCTCGGGTATGTAAGGTGAACTCTGTAGGGGGCAGGGCTGATGCTAAGGTCCTGTTCCCCAGTTGACTCTTGATCTGTTAAAAATGTCAAGAATTAACGGAGAAAAGAGGGAGGGAAGGGGGCTTATGGGACTTTCGGGGAGGGAGGAAACGGGAAAGGGGAAGTGATTTGGAATGTAAATTAAAAAAATAAAATAAAATTAAAAAAAATGTCAAGAATTTCTAAAAACATAGATAAATGTAAAAAATTTAACTCATTATAAACTTCTGAATTTTCATAGCCATCTACTTCAATAAAGGATTAATTAACCCAAAGCAAAGCTTGCATTCAAGTTCAGATCTAGGCACTACTTGCCTCAAAGAGCAGGGCACAGTGTGACTGAAGCCGAATGCGTTCCCCGTTGGCCAAGGTCAACAGCTTGTTGTCATCCATTACAGAATTCATGTTTTCCACCCACAAGGCATCCACATCGCCATCGAACAAAATATACCTGCAGGGACCATGGAGCATAGCTTGGTTAGTAAGCCATAGACCCTAGAGTGTCCCCAGCCACCTCACTGTCCTCCTGCTCTGTGTCTTTCCCCAGGGCTTTCCAACCAGGACCCTCACAGCACACTCTCTTTGTCCTGAAGTTTGAGCATGTGGTTCATAAGTGCTGAGAAGGATGTCATGTACAATCCAGCTAGCTTGCTTTGGTAAACTGGCCTTCCCTCCTGAAAATAACACACTACTAAACTGGCCAATAGCATGCATGGCCGGCATTCCTTTAATGGGGAGACATTTACTGCAGAGCCAACTACCACAGAGAGTGGATGCTACCATCCACTTTCTGACTTTTAGAGCCATGTGCTTTGTTTGGAGTTTGCAATCCCTTCTTCTTCATCTTATACCATTTGCCTTCCTCTTTCTTTGTTCTCTTAAGCCACAATATTCAGCATTCTTGCATGGGAATCATCTACCAATCCCAAGTGAGTGGTATCTCAGGAACAGAGAGTGTCTGGGTCCACCACCCCAAACCCCATTTTTGTCTTACAACTGAGGTCACGAATAAATGTCAATTTATCACTATTAAAAAAAAACTTTATTCTTTCTTTTGTTTTTCCTTCATTTTCTAAAGACTTCTTTTCATTTTTATTTCATTTGTATGAGTGTTTGCCTGTAGGGATCTCTGTGTCACATATGTATGCAGTGCCCTAGGAGCCCAAGAGAGGGCAGCTGGAACTGGAGTCAAGGATAGTTGACAGCTGGGTGCTAGGCATCTGAAAGAGCAGACGGTGCCCTCAAACACTCAGCCATCTCTCCAGCCCAGTTTATTTATTTTTAGGCAGGCTCTCATGAGGTAGCTCAGGCTAGCTGAAAACTCTCTTACCTCAGTATCCCAGATGCTAGGTTTACAGATGTGTGCCGTCATATGCTACACTTAGCCAGGGGAGGGATAAAGCTTAGCTAAAGGTCTCAAGACAAGATCACTCTAGATTATTAGGATGGCTCCCAATTCCATGGCAATTATATCTTCATAAAAAAAACAGATCAAGGGACCAGGCAGGTTCTCCAACTGTTAGATTCATAGTCTGCCCCCCTCTCTCTTTCTTTCCTCCTCCTCCTCTCCCCCTCCCTCTCCCTTTTTCCCCCTCCTTCCCCCTCCCCCTCTTCTCTTCTCCCTCCTCCCAACCCCCCCTCTCTCTTTGATTTGTTGCAGATAGGATAATCCTTTCCTTTCCCCTAAATACTTTAGCACATACTTCCTAAAAATACACGTATTCTTTTCATACCCTCTGGGTTGTTATCAAATTGAGGACATGCAACATGTTTCCAATTCCATCATGTGGCTTATAGCCCACAGTATAATTATGTCATCTCCCCAAAGAAGTCCCTTTCTATCTTTATCCATGGTAGAAAGGCTGGACTCAAGCAAGTTAACCACAGCCGTTCAGAGCACTGGGTGTAGGGTCGATGAGGAATGGGGCATTAGCATCATCATGAAGTGTCTCCCTATAGATGGCCAATCCACTGCAAAGCAGGAAGTAATGCCTGGTTTAGAAGACAAGGCCCCCTAGCTAACGGAACATGCAGACACCATGCATCTCCAGTGCAGAGAAGGATACATCATCCCTGTAGCATTTCTGAGATGCACAGCTAGAATCGAACCTCAAGAGAACAGCCAGAAAACTAAAACCAAGACTCGTTTATAACTGGTCTGGAATCTATAACCCACCAAAGTCATAAGGTAAAAAAATTCTAAGAAACTGCTCAAACTTGAAGGACACTTAAGAAATTGCTAACCCGGGCTTCTGGACAGTTGGGAAGACACTCACTTCCGTTCCTTCCTGTCGGTCGGCCGGTTGATCTCCCGGAAGATGTTCGACAGGACTCCATCTGTCCAGTCTCGAGTGGTGGGATCCAGGATGCCATACAGCTCAATGACACTCACAGCTTTGGGGTTCAGGATGTACAACTTTGTCGTTATCCCCAGCCTAAACCAAAGAGGCAGCTTCAGCCATGGCTCAAGCCAACAAAGCACCCAAGGGAGATAAACAGTGGGAGGAAGGGCGGGTGGGAATCCATTCTAAACCCCTCTGCGTTTCTACTTTGTAAGGACAGTTAGAGACAGGGTCTCACAATGTTGCCCTGGCTAGCCTAGAACTTACTAGGTCGACTAGACTGGCTTCAAACTAGTGGTGGTCCCCCTGCCTCTGCCTGCTAAATTGCAGGCATGCACCACCACAGCTGGCTATGCGTTTCACACTTTAAAAGTCAAGCGGACAGAGCATGCCTCTCTCTGATGATAAATTCCTCCACGCGGTGACCAGCCGAAGGAAAGCCAAACCTAATATGACCCGCTGATCAGAATATGAGAGCAAATTAATGAAAACAGTAAACACCCACTCTGACACACATGCGCATGTGTGTTTGTGTGATAGTTGTGACAATTATCTAGCAGTACACTAAAGAATGGCAGAGAAAAATTAAGGCAATGGACACCAGGCCTCAGTATGCCACTGTCCCTGGGTCCCTCATATGGGACAGGGAAAAGAAGTGGTTCCTCCCAGACACGAGGATTTTGTACATTTTGTGTGTGTGATGTATGTACATGCAGTATTGCACCTATGTGTGTGTGCAGAGGCCATGAGATGACACTGCCTACCTGTCCTGCTCTATTCTCTCCGCCTTATTTCTTTGAGGCAGGGTCTCTCACTGAACCTAGAGCTAGGCTTGCAGCCAACAAGCCCCTGGGATCTGACTAGTACCTACCCCACCACAGCCCTGGGGTTACAGGGACCCACCGCCATGCCTGTCTTTTTAGGTGGGCACCAGGGATTCGAACTTAAGCCCTCATGCTTGCTCAGTGAATGCTCGTCAACTGTGAAGCCACCTTCCAGCCCCAGTCCGGAGATTTGCTATGCAATCTAGAAATGCCAGAGCCACAAAGATCTCATGGCTCCATTTAGAGTTTGCCTGTAGTAGTGGCATTCGTCCGAGTCTCTCTAGAGCCCACTTATTGGCAAGCGGAGAAGTAAAAGGTTGGGGAATCCACTCTAGATGGAAGACTGTCACCACACAGTGCGCCTTTAGGATGTCCCAGAGCCTGTTGGGCATTTTGTCTTGCATGTATGTCTGTGCACTACATCCATGCAGTACCCACAGTGGCCAGCAGGGGCGCCAGATTTCACGGAACTACAGTTACAGATGGGTGTGAGTCCTCGTGTGGGTGCTGGGAACCAAACTGGGGTCCTCTGCAAGAGCAGCAGGTGCTCTTAACTACTGAGCCATCCATCCAGCCTCATTTTCAGGATTTTAACCAAGGAAGGTGGGCGGGACCATCCCATGGACTGGGGTTCCAGAATAAATAAAAGTGGAAAATGGGGAAAATTGCCTGAGTGCCAGCATTATTGGCCCCCTGCTTTCCGGTCATGCAGTATTGCACCTATATGTGTGTGCAGATATGAGGAGTCTCGCCTTCCTGGCCTGATGGATTCCGCCCTCTCAAACTCTCTGACCTCCCTCACCATAATATCCTTTGTATAAGTATTTGGTCACATCAATCAGAAAAACAACTCATTTGTTGGGACTAACACCACCGCCCCCCCCCGTTCTCCCCCCAACCCCAGGAAATAAAGCTCTTCCCAAGAGGCTGCCCTGGCAAATGCCCCCACCCCAGCCGGTCACTCACTTTGTCTGGGCCTGACACAGAGTACTGATGACCACGGACTTGCCACCTCCTGTGGGCCCGACCACCATCGTGGTGTGGCGGGTCAACATGGTCTCGAACATTTGGACCACTTTATCTACCTGTGGGACAGACATGGGCAGTGCCGTTAAACATATCCCCTAGGGAAAAAAAATAACAGCTTGTTAAGATATAATCTGGGGTGGGTGAAATGGCTTAGCCAGCAGAGTTGCTTGCCACCAGGCCTGATCACCTTAGCTTGAGATAGGAGAGAACCAACTCCTATGTAGCTGAGGCTAGCCCTGAGCTCCTGATCTTCCTGTTTCTATCTCCTGCTATTTTGTTGCCTGCCTAAGCCACATGTATCTGTCTGCCAGCTGACAGACACTACACTTCCACATTTGGTCCCCTGTGGATAATCTGACCATGGGAGCACATGAGTGTTTTTTTTTTAAAAGATTTACTTTATTTATATGAGTACACTGTAGCTGTTTCCAGACACCAGAAGAGGGCATCAGATACCTTTACAGATGGTTGTGAGCCACCATGTGGTTGCTGGGAATTGAACTCAGGACCTTTAGAAGAGCAGTCGGTGTTCTTAACCACTGAGTCATCTCTCCAGCCCCCTCATGAGTGTTTCTGAGCAGACATGTTCTCACCTATCTTGGGCCCTTGTGATCACCGGGTTTTAGAATGGCCCTGTGTGTAACGTGCTAAGGACCCGGAAGACTGCTTGCCAAAGGTAATGTATTATTTTACATTCCTGACAGGAATGCATGCGTGTGTATGTCCATGTGTGTATGCCTGTGGGGGGGGCGGGGCCCAAAAGTAGGTATCTTCCTCAATTGCTCTCCATTTTAATTTTTGAAACTGCATCTCTAACTGAACTTGGGGCTCACTGATGCGGCTAGACTGTCTGGTCAGCAAGTTTTAGGGACCTACCTGTACCTGTCCTGCCAGGGCCACTTTCCACACGCGGGCTTCAGAGCCCGGCTTCTTATACGGGTTCTAGGCAACTGAACTTAGGTCGGCATGCTCGTGTGGCAAGTGCTTCAGGCCTTGCCTGTGTTACGTGGTGAGTTCCAGGCCAGTGTGAGTTATGATGTGCGTGTGCGTGTGTGTGAGAGACCGAGACACACAGAGACAGAAGCAGAGAGACAGAGAGGAAAGGGGCATGGCGGGCCCCGAGCAGCTCACCTGGACCGGCAGAAGCACATATCCATTTTCTTCCAACACCTGCTCTACTGCGTCATTGAAATCCGGGTAGCGCACTCGGGGGCAGTCCAGCCCGGGAAACAGGTCAGAGATGAGGCCCAGGAAGAGGGGGACGTCCTCAAACACAAACTTGGGCAGGTTCATGTCCCGCAGAGCCCGCATCAGGACCACATCCTGGAGGGACCGGAGGCTGTGAGATCAACAGGGCACCTGGCACGTAGCTGGATACCCTCCTGTCTGGCACAGGGTGGCACAGTCCTATAAAGTGTAATGTCTCTAGTCACAGATGCTATATGGCTAACATTGTGTATAATGGAGGCATGAGGAGGGCTGGCCAGATGCCTCAACAGATGAAAGGCGCCAAGCTTCATGCCCTGTGTATAGTCCCTGGACCCTGTGCAGTGGAAAGAGATAACTCACTCCCACAGACACTTCTCTGACCACCACAAACACACCACAGTGCCAGTGTGCCCACACACTAAATAAAGAAATCTAAAAAGACGTAACCTATAACAAAACATACTAGGTTTATACATTTTTATATTATAAAATTTTATGTATTTACATGTATAACTTTTATATATTTTTATATCAAATATATGAAATGGAAGAAATATTTAATAAAATATACAGTATGGTTATACATAATGGTTTATTCTGTATATACATTATGTAAAATTTGTTTTTTTTTAAGAATGTAAGGAAAAATTGTAGTGGTATAACAGGGATTGAACCTAGGCAAATGTCTACTACTGAGGTACATCACCAGCTAAAATATTAAAAAAAAATTCAAGATTCTGGCCAGTTGTGGTGGCACATGCCTCTAATCCCAGCCCTCAGGACCAGAGGCGTGGATTTCTGTGAAGCTGATGCCAGACTGGTCTACACAGTGAGTTCCAGGCTAGCCATGTCTATATAGAGAGAACCTGTCTCTAAAAAACTTTTCATTTAAGTGTGATGTACTCTAAAATCTAAAATATTATAAGGTATAAGCCTCTATTACAGAGTATTTTTAATGAAATACAAAAATTTGTAAAAAAATATCAAAGATATTTCTGGATTTTCCATTTCACATTTTTTTGAAGTTTTAATAGAAAATAAAAATCCCAAATGAAGCCTATAAAAATGAAAGTCAAGATGTGAAGGATTGCATCAAAACAGAAATTAAATATCCAAAATGTACAGTATTGTAGTTGGGAAACTGTACAGGAAAGTCACCCTTGGAATGCCAGCAGAGGCTCTGAAGGGAGTAAGTGTCCTGTCAAAGAGATGCCTCTGTCTCTCATGTTCACAGCAGAGAGAGAGTACAGTGAGATGGGGATGGGTTTGAGCACAGCCCACATGGGCACTGTAAGACAGCCCAGTGGATCCTGTTGGAATGGATACTCAGAGGGTGGAGAGATGGCTCAGCGGTTGAGAGCACTGGCTGCTCTTCCAGAGGACCCAGGTTCAATTCCCAGCATCCACATGGTGGTTCACAATCATCTGTAACTCCAGGGCCTCCAAGAGGACCAGGTGTTTATGTGATGCACAGACATGTGTGGACACAGTACCCATAATACCTAAGTTAAATTAATTAATTAAATGTGCAATCGTCGCCAATTGAAGAGGAACGCATATTCCCACTTCAACAGAAGGCTCCTAGTGTCCCCTCTGCCACCCTAAGATGACAGGCTGACAGTGCTCTGAATTTCCGTACTGCCATGGGGACTCTGAATTTGATTTTAAAGTCACACATCTCTGAAGGCACCACGGGAGGAGACCAAAGCAAAGGCAGACAGCTCATGGAGGGACAGCCAAGACCTGAGCTTCCGGATGGCCCGTTCTGTCCCACGCCCCCAGCCACGGTGCGCCGAACCACAGGGAGCCGAGGACGCCGCGTGGCCTACCTCCTGCAGGTCTGCAGAGCCTCTCTTCAGCTCCCCGGCCATGACCAGCACCGACTTCAGGGCCCGGAGCCCGAAGTCATAATGATGCTGTTTCGAGAGCTGCTCCCGGGCCAGCTTATAGAGAACCGTCATCTTCTTGGCCAGCGTCTTTTTGACCGAAGACAGTGAGAAGACAAAAATGCAATAGGAGAAAGTGACAGATAGCACTGTAAACACGTGGGCCAAGGTAAATACAATGGGATACAGGTATCCCGGGGCCACTGAGCTACATACAGACCTGCAGAGCTGGTCGTCAGCATTTGAAAACACCAGGGTGTAGCCTCCTTTCTAACAAGAGTGTTGGAGAATCCTGCTATCAAAGTCGTGCCCCCCCCCATGATGGGATGGGGCTCTGAGCTCGGTGCAAAATGGGGGACTCCCTTTCTCAGTGGGGGCTTCCCTTTCTCTGCCTGACTTTGTCAGGAGAGTGTCCCTGAACACAGGTGCATGGCCTTATCTGAAGAATGTCCAGAGCAGCATAGCTCAGCACACAGGCCCCACTCTGATCTCCCACCCGCATTATGGTGACCAATTAGCTCTTTCCACCCATTCCCCGAAAAGTCCTTATATATCCCATCCCTGGGACAATAAAGCCGCACTGTCTCCCAGAAGCTGGTCCCAGAGGTTAATCCATAAGCACTCAAGGTCATCCAAACCCTCCCCCTTCTCTGCTCCACTCACCCTCATGAACCAGTGCCCGGCGACCCACAGGAAGGGGCGACCTACACTACAGCACCCCAGGGACTCATTTAAAGAACATCCATGCTGGCCAGGAGGGGCTGACACATAGGAAGTGTGTTCAGGCAGGAGGGTCAGGAGTTCAAAGTCATCCTGAGCTATAAAGAGAGTTTGAGGCTAGCCTGGACTACATGAGACCCTGTCTGAAATACACAAACACACTTGCCAAGATCTATAGCTAGCCAGGCAGTAGTGGCACATGCCTTTAATCTCAGCACTTGGGAGGCAGAGGCAGACAGATTTCTGAGTTCAAGGCCAGCCTGGTCTACAGAGTGAGTTCCAGGACAGCCAGGTATAAAGCCAGGACTTTTTGTTGTTGTTGTTTTTGTTTTTTCAAGGCAGGGTTTCTCTGTGTAGCCCTGGCTGTCCTAGAACTCACACTGTAAACCAGGCTGACCTCGAACTCAGAAATCCACCTGCCTCTGCCTCCCAAGTGCTGGGATTAAAGGCGTGCGCCATCACTGCCCGGCTTAAAGCCAGGATCTTTACTGTCTTCAGTGACAGTAGATTCCAGTGAGCCATCACGGTCCATTCACCCAGATGCTCCCTGCTTACCAGGACCTCAGTCTATCACACAGGTGCCCTTGGCCCAGTCCCTGTTTCTTTTGTTGGTTTGCTTGGTACTGGGGAATGAGCCCAAGACTACTAAGCTATGTCTTTAGCCCTTTAATTTATTTTTTCTTTGAATTTATAATCTTCCTGCCTTGATCCCCTAAGAGACATGGATTAGAGACTGATATGAGCTACCATGACCAGCCTATTCCCCTTTCTGATGACAACATACATTCCCAGGCCACAAGAGTCAACCCTATTGGTCACCAGGGCTTGTGTGGGAATTTGGATAAAAACAGACAAGAAATCTGGCCCTGAAATCCCAGAGTCCTGGCAGCTCGGGGCGGGGTGGGCTAGAAGCAATAAGAGCCTTGAATGGCAGGCACCTCTTGTGCGCAGGGCTGGAGAGACGGCCCAGTGGTCATGAGCACACATTGCTTATGTAGAGAGCTCAAGTTGAGTTCTAGCACTTGTGATGGATGGCTCCACATTCCAGTTCCAGGGAAATAAGATGCCCTCTTCTGGCCTCTGTGAGAACTGCACCCATGGGCACATACACAGACTCATAATTTAAAAATAAAATATTTAAAATAAAAAAATAAAAAAGAACACGTAGTTGTAGGAAGGTCTTCATGATGGCCGAGCAAGCCCTTCCACCCAGTGAGCCATCTCCTCTGTCCATGCGTTTGAGAGAAGCTGTCTCACTGAACCTGGAGTTAACGGAGAGCCCTGGGGACCTGCCTGTTTTCACCCCCCAAGCTACGATTGCTGGTGTGCACAACCACACCTGGCTTTCAGGTGGTTCTGAGGATTTGAACTCGGGTCCTCATGCTTGTGACACAGGCACTTTGCTGACCATGCCATCTCCCTACCCATGTGGTGTGACTTCTAAAGGCTGACATGAGAGGGTGTCTCAGTGTCAAAGGGATTGGTTTGTGCTCTGTGGTGAGCATCACTCCATCTCTATACATAACGAGAGAAAGAACAGGAATGCTGATGACGTCTGAACCCAGCGTGGGCCTGGGCAGTCAGCAGGCTGAGATGAAGCCCTGCATTGGTCTGCATAAGATGCCACTGCTGGGAGGGGCACATGGGAACACTGTTACTGCTGTCCCAAGCTCTCAAGCATTAGCGCATGCCCAAATTAAGCTTCAGAGAGGGAGGGAGAGGAGCAGAGACAGGACAGGATCCTCATGAAATACAACTGGCAACTGGCCGCTGGCGTACTCACCTTGGCCCCCAGGAAGCCCTCAGAGAAGAGCATGATCTCACAGATCTGCTGCAGGTCAGGCACAATGACGACCACAGGCCTGAACAGCGCCTTCACAGACTCAGGCAGCTCTGTGCGGCCCGCATAGCCAGGGTTCATGGTGATGAAGATGCCCATGCGAGAGTCAAGAGAGATCTCCTGCCCTTCGAACTGGGGGACAGGAGAGAAAAGAGGGAGTGACGTAGCTGCCAGTTCACCTAGGAATTAGAAGCTGGGGGGTCACAGGGCATCCCCAAGGGACATGGTTATGTGTGCAAGATGGGCCTCTGGGTTAGCACAGAGTCCAAGACATCTCTGGGAAACCAGGTGTCTGGGTAGGTATAGTGTCTGGCAGGTGTGGTATCTGTTCAGGAGTGGTGACTGGTCAGTTGTGGTGTTTAGTCAGGTATGGTATCTAGTCAGATGTGGTGTTCTGTCAGGTGTGATGATGTCTTGCAGGTGTGGTGTCTGGTAGGTATGGTGTCTGGTCAGGTGTGGTATCTAGTAGGTGTAGTCAGCTGTGTTATCTATCTAGTAAGGTGTGATGTCTGGTTAGGTATAGTCAGGTTGTGTTGTCTGGTCATATTTGGTCAAGTGTGGTATGTATGGTATCTGGTCAGGTGTAGTCAGATATGGTCAGGTGTGGTCAGGTATGTGTAGGCTCAGGTGTGGTATCTGATCAGGTATGGCCAGGTGTGGTGTCTGCTGAGGTGTGGTCAGGTGTGGTCAGGTAAAGTCAGGTGTAGTGTGTCTGGTGAAATGTCATGTCTAGCCAGGTTTGGTCAGGTTTGGTGTCTGGTTAGATGTGCTAGGTAACCCTTACCTTCAGTGGTTTTAGGAACCTGCGAGTGTTCCTGTAAGAGTTAACAGATGGGGAGAACCTACCCTGAATGGGGGTACTATCTGCATCATGAGGTATCTGGACAAAATTAAAGGGAAGTAAAGAGAGAGCTAGGTTTTGGGGTCATGGTGACGGGAGCTACCCTAGCCTGCTCTCCCTACTGTGATGGACCAAACGTCCAAAGTCAAAGTCATTTCTCTCCTTACGCTGCTTAGTGTCTGTTCACAGTGGCACAAGTGGTCTGAAAAGGACTCCTTCTTGAGGTGGCACAGGCTTTGCAGCTGGTGTCCCTCCTGGGGCAGGATGTAGGTAGCGCCCCACCCCCCTCACCTGGAACGTGGTCAGCTGGTGGATCAGCGCGTTACGGATCGTCTGGATCTGGGACGAGATGACAGACAGCACGGATGCATCGATCCGGTTAAACTCATCGAAGCAGCCCCATGCGCCACACTGGGCGAGGCCAGAGAAGATCTTCCCGACAGCCTAGAGGTTCCGTCAGGATGGTCAGGGCCTGTTCCTCCCGGAAACGGAAGAGGGTGGGGGGGGCTTGCTCTTCTAAATTAAACCCTGTGCTGAGAGACTGGGAGCCCTGACCCAGTACAACATGCACAGAACTTTCTGGCAATCTTCCCAAGGTTCTCAGTAGGCCAACTCCCACTTGGGGCTAGGTAATCCAGACTGCGTATTTGTAGAAAACTCCAGATGGCCAGCTGCTAAAAGTGCTGCAAAATCTGGCCACAGAGGGCGCCACTGCTCAGCTTTGGTTCAATTAGGGCACTTGGGACAGTGGACCCAGTGTGAACCAAAGCCAAACAGTGGCGCCCTCTAGAAGCAGGAGTGCAGTACTGCAGTAGACAGCTTCCTCTCTCTCCTTATGCTCCCTGAGCCCAGCAGCCTGAGTTCAAGACCCTTGACCCACCCTCCCAGCTGTCACTTGTCATTTCAGGAGACAGGTGACATACTTCCCAACCGCGTCTGCAATAGAAGCCCCCTGCAGGGGAATCGGGTACAGGAAGTGATGGTGAACGCTTACCTTGTAATCCATGCCTTCGCCACAGTTTGTGACAACACACAGGAGGCCCAGGGCTTTGGCGAGGTCCTTGGTGGTCTCTGTCTTGCCGGTTCCCGCTGGGCCAGCAGGGGCACCTCCCAGATACATGGACAGTGCCTGTGGGCGGCCAAACGTAAAACATACGTGTTTTGGCTCCTAGAAAGAGTGCCACCCCTGGGCTCATCCCTGGGACACATGGGTAGACACTGTGAACCTCAGCTCAATGTGTCAGCTCAAGTGTACAGGGAACTGTCCCAGGCTGCTGGCTAAATGTTATTTCTGAGTGTGTCTGTGAGAGTATCTCAGAGCCTGACACTTTATGGTGAGCCAAGTTAGGCAGATAGTTATCCGTCCTCAGGGTAGGCAATATCATCTAAACCACCACCATCACCACCACACCACCATCATCACCACAATCATCATCATCACCACTGCCAACACCACTACCACCACCACTTGAAAACTGGGTGGAACCAAGAAAAAGAGACTGTCTCCACTTTGGCTGGGATAGTGGCTTTGTACTCTGACATTCCTCGGGGCTTCAGACCCAAATGTAAGTGGCTTCCTCTGGTCCTCAGTCCTGTCTGCCCAGCTGGCCAGCAGCAGGCTAGGATACTAACTTGCCTCCAACCTCTCTGTCGTAAAATGCTTAAGTTTGTGCCCTCCCATTGATCCTGTCTCTTTAGACCCTCTAACTCACAGAAAGGCTTAAACATTTTGTTCCTGAAACGGCATTTCACATAGCCCAGGTTGGCCTAAAACTTGCTATGGAACCGTAATGATATCTGGCGCCCTCTTCTGGCATGCAGGCACACATGCAGGCAGAATACTGTATACATAATAAATCGTAAGAAAAAAGAAGTTAAAAAAAAAACTTGCTATGTAGCTGGGGGTGACCTTGAACTCCTGATCCTTCTTCCTCCACCTCCTAGCACCAGGATCACAAGCACAGCCACCATGCTCGTCTAAAGCTGGCATTTGCTTTTAGAAAGACAAAGGGCTCACAGTCCAACAGTCCAGTGTGGTCATGGGGTTCGTCCTTCCGATCACTCGCTCGCCCCCCAGTACGGCGAGGTAGTGCAGAGACAAGCACAGGAGTGCGTTGTACGCGGTGTGGGCTTGAAGCTCGGTTGTGAGCTAAGGGACCCATCACACACAGGCGCTGTGTGCAGATTCCGGGATTAAGCTCTTGCTTAGCACGTACAAGGCCCTCGGTCCTAGCCACAGTACTACAAACAAAAGGATGTGCCCTACGAGGGACAGCTAACACACTGCCCCGTCCTGAGAGGAGACATGATCTCCTCCGCTCGCCTTCTCACGGTTCAATACACTTTAGTATTATACATCCTATACGTTTCTGCAATTCTCTATTACCCTCTGACTCCGTCGCCTGCATAGGGACCACTGTGGAACTGGTGTCCCAGGGAAGATGTCCTTGGGGGGGGAGGGTCAGTTCCAATAGTGACAAATCAGACTCCAAGTGGAAGATGTTTCCTGAACTCAAAACTAAGATTCATGTCAAGAACAGCCAACCAGCTGTGTTCGGGGGCAAGCGTGTCACCTGTGTGAGCGTCAGGTAGATGCGGTCCGTGAGGGGCGTGATGACCAGCCGCCCGTTCAGGCCCATGTACTCGTAGCCGTAGCCGAAGGTCCCCGTGCACTGGCGGATGTTGAGCTCGTCTGGCTCGCGGTCCCAGTAGAAGCGCAGCTGGCTCTCCCACTCAAACTCCCGGGCCTCAAGGATGCTGGGCGGGGAGGGGAGGGGGAGGAAGAAGCCATAGCTGGGCGGACCACGGAAGGACAGCACAGTGAAGCAATCCCAGTATGCCCGGGGGGAGGGACCCACCTGCCCCGGATGAAGGAATCCACGATGTCCCGGGCGTGCACGTCAATGATTAGGACGGTGTTGTATTTCTTCCTGTCGTTTTTGCTCAGCTCCATGGTGATCCGTGTGACCAGATCGTCTATCTGGCTGTGCATCTTCTTGCCATAGTTCTTCATAGCCTGCTTGTCCCCTTGCTTGACCTTGTTGAAGACATCTTCCACTTCCCAAGTCCACCACACCTGGCTGGCGGCCAGCACCACCATGCCTTGGTACAGCAGCATCCAGTCCACCCTGCGGGGGAAGCATGCCAGTCACAGGCTAAACAGACTCTGGGATCAGCCAGAGACTGCCCAGGAAGTCGGCTGCAGCGGTTCATGTGTCTGGTCAGGAACAGGAGGCATGAAGGCCAGGAAAACTCCAGGGCTAGACCGTGAACCGTGAAGTACCAGGACAGTGATCCCCTCGTGGGCTCCTGACTACATATCTGCGTATCTGTCATATGACTCATCAATAGAGTCCTGGCTGAGAGTCTTACCATCGAGGTGCGGCAGTAAGGCACCCACCCACTGCGATCCTGTCTGGGCTGCTCTTGACTGCTAGGCACCGATCTCACAGTGAGGCCTGCTAAAAAGCCCCAAAAGGCTAGGGATAGCATACTCCTGGCACAGGCCCGTGTCTGGTGCCGGAATGGAGTGGGCACTGAGACTTTATATTCATTCATCCATCCATCCATTCATTCATTCATTCTCGCAGGACTGGGTATCATCTTGCATGCTAGATAAGCCTTGTACCTCTGGGGGCTTCTAATCAGATGTTCTTCCATTGAGCCACGCCCCCAGCCCCTCACTGGGGGATTCTAGGCAGATGCTCTACCGCTGAGCCACACCCCCAACCCCTCATTGGGGGATTCTAAGCAGCTCTCTACCACTGAGCCACACCCACAACTCCTCATTGGAGGATTCTACAGGGGCTCTCCCACTGAGCCACGCCCCCAGATCCTCACTGGAGGATTCTTGGTGGGAGCTCTGATGCAGGGTCATGCTCCCTGCCCAGTCTCTAAAAATCTCCCCCAAACTCACAACCCAGTGCCTTGTCCACCTAGGAAGAACTATCCAGAGTTTCATCATTTGAAACAGCGGTCAGCTGCTGGGTTGCCATGGCAACAAAAGCCACATTGCAGTGTTAGCAAGCCTGCCCGCTCACACTCAGAAATCACCCCCTGCGCCAAGCCGCAGGATCGAGTCGCTCATCCTCACACACCCTCGTACTTCCGGATCACCTGCTTCTGTCTTCACAGTATCTGAAGATGGCTTCCTTGGTGATGAGCCTGTTGGTCCTCCTCATCTCGTTCAGCACGGAGGTCATCCAGTCTTCCACACGGCCCTCAGCCCGGATGATCTTGCGGAAGTTCATGACTTCTCCCTCTGCCGAGATCATGGCGGACACGAGCTTCTCCCCGCTGTCTCCGTCATGGAAGCGCAGCATGGCTATGTTATCATACATCTGCAAGACGGCGGGATGGGATGCTGGCGTGAGTATAACCAGCCATCGCAGCCAGGACACTCTCAGAGCTACCCTAGACAGATGTCCACGACCTGGTGTGCTGTTTCCCCGTCAGGGTGACAGGCTATTTATACACAGCATGGTGCAAACCTAAGGTGGTGTACTAGCTGGTTTTGTGTCAACTTGACACAGGCTGGAGTTATCACAGAGAAAGGAGCTGCAGTTGAGAAAATGTCTCCATGAGATCCAGCTGTAAGGCATTTTCTCAATTAGTGATTGAAGGGGAGGGCCCCTTGTGGGTGGTGCCATTCCTGGGCTAGTAGTCTTGGGTTCTATAAGAAAGCAAGCTGAGCAAGCCAGAGGAAGCAAACCAGTAAGGAACATCCCTCCATGGCCTCTGCATCAGCTCCTGCTTCCTGACCTGCTTGAGTTCCTGTCCTGACTTCCTTTGGTGATGAACAGCAGTGTGGAAGTGTAAGCTGAATAAACCCTTTCCTCCCCAACCTACTTCTTGATCATGATGTTTTGTGCTGGAATAGAAACCCTGACTAAGTCAGGTGGGTTTTCAGAAAGAAGGAAAAAGACCTCTCTGGCGTGGAGAGCTAGTGTGAACATGGGGACAGAGCAGCCCAGGTACATGCAGCCGAGGGAAGGGTTGAACCTGGGGTGTAAGAATATCCCTAGGTCAGGGAATGGAGACCATTTCAATGGAACCTGACGATCACTGTGGCCCTGATCATCACCGTGGGCCCTGGCCATCACCATGGGCCCTGACCATCACCGTGGACCCTGGCCATCACGTGGGCCCTGGCCGTAACCGTGGTTCCTGGCCATCACTGTGGGTTCTGACCATCACTGTGGGCCCTGGCCATCACCGTGGGCACTGACCATCACAGTGGCCCTCACCTTGATCACATGCTCTTACACATAGAGTGGGTCCTCACCTTGATCACACACTCTTGCACACAGAGTGTGTCCTCACCTTGATCATATGCTCTTGCACACACAGTGGGCCCTCACCTTGATCACATGCTCTTGCACACACAGTGGGCCCTCACCTTGATCACATGCTCTTGTACACACAGTGGGCCCTCACCTTGATCATATGCTCTTGCACACACAGTGGGCCCTCACCTTGATCACATGCTCTTGCACACACAGTGGGCCCTCACCTTGATCACATGCTCTTGCACACACAGTGGGCCCTCACCTTGATCACATGCTCTTGCACACACAGTGGGCCCTCACCTTGATCATATGCTCTTGTACACACAGTGGGTCACTGTTGCCCAGTATGCTGAGTAGCTCGTCATCCGAGATGAAGAAGAATCTGGGGAAGGCATTTCTCTTGGAGTCCAGGTAGTCGTTGAGGCTCTTCTGGCACTTCTCCAGGCCCTCGCTGATGGTCTGCAGGTCGTGGAGGCGGTTTGGGGCCTCACAGCAACGTTTTATCACTGGGTCTTTCAGTGTCTCCCCCATTATCTGGAAGAGGTCAGGGAGACAGTGGAGTGTCAGTCAAGGTGGCAGAAATACTGCATGCAAACACACACACACACACACACACACACACACACACACACTAAATTTAATTTAAATATTGTAAAGAAATATGTCTCGCACTGACCCCGTCCACTCCCACACTGACTCTGCCCACTCTCGCACTGAACTTGCCCACTCTCACACTGTCCACTCTCACACTGCCCACTCTCACATTGACCCCACCTACTCTCACACTGACCCTGCCCACTCATACTGTCCACTCTCACACTGACCCCGCCCACTCTCACACTGCCCATTCTCACACTGACCCCACCCACTCTCACACTGACCCCGCGCACTCATACTGTCCACTCTCACACTGACCCCGCCCACTTTCATACTGCCCATTCTCACACTGACCCCACCCACTCTCACACTGACCCCGCGCACTCATACTGTCTACTCTCACACTGACCCCGCCCACTCTCACACTGACCTGCCCACTCTCACACTGACTCCACCAACTCTCACACTGTCCACTCTCACACACTGTCCACGCTCACACTGTCCACTCTCACACCATCCACTCTCACATTGGCCATGTCCACTCCCATTCTGGTCACTTGCCCTCTTAAATATCCTGTCGATGTTGTCAAACTTCTTGGCCTCCTCCGGCAGCTGGGACCGTATGTCGCCACCAATGAAGATACTTTCCAGGTACATCCACTTCCTCTGAACCAGCATCCAGATCTGCATCGCGTCAAAGTCAGAGCGTGAGCAGGGATGCCAGCAACCTGTGCAAAACCCCTCCCTAATCCTGGACAAGTCCAAGTCAGCTCGGTTAGAACGAGAACTTAGCAGGCCAAGCAACACTGTGTGCAGAGACCTGGCCACCGTCCCTCCTACCTCACCGGCCTAGCCCTCCTGGGTCTTCACTTTTGCTTCCCCGGGTTTAGGTTAACTGTGGTCAACAGCAGTCTGAAAATATAGTAGTTCAGAAGGTGTGCAGAGAGAGGACATTCACACAGTTCTGAGATACTGCTGTCACGGGCACTCTGTATTAATAGTCACTGTGGCTCGCCTCTGAGCAGACTGGACTTGTAAATTTGACTTTGCCATGGGCATATGTGTACTGGGAAGCAGTTGTATGGGGTTTGGTACTATCTGGGTTCTGGGCATTGTCAGGACATCTCGGAACAGATCCTGGAGAGTTGGGTATTCCTGGGCAGGGATATAACATTTTAAAGGAGAACAATTTACTAAAAAGCAAACTAATGCTCCCCACTCCAGTCCTGGGTGGGGAGGACATGTCTAGTAACATGTAGAACTTGGAGCCCTGCGATTGTCAATGACCAATATGGAAGCCATATTCATGACAAGCCTCGTGCCACCTTCTCAGCCATTCTGTTTCCAGATACAGACACCAAAGAAAGGAACAGTGAAAGCCAGACACATAACATAGTGAGGAGCTCTCCCAGCAGCACTGCCATAACACACCCAGGACCCGGGAGGCAGGAGTCACGTAGACCGCCACCGAGCGATGAATGGATAAATCAAAGGTGGTCTGGTCATGCAACAGAATATTATTTAACCATGAAAAGGAGAGAAGCAGAGATGGTTGCCGCCATGTGGGTGAGCCTTGAACATCTTATGCGGACACAAAGGCCTTGTGTGTGACTTCACACATATGAGACATACAGCATTGACCCATGTGGAAATAGAAAGCCAATGTGTGGATCCTGGGCACTGGGAACATGGGATCTGGGAAGCAATGACCTGGGGGTTTTCTTTCATAGTAATGAGAAATTTTCAGAACCAAATGGAGGCAGAGTTTGTATAACACAAATACTCTAAGTGCCCCTGACCTGCATATTCTAAAATGGTTAATTTAGTTGGTGAGATTGCTCGGGCCACAAACTGCCCCCTGTTCAAGCATGAAGATGTGGGTGGAGCTTCCCAGAACCCATGTCAAATCTGGGCATGGTAGTGTGCTTCTGTAACACCAACACTGAGAGGGTAGAGACAGGGGGATGCTTGGCGCTCATGGGTCAGCCAGTCTAGCCAATCAGTGAGAGACCTTGTCTCAAAAAACAAGGTGGAGCCAGGCTTGGTAGCATATCGCTTTAACTGCAGCACTTGGGAGGCAGAGGCAGGTGGATCTCTATGTTTGAGGCCAGCCTGGTCTACAGAGTGAGTTCCAGGATGACCCAGGCTACACAGAGAAACCCTGTTTCTCAAAAAACAACAAAAGATAGATAGATAGATAGATAGATAGATAGATAGATAGATAGATAGATAGATAGAGATGGATAGAACAAAATGGTTAAATTTATATAAAATTTTACATAAAAATTCATCTCAATAAAAATTTAAATCATAAAGAAGAGGGCCAGGGAAATACCTCAGTGGTAAAGAGCTTGCCTTGCATACATGAGACCCTAGGTTCAATTGCCTGAAAAACATACACACTCATATACACACACATATACACAAACACATACACACCACCACCACTACCACCATCACTACCAACAACACCAACACCAACAATAACAATAACAACAACAAAACTATGTCCTACAGAAAAGCTTTCACAAGTAAAAGAGTCAAAGGCAAAAACAATCACAACGAGTCAAAAATGTTCAAGCATGAAGGACCAGGATCACATTTCTTTGCCAAAAGAACCAGGTATGAATGAGAAAATATGCTTATCTATGGTCTGGGGAGGAAAAAAACCCCAGTCACTCAGAGATAGTGAACTGAGCCTGACTGATCTGGCCTGCTCACAGAAGCCTGGTCCAGCACTGTCGGCACGGAACTGACCCACCACCCAGTATGACAGGCCAAGCTGGAGACACTGCAAAGGCAGATGAAAAAGTGAAGCACTCATTCAACAAGAACAGGAGGTGTGGAAAAGGAGCAGGGACGCTTGAAAAGGCCAAGTAGGAATCTTAGAAATTAAACCTCAGTTCCCTGAAATCAAAACTCATTAATCTCCCCTACTGCCCACTTGCCCCCACCAACTGCCCACTTGCCCCCACCCCACCTGAGTGGAGAGCTACAGGGCAGTTCTTCATTTCTCAGCACAAATGTTCCCGCATAGAATCCCCGCAAGAACTGGCGGCATGCTCTCCATTCTCCTTTGCTCTCACCTCAATGACCTCCCCTATCAGAGACAGTGTCTTCTCCCACTTGTGGACAGTTTGCAGAAAAGGTCCCACGAATCTGCTCCCGGAGATGCTCTGCAAGTTGACGGTGTTGTCGTCCAAGCACTGGATAATGTCATCCACGGACCCTAAGATGTAGCCTCGCTCCTGCGTGCCTTTGTAGTACTTGACCACAGTGAACTTCATGTTCTCCCAGGTGTCTAGGATTTCCTTCACGGCCTGGTTGGAAGAGTGAAGAGAAGCATTTGAGCCCGCAGATGGAAGAGCAAGACCCTACTATATCACCATCTGTTAGCAACTCAACTATTGTCCCAACTCAATCATAGGAAAGTCGAGATTCTCAGAGCAACAGTGTTCCTTCCTACTAGGCTTGCATTCTGCCATGTAGGATCTCATCTGACCCCCATTCCAAAAAAAAAACCGCATTGTTATACAGAGATAGGCTCAGAAAGGCCACGTGGGGTCCCAAGGATGTTACCAAGTCCCAAAACTAGGGTTTCAACCCAGCAGCTTCCTGTTCAACCAGGGGGTCTTGCCCTGGGCTCATTCCACTGCTGAGCGAGAAAGTCCACATTCAAAATGCGAAGTCCACTACCATTCCATTCTCTGAAGAAATCCACACTGATATGTGCTCATGTGTATGCCTATATGTAGATGTTTATAGTAAGTGTGAATTAATCTCCAGTGAGACAGGCCCCTGGGCATGCCTCTGAGGGATTCTCTTACTTAGGTTCAGTTAGAAAGATCTGCCCACTGTGGGTGGCACCATTCCCTAGGCTGGGGTCTTGGACCGAATCAAAAAAGAGAGAGCGAGCTGGGCATTAACGTTCATCTATCTCTGCTTCCTGACGGCAGATGCTCTGTAACCAGCTGCTGCACAGCGCTCCTGCCATGCCTTCCCCATAGTAATGGTCTGTGCCTTTTGTCTGTGAGCCAAAATAAGCCCTTCCCTCCTTCAGTGGCTTTTGTAGGGGTATTTTGTCGCAACACTGAGAAATGTAACTAAGACAATATCTGCACATACTATATATTTGTTTACAGGTGTGTGTATGAATATGTACACATGCATTGCATATATGTCCACTATTGTATGTGTTTTACACATATATATGGATGTGTCCATACATGCCATGTGTCCACGCATCTTCTAGCTTTTTGTTAGCTTGCATTAGTTTTGTAAAATGAGTTCACATGGCATCTTCCTGCTCTCGTGGTACGCATTTCAACCTTGTACGTGCATCTTAAGTAGGGAGCAACACTTAGTAGGACAACAACTGTCTTCAGGTGTCCAGGCTGGGAGGGATGTGATTATTTTTCATTTTTTTCCAAGGGGTGCCTATGTCTTCATCAATAAGTAGAGCATGAAACTATAATCAGGGATGTCAAAAAAAAGTAAACTAAGGCAGAGTTTCTATTTACTTAGATACTGGAGAAAGTTTGAAAAGATAGCCTTTGCTGGGAGCAGTGGAGCATCCTGTGATCCCAGAACTGGGAAAACTGAGGCAGGAAGATCAAGGCCAGCCTTGGCTACCTGCTAAAAACCCATCCTAATGAACCAAAGATTCAAGAGGAGTGGCTCGAGGCCCTGGATCCAGCTGCAGCACGGAGATCGAAGGATCTCCTTTCTCACCTTCTCGATAGCAACCTCCTTGACGGCCGCCGTGACAATCTCATTGAGCACTTCCGTGTGTCTGTGCAGCTCCATGGTGAACATGTTCTCCAGCGTGAAGGTCTCTGTCATCTCGAAGAACACGCCTGTTTTCTCCATGAGCTCTTTCCAGTGTCTGAAAAAGTGTAGGGTTATCAGTAAGCACCCTGACGAGTGCAGAGAAGAGATTAATTGTTCCCAGTCCAGTCACAGGGAGAGGCCCTGTGGGAGAACCTCCACAGAGACACGGGACAGTCTGGGATTATACTCCCGAGATCTTCCAAATCCTCCTCCCTGAGATAAAACCAGGAAACATCTGGCAAGCCCTGTGAGTGTCTTCGCTGCTGAGAAAATGTGTGGCCTCTAGTTTCTCTGGAACAGACCTCCACCTGTGGGAGAGCCTGGTGTCAATCACGGAGCCCCAAGTACATTGGGAAGTGTTGGTCCAGCACTGGCCCCGCTGGGCGGTACCTGGCAACCACAGGCCCAGTCCTGGTCTCAGGGAAAGGATCCTCTGACTAGACATGGTCAACAGACAATGGAACAAGTCTACAAATTAAACACCATGTTGTGTTCACAAGGGGATGTGTCCTTAGAAATACATCATCAGGAGATCTCAGCTCAGCGTGAACTTCACAGAGTGCTGCACAAACCCACATGGTTAGGCCTGTGACACACACATCTGGCCCTGCGTGAAATGGTGTGCGGTCTGCTACCGACCAGAGCACTCGTACCCATCGATATGTCGCTTAACTTCAAACCAGTTGTTTTATGCAGAGCTGGGAACAGGACCCTGGGCCTCAGACATGTTGGGAAATTGCTCTGTCACTGAGCCACATGCCCCAGCTTGTAAGTACTAACTGCTCTGAACGCTGGGGGTTGGGGAGGAGGGGGACACTGGATGGACTGGGGTAATAGTATAGGCCTTTGAAAGACTGAAAAAGGACAATACGGAGCTTGAAGCTAGCCCGGACTACAACCTAGACCGTGGCTCAAAAAAAAAAAAAAAAAGAAAAGAAAAGAAAAGAAAAGAAAAGAAAAGAAAAAAGAATGAGGAAGGGGGGGTGAAATCCCTGACATCAGATGTGACCCTCAGCTATGACAAACAGGGAGGGACATGGCCAGAACCTGGGAACTGTGGGTTACGAGGTCATAGAACGGGTGTCTTTGTTTGCTGCAGAGAATAGCTCAGAGAGCAAAAGGTGGGAGCCTTCCAGGGCTGCCAGAGGTGTGGGGACATAGATGAGCCAAAGCCACGTTGGTGGGACCTGTGGCTGCCACTCTGGGTTCAGCAGGACAGAAAGAGGAGCTAAAGCCACTTTAGCTCAGGAGAGCCCTTCTTGCTGGTGTGAACAGGCTGTGTGTTCGTCAGCTCCCTGGAACTGTTGATGGAGTGCCTGAGAAAGGGGACTTGATGGCGAGAAGGTGCAGAGGGTTCCGTCTGCAGTCATCCTGGCCGTGGTGAGGGAGAGTCATGTCCGGGGACACGGAATGCGGCAATGTGTTCATCTCATGGCAGGTGGGGAAGTGGAGCCTGAGACCAACAGGTTCCACTTCCTAACGTCACCTAACAACAGTGTCTCTACTGGGGACCAGGCCTTCCACATAGGAGCCTCTCGGGAACATTCCAGCTCCAGACGACACCAGATTAACTGGTAGGAAATGGGGAAATGACAACTTTCTCACTAAGTAAAATCAAGTTGCTTGGTGTGACTCTATGATCCTGGGACTCTATGACCAGACCCTGGGCAAAGTGACCAAGGAGGATGGGGCACACCAGAGAGGGTAGGAGTCACAGAACCCTGGCTAACTCCCACTGGCGCAGAGCAGGTTGGGACAAGTCACTCGACCTGAGAGACCCAAGCTCCATCAAACGCCAGCGGACCTGTGCATCCCACACAGTAGCCACAAGCCATAAGTCACTGTTGGGTGACCCAAGATCTACAGGGCTGTACAAAGCAGGTCAGATTTCAAGGAATGGTTTTTAAGGAAGTCACATATCTCAGTTATGTGAGGAAGTGGTGTCTCAGATACTGAGTCAATTAAATATATCATCAAGGGCTGGCGAGATGGCTCAGTGGTTAAGAGCACAGGCTGCCCTTGCAGAGGACCTGGGTTCAGTTCCCAGAACCCACATGGAGTTTCACGGTGCTCTATAACACCAGCTCTACGGGATCTGAGCCCTCTGGCCTCCATAGGCACACACACACACACACACACACACACACACACACACACACACGCACGCACGCACGCACACACACACACACACACACACACACACACACACACACGCATGCACGCACATGCATAAACATAATTTAAAATTAAAATGATCTTTAAAGTGTGTTCGGGGGTGAGGGTTAGGGATTCATTTTAAGCCAGACCTGGTGACTCTTGCCTATAATCCCAGCATGTGGGAGACTGAGAAAGACTGACATGGGATTGATAGCCTGGGGTACATTGTGACTTTTTCCGCTAGCCTGGGCTATAGAGTGGAAGTCTATCTCACACACACCCCCCCCCCAAGAAAAGACTAATCTCACTGTTCCCATTCTTTTTTTCTCCTTTGATTTTTGAGGCAGTGTGTCACTAGATATATGGCCCAGGCTGGCATGGAACTTTCTGTCCTCCTGCCTTAGCCCCCCAAGTCCTAGGACAACTGGCGTGTGCAACCATGTCTGGTTCTTTCTATTCTTTTAATGTGGCACTGCACTGGCTGGTTTTGTGTCAATTAGACAGCTTTCAGAGAGGAAGGACTCTCAGTTGAAGAAATGCTTCCATGAGATCCAACTGTAAGGCATTTTCTCAATTAGTGATCAGTGTGGGAGGGCCCCTTGTGGGTGGTACCATCCCTGGGATGTCGTCCCATCCTGGGTTCTATAAAAAAGCAGGCTGATCAAGCCATGGGGAGCAAACCAATAAGCAGCACCCCTCCATGGCCTCTGCATCAGCTCCTGCCTCCAGGTTCCTGCCCTGTTTGAGTTCCTGTCCTGACCTCCTTTGGTGACACACAGCAGTGTGGAAGTGTAAGCTGAATAAACCTTCCCTCCACAACTTGCTTCTTGGTCTTGGTATTTCCTTGTAGCAGGTGAAACCCTAAGACAGGCCCCTAAAAAAATCACAAATAGCATTCGTACCCCGACTCCATTCCTCCTGGATTCAGCTGATCAAATCCTGCTTTTAAAAAGTGGACAGATAGCCAGGCAGTGGTGGCACACCTCTTTAATCCCAGCGCTTGGGAGGCAGAGGCAGGCGGATTTCTGAGTTCGAGGCCAGACTGATCTACACAGTGAGTTCCAGGACAGCCAGGGCTACACAGAGAAACCCTGTCTCGAAAAACAAAACAAAACAAACAAACAAAAAAAGCAGACAGACAAGAGCACGACTTTGGCCGAAGAAGCTGTTAGGGTCATTTTTATAAAATCGTTGGCATTGCCTTCACTTACAAACAACCCAGTCAGCTCTCGCCCTGCTTCTGAACTGCCCCCAGCTGACCTGAGCTGAACATGTATGAAACCTGAAGCCCTTCTCTGAGCTGACGGAGGATGGGACTAACCTTTCCCTCAGAGCCTCGTGCTTCAGGTCCAGAAGCAGTGGGATGGAGTCTTTGAACGCCTTCATCTTCGCTTCCAAATGGAAGGCCACGGACAAGCCGCGTACCTGCCGGGGCAGCTTTCGGAGGTTCTTGAGGAAGCCATCGATGCCTTCCTGCAGATACTGGACATTCAGGTTGATCCAGAGGGTCTGGGACCACTCCTCTTTGGCGATCTAGAAACATTAGACAAGACAGCATCTTGGGGCTTGACCCAAATGTAAGGAAGGGGCAGGGTGCATGTCTAGCTCTGGCCCCTCTCAGCTCACTTCAAAGGAATCTCTAACTTAAAAAGGCAAGTGTTGAGGTCAAAAAGGAGGAGGGACTGTGGACGTTCTGAGCCCCTCCCGACATAATGCTGCCCCTGAGGGCGTCCCCGTGCCCAGCTTGGGGAGTCCCCTGGGAGGGGCTGTACCTTCAGAGAGTTGTACAGGTCATAGATCATCCGGAGCCCGCCCATCTCCTTCTGCACTTTGATGAGCTCAGGGTACATGGTGATCGGGAGGTCGAAAAGCTTCTCTGCGTTGACCAGCTCCTGTCGGTTCTTCTCGTGCTTTGACAGCTCCCTTTCAAAACTGCCTAAGAGCTCGGAGCCTGGATAAGAAGTGCGGAGATAAAGCAGAAAGGACAGTCGGCATGTGAGATGCCTCTAGCTCCAGCACTTGGGAGGCAAAGGGTGTGGGGGTCCCTGCAAGTTCAAGGCCAGCCCATCTAGATAGCAAGTTCCCAGGCAACCAGGGCTACAAACTGAGCAGTATGTCTAAAATGTGTGTGTGTGTGTGTGTGTGTGTGTGTGTGTGTGTGTTTAAGATCAAGGACCAGCAACATGGCTCACTAGGTAAAGATGCCTGCTGCTAAACCTGACAGCCTAAGTTTGATCTGCAGGAACCACATGATGGGAGGAGAGAACTAACTCCCACGAGTTGTTCTCTGACTTCTACACAAGTATTCATCTCACACACACACACACACACACACACACACACACACGTCTACACACACACAAATAAATAAGTAATTGTAATTAATTCTTTTAAGTAAGAATAAATAAAGTTAATTAAGAAATCAGCCATTGGGGCTGGAGAGATGGCTCAGTGGTAAGAGCATTGACTGCTCTCCCAGAGGTCCTGAGTTCAACCCCCAGCAACCACATGGTGGCTCACAGCCATCTATAATAGGATCTGGTATGTTTGAAGACAGTGACGGTGTACTCACATACATAAAATAAATAAATATTTTTTTTAAATGATACAAATGTGTGTCTGGCGCTTAAAAGAAAAGAAATCAGCCATTAATTATTTCATACACGTAAGTTACCGGGAGATAAATTTAAAGTCAGCGGGTTTTATTTTTCTTGTCCCAGTAACCAAAAACCCACTTGTCCTGCAAGACCTTCCAATTAGAGGGTTGACCCCGCTGAGCAGTGGTGGCATACACCTTTAATCCCAGCACTTGGGAGACAGAGACAAGTGGATTTCTGAGTTCGAGGCCAGCCTGGTCTACAGAATAAGTTCCAGGACAGCCAGGGCTATACAGAAAAACCCTGTCTCAAAAAGGAAAAAAAAAAAAAGAGGGTTGATCCCTTGTACCCAGAACTTCCTGGGTGTGAGGTCATTAGAGGGACACCCACCCTGTGCCCACCACAGTCAGTCTCACTTGCTGTCTGCCACCCTTGAGACTTTCCTCATCAGATTAACAACTGCCTTCACACTCCAAAGTCTGTGCTTGGCCCCCAGTCGCCCATGGCCATTATCAATCCTTCGCCCACTCACCCACCCCAGCGCCCCCTTCTCCCACTGCCTTTGTGATTCCCAGGATCTGACTGTTTCCTTGGAAACCCTAGCCACCCCTGTATAGGCAGTCTTCCCACGCTCTCTTGAGAACAGTGGTTTTGAACCTGTGGTCGTGACCCCTTTAAGGGGCAAAGGACCCTTTCTCAGGGGTCACCTAAGACAGATGTTTACATTAAGATTCATAAGAGTTTTAAAATTAAAGTTAGGAAGTAACAATGAAAATAATGTTATGGTTGGGGTCAGCACACCATGGGGGGCTGTATTAAGGGGTCACTGTGTTAGAAAGGTTGAGGACCGCTGATATAGTGTAAGGACGATATTTCCTCCCTGTTGCTCTTTCGGCTGGTGGCACATGAAGGACATGTGTCACATTTTGTAGATGAAATGTCCCCCCAAAAGGCTCTGTATTAGAGGCTTGGTCCCTGGCTAGTGGGTCCAGACGCTGAGAGGTAATAAATGAATCCATCAAGGGACTCAGATTTGATGTTGTCATTGAGAAGTGAAGAAAACTAGAAGGTGAGACCTGGTTGGAGGGGTGGTGGCTTAGGGACCTACTTCTGAAGGGTGTGTCTGAACCCCACCCCTACCCTGTCCTCAGTCTCTCTACTTCCTGGCTTTTGAGCAAGTCCCCTCAGCTACTGTTTACCCCAATGGAGAAGTTCCACAGGACCACAGTGAACTGGGGTCACCAGAAGCGTGAGTCAGAATAATTGCCCTTCATTTTAAACCATTCCTCTCAGATATGTGTCATAATGGCAGAACTCTGGCAGACACCATAGGCAAAGAGCATGGCATGGTCCAGGGTCTAAGTTCAAAGAACGGCTTTAGAGGGACAGATGGGGGGGGGCATACACCGCCACACTGGCAAAGGCTGATGCCAGTGGCCTCTATGTTTGACTGCAGTAGGGACTTGCTGGATTCTCTGGGGGTAGATCAGTGTTCTAACTCTCACCAGATCCTTTATAAACCTTGCACTGAGTCCGCCCTGCCCTCAGAGGTCACTACTACACCAACCAACCATGAAAGCAGATGTTAAGGAGGAAGTAGTTGATGCTTCCGTGACAACACGATTCACTTTCTGTGAACCTCTCAGGAACCCCCAAACCTTCAGCACCCCCATATCACAACCTCACCTTTATCAAGGTCTTCACCCACAGCCCCGGGGCCTTCGCTGTAGAAGTGCCTTGCAAACTCATCCAGCTGGCTTCGGTAGTTCATTATCTCGCTCCGGGTGATCTGAGGGAAGGAGGTCACCCCTTAGCCTGACTTAGCCTCAGTGCAGGGGACTGGAACCCAATAGCTCATATGAGGCGCCATTGCTGCAGTGCTGAGCCTTGCCCCGGTTCCCCATCTGCACTCAGAGTTGAGGGGACACCACACCTCTGTGAAAGTTCTCTTGATGCCTCCAAGCGCGTGTTCCACGTTCATAGATTCGGTGAAGAGAGTCTCCCACATGTTCTGAATGTTGTCAACCAGTCCCTGCTCAGCTTCTGTGGGCTAGAGAGACGGGAAGGGAGAGAGACAGACAGACAGAGAGAGGAGAATGGAAAAGAGAGAGACAGAACTGATTACCAATAAAGTTGGAATTGAAGTTTCAGGTCAAAGCTGCACCCACAGACCTGTGTTTTCGGTTGTACCCAAGAGGACTATTTAAACAAACCAAAGGGCTAGCTGGGATATTAATGTTATGTTCTTGGAGTTGTTTGCTTAGTTTTGAGATTTTAGGTTGTTTTTGTTTTGTTTTAATCGTGTGTTTGCATGTGTGTACAGTGCCTGCAGAAGGCAGAAGAGAGCATCAGTTCCCTGGAGCTGGAGTTAGGGGCACTTGTGAGCTGCCCAGTGTAGGTGCTGGGAACCCAACTTGATTCTCTGGAAGGCAGAAAGCTCTCTTAACCACGAAGCCATCTCTCCAGGTCCCTGTTTGTTTGTTTTAGAGGTAAAGTTTCGCTCTTCCCAGCTGACCTCCTACCCACTGTGTAGCCAAAGATGATCCTCCTGCCTCCACCTACCAAATTCTGGAAGTATATAAGTGTATGTCACCATGTCTAGGAAAACCTGTAATTTTTTTTTAATTAAAATGATATCTGGGACAGGTCTAGTGGCACGTGCCTTTTCTTCTGGAGGCAGAGTCAGACAGATCTCTATGGACTGGAGGCCAGCCAAAGCTTCATAGTGAGACCCTACCTCAGTGAGGGAGGGATAGAGGAAGGGTTAGGGCATGGGGGTGGGGGTTGTAGACCTAGCAGAGTTAGCTCGGCAGTTCAAAAGCACTGACTTCTCTTCCAGAGAACCAGAGGCCTGGATTCAATTCCCAGAGGGATCTGATGCCCTCTTCTGGCCTCTATGGGTACTACTACAGTGATGTACACACACACACACACACACACACACACACACACACACACACACACACAATTAAAAGAAAAAAGAAAAAAACAACTAGTTTCTTCATATTATAACTTCTAGAGACAAAACACAAAAAGAGATCTTGAAATCAGACCAAAAATACTAGTCAGACTGTAACCTCAGAGAGATGGACTGTTGACTCCTTAATCAAAACAAACAAACAAACAAACAAACAGAAGCCAGAGACAGCTGTAGCATCTTCCCAGAAAGAAAAGACAGCCATACTACATGTAGATAAGGCTGGGGCCACCAGAACCCTTGCACACACCGACATGAATATACTACCAGAGTTAGTAAAACTGGGCATAAGAATTCCCTGTAGGGGCCGGAGAGATGGCTCAGCAGTTAAGAGCACTGACTGCTCTTCTGAAGGTCCTAAGTTCAAATCCTAGCAACCACATGATGGCTCACAACTATCCGAAACATGATCTGATGCCCTCTTCTGGAGTGTCTGAAGACAGTTACAGTGAACTTGCATATAAATAAATAAATCTTTAAAAAAATTCCCTGTAACCTAGAAATTCTGTGTCTGAGCTCTGACTGACAAAGATGCACGCTTGCATATCTTCATCAAGAGAACATCATAGCATGCAAACAGCCCAAGTATCTCATGACAGCACAGCTATACGGACTATTATACAGCAAAGACCATGGAGGAGCTATTGCCACGAGCAGAGGTCATGGGAAATATCTCGAAAAAGGTAAAACGGAATAAAAAAAGACAGATGTAGAGAATGCACTCCTTTTCAAGGCAATCTATACAGACCCCATAAACAGGGAACTATCAGGGCTGGATAGATGGCTCAATGGTTAAGAGCACTGGCTGCTCTTCTAGAAGGCCTGAGTTCCATTCTCAGATCCCACATGGCTATATACAACCATCTGTAACTCCAGTGCCAAGGGATATGATGCCCTCTTCTGGCCTCTGCAGGTACTGCACTCACATGGTGCACATAAAGAGACCCTGGCTCAAAAAAACAAAAAAACAAAAACAAAAACAAAAACCTAATAATTTACCAACAAACTTTATGATCTCACATTTCTCTCTTATTCTTATTTATGATTATTAGTGTGTGTGGTATGTGGGTGTATGCGTGTGCACACATGCATGTGCATGCATGACCTGTAGGTATGAACATGTAAGCCATCATGTACACTTGGAGGTCAGAGGACAGCTTCTGGAGTTGGCTCTCTCCTTTCTCCTTTACATGGGTTCTGGGGATTTAACTGAGGTCTCCCAGCTTGTGTAGCAAGCTCCTTCACCCACTGAGCCATCTTGCTAGCCCTCTCTCTTATTGTTTAACAAAACCCCGTTACTTATTACAGGAAGTAAACCCAGTCCTCTCCCCCGAGAAAAGGAAATGAAAAGAAAGGAGGAGGGACCGGATGAGACAGTGAGCCGGTACGAATGTTGTTTTGTTGTTTTGAATGGGCCTTATGAGATCAAGCCGTGGTCTCCACACTTATCCATGAGGTGGCTTTCTACTGGCAACTTACTACTTTGTCACTTGCTTGGGGACACATGGCTGCCAGGGTGACTGAGAGGCCCTTCAGAGGATGGCCTTGGTGATTGAAGGGAAAACATCCCCCACAGGCTTACTGTTTGGACACTTGGTCCCCAGTTGGTGGCACTGTTTGGGAAGGTGGTGGAATCGCCAGAAGGTAGGACCTTGCTGGGGGTGGGCCTTGAGCGTCTATGGCCCTGCCCACTTCCTATTGCTTCTCTCTGCATCGTGAACATGGGTGAAATGTGACCAAACAGCTTCCTGCTCCTGCTGCCATAATTTCCCTGACAGTGCCACGCCTTAACAACCATGCTGGAGTCTCTCCCTCGGGAACCATAAACCAAATAAACTCTTTCCTCCCTAAGTTGCTCTCCCTGGGGGACTTTATGATGGCAACATAGAAGTAACTAATGCAGTCGACAACCCTGTCATCAGAGGCGTTGGGACAGCAGGGCCGACTTACAAAGATGTTGTATATCGCCATGGTGCGGTACCGTTCCTGGATGTCCTTGTACCTCAGCTCCGTGACTAAAGATTTGGATCTGACCTCTGAAATTGTTGCAAGGACAAACTTGAGGTCTTCGAGGGTACAGGGGCTCTTCTTAAGATTCTTGGCCAGGTGCTATGAGAGAACTCAGGTGAGAAGAGACAAACAAACCAAGCCTGCCTCCCTCAAGAATAGGGCTCTTTGCCCCAGTTTGACTGCTAGGCGTTGGTGTGCTGGTTGGTTTTAACTGTCGACTTGATGCAACCCAGAATCACTTGAGAAGAGAGTCTTAATGAGGAATTGTCTAGAGGGGGTTGGCCTGTGGGCATCTTTGGGGGGGGAGGATCATAATTGTTCATTGATGCAGCAAGATCGATCCCACTGTGGGCAGCACCAATCCCTAGGCAGTGGGTCCTGAGCAGTATGAGAAGAGAAAGCTTGCTGAGAGCATGAGAGCAAGGATGCATTTATTCTCTCTCTGCTCTTGATGGTACACCTGACAAAGTCCCCCACTTTGACATCCTCTCAATGGTGGACTATAACGTGAAATTATTAGTGAGCTAAAGCAAGCAAACCCTCTCCCCCCGCCCCAAGTCATTTTTTATCTGGATATCTTATAATAGCAACAGAAATGAAGCAAGGACGGGATGGAACCCAGGGCCTTTGCATGTGCTGGGCACATGTAACTCTACCATAGACCCACACCCCCCAGGCCTGTGAAGGTCTTCAAATGAAGGTGGCCTCCGGGTACCTCGATCTCATCCCGGAGGTTGTAAAGCTCCTCCCTGGCCGACTCATTGAGGAGCTTCCCCAGGGAAATCACCCAGGACTTTGCATTTTCTTGCACGGTGCTGGCCAACGGCCCGAGCTGCAGCCGGATGCAGTGCTCGTCCTTTACCAATGGGTGGCGCATCACGTCAGCGGCGATCTTGGAGTAGAACTGCAGCTTCTCATCGTAGGCCACGCAGGCCGGTTTCTTGGCTGCGAACTTCTCCATCATGATGGACTTGTCCAGCTTCCAGAGGGGCCGGTATCGCTTCCACCGCTGAAGGTACTTCATGATGCTCACCAGGAGCCTGTGGATGTTTTGGGGGATCATAACGGCTTGGTCCATGATCTGGGTGTTCTGGGAGATGTCATTGTAGAAGCTTATGATGACAATTTCTTCCTCCTCCCCCTTCTGCGGGGGACATTCAATGCAGCTGCCGTTCATCCAGCGCACGAAGTACTGGTGGGACAAGAGCGGGCGGGAGGTGAGGGCTGGGCATGGTGTGCCTCCCGGGCACACACTGGCACTTGGTAATGAGTCTAGCTATGACGGGCTTTCATACCATGTAGCCCTTCAAACCTAGCCTTGAAATCGTGATCCTCTTGTCTCAGCCTCATGGTAAGATTGCAAGTCTGTGTCACCATTTTCTGCTGTTTTTCTCCCTTCCTCCCTCTGTTCTCCTCTTCCTCCCTCCTCTCTGTCTCTGTCTCCCTCTGTCTGCTCTCCTCTCTCTCTCTCACTATCTCTCTCTGTCTCTCCCTCTTTGTCTCTCTGTTTCTGTCTGTTTGTCCGTCTGTCTCTTTTTGTCTCTGTCTCTTCTGTCTCTCTGTTTCTGTCTCTTCCTCTTTGTCTCTCTGTCTCTCTGTCTGTCTCTGTCTCTATCTCTGTCTGTTTGTCTCTGTCTGTCTGTCTCTCTGTCTCTCTCTCTCCCGGTCTCTGTCTCTGTCTGTCTGTCTCTCTGTCTATCTGTGTCTCTCTCCCTGTCTCTTCTCTGTCTCTCTCTCTCTCTCTACCTGTCTCTTCTGTCTCTCTTGTCTGTCTCTCTGTCTCTGTCTCTGTCTCTCTCTCTCTACCTGTCTCTTCTGTCTCTCTTGTCTGTCTCTCTGTCTCTGTCTCTCTCTGTCTCTGTCTCTCTCTCTCTCTCTCTGCCCCAGTGGATTAAGAACATCACTGTGATAGCCCAGGTGAGCAGTGGTTGCTGCTCCAGGTGGACCGGCTGTGTGGAAAGAGAGGTGTGCAGAGCTGGGCTCAGTTGGTAGACAGCTTGCCTGGCATGTACAAAGCCCCGGGCTCCATCCCCCGTACAAAGTAAAGAAGATGTAGTGTGTGCCTGTGATCCCAGCACTGTAGAAACTGGAAGTAGAAAGATCAGAAATTCAGGGTCCTCAAATTTAATGGCTTCACGCAGGCCAAAGACAGCTGAACCAGGGTCTGCTGGCACCTCTGTGACTGCATCTACCAGAGGGCAGGAGGCAGGTGGACAAGCAGAAGGTCTGTTGTTGCCCTGGTGATCTCCACATTACCTTGGTGACCTCTACACAGCCTTGGACGCAGTGGACACACATCTTATCGATCTCATTGGCATTTGGGTGGAGGATGATTTCAGGAGCAGACAAAATGGTTTCCGCTTGGAAGAGAGGGGTCTTTCTGAGGATCAGAGAGTTGAAAGCCTGTAGATTCCTACGTTGGGGGAAGTACAGAGAACACAGGACTCAGGGTGTGAAATACATCAAACACGGCTAAAGGGGGAAGTCTGGAGTCAAGCAGGGGGGTCTGTTCCACACTGCAGACTTGTGAGGCAGTGGAGAGGACTACAGACCTGTTATCTACATTTATGCACCTTGGTCATTTCTGCTTGGGGGATCAAACGCCTATTGGTAGGAAATAATAACAACCACCACCTAAAGTCATTCTCAGCAGCCCCTGCACTGCTTCCTGGGACTGTTTCTGCTCTTCCATGACAATCATTCAACAGAATCTCCTTGCTTTGACATCTCTCCTCAGCTCTCAGAAGACAAGGACCATTGTCTGTGACCAAGATGAAGTCCAAGCCCTAGCACATGGGCACTTCTGATAAAGGTTGCCTGCATGGATAGATGGGTGGATAAACGAATGTATGAATAGATGGATGATAGCCAAATGGATGGATGGATGGATGGATGGACAGACAGATGCATGGGTGGGTGGGTGGATGGATGGGTGGATGAATGGACACATGGGTAGATAGGTGGATGGATGGACGCATTGGTAGGTGGATGGATGGATGATAGCCAAATGGATGGATGGATGGGTGGATGGATGAGTAGGTGGATGTATGGGTGGATGGATGGATAAATAGATAGATGGATGGATGGATGGATGGATGGGTGGATGGATGGATGGGTGGGTGGATGAGTAGGTGGATGTATGGGTGGATGGATGGATAAATAGATAGATGGATGGATGGATGGATGGATGGATGGATGGATGGATAGATGGACAAATGAGTGGGTAAATAGAAGAATGGATGGGTGGGTGGGTGGGTGGGTGGATGGATGGATGGATGGATGGATAGATGGATGGATGTATGGATGGGTAGATGCATGGATGATAGCCAGATGGATGAATGAGTGGATAGATGGATAGATGGATGGATGTATGGATGGGTAGATGCATGGATGATAGCCAGATGGATGAATGAGTGGATAGATGGATAGATGGATGGATGGATGGATGGATAGATGGATGGATGGATGGATGGATATAAACATGAATGAATGGATAGATAGAGAGGATAGAGATATAGATAGATAGTAGACAGATGATGGATAGATGGACAGATAATGGAAAGATACAACATATTAGGAAAATACTGTAAAAAGTAGTTCCAAATGAGGTGCCTGAAGAACTGAGTTTGGTCTCCATCATGCCAGGCGGCTCATGACTGTAAGTCCAGATGCAGAGAGAACCAATCCCTCCAGCCCCCACAGCACCTGTACTCATGTGCACATATATATATAATTTAAAAATGAATAAATATTTTTAAAAATATGTTAAGGTTTTTAAAAGGAACACTGTGATTTGAGGATGCCACCTTTGCCAGAACAACTCAGAGTCACAGAGGTGCCACTCGAGGGCTGTCATCTTAGAATGGCTCCAAGCTACAGTGTGTGTGTGTCTTCCAGCTGGCCCAGCAGCATAGCTGGGCCACAGGACCCACAGAGGACAGCAGGGGACTGTGTCATCTGTCCTCTGAGAAAAAGCTCTACTTGGGTCTTCTGCTGCCAGGTAGACATATAGATACCCTGACTTCCAGAAGCAGAGAGGCACACAGCTGGCTTTGTGCACCATTAGGGCCTCATAGGAACAGGGGTCCACACAGACGGTACCACTCCCTGCTCAGCCTCCCCAACCAGCTGGTGCTCGGCTGTCCGTCATGGCCTATAGCTCGCAACCAGTCCATGCATGATACAGGCGTGCTTACTTTAAGATGAGCTTCACCAAGACGTCGTAGATCTTGCCTTCCCAGTACTCATAGTAGGAGGCTAGCTTTGGGGCCCGGCCTGTATTGGTGTGTACGACTAGACCTTCCACCTTGGTCAGCAGAGGCCCGATAGCCATGTACCACTGGACCATGTGGTCCACATCCTTGCTCCTTTCTCGTTCAATGTACTCAAAGAACTCTTTTACACCTGTAGAACAAGACAAGAGTTACACACGTCAGCCCCGAGGCATGAAAGTACGTCAAGGGCCAGTGAGATGGCTTGGCAGATAAAGGAGCTTGTCACCAAGCCTGACGATCTGAGTTCAGTCCTTGTGAATGGCAAGTTGTCCTACGACTTCCACAGGTGCACCATAGAGAACACACACACACACACACATACACATACACACACACACATACATACACACACATATACATATACACACACATACACACATATACATATACACGCATACATATACATACACACATACACACATGCACACACACATACACACATACATACACACATATACATATACATACATACACACACACACACATACACAGAGCATAATGCTATTGTATATTGTGTAAAGATTACCCTTGACTTATTCAAATGCTGATTTGCTGATTTCTGGTTTCTGAGCCCCCCATATCTGGTTGCAATCCTGAGTCTAAGAATCTCCTATCTCAATATTGGATAAACATTCCTGCCCAATTATTCCCTGATTGGTCAATAAAACTAGCTGATCAGGCAAGGACTGAGCAAGGGAGAGAATAGGTCTGAACTTCCTACCAGCCAGGGAAAGAGGAGAGAGAAACAGGAAGGGGGATTGGCTACAGGATGAGTCCAGGGGATGCCATGGGAAAGCAACAGGACCACTTTTTCCTTGAGGTGAGAGAGTCAGATCGGTACTAAAATGCAAATATTCTGGGGATTTTGACTGGGAGGCAGCTACATTAGTTTTGAGGTTTAAAATAGAGTAGTACTGCTCAGCTGTTGTGCCTTAAAGCTTGTTAGGTAAATATAATAGTCCAGTCTCAATTATTTGGGAGCTAAAAAGGAAAACAGCAACAGCCTTATAAAAAGCCACTAACAACACACAAATATGCAAGAAAATAATTAAACAAACTACTTTGGGGCTGGAGAGATGGCTCAGTGGTCAAGGGCACGGGCTGCTCTTGCAGACGCCCTGGGTCAGTTCCCAGCACCCACACAGTGACTCATAACCATCTGTAAACCCAATACCAGGGAATCCGATGCCAGCTTCTGCCCCTGCAGGCACTGCTGTACACAAACATGCAGGCAAAACACCCATCTGCATAAAATAAAAATAGATAAAATTAGAAAAGGATCTATGCCAGCAGAGGGAGACATTCGGTACACACAGCAGCTGTGACTCAGAACTTTGCAGCAGAAGCCACGGGTGATGGGCTGTCCTCACGGACGTGGACTCTATGCCACAAGCTAATTCTCACCTCAAGGAAACGGTGAATGGTATCAGCTGGGACTGTAGTGGGGGCTCGTGTCCCGTGCAGAGCCAGTGACTGGGATGTTTTCCTTCAATTCTTTGGTGTCTGGGTTTTGAATTCCTTATTGACTCATTTAAGATAGTTTGGAATACTGCTCGTACAGAGAGAAGCAAATATGAACCCATAAAATAGAATTTATCTGACTATTAACAAAGTTATACAGTCGGGTGCAGGTGGTGCACTCCTGCAATCTGAGGCAGGAGGATGGCGGGTTCAAAGCTGGCTTGGCCAACATAGTCAGAGTCCATCTCAAGAAAAAAAAAGTCAGCTGAGCGGTGGTGGCCACAACTTTAATCCCAGCACTCAGGAGGCAGAGGCAGGCAGAGCTCTAAGTTCAGGGCCAGCCTGGTCTACAGAACTAGTTCCAGAATAGCCAGGGCTACACAGAGAAACCCCTGTTTCAAAAAAGAAAAAGGAAAAAAACAGAAGCGTTTCAAAGTGACCGATGGAAAGTGATTGTTGAGCTAGGTATGGTGGTGCAGGCCTTTAATCCCAGTGCTCAAAAGGCAGAGGTAGGTGGATGGGTTGATGTAGGTTCGAGGCCAGCCTGGTCTGGATAATGAGACCTTGTCTTTCTCAAAATCAAGAGCCTAGAGGGCTGGGCCTGGCTTGGTGGCAAAGCACTCAGCTAAATACATGAGAGGCCCTGCTTCCAGCCCAGGGCTGAAGCAAGCGATGGTCATAAGCTGTAAAAATATTAAGTAACACAGAACATGGCAGAGGGTGGGGCACTGCCATAAGACTTCCAAGTAAAGGGCCAGGGAGATTAGACCAGTTCATTCCAGTCACTGAATGTGGAATCAACATAGAGCCGGCGAATGAGGCTTCTCCTTCATCCTACGGCTGACAGGTGAGAAGCCAAGTTTACCTGGGATCTCATCCTCCGTTTTGGCGACTGGGAACCTGAAAAGGTTGACTGACTCGATTAGTGTGAGCCTGGAGTTGATATCATCGGTATTCTTGTGAATCTGGTGGACGAGAGACTCGAACTTGCCAATGGCCTGCTTGCAGCGAGTGATGTAGTCAGCGATTCCTTGGAGAAGAGAATGCATTTGGGATCCATCTCTGCTGGTCCTGGCCCTCCCACCAGCATTTTTGACACCTGTGGTGATGCCACTTAACTCATAGATCCCTGCTCCTGCAGCCATGGTGACTGAGCGGTGGAAAAGAACCACTCAGCCCCTAAAGGCCTGGGACAAAGAGGCCTGAGCACATCCTCTGCAAGCTGAGCAGCGAGGTGAGTTTCACTGCATCCCCAGACATGTGTGTTTACATTTGTGTGCTGGAATATGTACATACATGTCCATAAATAGGAGCATGTATATAAGTATGTTCATTCACATATACATGTATGTACATATATGTGTGTGGGTGCACGTGTGCATATATGTGTATATAATTGTGTGCACATATGTATGTGCATATATCTGTGTGTGTAAATTTTTTGAAAAGAATTCTTTATTTGTGTATATGAGTACACTGTAGCTGTCTTCAGACACACCAGAAGAGGGCATTGGATCCCATTACAGGTGGTTGTGAGCCACCATGTGGTTGCTGGGAATTGAACTCAGGACCTTCAGAAGAGCAGAGGCTCTTAACCTCTGAGCCATCTCTCCACGCGCCCATGTGTGTAAATTTTTATGTGCATATGTGTATGTACAAATGTATGTGTATATGTGTGTGCACTTATATAAGTTTCTGTAGTTCATATTAACATATTGTGATATTATGTGAAGGGATCATTATATAAGGTCCCTCTAGGGACTGGGCAGGTGGCCATGGGATGTGAGAGTTTGCTCTATAAACATGAGGACCTGAGTTTGAATTCCCAGTACCCACATAGAAAGCTGGGCAAGACTGTGCAAACCTGTAACCCCAGCACTTTGAGCAGAGACGGGCAGAGCCTGAGAGCTGGCTGTCTAGCCAGCCGAGCCGAAAGAGCAAGCCGCCAGAGCTTTGAGAGTCTCCGCCTCAAAGTAACCATGTGGAGCATGACAAAAGAGAACACCCGATTCCTTCCTCTGGCCTTTGCATGCACACACACTTGCACACATTTGCATGTGCACTTGCACGCTTACACCCTCGTGTGCATGCAGATTTTTACACTCACATGCACATACCACACACACACACACACACACACACGCACACACACACAGGAAGTAACTGTAAAATAAACCATAAGGTGACTGGGAGCCTTTACCTAGTGAGTTCCAGTTCAGCCTCTTGTACCCAGACCGGAACACCCGGAGCAGCTCCTGGGAATGGTCATCCAGGAGCGTGATCTCTGCCTCGTTGAGTGTGTTGACCAGCAGGTGGTAGTGGTCCAGCATGCGCTGGATCCCCTCTGTGTACCTGAGTGCCCAACCCAGGGGACAGTGAGAAATACAGGGTAGGACATGAACCTTGAGACCTACAACAACATGCCTCCCAGTTGGCCTGGCCCACCAGCACCCTCCATTAGGACATTTGCAGAGGGCGGGTGGGGTTGAGACTCAGGGCCAGAAAGTGTACAAGCACAAGGCCCGTCCATCCCAAGAATCACAGGGGCAGCTGTCACATTCGTGGGGAAGGGTCTGCTAACATCCTGCGCCCAGAGAAGCAAGTCCATGTGTCAACCACTGCTTTGTGTTAGCTCCTGTTGTGATCAGAGCTGCTAGTTCCACACCCCTGGGGATAAAGCTTTACGTGGCTAGATTGGGGGTGGGGGAACCACCATCTTTAGCCACGTACCCTTGTGCTGAGAGCACCAGCCTCTGACCAGTAACAGCTCCAACCCTCAGTCGCACAGACCTAGCTAATCTCAGATCACAAAACAGTAAAGGGAGAAGTGAGCCTGCAAGAGAGATTTGTGAGGAGGGGGAGGGTTGGTGGGGGTGAGAGCGGATAGGATGCAAGGCATATGTAAGTGAAATTGTAGATGTAAGAATAATACATTTTGGGTTGGAGAGATGGCTCAGCGGTTAAGAGCACTGACTGCACTTCCGGAGGTCCTGAGTTCAAATCCCAGCAACCACACGTTGGCTCACAACCATCCATAATGAAATCTGATGCCCTCTTCTGGTGTGTCTGAACACAGTTACAGTGGACTTACACATAATAATAAATAAATCTTTAAGCCAGAGCGAGCAGAGGTCCTGACTTCAAAACTTCCCAGCAACCACATGATGGCTCACAACCATCAGTACAGCTACAGTGTACTCATATATATTAAATAAATAAATCTTTGTTTAAAAAAAAAAGAATAACACTTTTTAAAGAAATGAGCTGAACACAGTGGCGTGTGCCTTTAATCTGAGCATTAGGGAGGCAGGGGCAGGTAGATCTCTGTGAATTTGAAGCCTGATTGGTCTACAGAGGGAGTTCCAGGACAGCTTCCAACTCTATATAGAGGCTTTGTTTTTTGGTTTGGTTTGGTTCGGTTTGGTTTTTTTCGAGACAGGGTTTCTCTGTGTAGCCCTGGCTATCCTGAACTTACTCTGTAGATCGGGCTAGCCTCAAACTCAGAAATCTGCCTGCCTCTGCCTCCTAAGTGCTGGGATTACAGGCGTGTGCCACCACTGTCCAGCGAGGCCTTGTTACATATACACATACACATACACACAAACACACACATTCTCTCTCTGTTTTCTTGTTTATAATGTGCGTATATGGGGAAGTGGGAACAGGCAGGTCCCTGTGAGTTACCGGCCAGCCAAGCTAGCCAAACCAGTGAGCCTCACACCAGTGAGCCTCTGCCTCGACAAACAAGTCGAGCCGTGCCTGAGGTCAAAGCCCATGGTTGATCTCTGGGCTCCACATGCACACACACACACACACACACACACACACACACACACACACACACATTTAGAAACAACATCAAAATAGCATCAAGAGGCCCCGAGACCAAAAGCATCCCCTCTGATTGAAGAAGGACCTTCTCACCTGAGGAATTTGTCTTCCTGGAGGGCCACATTCCTCGCCAGTTCAGGGACGGTGAATCCCAGCTGCTCTAAGTACTTGGTTTCGTTGATAATCTCTTTGAGAATTGGAGAGAAGTTGATAACGAACGGGGTCCCCCTGTCTGTGATAGTTGACTCCTCGGCTGTGATGATGTTCTGTGGGACAGACAGTACAGAGTGGAAATGACTGTCCGCCACTGCTCATAAAACTACACATGAACTCGGCAAAGAGGAGTATGGGCCTTTCCCTAGCGGGTGGGCACAGACGGGAACTAGTGGATTATATGATCTGTTTCTTGGAGGTTTGTTTTTGTTTTGTTTTGTTTTTTAAAATAATTTAGATTTGGTGCTGGGAGATGGCTCAGTGTATAAAGTGCTCGCTCTGCCAGCAGGAAGACCTGAGTTTGGATTCTTAACACTATGTAAAATTTCAGGTATATATGTACATACGCATACTGCAAACAATAACAGAGAGAGGGAGAGGGAGAGAGGGAGAGAGGGAGAGAGGAGAGGGGGAGAGAGGGAGAGAGGGAGAGGGTGAGAGAGGGAGAGAGGGAGAGAGGGGGAGAGGGAGAGAGGGGGAGGGAGAGAGGGAGAGAGGGAGAGAGGGAGAGGGGGAGAGAGGGGGAGAGGGGGAGAGGGGGAGGGAAGAGGGAAAGAGGGAGAGAGGGAGAGAGGGGGAGAGGGGGAGGGAAGAGGGAAAGAGGGAGAGAGGGGGAGAGAGAACACACCTAGAAAGGATTCTAGGGGTTGCATGGCCAGTCAGTCTAGCCAAATCCACAAGGTCTTGGTTCAGTAAAATATTTACTGAATATTTTTGGGGGTGTCTGACACCTGATGTCAACCTCTGGCCTCTGCATACATGAACACAGTTGTTAACACACACACATACAGACACACACACACACACATACAGACACACACACACACATATACAGACACACACACACACATATACAGACACACACACACATACAGACACACACACACACATACAGACACACACACACACACACACACACACACACACACACACACACACACACACACACGTTCAGTTTAGCCTAGGCAACTGAGTGAGACTGCCTCAAAATAAGAAAGAAGAGTTGGGAGGTTTCTCGGTGGCAGAGAGCCCACCTAGACCCCCGTCGTGACTGGAGGTGTGGCTCAATGGTAGAGTTACTTTTCTAGCATGGATGAAGCTCTGGCCCCAATCCCAGGCTCTGGAAAAAGAGAATAAAAGAGTTCTATTTAGTTGCCAGTAGGAGAATATTAGGTGAAGTCCTTTTAAAATGTAGATTTTTTTTTAGAAAGCAGGGAAATTGAATCACGTTAGCAGGCACAGGCTAGACTCTGGCAAATGACGCCCCTGGAACAAGACCTTGAAAACCCCAGCTCCCCCAGCTCCCCAAGGTATATGAACAAAGAAGTTGCCTGCTAGGAAGAGTTTCAGGGACGACATTCATAAACTGCCAGGCCCACAGACACTGGTTGCCTAAACGGTGGACGCATGTCAGGCACAAGGCACAAGGCCACGAAAGCAGGTGCCAAATGGTAACATTTAAAAACAGTTGCCTGTGGGCCAGTGAGGTGGCTCTGTGATAAAAGTTGCTTGTCACCAACCTACACTTAGTCCCTGGGACCCACACAGAGGAAGGAGAAAACTGGCTCCTACAAGATGTCGTCTGATTTGCGCACATACACACAGTCCACTCAATTATTTTTTAATGTGTGTGCATATGTGCAAGTATATAGAAAGTGCACATGCGTGTACATCCATGTGAAGGTTGGAGAACGACCTTAGACATTCTTTCCTGAGAGTCATCTTTTGGTTTTTAAGGCTTAATTGATTTTTATTTATATGTATGGGGGTGGGTATATGCACACGAATGCAAGGTACCCATGGAGGCCAAAAGAGGACGTCAGAGCCCCTGGGACTGGCGTCCCGGGCAGTTGTGACCCTCATACCCGCGTGGATATGAGGGGTCGAGCTGGGCTCTTCCACATGAGCGGCGTGTGTTCTTACCACTGAGCCGTCATCCCTCCAGCAGGACCTTGCTTTTGAGTCAGGGTCTGTCACTGGCTGGAGGTGTCCAAGGCATTAGGGTTTCCAGCTGAGCCATCTCCCCAGCCCCTCAACTTGTTTATGAAGGAGGAGACTGCTGGTACCTCTGTTCCCCTTCCGGCCCCCTCAAGAGGATGGCGGCCTGCCCCACTCTGTGGGAGCGTGGAAGGGCGTACCTTGGTGAGTAGACTCTTCTTCATGAGGTTTGGGAGGCTCTGCTCTGTGGTGTCCTTCCAATGCTTGTACTTCAAGTCTTCATATTCCTTCATCTTCCTTCCTACCTCCAGGTATCTCTGCTTCACCTAGCCGGGAATTGGAGCAGTTGTCACTTTGTCCCGGAAAACGATGCTTTTTCCTCTCTCTGCCAACCCCATCTCTTCCTTTCTGTCTTTCTTTCTTTCTTTCTTTCTTTCTTTCTTTCTTTCTTTCTTTCTTTCTTTCTTTCTTTCTTTCTTTCTTTTTTTGTTTTTGTTTTTTCTAGACAACGTAAGCCCTGGCTGTCCTGGAACTCACTCTGTAGACTAGGCTGGCCTTGAACTCAGAAATCCACCTGCCTCTGCCCCCCAAGTGCTGGGATTAAAGGCGTGGGCCACCACCACCCGGCTCTTTTTCTTTTCTTCTTTTTTTAAGAATTATTTATTTAAGAATTTTTAAGAATTATTATTTTTATTTTAAGAATAAATAATTATTTATTATGATTAGTGTATTTACAGTACACTGTAGCTGTCTTCAGACACACCAGAAGAGAACATCCGATCTCATTACAGATGATTGTGAGCCACCATGTGGTTACTGGGAATTGAACTCAGGACCTCTGGAAGAGCAGTCAATGCTCTTAAGCACTGAGTCATCTCTCCAGGCTCCCCCCCATCTCTTTCTAATGTATGCATACGCACTTGAATGCACCATAATGCCACTTTTGGAAAAGGGAAATAGCATTTCACACATGGTGACAGGGTGCTGGCAGGATCTCGCTCAAGATCTTTTGACTTGAAAACCAGGCTTGGTCTAGCACAGACCGGCAAACTACCGCCTGTGCATGAGGAAAGGTTTAAATGTGTTTTGAGGGCTGGGGAGATGGCTCAGGAACTATGAGCCCCTGCTGTCCCTCCTGAGGACCTGGGTTCAGATCCCAACACCCACATAGTGGCTCATATTCACCTGTAACTCCAGCTCCGGAGAGTCTGAACACCCTCTGCAGGTACCTACACATATGTATGTAAACTCACACACAGACAGAAATGCGTATACATAAATAAATAAAATACTAAACACGTTTAAATGGCTAAGAGAAAGTATAAAGAAGGCCAGGGTGGTGGCAGCAAACACCGATAATCTCAAGGTTGAGGAGGCAGAGGAGGCTTAAATTCCAGGCTAGCCTGGGCTGTGAAGCAAGACTCTGTCTCAAAAAAGGAAATCACAAATGTTTTCATGAACATTGATAGGTGAACACTATGCAGACTTCACACACAACAGCTAGAACTGGGAAGGCACGTCTGTCTGTCCATGCATGTGTCACTAAGAGTAGCTTCGTTGGATCAACCAGGCAGCATAGATCACATGACCTTCGATTATCTTTGACATCAACTACATGGATTTTTTTGTTTGGTTTGGTTTGGTTTTCTCGAGACAGGGTTTCTCTGTGTAGCCCTGACTGTCTTGGAACTCACTCTGTAGACCAGGCTGGCCTCAAATTCAGAAATCCGCCTGCCTCTGCCTCCCAAGTGCTAGGATTAAAGGCGTGTGCCACCACTGTCCAGCAACTATATGGATTTTTAAAAGACATGCTTTACGTTTAATTACATACATGTGAATGTGCACACACGCACACGAGTGTGAATGCCCATGGAGGCCGGAGGGGTCGCATCCCCTGGAGCGAGAGTTACAGGTGGTTGTGAGCCACCCAACATGGGAGCAGGAATCCGCCCCAAGTCCCCTGGAAACGCTCTTACCCACGGAGCCCCCCGTTAGCTTCTGCTACCCACATAAAGCTCCGCAGCGAGGGATAGTCGGAGTCAAAATGACAGTGGCCATGGGTTGGACGTGCGGCTCAGTGTAGAGCATTTATTTAGTAGCCACAGACCTCAGGGTTCCATGGCGAGCACCGCAGAAACCAGCCGTGGTGCCGGCCATCTCTAGTCCCAGGACTTAGGAAATGGACAGAAGAATCAAGACTTTCAAAGTCAGGCTGGGGAGATGGCTCAGTGGTTAAGAGCACTGACTGCTCTTCCAGAGGTCCTGAGTTCAATTCCCAGCAACCACATGGTGGCTCACAACCATCCACAATGGGGTCTGATGCCCTCTTCTGGTGTGTCTGAAGAGAGCAATGGTGTATGCATATACATAAAATAAATAGATAAATCTTTAAAAATAGAGAGTTCAAAGTCATCTCAGCTAAATAGTGAGTTTGAAGTCAGCCTGAGCTACTTAAGACTGTCTCAGCTGGGCAGTGGGATGGCACGCCTTTAATCCCAGCGCAGAGGCAGAGGCAGGCTAATCTCTTAAATTCGAGGTCAACCTGGTTTATAGAGTGAGTTCCAGGACAGCCAGGGCTACATAGAGAAACCTTATCTCAACAAAACAAGACAAAACAACAACAACAACAAAAAAAAAAACAATAAAACCAAAGGCTGGAGAGATGGCTCAGTGGTTAAGAGCACTGACTGCTCTTCCAAAGGTCCTGAGTTCAAATCCCAGCAACCACATGGTGGCTCACAACCATTCATGAGATCTGATGCCCTCTTCTGGGGTGTCTGAAGACAGTTACAGTGTACTTACATATGATAATAAATAAATCTTTAAAACAAAACAAAACCAAGAGGAGGGGGAGGGGGAGGGAGACTGTCTCAAAATTTTTTAAAAAGAATAGATAGATAGATAGATAGATAGATAGATAGATAGAAGACAGATAGACAGATAAACAGATAGACAGATAAACAGAGAGGCAGAGAGGCAGATAAATGACAGTGGTCACCCTTCAAAACAAACTCAAATCCACAGAGAAGCAGGCAGGCATCCTAAGCTCCAAGACTGGAAGAGAAGATACGAAGGCTCAGGAAACAGGGGGTCCACAAGCAAGGGCATGCCACTGGCCAGCCGAGGTGGCAGTCACCCAGCTAAGTGAGGAGCACAGTGCAGCCCCCAGAGGCGGTGACATACCTGCTGTCCCCTCTCACTGTCCAGGAGTCCCTCCACCTCCATGAACCGAAGGATGGTGTGCTTGATCCTGTAGAAGAGGGACCTCTCCCAGTATATCGCGCCTGCCACGGGAGGGTGGTTCTTGTACAGAGGTGGGTTGCCCTGGTTCTGCACGAAGATCTTATTAATGATATCAATCTGGAAAGCAAACAGGCGCCCTGGTCAGCCTCACGTGCCCTGCCAGCCAGGCAAGGAGGGGGGCTGACGGATGCAAACCAGAGCTAGGTGTGGCAGAGCCCTGGGCCCGCTATCGCCTTTACTGTTGCCTTAGTCTTTACGACTGCGGTGGTCCTGGTCCGGATGTGGTTTGCCCATGGGATGTGCTACTCTTAGGAATTGTAGCCTCTTGGGGGAACTGCATCTCTGGGTAGGCAGGCTTTGAGGGCTCCTGGTACTCAGGCTCTGCCAGTGCAGGAGAGTCGGTCTCTTCCTGGCTGCCTTTGGATCAAGATGCGGAACTCTGAGCTCCTTCTCCAACACCATGCCTACCTGTATGTCACCAGGCTGCCTGCCATGATGATAATGGATAAAGCCTCTACAACTGTAAACCAGCCCCAATTAAATTGCCATTTTCAGAGTTGCTTGGTTGTGGTGTCTGTTGGCAGCAATGGAAACCCTGACTAAGACAACTACTTTTCCTTTCTTATAACCTCTAATCTCACTTTTTTTCAGTGTTCCTGATTTGGTTGGATTATTCGAAATCCATAAAGCTGTTCTAGAGGTGACCACTGGGCAGACATTACATTTTAAAAGGAGTGTCTCTGGGCTAGGCTGTGGCCATGTGCTCACTGCCAGGGTAGCCATGGGTCCCCCGGCTGGTCACCTCCTTGTAGTACTGTGCCAGGATGTCATTAAACTTCATCATCATCTGTCGGTTGATGGCTTCCCGGGAGCGGATGTGCTTAAATTTCAACAGCATGTCGAAGGCAGCTTCCGCCGAGCGAAGTGTTTTGAAAGATTCGTCAATAAAATTTTTTGCTTCTTTCTCAATAACCTGGCAGAAGAAAGAAGGAGGAGGGGGCTGGCAAGATGGTTCAGTGGTTAAGAGCACTGACTGCTCTTCCAGAGGTCCTGAGTTCAATTCCCAGCACCCACATGGTGTAATGGGATCTGACGCCCATCCCTCTTCTGGTGTGTCTGAAGACAGCAGGAAGGGAGGTGGGGGAAGAGAAGACATGAAGAGAAAAAGACAAAGTTGAAAAAAAAGCTACAACATGTCATGGTCTTGTGAGAACGTGCTCTGTTGCCTATTAATGAAAGCTGGCATCTAGTAAGAGAAACTTGCATGGGCTCAGTTGCCTTGCAAGAATGAGGACCCCAGGACCCACATGAAAAGCCTGGGTGGCCACCCCTGCCACCTCTTCTCTGAGGAAGCAGAGACCGGAGGATTGCTGGGTTCTAGCCTCAGGGAGAAAACTTGAGGTTGAATTCAGGGAGAGACCCTGACTCAAAGAAATGTGTGGGGCGTGGTAGAGTGGCCTCTGAGTGCATACACAGATGCTTGCAACACGCACACACATGTGTGCTACATGCACACATGCACATGCATGCACGCACACGCATGCACACATGAGCAAACATACACACACGCACACATACACACATGTGCACCACATACATGCATGCACACATGCGCATGAACACACATGCACATGCACACGCGCACACACACACACACACACACACACACACACACACACACACACACACACGCTTGATGGCTGGGTGACTTGCCAGAACTTTGAGCTTGAAGTCTTCCATCACGTATTTCCAGTATGGGGAGGACCTGATGCTGAAGGGGTCGAAGTTCAAGGTTTCCATGGGGGCGACCAAGCTGTCTACCCTGCAAAGGACATCGTCGATTCTCTTGGGGTCCCCGGTCACAGCCTTGAGCTCTGGGCCAAATATGTTGTAGAATTCTTCCAAGACCTGGTCACGGGGGACAGAATGGAAGGGGACTAAGTATCCTTTGGTTTATGCTGAACATTCAAATCACAAACAGATAGCACTCATTGAGGACCTGGGTTCAATTCCCACCATCCACATGGTGGTTCACAGCCCCCTGTATCTTTCTCATTCTGGATGCTTCCTGTGTGAACTCTGGCTAAATATGATATCTAACGTACAAGAACACCAGAGAGAAGGTGAGCCAGAGTTCTTGGTAGCTTTACCAGGCTGAGGTGGGGTTAACCTGCCGTGTGGGTCTCCCCTCTACCAACGGAGTTGAAATGTATGCGCATGCGCAGACCATCCCAACTCCTTGTTTGAATGAAGGGCTTTATTTACTTTGAGACAGGGTTTCATATGTAACCCTAGATGGCCTGGAACTCTCTAGCTAGACCAGGCTGACCTCGAACTCACAAAGATCCACCCACCCCTGCCTCTCTGGTGCTAGGGCTGAGAGGGCGCACTGCCCCACCCGTTGATTTTATGCTGATTTGCTCCACATAAAGATGTGCTGAGGCTGGGGTGTGGCTCAGTTGGTAAAGGCACTTGCCTAACATGCATGAAGCCCTGGCTTCCATCCCCAGCACCACATACACCAGTTACCATGGTGTATACCTCTATCTAATTCTACCGCATGGGAGGTGGAGGCAGGAGGATCAGAAATTCAAGGTCTTCAACGACAAAAAGAGTTTGAGGCTACCCTGGGCTATATGAGACCTTGTCTTAAAAACAAAACAAAACAAAACAAAAAACCAGGAAAAGGCCATAAAGAATTCTGAAGTTCCATGCTACTGTAATGATAAGTGGGAGGAGAAAGATGTACGCAGGAAAGGTGTCCTGTTTCCGCTGTGTTTCCAGAACGTTCCCTGTTTGGTCATATGAGGGCATGTGTATGCCTGTGTGTGCATGTTCACCTAGCTGTGTGTGAGGAGCCAGAGGTAGGTGTCAAATGACTTCCCCCGAACGCGCTTCACCTTGTTCTATGTGTGTGCCTGCTTAGCCTGTTCTCTCTCTCTTTCTTTCTCTCTCTTCCTCCTTCTCTCATATATTATATCCCGACTGCAGTTTCCCTCCATCCCCTTCCCTCAGTCTTCCCCTCTCACTCACCACCCCTTCCCCCCAACTCCCCTCAGAAAAGAGCAGGCCTCCCAAGGACAGTAACCAAACGTGGCATGTAACAAGCGACAATAGGACCAGGCACATAGCATCACAGCAAGGCTGGACAAGGCAACCCAGTAAGAGGAAAGGGGTCAGAGACGGTCCCAGCTCCTTCCTGTGTTTGTTGGATCTCTCACTGAGCCTAGGGCTCTAGGATTCAGCAAGCCTGGTGTCCACTCCCTCTTTAGCACTAGGACTACAGCAGCCTCTCGCCTTAGGCTGTGATATAGGGCTGGGGATCTGAACTCAGACCTCTCTTGATTGTTATACCAGTGCATTACTGACAGAGCAGTCTCCCCAGACAAGGGCCCTGTCCTACACCAGCCCCCAGCAGCAGCATGGATGCTGCTGGCCCTGCAGTGGTGGGTGTGAGTGCAGGCGCCCTGTGGGCTCTCCATAGGGATGGATGCAAAGTGAGTGAGAGGGAGGAGTCCCTCCAGGCCAGGGCTGTGCTGGCCACTTAGACACAAAGCTTATGCCCCTATACCCAGAGCTGTGGCAGGTCAAGCTAATGCAGAGCTGGGGGTGGTAGGCGAGGTTGATGAGGCCTGAGGGAACAGTAGGAAGGTGGGGGGGGGCGGGGGCGGGGCGGATTCAAAGCCAGGCCAAGCAAAAGCCCAGGACAAGGAGAGCTCTGGAGGTGGCCTTGCAAAGAGAGGTCAGAGACCAAAGAAAAGTTGCACAGCCTGCTGGGAAGCTGATTCTGTCAGTAAGAACCAGGATGACCCAAATTTGACTCACCTGACTCACCAGACATAGTGTTCGTGCTCGTAATCCCAGCACTCAGGAGGTGGCCCCTGGGGCTCACTGGCCAGACAGCCTAGATACACACAGAGTAACAAAAGACCTGGGGTGCAGTGGCACATTCTGGTACATTCTATATATCCTTCTTTCTTTCTTTCTTTTTTCTTTTCTTTTTTTTTTTTTTTTTTGAGACAGGGTTTCTCTGTGTAGTCCTGGCTATCCTGAAACTCACTCTGTAGACCAGGTTGGCCTCGAGCTAAGAAATCTGCTTGCCTCTGCTTCCCGAGTGCTGGGATTAAAGGTGTGCGCCACCACTGCCCGGCTACATCCTTCTTTCAATAGTTTCTTTTCTACTGGACCCTTCAGACCGACAGCATGATGGCACCCCCTCATCCAAAGGCCAGACTGCGTCTTTCTGTCAGACAAATCCATACACATCTCAGAAGTGACTCCTACCTGCAGAATATCGGCGAGGTCCTGACAGATGTTGGCCATGTAGTCTGTTCTCTCAAACAGCCGCTTCTGGTCAAATTCCCACCGTGCCTCCCAACCAGAAGCCTCAATCTTGGCCCGGATATCAAAGTAGGACTTCTTCCATAGGTTGAGAGTGTTTCTGGCCTCCAGGGTTTTGAACTGTGCGTTTGTTCTGCTTTCCCTGTAAAGCCAAGAGATGCCAGGCTTTGAACAGAGACACAGCTGTCTACATCAGAACCACACTCCCCCCAGGGCATTGGTATCTGGGAGGATTCTCGTCCAGGGCCTCCCAGGCACCAAGGTCTCCTCAGGGACTTCGTCCTCATGCGCCATTGCAATAAGGACACAAAAGGGCCCCCAAACTGGGCCCAGGCTGTTCTCCAACCTAGCTCCCCGGAAGCGGGGAGAAGGTGGCCTTGGTGCTGTCCTATGGTCACTGTGGTTGGCTGTAGTTCTGGAGCACATACCCTACCTGAAGCTGAACTCACCTATGTAGACCAGGTAGAAAGCAGGAAAGGGCCAAGTGCCATTGAGTGGGAGTACATGTGCTTAGCTTTATGAGATTCTGGGTTTGCTCCCAACATCATGCTCACACAAAATAGTTAAAAATTATCACTGCCCTGAACATGTGACAGTCTTGCTCCTCCCAAGGGGCCAGGCCCAGGATTGAGCATCCCCTGACCCCCTGCCTCAGTCTCTCCAAATATAACTAAGGAACAAAGTCCCGGCCACAATCACATAGGTGCGCGAGCGGCCGGCTGGAGAGACTGCTCAGCTTTTAAGAGCACGGACCGCTCTGTCATGAGGCCCCGAGCTCAGATCCCAGCATGCACTTTGGGCTGCTCACAGCGCATATAACTAGAGCTCCAGAGGATCCGATGCCCTCTTTTGGCCTCTGCTGCAGGTACCTGCACATACACATATGCATATACTCACACAGACACGCCTATATACATAAATAAAAATAAAACAGTCCATGCATGATGATTCAAACCTTTAAGGTCAGCACTTGGGAGGCAGAGGCAGGCAGAGTTACACACATCAAGTTCCAGGCCAGTCAGAATTACATAATGAGACCTTGTCTCAAAAATAAATCAATAACTTAAACTTGAGAAATCATACACATACATAATTGTACTATGTGATATAGTCATATATGGAATTGTGTATTCCACTATGTAAATGAAATACATATATGTGTGTATATACATACATATATATATATATATATATATATATATATATATACTATGTTTGAACAATGGAATACTATTCAGTCATAAAAAGGAATAAAGTTCAGATGAAACACATACATCGTGGATAAGTCTTGGAGATGCCATACTGAGTAAAACACCACCCAGAAAAAACTTTGTGTGGCAAGATCTCCAGGCCTTGGGATCTTAGAGAGGGTGGAGGTTTGAAGTGAGTGCTAAAATGCACATGGCTTCTTTGGGAGATAAAAAGAATGTTTCTTTTAAAATATATTCTAAAATAATGTGTATATGTGTGCATAGGTCTACGTGAGTGCAGTACCCAAGATGGCCAGAAGAGGGCATCAGATTCCCTGGCGCTCTAGCTCCAGGCAGGAGGTTATAAACTGCCTGGAAACTGAACCCAGGTCCTATGCAAGAGCAGCAAATGCTCTTAATCTCCGAGCCACCTTTCCAGCCCCATGCTCTTAAATCAATCAATGTGATGACTAGTCCCAAGAGTATACTGCCAGCATATCTGAATCTCCGTGATAATTATTTTGCAGCCCTGGGGATGAAACCCAGGCCCTTGGCGCACTAAGCGCCTGCTCTACTGCTGAGCCCCACCCCAGCCCTGAATTGCGCGCACAGCCTGACCAGAGCTGCTGGATTCCCGGAAGGAACCCGGGCCAGCCCCGTGGCCTCTCACTTGAACAGGGTGCGTAGGTTGATGACTCGGCACACGCGCTCAGCGATCTCCCAGGCGATGCGCTCCATGAGCGGGATCATCCTCTCGTCTCTGTTGTAGTGTCTAGAAATGATCCACACCATGTGCAGGGCACTCATCATGGATGGAATGGTGTCCAGGACCACATGGAAGCTGGAGCCGTGTGTGATGTTCTGCCGAAGCCACGCAGAGGGGACAAAAGGGGGACAGAAGACGGACTTAATCTCAAGGCCAGGAATCAATCTCTCCTCTCTCTCTCTCTCTTTCTCTCTCTCTCTCTCTCTCTCTCTCTCTCTCTCTCTCTCTCTCTCTCTCTCTCTCTCTCTCCCCACTCTCTCTCTCCTCTCTCTCTCTCCCCCTCCCTCCCCTTCTCCTCTCCCCCTCTCCCCTTCCCCTTCCCCCTCCCGCTCTCTCTTTCATACACACACACACACACACACACACACACACACACACACACACACGTATATATATTACATATTCCAAGCATGCACATTCTGTCTTTCAAGTCCACTTGCTTCTGTCCTTCTCTATCAAGAGATACAATCCCTTCCCCACCCCGTGAGTCTAGATCGGTCCGTTGGAAGATGAGGGTTAGCGTAGGGGGCACAGAGGTTCTTGTGCTCATAGACGAGCACTAGGAAAATCAAGATGGTTAAACACACAGCTTGGTCTCTTAAAAGGGAGGCATGTATAACTTCTTCTCCATCCAGAAGGCTGGGAATAGATGTAGTTAATAGACTGGGGACCTCTGTGCCATCTATAAGGCCAGACCACATCATGTTTCCTGCCACTACCACCCCACTCCCACCCCCACCCTGAGACTCTTATGTTTCTCTCAATCATCCTCCCTAGACCCTTACCCCGAGCATGCCCTTCCCTTGGGCATTGTTTCTCAGTCAACAGAACCCATCTTTATGGGAAAGGTCATGTGTACTTGGAAAAGAGTTTCAATGTAATCATGTCTTAAACTTTTCTGTATACACCAGTTTGAGTTAAATTATCACCAGGAAATTTTTTTCCAATATTGTGCTGTGCTTAAATGGGCCTGAAATAAACTACCTGGTGTCAGACTCTCAAAATTTGAGCCAGCACTGGCTACTGAGTCATGCTGAATTGAATTTCCTTCTTGCCTCATGTGGACCAACATTCTGCTAGCCCTGGTGTTTGTAGACATACACACATACACACACACACACATACACACACACACCAGGTTAGGGTGGTGTGTCTTTTCCAAACACAACCATTAGGCTTCTGGAAGTAAGCCACCACAGGGGAAGAGTGACCACTCTACTACCCGGCAATCAGCAGACTAGACTAGGGGGTGACCCATTCTCCAGGAGAGGCCTTGCCTCTGAGACTCATGTGAAATAAAGTCAAGGACACGGAGGCAGAAGAGTAGGCAAGGAAGCCAGCCATTCTGGAAGGACATGACCCACCCAGCAACTCAAGGGTGCCCCCCAGAGGGGGAACCCTTCCCAAATCCTGACCCACTAAAATGGGAGATGGTGGTTTTATCAGGAAAATGATCACACACCCATGTACCAGAACAGTGACTGTCCTAATTATTGGCAGCTATCAACAAGATACAGTTTGGGGTCATCTGAAGAAGCCCCAGTTCAAGAATTGCTTCGATCAGACTGACCCGTGACCATGTCTTTGAGGAATTGTTTCAGGTGATCATTGATGGAGGAGGGCCCAGCCCACTGTGGGTGGCACCATCCCTTAGCAGGTGCGCCTGTACTATATAAGAAAGATCGTTGAGGGGCTGGAGAATTGGCACCAGTGTAATAGCATTAACAGTTCTTCAGAAGACCTGGGTTTGCTTCCCAGCACCCACATGGCAGCTCACAACCATTGTATCTTCAGTCCCAAGGGATCCGATGCCCTCTTCTGCAGGTACCAGGGACACACATGGGACACAGATACAGGTACGGGCAAACACCCATACCCGTGAAAGCGTTTCTAAATAAAGATTTAAAAGGAAGCAAGCAAGCTGACCCATCAGAGCAACAGGAAGCACGTGAGGAACACCACGCGTGGCATATCTGACGTGGAACCTGCAATTCAGTGTTTTAAATTAGTATTCCAACTCCATAATACAAACAAGAGGTGACGACATAGTGCATCCTGGGAGCGCCGGGTGGAGCAGAGCCAGGAAGTAGAGAAGCAGACTGAGAGGAGCCCCGCAAGAACAACAGTCCCCTGCCCTCCAGCCCCGCTTCCTCCAGTAAGACCTCCACCTCCAGAAGGTTCTAGAATCTCACAGAACAGCAGTACCATAAGCCCCTGGACGACGGGGCCATTCAAACCACAACACGGCATGTTATGCTCATGAAGACAAAGATGCAGGAACACAATTAAAAATAGTAAAGAGATAAATACGTAGGGCCTGGAGAGAGGGTTCAGTGGTTAAGGGCACATACTTAACCTCCAAAAGACTTAGGTTCGAGTCCCAGCACTACATCCTGCGGCTCACAACTGCCTATAAGTCTAGCACCGGGCCAGAGCCTCTGTGGGCACCTGCATTCATGTGTGCAGAGGCTTATACATCATTAAAAATAACAACAACAAAAAAATAAGAAGAACTGCTGGGTAGTGGTGGCACACGCCTTTAGTCTCAGCACTTGGGAGGCAGAGAGATCTCTATGAGTTCAAGACCAGCCTGGCCTACAGAGCAAGTTCCAGGACAGCCAGGGCTAGAAATGAGAAACCCTGTCTCAAACAAACAAACAAGCAAACCCACAGGAACAGGATACCCACGAGCATGGACTGGCCCATGGTCACAAGCACGGTCCAACTCTCTGAAGTAGCTTGGTTCTACCGGAAGCACACTTCCAAGTAGACGAGGGTAAAAAGTGCAAAGGGACAGAGAGGGAGATGACTGCACTCTTGTGACACACAGGGATCTGGGGGGGGGCGGGGGGGGATGGGGGACGGGGAGACTCAGTGTTTAATCTGTTCAGGTTCTCAGGGTAGGTGCTAAAGGTATTTACATGTAGACCACTGCAATGGGTTTTGTAGAGGTTTACTCTGTTGTTATGTATTGTAACACTAAATACTGCCCCCCCCAAGGCCTGGTTGCCCTCAGGGATGAGAGAATCCTCATGCACATCAGGTAAGGCTGTGTGACCTTGCTCCTTAATTTAAAACTATTGGTTGAATAAAGATGCCGCGGCTGACATAGCCGGGCAGAAGAGAGAGAGATAGGTTGGGTTTCGGTTCCCAGGTTCGGGGTCTGAGAAGGGCCGTGAGGGACAGAAGAGAAGGTGGAGAGAGGAGAAGAAGACACCGTGGGGTCAATGAGTCGTGAAAACGTGACCATGAGGGCTGGTCAGTGGAGTTAAGAGCTGCCCAGATGGAACATGGCAAATTATAACTCCGGGCCCAGTGGCTCGGCACAGCCCCCAGCTGAAGGATGGGGCCACCCACTCACCTCAAAAATATCAACCCAGAATTCCTCCTGTCTAAAGGAAATGCAGGGACAAAGAGTAGAGCAGAGACTGAAGGAAAGGCCCTCCAGAGACTGCCCCACCTAGGGATCCATCCCATCTGCAGACACCAAACCCAGACACTATTGCTGATGCCAAGAAGTGCTGGCTGGTGGGAGCCTGGTACAGCTGTCCCCTGAGAGGCTCTGCCAGAGCCTGACCAGTACAGATGCAGATGTATGCAGCCAACCATCGGACTGAGCACGGGGTCCCCAGTGGAGGAGTTAGGGCTGAAGGAGCTGAAGGGGTTTGCAACCCCATAGGAGGAACAAGATCAACCAACCAGACCCCCCCAGAGCTCCCAGGGACTAAAACACCAAGCAAAGAGTACACATGGGGGACCCATGGCTCCAGCTGGATATGTGGCAGAGGATGGCCTTGTCTAATGGGAGGGGAGCCCCTTGGTCCTGTGGAGGCTTGATGATTCAGTGTAGGGGAATGCTAGGGCACTGAGGCAGGAATGGGTGAATGGTTGGGGGAGCACCCTTATAGAGGCAGGGAGAAGAGGGAGGTGGGGGAGCACCCTTATAGAGACAGGGGGAGGAGGGAGAGGGGGGAGCACCCTTATAGAGGCAGAGGAGGAGGGAGGGGATAAGGAATTTGTGAAGGGGAAACTGGGAAGAGGGATAACATTTGAAATGTAAATAAAATAACCAATAAAAACTTTTTTAAAGGCTTAAAGGTTCTGTGTCGTTTATCTGGAAACTGAATGATCAAAGGTGGAGTAGAACACACACACGCACGCACACGCACGCACACACACACACACACACCTGTTTGAGATTAAATAATTAATACAACAGGTTTGAATTTAATGCTGTGGATAGTTCGGTTAGAAGTGGTGTTGGGCCTGAGGGGATACCACAGTCAGTGAATGCTTGTCTTATAAACACAAGAACCTGAGTTAAGTCCCCAGAACCCATATTAAAAGGCCAGCTGTGGGTGGTACGTGCTTGTCATCCCACACCCAGGGAGGCACAGACAGAGGAGTTCCTGAGGTTCAGGGATCAAGCTATGTGGTGGAGTTCTAGGCCAATGTGAGACCATGTCTCAAAAGAACAAAGCAAGAGCTGGAGACATGGCTTGGTGGTTTAAGAACACTTGCTGCTACTGTTGCAGAGGACTAGGATTCAATTCCCAGCACCCACATGGTGGGTCACAAGCATCTGTAATTCCTGGTCCAGGGTAGCCAGCACCCTCTTCTGTCCTCCATGGGCATCATAAATGCACAAGGTCATTGACATACATGGAGGCAAAATACCCATTTTTTTTTAAAGCTTGGTGTGGTGAGAGGCAGAGGCAGGTGAATCCCTGTGAGTTTGAGACCAGCCTGGTTTATACAGCTGGTTACCAGGACAGCCAGAGCTACACAGAGAAACCCTGTCTTGAAAAAACAAAAGAGAGAAAGGAAGAAAGAAAGAAAGAAAGAAAGAAAGGAAGGAAGGAAGGAAGGAAGGAAGGAAGGAAGGAAGGAAGGAAGGACAGAAGAAAAATAGGGAGGGGAGGAAGAAAGGAAGGAAGGAAGGGGACTCAGGTAACCCAAGCTAACCTCAAATTTCCTACATGACTAAAGATGACCTTGAATTTCTGATCCTTCTGTTCTGCCTCCTGAGTGCTAGGATTATATGTGAATACCACCATGCAGGGCTTATGTGGTCCTAAGGATGGAAACCAGGACTTCGTGCATGCTAGGCAAGTACTTTCTCAGCTGAGCTACAACCCCAGCTCCTAAATGTAATTTTAAAAATGTCATCGATGCAGTGTCCCTCACAGAGCTGGCTTCCCAGAATGCAGCCTATCCTCCATACCTTGAAGTGACGTTCCACAGTGGACAGGAAGCGTACGTTGTCTGAGGCCTCCATGTGGAGTTTGAACAGCTCCGTCAGGATAGGCTGCACATTGGTCATGAGCATGGATTCTGCTTCTTTGATCACCTCAAAGACCTTCCTAACGAATGGAAGCTTCGTCTGCTCATAGAGGGCGCTCAGTGTTGCATTTCTTTCTCTCCAGAACTCGATTTCAGCCAGAGGACCATTGCCCTGAGAGAGATGTGAGCACATGATTGCATGGGTGGACACCTGTGGTCATTTCCCCAGTGTCGTTGTCCCAACTACTCCACATAGGGGCGAGTCAGTAGAGGGGTTCCAAGTGGACTTCTCATCATGCATGGTCCAATCAGAGTGGACCTCAGGACCCTATTGGGAATGCAAGACAGAGCCCTGCCTTTCCTGGTGAACCCACAGTCACCACACTACATGTCACTAAACTGTCACTACAAAGGAGAAAGTATCAGCCCCACAGAAGAGATTCAGAAAGTGGCCCAGCCAGCGCTCTGAGCAAACTCTCTGGAGCAAGCGTGCTACTTTGATATGTGAACCAAGGAATGTATCCTCTCTTTGTGTGTGTGTGTGATCATGTGTGTATTGCACATGTGTTTGTGTGTGTATATATGTGTGTGTGTGTGCTCATGTATACACATGAGTATGTGTGCATGTATGTTTGTGAGTGTGTGTATATATGTACACCTGTGTGCATACACATGAGTGTGTGTGCTTTATGAGAATGTATGTGATCATGCGTGTGTTGCATGTGTGTATGTGTGCACATGTATGCACATGAACACGTGTGCATGAGTATATGTGCTCATGACAGAGAACATGTGTTTGTGATCATGTGTGCATTGAATATGTATATGTGTGTCTACACGTGAGTGTGTGCACATGAGTGTGTGTGCTTGTGTCAGGAAAAGAGTGGGCATGCATGCATGCATGTGTGCGTCTGTGTGTGTGTGTGTGTGTTCAGACTAGAGTTCAGTCTTGGGTGTCATTTGGCAGGAGGAGCTATCCATCTTGTTTTGATTTTTCTTTTAACTTTTTTTTTTTTTTTTTTTGAAACCAGGTCTTACTGGGTAGACCTGGCTGACCTGGAACTCACTATATAGATCAGTGTCTTGGGACATCTACTGCTGTGATAAGACACCACTGACCAAATCAACTAGAGGAAGAAAGGGTCAGTTTATGGTTTCCCAGCAAGCCCATCCCGGAGAAATGTGGGGCAGGAATCCGGAGGCGGGGCCCTGAAGCAAAGACCAAGGAAGAATGCTGCCTATTGGCTTGTTCCTCACAGCTTGTTCCTCACAGTTTGCTCAGCCTGCTTTCTCACACCGCCCAGGACAACCTGACCAGGGGTAGTGCCACCTACAATGAGCAGGGCCCTCCCACACCAATCATCAATCAAGGAAAAATACCTCAGGCTTGCCCACAGGCCAATTCACTGTGGGCACTTTCTCAGTTGAGGTCCCCCCTTCCAAAATGACTCAAGCTTGTGTCAAGTTGACATAAAATGAGGCGGCACAATTGGGACTGAAGTCACAGAGATCCGCTTGCCTCTACCTCCATAACACTGAGACTGAACGCCTGGACCACCAGGTCCTCACACAACTTGCTTTCTTATTTAAAGCAGTTGACTTGGGTTCCTGGGGAAGGCAACCCAACCCGCTCAGCCCCTGGTGGTGGGAATAAGAATGACACTTCCGTAGATTTGAATTCTTGGTCATCAGGCAGTAGTTAAGAATTAGGAAGTGGAGGCCTTGACAATGGAATCTTGCTTGGTCTCGTTCTTCTCTCCTCCCCATGACCCTCAGGTAACGCCTCTTCGGGACCCTGAATAACTAGACCTGCTGGACGGGTCATACAATATTTAGGGAGAGTTTTGAATGACTTGAGGTTATTCTTGAAGACAGTCAAGATCATTATGAGAGGGACATAATTAACATATCACATGACTTCCTTATAAGGACACCTTAATAGTCCCATTTCAACTTAATCACATTTTAAAGAGTATTTTCTTTCTTTCTTTCTTTCTTTCTTTCTTTCTTTCTTTCTTTCTTTCTTTCTTTCAATACAAAAGGAAGAGGTTTATTTTCCAGTGCACTGGGGACAACCTTCAATTAGTCCCTCAAAGCAGTGACTAGAGCAACTTAAAGAGTATTTTCCCTGGGTGGTGGGAAAGAGGAAACATTTTCACATAACTGATTTCTGTGGATCCTTTCATGGACAGATACATGTTGCCACTGAGAGGCTGAGGCAGGATTAAGAATTCTGATTCTAGCCGGGCGGTGGTGGCGCATGCCTTTAATCCCAGCACTTGGGAGGCAGAGGCAGGCGGATTTCTTAGTTCGAGGTCAGCCTGGTCTACATAGTGAGTTCCAGGACAGCCAGGGCTATACAGAGAAACCCTGTCTCGAAAAACAAAAAACAAAAAAACAAAAAAAAAAGAATTAGGAAGTGCAGCCCTGTTGGAGCAGGTATGCCACGGGGTGGGGGGAGTGCGGTGGGGGGAGTTGTGGGAGGGAGAGCTTTGAGGTCTGTCTCTCTCTCTCTCTCTCTCTCTCTCTCTCTCTCTCTCTCTCCCTCCCCTTCTCTCTCTCTTCTCCAGCACCACGCCCACCTGCTGCCATGCTGTCTGCCATGCTAATCAACTAAGCCTCTCAAACTGGAAGCAAGCCTCCAACGAAATGCTTTCTTTTACCAAGTAGCCTTGGTCTCGGTGTCTCTTCACAGCAAAAGGACTGTGACTAAGACAGGATCAGCTCTGTCACTCCAGACAGCGATCTGATAGCACCAAACAAAGGTGCTACTCCCCACATCATTTAGGGAGGTCTCTGAACAGAAAGGAAAGGAGACCTGCCCCTCGTGGTGGCGGGTGTAACCTGAGTCGGGCTCCTTACAAGCCCAGCACAGAATACCTGGGGCTTTTTCTTCATCTGGGAGTCCAGAGTGTAGGAAATCTGGCCCAGCCAGTTGATCACACACTGCTCCAAAGTCTCCACCAGTTCCGGGTCTGTGGCCAGCTCAGTCACTTCTCCCTCCACACCAATGCTGGGCATCTCCAGCTTGATCTTACCTGGGAGTGGGGGTGGGGGTGGGGGGCGGGGCATCGAGTTAGAGCCTGGCTGAGGAAAAACCTGTGACAAGTTCCTCAAGTTCCTCAGCCAGTCCTTCCCTCTCGCATCATCACATCATCGGGTCGTTAGCTCCGGCCCGTCTCTGGCTCAGTCTCTTTCACAGGAATGTGATCGGAACCCTCAGGTTATGGCCTGGTCAGGTTAAGACCCATCAAAGTGACGTCACTGCTTGAGAAGTTCCTGGATTGACAACACAATGAGTTTCAAATTTTTTTTTTTTTTTTTTACAAATTGGAACATAAGACCTATTCGGCGCTATTGAAGAAATCCTCAGAGACTGGGGAGGTGGCCCGGTGGTTAGGGGCGTTCTCTATTCTTCCAGAGAACCAGAGGTAATCAGCACTGGAACTCGGCTCCAGTGTATGTGACGCCCTCTTCTGGCCTCCGCTGGCCCCTGCTCTCTCATGCACTCTCGAGGCCGCCACACAAACACACAAAGTAAAAGAACTCTTTGAAAAGGGAAAACAATCACTGTAAATGAAGATAAGTCAGGTTATCCAAATCCAGATAATGTAAATGAAGAAAATATTTAAGTCCCGATTCTCTGTGCACCGGAGACTGGAGACAAAGTGTCCATTCGACAAGAACAGAAGGCCCTGGGAAAATAAATGGAGACGAGAGGTCCCAGAACTGAACAATGAACAAGGAAAGCCCCACCCTGAGGAGCTCGTCAGGCACATGAGACACAGGCACTAGGGGGATGCCTCTATGGCTGAGGTGCTTGCCACACAGGCATAAGGACATGAGTTCAGATCCCCCCAACTCCTATGCAAGCCAAGGACAGTGGTTCATGTCAGGAATCCCAGAGCGGAGACAGGTGGATTCCCTGGGGCTCCATGACCAGCCAGCCTAGCCCAGCTGGAAAACGAGAGACTTCATCTCTAAAGAGAAAGCGGATGTCACCTAAGGATGTCACCTAAAGACGTCACCTAAGGAGCAAACACCTTGCCGGGACCTGCGCACACACAGGTGCACGCCCACCCCTGCCCCTGGAGAGTTAAGAAAAGATGTGATTTCCCCTAGAGTAACGGTTCCATGTCACTGGCTTTCCTGGCTGCTAAGCTCTCTGCCACCTCGTCCCTGGCTGGTCCCCTAAACAGGAGCACCCAGGGCAACCCCCCTCCCTCACCCAGCCAGCCTCTCTCCTCCTTTTCTCTGTTTGCCACCTCAGGCTCTGGAAATCAGTGAGGGGGAGGGCACAGGCAGGCACTGCCCATCTGGTGACCAGTGACTGTGGGTGGCCTAAATTCCACAGATACAGCTTTCAGATGAGGCCCAAGGCTACCTCCCCTAGGAAGCCTTCCATGATTGCCCTGCCCTCTTCTGTAGGCCTCGCCACCTTTTCAAGTTCTACCCTCTGCCACATTTGGGAGTGGACAGGGCTGCTCCATCACCATAGAGATTGCACTGCTTTGCTTCGAAGCAATTCCGTTTCCAGTGAGCATATAAACAAGAATTCTCGGGCCTGAGATGTGGTTCAGCAGGTAGAGCCAGGGCTTAGGATGTACAAGGCACGGGGTCCAACCCCCAGCTTTGTATAAATGGAGCACTGCAGCCCACGGGTGCGACCTTAGCAGGTGGGAGGTAGAGGCAGGCAGATCAGAAATCGAAAGTCACCCTCGGCTATATGGCACAGATCTGGGCTACAAGACACCCTGTCTCAAAAAAAGATATGAGATGGCTCAGTGGATTAGAGCACTGGGCAGTTTTCCAGAGACCTGAGTTAGATTCCCAGCACCCATACAATGGGTCATAACAGCCTGTAACTCCAGTTCCGGGCTAGCTGGCACCTTCTTCTGGCCTCTGCAGATACTGAGTGTATACATACATGCAAACCCCCAAAGACTTAAAATAATATGTTAAAAAGATCATAAGCTGTTAGGAATTGGTGGCACATGCCTTTAATCCCAGCACTTGGGAGACAAAGGCAGGTAGATCTGTGAGTTCAAAGCCAGCCTGGCCTACGGATGGAGTTCCAAGACAGCCAGGGCCACACAGAGAAACCCTGTCTCCAAAAACAAAAATAAAAACAAAAACAAACGAACAAAAAAAAACCCACAAAATGAAACAAAACAAAATTAAGAAGTGCTCTGAACTTTGGCTTTGCCTTCTTACGATGAGTTATTAGTTCTCTGAGAACGGGGAGGCGGCGGGGGGGGAGGGGGAGGAACAGACCTTCGAGCTGCTGCATGGTCCTTTGAATGTTGTTCGTGAATTTCTGAAGACTCATTAAGAACTCGTCACGTATCAGTTGGACGCTGTGGTACTCCATCGACTCCCCCGGTATGCCAACCAACTCTGGCATATCATGAGAAGAAAACTCCTGGGCCTCTGCAGTCAATGCTCCCTGGCCTGACTCCGATTTATGCTGGTTGAAGGACAGCGCGGGCATGAAAACCTGCAGATACGCAGTGTAACACAGTTAACCTGCTCAGGGTCTCTGACTGTCTGCTAAGTTGATGGATGTGCGAGTTGGTACCCGGCCTGTAATCCCAGCCTTCAGGAAGCTGAGGCAGGAGGACTGCAGTTTGAGGCAGCCTGGGCTAGCTATTGAGACCAGAAGGATTTTGATACAACAAAGGACACAGATGATGTCTGGATCTGCTGGTTATGTGACACGTGATCGCTTAAAAAATAAATTTGTTGAGCTGGAGAGATGGCTCAGCGGTTGAGAGCACCGACTGCTTTTCCAGAGGTCCTGAGTTCAATTCCCAGAAACCACATGGTGGCTCACAACCATCTGTAATGAGGATCCCATGCCGATGCCCTTTTCTGGTGTGTCTGAAGACAGCGACAGTGTGCTCACATACATGAAATGAATAAATAAATCTTTAAAAAAAATAAAAATAAATTTGTGTCACTCTGAGGATATTTTATAATGAACAGCTTGATAGGCTTAAGCAGCCAACGACTCTGTTCTCAGAAGTTGCAAGATTAAAAGGTGTCACCCAGAGTCCTGGTGTGTGGCAGGAGCCGACCTGTGATCCCAGCACATGACAACCAGGCGCCGGAGAAACTACCCAGGAATTCAAAGCCAGGCTGCTCTACAAAGTAAATTCCAGGCCAGCCAGGGCTATGAAGACCCTGTCCCAAAACAAACACGTGTTAAATGAAAAAGCACACAGACAGAGCTAGCGAGCTCTCCAGCCCTTCTTGGGAAGCAGCCACCGTCTCGGAGACGCCAGGGTCTCCGGAGGATCCACGGTTACCTGGCAAATGGTGTCCTTCAAGAACTTGAGCACGTGAGAGTTGATGATGCCGTACTCCATGGTCTCTGGCATGATCTCCATCGCCTCCTTCATGTCGGAGGCTTCTGGGATTGCGTCTAAAGAGAAACACACCCTGAGCATCCAGTCAGCGGGTGGTGGGGGCGTTCCGAGGTGTCCTGGGAGTCTCTCCTTCCTGTCAGGGGCTCTGGTCCCAAAGTCAGAAGACAAGATAGGCTAACCTGGATCTAAACAAACCCTGGGCAAATGAGACGACAATAGACTACGCTGAACTTTTGAGTTGTCGGGAGTTTTTAAAGACCGTGGGAGTTGTAAAATTGTGCTTTACATTACAGTATTAGCAGGGGGGTCTTGGGGACAAGAAATTGATAGCTTATATCTTATTTATTTCTTTAGTTATTGTTTTCTTCCTTTCTCTGTCTTTCTTTTAATTATTTATTTACATGAGTACACTGTAGCTGTCTTCAGGCACACCAGAAAAGAGGGCATCAGATCCCTTTACGGATGGTTGTGAGCCGCCAGGTGGTTGCTGGGATTTGAACTCAGCACCTCTAGAAAAGCAATCAGTGCTCTCAACCTCTGAGCCATCTCTCTAGCACCAAAAGGTTATATTTTAAAAAGATGTATTTAGGGGCTGAAGAGATGACTCGGCCAGTAACAGCCCTCGCTGTTCTTGCAGAAGATTTGAGTTCAGTTCCCAGCATCCATCTCACAGGGCAGCTCACAACCATCTGCAACTCCAGTGCTGGGAGATCCCATACCCTCTCTTCTGATGTCTGAGGGCACCAGGCATGCACATAAACACGCATACACATAAAATTTAAAAAAATATGAATACAGCTTATCTCCAGGGCTGGAGAGATGGTTTGGTAGTCAAGGGACTTGCCACCCAAATGTGAAGACCAGGGTCAGGATCCCATGTAAATGCCAGGTGGATTTGGTGACTCTCTATGATTCTGGCCTTTGGGGGTAGAGAAAGGGGATGGATGCCCAAAGCAAGGTAGTGAGACTGGCCAGACCAACCAGCTCTGAGTTTGATTAAAAGACTCTGTGTGGGTGGCGGTGGCACTTAGGAGACAGAGGCAGGTGGATCTCTGAGTTTCAGGCTAGCCTGGTCTACAGCATGAATTCCAGGACAGCAACTCTCCACACCCCAACACAAAAGAAACAAATAAACAGACTATAGCCATGAAGAATGCCCCCCTGGCACACACACACAAAGCGTGAAGGTACCTTTTGAGCTTCTGAGGAAGAAAACCACATTCTGTTCCAGGAACTCCTCGGGCAGAGAGGTGAGGCTCACATGCAGTTCCAGCCTGTTGACGATGTGTTTCACAGTTTTCTGAAACAGACAGGACGCCATTGGGCCAGCAGGTGAATGCTCAGTAGAATGCATATGTCTCCAATGTGGAGGACCTCATTTCTGATATAAGGAGCCATGGCTATATGGTGGTTACAGAAAAACTAATTCACACTCAGATCCCTGACCTGACCCTGAGCCTACATCTTCTACTAACCAGGCAGTGCAGGGACAACTGTGGTGTACTGAGCAGAGAGATTGACTGGGACCAGGGTGGGGTGGGGGCAGGGAGAGGCAGGGCAGGGGCGGCCCATGGAAAGAAACTAGCTGCCTCTGGGTAGTTGGTTTGTTGTTTCAGGGACTTCGGTGGGAATTACGATTATGTCTTTGGAGAGGGGGATGCCCAAATAATTATTTTCTTTTGAAAGATTTATTTATTGGGGTTGGAGAGATGGCTCAGGGGTTAAGAGCACTGGCTGCTCTTCCAGAGGACCTGGGTGCAGTTTCCAGCAACCACATGGTGGTTCACAACCATTTGCAACCCCAGTTCTAGGGTGTCTGATCCCCGCTCTTCTGACTTCTGAAGGTTTGCATGTAGTGCAGAATCATAAAATAACAAAATGGAATTTAAGTAGATAAAGGAAGGTTTGGAGCTTTTAAAGATTTATATATATTTATGTATATGAGTGTTTTGCCTGCACATGTCTGTGTACCACATGTGTGCCACTGTATTGGGTCTCCCCTTTCTCTGTAAGCCATAACTCCTGGTAAGACACCTTTTTTTTTTCCCCTGTGCATCCCTTAGCCAGTCAAAATGAATCTAAAGGTTTTCTGGGAAATCTCAACTCTAATGCACGGCGTCCCTTGCATGCTCTGTGCCTGTCACCCCGTTGTAAGAGAGGACAGGGAGCAGGGCGCACCTTGCTGTGCAGTCTACTGTTGGTCTCTAGCTCTGGCGTTTCATTATCCATGTCAAACAGGGAGGGAGTCATGGAGTCGCTTCTCAGCTTTGAGAACTTGACTGCAAAACACAACATACTGTGTGAGATGAGATGGCCAGAAAGAAGGGTTCCCCAGCACCCAGACACCTTGTTATGACAGCTCCTGACCTCTCTATAGTCTTGACCTGTCACATGCCCTGGGACATGTTCAAGGTCAGGAGCGCAGCAATCACAGTGGGCCACACATCCAAAAATCCTCCAGTGTGACTCTCAGGTCTGTGTGTGTTGGCTGTGGTGCCTAGCATGTAATATCTCTGGCTTTTTTTTTAAACCTTACAAGAGATTTATGAGTAAGAGTCACAAGACTAGGAGTGTAATTCTGCAGAAGACACTTGCTTAATATGTACAAAGGCCCTGGGTTCTATCTCCAACTCAGCACAACAAATAGCCAGGTGTGGTGCAACAGACCTGTCACCCAGCACTTCAGAGCTGGAGACAGGAGGATCAGGAGTTCAAAGTCATCTTAAACTACATAGAGTTCATATCTATGTACCCTGGACTCATAGCCTGGACTATATGAGATCTTGTCTCAAAAATATATAGAGAGAAGCTGAAAAGATGACTAGGAGGTTAAGAGCATTTGCCGTTCTTCCAGGGGACCTGGGTTTGGTTTCCAGAATCCACATGGCAGCTGACAACTGACTGTAACAGCAGTTTCTGGTGCTCTGATGCCATCTTCTGGTCTCTATGGGTACTGCAGGCAAAAGGTACACATAACACATGCAGACAAACACTCAAATGCATGAAACAGAGTGATCTTCTTAAGAAATAAAACTAAAAAACAACAAGGAGAAATCAAAATACTTTGGTCTGTCAAACCCCTCAGGACCCAGGGAGGGTTGGAATCCTCCAGGGGTTCAAGGTTCAGCCATGAGAACTTCAGCTGGTCAGGCCATTAGTTGCACAGAAGGGTGGTTTTCCAGACTGACTCCATTCTGTCTGAAAGCGCTGTGATCACAGGGCAGCTTTGAAAGTGGCTCCATTAGGGGGACACTAAAACCTCTCTGCTGTCCCCCTCCTCATGCTTGGATAACCACCTGCACTTTCACCTCCTGGAGAGTCAGGTGACAGCTGTTACAGCTGCCAGCATGCCGGTTGGCAGAGGAAATGATAGTGCCAATATGAGTTGGGCAGTAGTAACCTTCTGCTCAAAAGACACTCAAGGGTGTGTTTAATGGCACTTGAAATAGTGAGTGCCGGCTTGGGTTGAGATGCCGGACAGCTCCATTGGTAAAGTGTTTGCCATATGAGTGTGAGGACCCAGCATCCTCTAGAGTAGCAGTGAGGCCCATGTGTGTAATTCTGGCTTCAGGGAGGCTGAGACAGGAGAACCACTGGGGCTCACTGGCCAGGCCATCTAGCCAATCAGTCGTGCTCCAGGCCAGTCAGAGATCTCGGTTCAGAGAACAAGATGGACAGCTCCAGAAGAACACCACCTAAGGTCATGTGTGTATGTGAACACATGCTGTTGTATATACACACGTGTACAGCACACTCACCCATGCGGGCACATGTGTGTAAGTGTGCATGCACACACAACAGTAAAGAAATGGTTAGTGCTGAGTTTTTATCCTATGGGTTTTGTTTGTTTGCTTTTTAAAACAGAGTCTCATGTCGCTCAAGCCAGCCTCCATCTCATTATTGAGACCCTGTCTTTAAAAAAGAAGAAGAAAGGTTAGGTGGTAGTGGAACACACCTTTAATCCCAGCACTCGGGAGGCAGAGTCAGGAGGATCTGAGTTCGAGGCCAGCCTGGTCTACAGAGTGAGTTCCAGGACGTCAGAGCTACGCAGGGAAACCCTGTCTTGAAAAAAAAAAGCAAAGCAAAGCAGAACATAGCAAACAATAAAAAACAAAACCAAGAAAGAAAGAAAGAAAAACAACGAACAAGAAGAAAGAAAGAAAACCTTCCCCGCACCCCCCCCCCCGACTCACCCTGCTTCATTCTTTTCCTGGCTAAGAGAAGCGACAGTGTGAGGCCAGACAATCAGGGGAGAGACCATATGACAGCAAAGGAGAGACAGACGGGACTGGTGTGCCCACGGGCCAAGGGGCGCCAGAGTCAGCAGCAGCTGAACAAGGCAAGGAGCGGTCCTCCCTGAGAGCACTCTGATCCTCCCTAAGAGCAGTGTGATCCTCCCTGAGAGCAGTGTGGTCCTCCCTGAGAGCTTTCAGAGGGCACTTGGCCCTGGGGGGAAACTGTGGCTCTGGGCCCCTTGGACCAGTGAGAAGAGATATTTCTCTTGATTTCTGCTGTGTTATTAAGGCTGGATATGATGATAACCCAGGTACCCTGGTGAACAGATCCACCACCAACTCCACAGGCTGCCCGTGCAGTGGTGGCTTCAGCCCCTCCAGACACCCACCTGTCGCTTTTTCGGGGGCCTCTGCTTTTTGAGATTCAGTCTCCTCTTCCTCTCCATCCTCTTCAAAGATCATGGGAATGTCTTCTTTGTGGAAGGATAATGGGGAAGATAATAGAAAATAGAGTTATCCCCATTTGAGAGGGCCACACCTTTGCTTTTAGGACAGCCAAAGTGTGGGGACACACCCCATAGAGGACTCATAAATGTCATGGCAAAACCTCATGCTGGGTCCAGTAAGGAAGACTTGTGTCAGTTCAGACAAGGGTGAAGGGCACTCCACATTTCAGTTACAATCAGCCTGGGAGAAATACAAGCAACCAGAGAATATGAAAGAGACTTGGCACATCACACTGTGGTGTGTTTTGCAGCACTAGGCACAGCCTAGAAACTGTTCCAATAAGCCCAGTGCGGTGGTGCTGGTCTGTAATCCCTAGACTCAGGAGGTGGAGGCAGAAGGGTCAGGAGTTCAAGGCTAACCGTCATAACAAGTTCAAGGCCTGTCTGGTTTGTCTCAGAGAACAAAATGAGGGCCAGAAACGACCTGAAGGGGTTGGGGGTGGGGACTCTGAGATGAGACCAAGACACTCACAGAGGGAAGACACCCAACCAGGTGACCCAGTCAAAGTAGACGCAGCAGGGAGGAAACAATCGCCTGCTGCCAGCCAGAGTCTCTGGAGATTATGAGAAGTTAGGGTCTTGGTGCATCTCTCTCTCTCTCTCTCTCTCTCTCTCTCTCTCTCTGTCTCTGTCTCTCTCTGTTTCTCTCTTTCTCTCTTTCTCTGTCTCTCTCTCTCTTTTTTGTTCGTGCATCTCTCTCTCTCTCTCTCTCTCTTGTTCTTGTTTTGTTTGTTTTTCTTAAATGTATATAGAATAACCTTAGTATATCCTGGGATCTGTACTTTTATTTGGTTCTAATGAATGAACCTAACTCAGAGGCCCAGGATAATGAGTTCAGGCTCCAAGTTCTACCTGGGGAAGGAAAATGAAGGTTAGGAAGGTTAGATTCCTGTAAGGCTGAGGCAGGAGGATTGAGAATTTGAGGGTACCTTGGGCTACACAATGAATTCCAGGCTAGCCTGGGCTACAATATAATAATGAAAAGAAACAGAAATAAACTATAGCAGAGTGTGTCATAACACTACGTCTCTTCCTCTCTGGCCTCCTTCCTCTCCCCTCCCTACCCTTCTGGCTTGCTCACTATGGAGTTTAGGTGATCCTCACTCAAAATTTGCTATGGTCCTTGAGTGACCCTCCCACTGACTGAAGAATCTTACAGGACTCAAATTCCTGGGCCTCGTCGGTGTCCCGGGAGGTATGCAACCCTGCACTGTTGAGAGCTTGTGAGCGCGGATCGCAGCGCCCCTCAGAGCACAGATGAGAACTGAAGATGACAACCTGGTCCTGGGCGCGTAGTAGGGCTAAGTGCCAGCAGGGTTCTTGCGGTAGGCTGGCCTTTGCTCACGCTCACCTGGCTCCTCCTCCTCCACCTCCTCAGGCACCAGGACGCGGTAGAAGAACAGCGCGGAGGCGTTGTCCTCGTCGCTCGAGTGGTTGAGGAAGTGCAGGATGAGGTCTTCCGCCTCGCCGTCGTCCCGGCTCAGCATCTCCTCGAACAGAGTAGGGTTGCTGAAGTCGAAGGTGGTGTATACGCGGTCGCGCATCCACAGGACCCGCAGGTCGTCCATGGCGCAGACCTGAGCAGCGCCGGGGGCAGAACGGACTGGGCGGGGAGCCGGGCGGCGTCCCTGGCAACGGCGACTCTAGACTCTATTAACGGGCACCTGGGCAACGGCTCCGGCGCGCGGCTGAGGGGCCCTATTCTGCAGAAAGGAGAGCCAAGGTGCAAGAGAATTGGCAACTGAGACAAGACAAGGGCACTGCTCTGAGGCGGAGCCAGGCAGGACTAGAAGCAGTGAACCGGTTAGCGTCTGTAAGTAAACTTGACACCAACCTACACTTAGTAGGGAAGAAGGAATCTCAGCTGAGACGTTACTACCATCAGAGTGGCCTTTGGAGCCTTTTGATTCCTGATTAATTAGGAGGGCCCGGCCCACTGAGGGCGATGCCATCCATGACAGGTGGGCCTTAGTTGACAGCTGAGCAAGCCAAGGGTTGCAAAGTAGTGTTCCTCCAAGTCTGCTTCAGTTCCTGCTGTGTGCTTCTGCCCTTAATGATGGCGTGTAACCTAGGACAAAATAGATTCTTTCCTCCCAAGTTGGTTTTGGTTGGAGCTTTATAGCAACAGAAGCAAACCAGGTCAGGCAGGCAAGGCCTCAGCCATCAGACACTGTGAGAACACCTGACAGGCCCTAGGAAAGGACTTGCTCTTTATGGCATAGGGCCTTAGGGAAGAGGATCACAGGAAAACAAGACACCGGCATCTCAAAAATATACATTTATTTTGTCACTAGCAAAAGGAAGTTCAATACTGACAGGCAGATCAGTCCTTCCACGCATCTATCAGTACAGTGCAGTCCTGGCTGGCTCCTGTAGTTTCCGCCCCAGGTCCCAGCTCCAGAGCGCAGCCTTGATGTATCGTCCTGTGGAGTTGTATTGTCTGAGGATGTGTTAGAGCAGTGATCTGCTGGTGCGCAAAGCATTTACTCCAAACTTCTTCTTCACAGCATCACAAGAGTTCTTAAGGCCCATCTGGATGGCGTGGTGTGCGAGCAAACTCAAACCCACACCCTCCTAGAGAAACGTGATCCTGGAGCTGGTTTCGTTTTTATTTTCCAAAACTTGTTCAAACTCTAAATCACAGCTTGATGTGCCAGTCCTGTAAGTTACCTGTGGATAGTTTGTGCCTTATTGTACTCACTACTGCGGATGGAGCACTGGGCCTGAATGTCATTACACCCATGGCCAGCACTGAATCCCTGCAATGCCATCTTAGAGCCTAAGGCAAGAGGACGGCAAGGCCGAGGCCTGCACGGGTGCCATTAAATATCTCAAAGCATACAGACCCATTCCAGAACTGAGGCCAGGGGAGGATGTGGGGGAAAAGGAGTCTGTCCCTCGTCTGTCATGGAGGAGGGAGTGTGCAGGAGCTCAAAGCCCTGTGTATGCCTCTACTGGCCACATGGGGTCTTCCCACCAGCAGAAGTCTATGCAATGTGGTTCTGTTGACATTGTTCTTGGAAGATGAACACATGGCACCATCAGACAGCTGCTTGTGTCCCCTGTGGGGACGCTACCAATTGTATTTCCAGAGGGCTCACGAAAGGAGTGACTTCCATTTATGCAGGGACATTCTATCTGACTGTGACAAGCTTCAACTGAGAAGTCACTTTTGCTCTGCGTTCTGCACCGTGGTAAGAGATGCCAGCTATGGAAGAGGCCCCATCGCAAGTGCCAACAGGGACAGTACATGTGGCAGAAACTGTTTGGTTCTTGTCTCTGTGGTCACCAAAGACCCTGGGGGCACAGTAACAAGAGTGACATGGGGGTGACACCTGATGCAGGTATGAGCAGGTCTACACTGGGTGCTTCCGGCTCATCCATCCACCAGTGGGTTCAGCATCATAGCTGCCATGAAGCTGGCACACTGGGCAGAGGCTAGAGCCCGGCTGCTGTCAGCACAGACTCCACAGTGGCTGGAGAGACCTGGTGTCACTCTCCAGGCAACTCATGCCTCTCAGCAAGCAGCTCTTAAAGGGCCCGAGAAGCTGTGATATTCTGGCTGCCAGAGGCTTGGCTTTTGATGAGAGACCCACCGTCTACCATGTGGAGCAGGAGGGGCGAGACACCAACAGGCCTCTGCAGTAGCGTGGAACTCAGAATTTTAAGAGGGCAGAGAGAGAGATGTTAGGTTCCGTTCTCTCTTTAGGGTATCACATAGCCCAGGCTGGCCTCAAACTTACCACATAGCCAAGGGAAACCCTGAGCTTCCTGATCCTCCTGCCTCCACCTTCTAAGTCCTTAGAAGACCAGTCAGAGGCCACCACACCTGGGTGAAATGGCTCTGGAGATCGAAACAATCAAGCCACACCCCAGCCTTGGATTTCTTTCTAAAATGTTCACTAAAATCACTTAATGTAAAATGTGAAAGTGAACATAATTTATGAGAATATGACATGGATCAATGTGCTCAGAGGGACTGAGTCAGCCTCGCTCCAAGTGGAGCAGCAGGAGGACAGGTGATTTTACATGGAGATTATAAATGAACAGATTAGTGAGAATCAGTTTTCAACTAACCTGAACAGTTTTGGAAGTTAAACTGTGGCCATCAGACCTTTATTCAGAATTAGTGCGAAAGTAAAAAATTATACTATTGTCAAGTAGAAGCAAGGTCTCTGTGGTAAAATATCTTCATTTGCTCTTTGCTATAAAAATACACATGGCTTTTCCTGTCTCCCCTGGGTCTTAAGGCTCAGGACAGTCATCTTTCAGAATGTACAACTGCTGTGACTGGTCTGACACAAGGGTGAAGGACAAGCAATTTTAAAAAATACGCAAGCAGGAGAGCCACCCACTGTGCCATCTGTCCCACTGTCTCCAATTATTAACAGAAGATCAGGCTGTCACGCTGCCCCCAGCCCCCCTTCCTGGGGAGAATTCACACATTCTTGAGCAGGCAGGGTGAGCGGGGACCTGCTGATGACCCAGCAGTTATGTATGAAAAAACTATGCTTAGCTTGAGCTGTTGGAAAATAGTATCTGGCATCTTCTTTTCATGGAATAGCTTCATTTTTTTTTTTTAAAGTTGAAAAGAAATCAAGTATCTAAGACCATTTTTAGCTAGCTGCTCAGTTGGCATCTCTCTTCCAATCTTTCACTTTAAAAAATAACTTCAAAGTAGCGTTGGCATCAACTTGTATTTGCTCATAATAAAAACCAACGAAATTTCTGTGTCCGGAGTGGTGAGTTTTACAAAGTCTTCAACATGAGGGTGAGGTGTATCTTACAGAACCATTTGGCCGAATCGTAAGGCAATCAACAAAGGTGGAACTTTCCTGTCGTAAATTTTGACTTGAGTGAGCGAATTCTAAAACATGATAGTTCTCCATCGGTCAGAGTGCAGGCTGGCTGCAGCATGCAATCATGCTATGCTGTCATCACTACTGAACTTGGACGAGAGCAGACTGAAGGAGAAAGGAACGAATTTGGTGCCTGCACCAACGTAGAATTTATTCTGAAATTCTACCCTACAAAAAGAAAAATGAACACGTATTAAATACCATGGATTGCATCCTGGGACTGTGAGTGACTTAATGTTTCTACACTTCTTTGTTTTTTAAAAGCTGATTTTTTGTTTAAGATTTATTTATTTTATATATGTGAGTACACTGTTGCTCTCTTCAGATACACCAGAAGAGGACATTGGATCCCATTATGGACGGTTGTGAGCCACAATATGGTTGCTGGGAACTGAACTCAGGACCTCTAAAAGAGCAGTCAATGCTCTTAACCGCTGAGCCATCTCTCCAGCCCTGTTTCTACACTTCTTTAAAAAAACAAAAACCAACCAACGAACCAAACCTTTCCATTCTCTTTGCATTCTTGTCATAAACACGTCCATCTGACCACTCTGCCTCCATCCACCCGAGTTGCCTCACCAAGTGTCACCTTAGCTCCCTGCCCTCTGGCCCCTGCATGTGGCAGGAAGTCTAGTACATCTCCAGCTCTCGTGCACCAGTCACACAGAGGATAGGACAGAGGACCTGCTCTGGAACACTCAGGAGGGCTGCCGAGATGGCTCAGAGGTGAAGGCATTTGACCTCAAGCCTAACAACTGGAGTTCAAACCCCAGGATTCACCGAGTCAGACAACTAACCCCTGTAAGTCGACCTTTGACCTCACAGCAACAAGGAAGGTACTAATATCTTAAGTGTCAGACAGTGACACCTCCCAGTGCCAACATGAATAAAACTGGGAACATATACAAGCCAGGCAAGATGGCACCTGCCTTTAATCCCAGCACTCGGGAGACAGAGGCAGGTAGATAGATCTCTTTAAGTTCGAGGCCAGCCTGGTCTACATAGTGAGTTCCAGGACAGCCAGGGCTATATAGCAAGGCCCTGTTTCAAAACACAAAAACAAGGACAACAACAAAAAGTGGGAACATACACAATTGTTTCACAGATAGAAATTTTCTTTTACTTGTAAGAAAATTGTATTTTGTTTCTGAACTTTAAACCACAGTCAGGCAGGAAGGAGCTAGCTCATCACACACATTGCATTTAGAAAGGGGTTTTATATACATTTACCTTTTTCTTAATGGGTGGATTTTAAATTTTTCTTAGTCATTTGCATGTGTACATGCATATATGTGGATAAACATGCTATAATACATATATGACTGTCAGATGACAATTGCTGGACATCAGCCCTCTCCCTCCACCATGTGGGTCAGAGGGATTGAACTGATGTCCCCAGGCTTGGCAGCAAGCATCCTTACAACTGAGCCAGCTTACCAGCTCCCGTTTCCTTTTTTAAAAGCTCTGTTATATTTTTAAAGTCTGTGTTGTGCGTGAGTGCAGGTGCCTGAAGAGGCCCTGGGTCCCCTAAAGCCGGAGTTGCAGGCAATCTGACCCCTGATGCGGGTGCTGGCAAATGAACCTGGGTCCCTTACAAGCACCCTCTTAACTGCTGAGTCACCTGTCCAGCCCTCACTTTCATTTTTAAAGGACTGTTCTGAGGACATGTATCCCACTCACCAGTGAAGCCTTATGGCGTGGAGAAATGCAGAAAGCCCTTCCATGACCAGAAGGATAAAAATGGTCAAAACTGCAAAGAAAGCCATGACAGGCAGCAGCAGCAAGACTCCATAGGTGGTGTCCACACGCAGGCCCACACGCATCAGCATGGCCCACAGCACATCAGAGAGCTCTGCAAAGAAAGCCATTTGGAGAACATGAGCCCTCTGAGCAGCCACATGACAGAAGGAATGACAACCAGTCAGCGGAGGCCCAGAACCCCAGGCCTTCCTCCCTAAAGAACAACTATCTTAGGAGGCTCCGTCGTGTCCTCCTGTTGCCTAGCTCAGGCCACACCTGGATTGAGCATCCTGTCTGAACCTCACAAGTGACCTGTTGGAAGTCTGGGTCTGCAGTCAGCAGGGCAGCCTCTGCACCTTCACTGTCTTGGGACACAGAGGCCTTCCTCTGTCCCGTTGGCCACTACTCTCCTGTGACTACCCAGCTCTGTCACGGGTCCTAGGTTTTGCCACAGAATAGCAAGGCAATGACTGTCTGCTGTGAAGTGAGTGCAGTCAGCGGCTGTCACCTCCAGGCTGGAGAAGTGACATGGCCTCTCAGGGCTATTTAACTCAGCAGTAGCAGAGCTGTGCACATGAGAACTGACGGGGAACCTGAACTCTGGCTTAGCAGCTGCCACACTTGCTTAAACTGGATACTCGGTTCAGTAAGTAAAAAATGGTTGGACACAAGCAGGAGCAGGTGACAGAGGAGAGCATCGTGACAGAGGTCACCAGACCCTCAGTTCCCAGGGCCCCTCTCTGCCTAGATCAGGACTGTCACCTGTAGGATCAGAAGTGAACAGGAGTGATCTATCACCTACCACCTGCAGAGCTTACACACTCCACGGGGCATACATACGCGCATGCGCCAGGCTGAGTGCCCAAAGCCTCAGGTAGGACGCAGTGTTGGAGATGCAGCCAAGGCAGTACTCGATGGAGTGGATGGCCTGCGTCATCAGGATCTCCCCAAAGTTAAACTGAGGGACAACAGAGAACGTTAGACACTGTACCACAAACCTGCTTCACCATGAGTCCCTGGCTGGCCTTTCAGGCAGAGCATGCTGGGAGCTAAAAACAGGAGATCTAAGGTATAAATCCTGCTCTCAGTGAGGCTATGGGGCTCACCAACCCATCTCCCCAACTTTACTCAAGCTTCAGCTTCCTGTCTGTAACCCAAATGCCAACCTAGAACTCCGACTGCCACGAGGGCCACATGGTTGGTGGTCTCAATGACATCTGAGTCAGCCTCCGAAACCACCCAGCATCCAGATGGACACTTCCCAGCCACAGGTGCATGGTGGAGCCTCATGCTTGAGGTCAGGGTGCCGTTTCCGAGGGACTGCAGGACCCTGTTTTCTTTGCTCTGGGAACCAGAGATGAGGCTACTTGGCCTGAATGAAAGCTGTCATATAATAATGATTGAGAGCGGCCACAGGGAATTCAGTTTGTCCCCATTAAGCAGCCAGTGAAAAGCTTCCTCCCTTACCCGACCTATCAGCTCAGAGCTCACCTCCTCACACATCATCTCTTGGCAGCCTTCTTCCATGCGGTTGCTCCCCTCTTCTATGTCCGGGCTGGCCAGCAGAGACACCTCTTCCTCACTGTCCTTCCTCACGAGCGTGTAACCGCTCTAAAGAGAAAAGAATGGTGTCAGCACCTGGAACGGCCCAGGGCTGACACACCCCAAGTAACTGCTTCTTTCAGGACGCAGCTCTCAGGGAATAAGAGAGCTGTCTCCAAGAAAATGCACACCCCATATGCCTTTAGCGTGCCACGGTGCATGGTGGAAGCGGGGAGTAGAAAGTGTTCACACCCCAGTGCACTCGCTCCAGCTGCTACAGGATAAGTATGGCAAGTCCTCAAATGCACAAACGCAGGACTGAGCTGTGACTGCACCTCCTCTCTGAACATACATCCAGGAGAGTGCGAGGAGAGGCTGGAGGAGAGGCCTGCGCACACCTTAGCACAGCAGTACTCCTCAGGCTGCTGCCTAATAGCAACCTCTAGACTCCAAGTGAAGCCCGTTCTGGAGGAATGAGAACCTGGGGACATGGGGACACACTCACCTGGCTCAAGCCAAGGCAACTGCGCCCGCTGTGCAGCCATAGCAGAAAAAGCGGCTTTCCTAAGAAGAGCACGGGGACAGCCAGCACCGTGAGAGCCAATAGCACTCTCTGGACGTGTGCCTGTCGGTGCAAGGCGGAAAGAAGTCCATGAAGACGAAAGGTACCATGGAGTCACTAGGATGTAGAGCAGATGGCGGGGGTGGGGGTGGGGGGAGGGCAGGGAGAGCAACTCTGGGCCAGGGGCATAGGTCGCCCTCCACACTTCTGACTCACAACATACAGGACATGGCATTGAAAGATTGTTTTTTAGAGCAGTGAAAATAAATTAAAAAGAACTCTAAGTGGAGGCTTGGGGAATGACTCAGTGCAGACTGAGTTAGATCTGAGAACTCACTTTCAAAGTTCTCCATGGCTGTGCAAGCTTGGGACCCAGAACTAGGTATGCGAGGGTAGGAAGAACTCCTCAGGCTCAATAGCTGGTCACCCCAGCCTACTCTGGCAATTCAAGGCTAAGGAGATCATCACACACACACACACACACACACACACACACACACACACACACACACGATGCCCGAGGGATGACATCCAAAATCCAAAGTTGACCTCTAGCCTATAGACACAGGTAACCACCTCCAGCCCCTGCCACGTACAAATTTTAGACAGGGGCTTACATTGGCACCACATACTAAAATATCGGAACCATACAGAGATTATCAGGGTTCCTGAGCAAGGATGATATGCAAATTTGTGAAGCATTTATTTAAAAAAAAATCGGAGCTAGAGAGATGGCTCCATGGTTGAGAGCACTGACTGCTCTTCCAGAGGTCCTGAGTTCAAATCCCAGCAACCACGTGGTGGCTCACAACCATCTGTAATGGGATCCGATGCTCTCTTCTGGTGAGTCTGAAGACAGCGACAGTGTACTCATATACAAAAAATAAATAAATCTTTAAAATAAAATTTAATCTGGGCAGTAGTGGCGCACATCTTTAATCCCAGCACTCAGGAGGCAGAAGCAGGAGGATCTCTGAGTTTGAGGCCAGCCTGGTCTACAGAGTTAGTTCCAGGATAGCCAGGGTTACATAGAGAAACCTGTCTTGAAAAACTGAGGAGAAAAAAAAGAAAGAAATCTAAATGGAGTCCGACTCCAGATAATATTCTGAGAATACTGCAAAAGGAGAAGCAGAAACACAGGAGGACCTCCCCACGCTCTTGCTCTTGGCCTGTCCCTTCTCATCACAGGCCACGGGACGGTGCTGAGTGTAGGGTCGGCACTAGCATGCACAGACGCACTCACCTGCCCTGGGTAGAGCCCATGTATCTCACTGGCTGGGAACAGGAACATGTTAATGAACTCGATCAGGATGCTGGGGGCCTCTCTAGAGGTCTCTGCCGAGTACGCCAGCCACTTATAAATGATCATGAAAATCAGGTACCCAAAGATGCAGAGCATGAACAGGATCTCAGGGATGGAGACCAGGTAGATGTTGAACTTCTTCCTAAAGTGCCTGCAAGAGAAGCCAGTGAGGCAGCTGGAAGGCTCTGTTGCCACAGCGCCACGGGCCACTTCAGGGCTCCACATGTGTCTCTGTGAGTTGGAGTGGCAGATCCATCCACAGAGGAAAGAGAGATGAGAGAGGGCAGGAGAGAGAGCTATGCAGAACCACACACAAACACAAGTTGCTATTGGGTCTAGCTTTAAACTATTAGTTATTTTTTAAAAGTATTAAACCAAACTGCTTTAATGAAATCGATTTTCTTAATTTATCTAATTTTATGTGTATGGATGTTTTGCTTGAATGTGTGTCTGGTGCCCACAGAAGTGAGAAGAGGTATACGCTCCCCTGGAATGGAGCTATAGCCAGCTGTGAGCCACCATATGGGCTCTGGGGACCGAACCCAGGTCCTCTAGAAGAGCAACAGATGCTCTCAACCACTGAGCCTCTCTCTCCAGCCTCCAATTTTTTAAACGTTTTAAAAATTATGTGTGTGTGTGTATGTGTTTGTGTGTGTTTGTGTGTGTGTATGTGTGTGTATGTGTTTGTGTGTGTATGTGTTTGTGTGTTTGTGTGTGTATGTACGTGTTTGTGTGTGTATGTGTTTGTGTGTGTTTGTGTGTATGTGTTTGTGTGTGTGTGTATGTGTTTGTGTGTGTGTGTATATGTGTGTGTATGTGTGTGTTTGTGTGTGTGTGTGTGTGTGTATGTGTTTGTTTGTGTGTGTGTATGTGTTTGTGTGTGTTTGTGTGTTTGTGTGTGTATGTATGTGTTTGTGTGTGTATGTGTTTGTGTGTGTTTGTGTGTGTGTGTATGTGTTTGTGTGTGTGTGTGTGGGGTGCTGTGTACTCGACTGCAGGGCCGGGGGAGGGACACCGCCTCTCCCTGGAGCTGGAGTCACAGGTGGCCGTGAAGCCACCCAGCTTCCAGCTTCAGTGCTGGGCTCAGCTCTCTGCAGCTCAAAGCAGTCGCCGCCTTCAACAATTTTTTTTCTTTTCTTTTTGGTTTTGTTATTGTATTTTGTTTTTCAAGACAGGGTTTCTCTGTGTAGCCCTGGCTGTCCTAGAACTTGCTCTATAGACCAGGCTGGCCTCAAAGTCACAGAGATCCTCCCGGGTGCTGGGGTTAAAGGTTTGTGCCACATGCTTCTTCATGAACACCTGGCATCCAAGTCACACTTGGACAGGAGCTCCAGGAGGACAAAGGCCTCTCTCCACTCTCTGCAGAAGCGTGGTCCCAGGACAGCACCAGTCCACACTCCACACTTTATGGATAAATCACTGATCCTCAAAACCCCAAAGCTAACTAGCCAGAACACAGTCATATCCTACTCTGCACCATCAGATCAACTTGCTCTTGGCCCAGCAGCCAACAGTCTAGCATCGAGAAACAAAACTTAGGGGCTGGAGAGATGGCTCAGTGGCTGAGAGCACTGGCTGCTCTTCCAGAGGACCCAGATTTAATTACCAACACTCAAATCGTAGCTTACAACCATCTGCAACTGTAGTTTCAGGGGCTCTGATGGAGGCCCTCTTTTCTCCACAGGCTGCAGACACTCACATGGTGCCCAGATACACATGCAGTTAAAACATCCACACATAAAATAAAATAAATAAAATACAAACAATCAAAACAAACAAACACCCCAAACATGAAAGGCTGTTGAGGCTCAGCAGGTAGAAACAAGCGCCTCCAAGCCTGACAACTTGAGTTTGTTCCCCAGTATCCACACAGTAGAAAAAGGGAAAACTCTCCTGCAAACTGCTCTCTGACAATTGAATATTCACACAAGTGTACACACACACACACACACACACCCCATACATATATGCATAAAGGGGGTAGGGGGTCAGGGTGGGGGTGGGGTAAAAGCATTCACTACCAAGCCTGAGGACCTGAGTTCAATCCCCAGGACCCACGCATGGTGGAAGAAGAGAGCCAACCCCAAAAGTTGTCCCCCAGCCTCCACACACGGACCGTGATGTGCACCATCTTCCTCTTCTCACCAAATGAACGTAAAAGATATGTAAGTAAATAATAAGAAAGAGAAAGTGACAAACCGGTTTACAAGCACAGATGTCAGAGCTATGGGCAGGCAGACTGGCTCACACCTATACACCAATTTTGGAGTGGAAGGGCACCATCCTAAGTGGAGGGCAGCCAAAAACATGAAAGAAAAACACAAAAACATGTACTTACAAGTGGTTAAATATTCCCAGAATGACACCAAAAGTCATGTGAAAAATTCCCAAAATCACAGACATTTTCATCTTGAAGGAGTTGAGGAACGTGAGGCGATTTGTGGCCAGGTTCCAAATCTAAGGACAAAAAAACCGAATAGGAGCCATCTAAGTCCCATCAGCTGCGCAGGAGGGCTCCTAAACACAGGGTCACCCTGGGTTTACAGAGGACACACTGCCACCTGTCACCAACTGACTTCCCTGAGCCAGGGCCTTGGGGGCAAGAGGAGGGAGCTTGCTAGGTCCTGCTCGACCACGGCTAGATCTGGCTAGAGTGGGGCAGCCTAACGTTCTGTGAATGCTGTTCACCTTTTGGATCATGCTCGGACTGCAGTCTTTATCTAAGTATACACATGACACCTCTGGGCAGGACTGAGGACACCTGAGACTGCCAGTCTGAGACCTGCCATATTGTGAGCAGCCTCACCCATACCTTCCCAGCCAACTCAACAGTGCTGAGATCACTTCGGGACAACTCAGAAAGTCTTCCAGACACTGGGTCAAAGCTTGGCCTACAGGCATTCTGCTGCTGAGCCCCTTGTGGGACAGGAGGAGCCTGGCACCCTAGGGCTGCCTCAGCCCCTCACTTTCCTTTCTAGATCAAAGGCAATTCACATGAACAACGAGGCAGCTCAAGAACCTGGTTGGTATCCACAAAGGATCACTTCTACCACAGGAAAAGGCCGCAGATACCCCACGGCTCTGCCAACCCTCTCCTGCACTGACCTGGCTCCCCAGGCGGCAGCCACTCCACTGACCACACTTAACAGAGGGCAGCACCCCAGCACCTCCCCTCACACACGGGGAAGGACGCACTCACAGGATCGATGCCGAAAGGGTAGGGGCCTCGGAAGACTCCGGGGATATTCGGGTCCAGCTGCAAAGTCCTGCTGTGCCTGATGGTGCTGTCACTGAAACAGAGGGCAGAGCAGGTTGCCGCGCTGGGAGGAAGGGGCGTGGGAAAGGGACACCCCACCTGTGGCATCCTGTTCACAGGCCACTTACTTCCAAAGCACCATCTTCCTTTGCTCCTCTGGAGAGTGGCTGGAGCTGTACATGGCAGACACATTCCACCCAGAGCCAAAGAGGTTCACAGACTTGGAGAAGCAGTCGTTGTAGATGAGGCCGGTGTACACAGAGAACAGCCCCATCAGCAGCAGGATGTACCGGCCATCGAAGAACATCCTGAGGATCTGGGAGAAGACACCGGGGGGGGGGGGGGGGGGCAGACGTACTCACTGCACAGTGGGTTTGTGGGAAGATCATAATGGCTCATTGCAGCCATTCCTCTGAGGCTTCCCAGGAAACCACACACCAGCAGGAGTCTTACCCACAGGTGGTGAGTGCATTTCTCTTACGGAGCACATTTATACCCAAAGCTCTTGGGCTGGCCTGGGGCAAACGCCTATAACCCTAGCACTCAGGAGATGGAGGCAGGGGGATCACAAGTTCAAGGTCAGCCTTTGGTGTGTAACAAGTTTGCACAAGTCCAGCAGGACTACCTGAGAGAATCTCAATCACTTCCCACCAAAGCACAATAAACCCAACACAGCTCTCCTCCACACAAACACTGTAAGCCCTGTCAGGATGGTGGGCAGGCGTTACCTCCTGTGACTGGCTTAGTCTGGGGTGATTCTCATTCCACACCAGTAAGAGGGCAAACAGGAACATGACAAAGCCGTGCCCGAAGTCACCAAACATCACAGCAAACAGGAACGGGAAGGTGATGATGGTAAAGAGAGCTGCAAAGATAGAGGGTTGGCAAGTTCTCAGCAGGGCCCGAGGTTAGCATGTACACGCGCACACACACACACACACACACACACACACACACACACGCACGCACGCACGCACGCACGCACGCACGCACACACACGCACACACACGCACGCTTTCTCACAGATCTCAGAACAGGACTGTAAGGTCATTTAATGCTACACTAAGCTGACAAAGTGATAGCAGTGTGTTTCCTTGACAAACATCTACTCCATTCCTCTATCAAAAGCTGGTCATGGTGGCACACGCCTGTAAGCCCAACCCTCAGGAGGAAGAGACAGGAGGATCACCAGAAGTGCAAGGCCGAGTTCGTCCAGAGGCCCACCTGGGTTCACTTCTCTGTAGCTCCCGACACCATAGGCATCCACGATGTTCTGGAAACCTTCAGTGAATTTGTTGGTGCGGATCAGAGTGGGCGGCGTTTCCTTCGTAGGGATTGTGTTCATGAACGAGGGGATCGTAGCTCCACTCTCTCTCTTCCCCCAGAAAAGAAAGAGGAAAATGACTGCATGAGAACGGCCACAGACCAACACAGGACGCACGCAGCTCTGCATGCTCACACAGAGGGTCGCCGCTCTAGACATCAGGCAGAGCAAGCACGGTGGCCTGAGGACAGAAGGGGGAGCTGGGCCCTGAAAGGGGAGCGAGACGGAGCTGGGAAGTGAGGACAAAAAGCTGGGATGAGGAAGACGGAGGCAGAATCAGGCCCAGGGCAGTGAAAAACTGACACATGAGCCAGGCCTGCGATGCAGACCTGTGGTGTCAGCATCTGGGAGGTTTGGGCAGGAGGAGCTTTGAATGTGAGGCCAGCATAGCAACAACAAAGCAGCACCTTATCTCATACAGGAAAGAGAGAGACAGAGACAGAGAGACACACAGAGAGAGAGAGAAGGAATACTGAAATCTAGGACTTAAAAGTGGTCATGAAAGGGCTCAGTGGGTAAAGGTGCTTGCCTACAAGCCTGATGACCTGAGTTCAATCCCCAGGATCCACATGGTGGAAGCTGTTCAATCCCTGCAAGCTGCCCTCTGACCTCCACAGGCACTGTAATATCCACACACATATACAATGCATAACAAAAGTAATTTAAAATAGTCAGCAAAGAGAAAGTTAGATACAACTACAACATTACCTAATTTACAAAAAGAAAATAGATAAAAGATAAGTTGTATCACTGTGGCAGAAGCCTCCTGTCAGCTTTCCCTCAGTTCCAGTGCACTGTTCACACTTGCCCAGAAATGCATGCTATCTACAATGTTCACACCTGCCCAGAAATGCACGCTATCTACAATGTTCACACCTGCCCAGAAATGCATGCTATCTACAATGAACAACAGAGGAGAAACAGACCAACACCCAGGGGAAGGAACTAATGGAGTGTCTGTTCACACAGGTGAGCTGAGTGCCTTCAGCAAACAGGAAGAAACCCAGCCTCACTTAGCAAGAGCCAGAGCTGGGGAAATCCTTCGGGAAGACCTGCACGTGCCAAGTATCAAAGGTCATGGGCTGTTCCATGCAATGGTGTTAATAACCATGGTACCTGACCGACCGAGGACCAGCTAATAAACCAAGATGTGTGTCTGCAAGAGAATCTGGTCATAAAAACAGAGCCGTTCACTCAGTAGAGAGAACAACACACAATCTGCTGTTTAGAGGGAGCCAACCCTAAGGAGCTGTCTGCCATCCACCATCCTTTGCACTTGCCAGAGGAACTGCAGGCCAAACAAAACGGTTCTTTAGACATTAAAAAAAGGGGGGGGTTAAAAAGGCAAGAGGAAAGAAAGGCTGCCTGTGCCCATGCCTGTGCCCGTGCCCGTGCCCGTGCCTACCCCTGCGCCTATTCTAATCTGGCCAGTGACAGAGAGAGGACAAAACTGAAGCAGTGCCCCAGGGAGGGACCATCAGGGTCACAGTTCAGGATGTCCTCCCCACTCAATGCCCAAGGGACCCACTCTTTCTTCCCGTTGTGCACTGATATATTATCTGTGTGAGGGCTCCAGACCCACAGAACTGAAGTTACAGACAGGTGTGAGCCACCATGTGGGTGTTGGGAATTGAACCCAGGTCCTCTGGAAGAGCAGCCAGTGTTCTTACTGCTGAGCCATCTCTCCAGCTCTAAGAGACCCACTCTTCAAAACTTTAGTCTGAAAGCAGTGTTGGGCAAGCCCCTTCCCAGCACTCTAAAACACCTTTTCTGTTTCTTGAGACAAGGTCTCAGGCTCTCCAACCTTCTGCCTCAGCTTCCCTAGGCCTGGGGTCACAAGTGTGCAGTGCCGGGTAACACACTATGTCCTGAGTGGTCTTGGTCTGAGGGTCCTAATGGGTGGGCGGGGGCCTTACCGAGCCTTCCTCCAGTGCTCTACGCAAGCCTGGCAGGTCCACCTCGGGGCACCAGACCTCGGCTATGAGGCACTTGTTGGTGACGTCGAAGCTGCACATGTTGAGCATGTGGTAGATGGCTTTCATCTTCCTCACCTGGATCACACGGCTGCACACGGACTCGGCGGCCTTGCACAGCACTTGCCTTAGATAATCCTCTGTCTTGTGCAGGACCTGTGGGAACAAGCTCGGCCTTCGTTGCTACACTCACAGTTCTCGTCCACCCAGGGAGGACCATGCCACGCCCCTGCTCCCACTGCCAGCTCACAAGGAAACACACTAGGCGGCCTCCAAGAACAGAGCCCAAGGGCACTGAAGAACTTGGGCAGCCTGTCAGCGGTGGACAGACAGAAGGGTGGCCTGACTAGCGCCTCTCACCTCACCTGGTCCTAGCCTAGCTCTGACACCCCTAAAAGCCACCAATCCCATTTCCAGCACTTAGGTTTCCATGTGTAGACATCTGCTTCCTGTCAGTGCTACCTAGACTCCTCAGTGACATCAAGAGAAACTCAAATCTTAACCAGGCAGGTTTGTCTTCATGCCCATGATTTGGCATACCAGAGAGACACAAAGGGCTTTCCCCATCACTACTCCCTGGGCTTGTAACTGCAAAACAGATGTTCCAATGGCAGGAAGGCATGGTGACCGTCCACAACCAGATACCTGGTTGAACTCACAAGTGTCCCCAGCCCTGGCTTACTCACCGTGTAAAGATCTTGGATCCGAGTATTGAGCCCCTCCTGAATCTCTCTGCGCTCCTCAGCCGTGTTTGGATATGGGTAGATGTGGCAGTGGTAACTAGAGGACAGAATTCAATAGTCAGAGGGGCAAGATGGGCTGACTGTAAGGCAAGCCCCAGATTCTACTCATGCCAGGCACACCACCTCCAGCACCAGGCAGGGCAATGATACGGCCACAGTCACTTTGGCATTGCATGCAACTCAGTAGGCCGTACAGTAAATGGATCCCCAAACACTCTCAGATCCAAACCCTTATGACTCCAGGAAGCCTGTCCCCAATCCTACCTTCCTGAAATGCACCTGAGGTTAAGAACCATCAGACAGGCTAAAAGCGCACATTAAAACGACATGCCAGGATGGTGGTGGCACAACCTGCAATCCAGCACTCAGGAGGCACAGGCAGGAGGATTATAAGCTCAAGATGGCTACTGTTTTAGGGTTGACATTGTTTAGGCTGAGTTGTCCTGCAGACCCCAGGTCCTCAGACACACAGACAAGAAACTGCAGTGGGCTGGGCAGTGGTGGCACACGCCTTTAATCCCAGCACTTGGGAGGCAGAGGCAGGCGGATTTCTGAGTTTGAGGCCAGCCTGGTCTACAGAGTGAGTTGCCCTGAACTGCCTGCTGAACTGTGCCTTTCCCTTCTGCAGGAGCCACTTGGAAACACCCTCCATGCCCCTCCCTGCAGCAGCCTGGGAAAGGGACTTCACTGAGTAGGTATGGCTTTCTCTGTCATACTAAACATATCTATTGCAAGGATACAAGCTGGGACTGGAGAGATGACCTGGGTTCAGTTCAGAGTTTGAGCCATTCACATCCCATAACTCCCACTCCAGGGGATCCAATACCCAACAATAGGTGATTACACACTGTATCAAGTTGACAGTTTAACTAACTAGCTAATTAACTAGTGTACCAGCAAGTCCTAAATGCATTAAAAGAACAGAATCAGAAGCCTGGCGTAGCTCAGTGGCGGAGAACCTGCTCAGTAGCTGAGAGGGCCTAGGTTCCTTCCCCAGTGCTGGGAAAAAGGGAAGAAACCAACACAGTAATGCCTCCTTTCTCACCAGTCACATATCTTCTTAACCTTGTGGCCAATCTGCTCTCCCCAAAAGGAAATCAGGAACACATACCACTTTATGACTTCACCCTACAAGGACAGACAGAAGGAGAGAGTGGTGAGTTCTGTGCACACTGTCAGCCCCGGCAGCTCCCGTTCTTCCAGACCACGCCCACTGCCTGGGGCAGTACCTGCAGTAGCTCTTACTGAAGCACATCCACTTCACCCGCTCACCAAGACAACCCCAGAGCTGGCAACCATGCCGGTTCCCAGGGGTCTGCAGAGCCACACACCCCAGTACACAGGTGAGCACACTGGGCCACGGTCGGCCTTCTCTCGATTCGGCTTTTCTTGTAACTAAGTGCCCTCCCCATCACTGCCTCGACTTTCCTGCATGTGTTTTTTGTTGATGATGGTACTGTTTAAATGGCCACTGTGGTGGTTTGAATATGCTTGTTCCACGGAGAGGCACATGTGGCTTTGTTGGAGGCATTGTGTCACTGTGTGGGTGGGCTTTGAGACCCTCCTCCTAGCTACCTGGGAGACAGTCTTCTCCTACTGTGGATCTGGGGACTTTGGGTTTGGAAAGCGGTGGAATGCCTGAAGTGGGACTTAATGGGCTATCCCGGTAGGAATATGGAGGACATTGATGCTGAGGGTGATTTGAACTGGAAGCCTGGCTCTACGAGAAGAAATTTAATATGTTGCCAAGAGACTGTTTTTGTGATATTTTAGTGCAGAATGTGGCTGCTTTTTGCAAAAGCAGATTTACATTAATTGCATTGACAAAGGAAGTCTCAAAAAGGTCCAGCAGAGACTTTGTTCTCTGGTTTAGTCTCACGAAGAGCATTTTGACCAAGCTTAGCAAGCTGGTTAGCTGAAGATAAAACTGTACCTCGTGCTGCAGCGGGACCTGGTAATGTGTAAGAATGACCAGGTGGTACTGGTTTTGAAGGTATGAAGGGGTCATGGAGAGCAGCTGAGGCTTGGCACTGAGAGGCCATGAAAGGCCATTGGTGAAGGTGCAGCCACACTTGCAGTTGACAGCCCAGGACTGAAGGGGTCAAGCAAAGAAGCTGAGGCCTGGCACCATGAAGAGAGCCTATTAGTAAAGCGTGGTTGCAGCTGAAGACCACAGCATACTGGAGATGGCAGTACCGTGGGGATGGCAGTACCATGGAGATGGCCAAGAACAGCAGCAGCAGTGGAGTGGAGGCAACCGGAGCTTAAGAGGGCTACAGAGGACAGAGCTGAAGAAGTGACCCAAGCCCATTGGAGGAGCCCAGAAGATCATGTGTGGATCCCAGACATTGAGACAAGAAGCTGTAACACTGAAGTTGCCTTGAAAACCAAGATGTTAGAGGTGCCAGAGCCATGGGCTACCAGCCCAGGAGAAAGAAGTCTGTTGCAGTCAACAAAGATGACAGGAGTTGGAGATCTGAAGAGCACTTTGACACCAGACATGGCGATGCAGAGTTTGCAGTTTGCCCAGCTGGTTTTCGTCTTCTTTGATCCAGGATTTCCTTACTATGATGTTTTGGAATGGTAATGTATATCCTGTCACGTTGGAGATTTGTGATCTGCTTTTTTATTTTGACTTTATAGGGAATTACAGTTATTAAATGAATCTATAAAAAAGACTTTGAACTTTAAACTTAACATTGTTGAGACTTCTATAGACTATGGGGACTTTTAAAGTTGAGCTAAATACATTTTGCATTATGCTAAGTTTAGGTATGGCCCCCTTAGACTCATATGTTTGAAAAAGCCTATGGGGACCAGGGAGTGGAATGTGGTGGTTTGAATATGCTTGGCCCAGGGAGCAGCACTATTAGGACATGCGGCCTTGTTGGAGGAACTGTGTCACTGTGGGTACGGGCTTTGAGAGCCTCCTCCTCACGTGGAAGACAGTCTTCTCCTGTTTGCCTTTGGAACAAGATGTAGAACTCTCAGCTCCTCCTGAATAATGCCTGCCTGGACGCTACCATGCTCCCACCTCGATGATAATGGACTAAACCTCTGAACCTGTAAGCCAGCCCCAACTAAATGGTGCCCTTTATAAAGAAGTATCTTTGGGGATTCACAAAATGGCATACGGATACAAACAAAAAGCCTTGGTCATGGTGTCTGTTCACAGCAGTCAAACCCTAACTAAGACAGTCACCAAGGAACATATCTAGAATTCAGTGAGAACAGTCTTCTGGAAACCTGTGTGGATAAGCCTCGCTTACCACCAGTTAGAGCACAGGTAAAAAGAGTCAAGAATCCACAGTAAACAAGTCAAAGACCTGGATCACTGATGGACAGTGGTCAGAGATGCTTGAGAAGCAAGCCCCGCTGTCCAGGGATGGAGAAACCTCATAATATTTGCTGAGTGTTTGCAGTGTCTTTGAACAACATATTTCTGTGAATAATAAGAATCAGCCATCATGACAAATGTTCAACAAAATGGATTTCCATGAAGCTCGGCTGGGATGTACAGAACTCACCTGGAATGCATGAGGGCCTGGGCTTGGTCCCCAGCACTGAGAACACTACTGATCAGCCTGTTTGTCAGAAACTGCTGAGCTGCCCAGGCTGAGAGCAGTAAGCTGAGGGAACTGTCGGGCTGATGAGACACGATAGGCCAGATGGCAGAAACATTACAGAAAAGGCCAGGAGGGAGGGGCAGCGAAGTGGGGGTGTGGCCATCTTAAATGGGTGGGAAAGAAGGGCCCAGAAAGGAGGACTGTTTAGTGTTGTGAAAATGAAGGTGGGAAGCCACATGGACCTGGGGAAGAGTGGAGCAAAAGAAAAGTCCACAAAGAAGCTGGGACGGGGGAAGCCAGCCCAACATGGACAGAACGGATGCGGACAGTCGAGCCACCACAGGGAAGGGGGCCTTCTGCTGGAAGACTCTAAGAGTGAGACACTCTGGCAGAGCTAGCTGGATGCTGGGATGAGACAGGGGCAAGGTGGGTCAGGGTAATACTGTGGGGGTGGGTACTGAAACCTAGAGGCAAGAAAAGTACAGTCAAGACCCCAGCCAGACGGGCGGAGCCCAGGAAAGTGCATGATCCAGACTCTTTGTTCCTGAGTCCAGTCTCCGAGTCTGGGGATAGGGTGGAGTGCAGGAGATGCTGCGTGTCCTGAGGCTTGTGGAATGAGCCTTAGGCATGGAGCTGCCACTTCCTGAGATGGGTCTGGGAGCCCAGACTTAGGAGAATTGTGGGGCTCAGAGTGAGCCGTGAGGCAGCAGTATCTTTGGGGATTCACAAAATGGCATACGGATACAAACAAAAAGCCTGGTGCACACGGCAGAGCCAGGGCTCTGCAAAAGCAATACTCCAGCCTCTGCCTCTGACAGACACTCACCGTCTCGGGATCTTCCAGGGACTCGTCCAGCTCTGCATAGGTCACAATGGTGTACCCTTTGCAGGCCCGCCACAGCATTCTTTCAAATGCTTCGACTTTGCCTTGCTGAATCAGGCCAGAAACGAATCTGTGAGACAGCGAAGACCCTGGCATTAGAGGACTGAGAAGACCTCTGTCTCCTGCAGGCCAAGAGGCTGCTGTGAGAGCCATCGAGTAGCAAGAGATTTGTGTGCTGAACAAAGGATTGCTGAAGCTGCCTTTCTCATGGCCAGCTGAGGGAGGGGAAAGTCGTAGAATTTCAAGACCAAACCAGATAACCAGCGGCGGAGCACTTTACACTGACTCGGGGTGTGAAGACCCTATAAACACTAGTGTGGAAGAGGACAAGCTCCAGATGCCAGCATGGTGAGGGGATGGGGAGAGGTGAGGCCACCATGGCATGACTTCCTGCCCAGAGGGCTGCTCCTTGAACGCGTGGTGGCCGGGAAAGTAAAGGAACCTCGCAGTCACCTGCGCACAGCTGTGTTTCTCACGGACACAGGGGAAGTCTGCCCTGAGAACACACAGCCACAGCATAGAAGTCAGCCAGGATTTGGTATTAGTTTGTACCACTTCCAAAAACTACAAAAAAAAAAAGTACCAACAAAAACCCTGTTCGAAGAGATAAAAAATGTCCCTGGGCTGACAGCACTCCCAGCTACCTGTGAACATGGCAAGTCTCTCTAAAGGAGTATGTCTTTATAGCAGTCTTCACTGCATGCCCAAATAAGGATCTCGGGAATATGAAACAACTTGTTTAGCTGGAGAAGTGATTCCATTACAGAGCACTTGTCCAGAACATGCCAGACTCTGGTGTCAATCTCAAGAAACAAAGAAAAGAAAAGGAGGGCTGGCAAGACTCTTAATGGGTAAGAATGCTTGAACCATACTCAACCTTACATAGTGGAAAGAGAACTGACTCAGAAGACGCTCTCCTCTGCCCTCCACACACATACCAGAGTACACATGCATCAACCCCCAAACATACACACTAGATAAGAAAGATAAAAAAGCAGATGGCTCAGCAGTTAAGAGCACTAGGTATTCTTCCACAGGGCCTGGGTTCGATTCCCGGTACCCTCGAGGTGGCACACAATGGGCTGTGACTTCAGTTCCAGGGGTCTGCTGACCTCTGTGAGTCCCAGGCACACTCATAGTATCCAGACGTATAGACAAGCAAAACAACATATACACAGTCCTTTTTAAAAGTAAAAGTAAAAAAAGAGAAAACCGCAAATTTTAAAAAGTAAGCAAAATTTAAAACAAAAGGTCACAAATTACACAAGGAAATACGTTCTCATTGGGTCACTGGGTCAGGAAAGTGGGAGGAACAGACAGCGGAGCCAGGGTGGTGACAGGCACCTGCCATCCCTGCACCTGGGAGGCTGAAGCAGAGGATCAGAGGCTCAAGGTCATCCTCAGCTACATTGTGAGTTTGAGGCCCACCTGGGCTACATGACCTTGTCTCAGAGAAGAAGGAAAAAGAGGCTGAGGGACGGAGGGAATGGAGGGCAGGCGCCGCACTGCTCAACAGCAGACCCAGTGAGCGGCTCAGCGGGAAGGGCACACGCTGCCAGCCTGAGCTTAATTCCCAGAACCCACATGGTAAGGGAGCGCTGACTCCTGTCATCTGTCCTCTGACTTCTGGGAACTCGAGGAAATAAATGTAGGGAAAAATAAAAAAACAAGACATAAAAAACGACCATAAACCCAGAAGGGACCTGTTTCCACTACAGGACTTGGGGCTTCAGAGACCAATTATGTTGGGCTCAACACTGGGGAACATAGATGCAGCTTCTCCTCAACTCAATATACCAAGAGAAGAGACCCCTTTGGCTTTCAGCTACATCAATACTGTATGGTTAAGTCCAACGTACAGGAGCCCAGTGTTTTCTGAGAGACGATCACTCTGGGCCAATCGCCGTCGGTAAATGGCCCATTCACCCACTCTATGACCCGCATCTCCTATTCTACAGGACGGGCTTGTCACTCACTGTCACCTACCCCAGCTTGGCGCCCAGCCGCTGCATGCAGCTGTAGTCCAACAGAGAGTCGTTCTCTAAGGCGGGAAACTCTTCGTAAGTGGGCTCAAACTGGAAAGACACAGATGCAGGCACACTGTTAACAGACTCCTCCCTCACAACAAGCTTCCAGACAAGCCGTGGAGGTACAGTACAGCCAGAGCACCTGGAACAGATGACAACTGAGACAGTCAACTGCCCCATAAGGAAAGTCACATTGTCATGATTGACAGGTGAACAGCTCAAGACACTCACATGAGAGTGGCTGTAAGTGAGGCTGCGCCTCAGCTCAAGAGACAATAACTGTATCTAGGGTCACAGCTACAGCAAGCAAGAGCAAACACAGAGGGAGGGACTCTATCCTACGCACAGCTCAGTGCGGTGCAGGCTGAGAGGTTGCACTGAGATGCAATGCTCTGAGCATATGGTGATACTGGAGCATGCACGCAAGCATCCGCAGCCCACCAGGCCTCAGGGCACCAGCATGAATCAGTCTTCACTCGTGAGGAGGCTCTTCTTGCCCTCTCTACTCACAGCCTTTTAGAAAAACAAAGATTTTTCCTTCATAACCATGAAACATTTTTTGTGGGGCTAGAGAGATGGCTCAGTGGTCAAGAGCACTTGCTCTTTCGGAGGTTCTGGGTTCAGTTCCCAGGACCACATGGCTCCCTGTCCCTGCCTATTAATTCCAGTTCCAGGGTATCAGATGCCCTCTTTGCCCTCTGTGGGCACTGCACACACTTGGTTCACAGACATATATGTAGGCAAAACACCCATACACACAAAATAATAAAATACAATAGAGGCCAGAAAGATGGGTTAGGAGTACTGACTGCTCTTCCAGAGGACCTGGATTCGATTCCCAGCAGCCACATGGCAGCTCACAACCCTCCATAACTCACATATGAAGTGTACAGGCATACATGCAGGGAAAACACAAATACACATAAAATAAAATCACTCAAAAATAGTTTTCAAAATAATTGAAGACAAAACCAACCACCTTTTTCTCAACTGTAAACTACAGGATCCTGTGGCAGGAAGTGGTGCCCTGCGAGCAGCAGCAGCACTGGAAGAAGCACGTGACCCAACCTATAGCAAAGCCGAGACTGCAGCGGAGCACTTAACACACATGAAACAGACACCGACGCCCATCACCGCAGCTCCCGCCGGCAGTCCCAGCACTCACTCCCATTTCAAGGACAGCCTGGGCTACCAGTGAGACCTGGTCTCGAAAACTGTAAATTTTAGTAGGGCTGAGAGATGGCTCAGTTGGCAGGGTGCTTGCCTAGTGTGACAAAGCCAGTTTTAACTCCAGGACTGGGGAAGCGGAGGCCCAAGGATCAGAAGTCCAAAGTCAAGCTGCACAGAGAGTCCAGGGCCAGCCAGGGCTACACAAGGCTGTCTCGAGAGTAACCAGAAAGGCAACACACGGAAATGAACTGACAACAAACCCCACGGGCAGGGGTGGAGGACTCTCGCGGTCTGCCTTCTGCTGACACGTACCTCCACGTTCCGTTTGAGGAAGGTCTTCGTGACCCTCAGCATGTGAGTATACTCCACCAGTTCCAGCAAGTTCTTCCTCAGCTTCTCCTTGTTCTTGGTGACTTCTCTGAGCTCCACCTCGAGCTTCTGCAGCTGTTCCTACAATGACACAGCTGCCGGTGAGAGCAAGGCTTAGTCTGAGAACGCCCCCACAACCCGAAGTCACTGAGGCACGAAAAAGCCACAGTGCCTGGCAACAAGCCAGAGTGCCAATGTGCTGCAGGGTGTGAGAACACGTCGGGACTGCAGGGTTCACCAGCTCATTTAGTTCATGGTGTGAACCACACCACCCGCCGTCACACATCTGCAGGCTGCAGTGACCCCAGCTCCTGCAGGCCACACACGGCCTCCCACCCCAGTGCCAGCTGTTGCCGGCTTTCCTTCAGCGGCTTGTCCGTTACACACACTCCACCTATATTTCCTTTCCTTGCAATGGAAATAATCTAAGATCAGCTTTTCAGAACACGCTCTCCTGGCTCCAGCTTACGAGAGTCTCCACTTAGTCCCACCAGACAACCAAGGATATAAGCACTCGAGAAAAGCGTCAGTGATCACAACCAAGTGTCCTTATCCTTCATACCACTGACACAGACTTTGTGAAACAAACCACTGAGCCAATGCAGACTCATTCAAATCCACCCGTCCTGCTCCCCCTTACTGGGCTCCGCATCATCAAAGCAAAGTCACTGCTGCCCATGATGACGTCATACCCAGGCCACCCAGCTGAACCAGGAGATTGCCACCTCTGCTGGGAGGGTGCCATGCTTGACATGCGCTCACACCCCAAGTGGCTGGCTACTTCCGCCTAGACAGAACAGCTGGTCACAGAAGGGCCTCAGCAATACCATGGCCATTATTTCAAAAGAGGGATGAAGGACCACCATATTTCTTCTGAGTGCCAACCCAACAGGAAGTCTAGAAGGGCCAGTGTGCTAGTGCAGGCCTTTAATCCCAGCACTCAGAACCAGAGGCAAACAGATCTCTAAGAGTTCAAGGCCAACCTGTTCCAAGCTAGCCAGTGTTCCATACTGAGACCTTGTTGGAGTCTGGAGTCTCAGACAACACCCTGTTCACAGGCGAGATGGGGTGACGGCACCCTATCCTCCATCCCCAACATGCTGACCTCCTGTTGGGAGCTTAGGGTGGGAAGGACATGAAGACGAGGGCCCGCAGCCCTCAGCACTGGAGCAGGGACAGGTGTGCTGGGATGGGTAATGCTAGAGTGAGCGTCCTGAAACCTCCCAGGCTGCAACAGAAACTAAACTCTCCTCAGGCTCCCTCTGACAGCAGCCCACTCCAGTCAGACAATGCTGAGTTACAGGTCACTGATAGTTTGCTGCCCCACTGTTCTTTATGTCTGGCCACAACTCTGGGAAGAGAGGCAGAGAAGCATCAAGCACTGTGAAGGTGACCTGGCAACCCTGGAACTTTTGCCGACGGCATCTTCAGGAGCAAGTTACCTGCATTTCTAGAACATGTTTAAGAGATGGTGCGGGAGGACTGGCCTCTCCCTCAGGCAGGGGAATATCAGCTCTGGTGATTTCCTGCACCAGGTACACTGTGAAAATAAGATGTAGAGTCAGACCGTCTCACTGTGACCCTTTGCAATCCAAACCCTGGCAGCCCCAACCTGCTGTGTGCACAGACCTGCCTGTCCCTGTCACCTCCTGCATATACAGGCTAGAGCTTCCCAGCTTCTTTCATAACTAAAACAAGTTGGGGTAACCTCCTCTTGTGGAAGGCTCTGAAGGTGTAGACCTGTGCCCCACCAGAGGCAGTGAGCTGGCGTTCCCCACAGAGGTCTTCAGGGAACCCAGGAGTCAGAGTGTAGGCAGAGCCTTAGGAACCTCATTCTATACAAGTGCTCTGTCCGCAGTGATAATGTCACTCAAACACATGATTTAGTAATATGCAAATAACTAGAGATTCCACATGACTAAAGGTTATTGTTAGCATTAGGGCTGGAAGCTAGGCTAAGTGGTACATGCCTTCAATCCCAACACTTGGGAGGCAGAGACAAATGGATCTCTTAGTTCAAGGCTGGCCTGGTCTACAGAAAGAATTCCAGGCCAGCCAGGGCTACACAGAGAAACCCTCTTGAGAAAGAGTTGAGAAAGGGCTGGAGAGGTGCTCAGTGGTTAAGAGCACCGGCTGCTCTTCCAGAGGTCCTGAGTTCAGTTCCCAGCACCCACATGGTGGCCCACAACCTCTTCTGTCATACAGATGTACATGCAGCTAGAGCACTCATGTACATAAAATAAATAAATAAATCTTTAAAAGAAAATCATTCTAAAAGTGAAGACTCTCTTACACCCAAACTACTTTGAGGTAAATCTTACAGACTTTAGAGATGGGCTACTGGGTTGTAAAAGTTAAGCAGAAAGCACCAAACTACCCCATTCACAAAGGAAGCCCTGCAAAGACACCAAGTGTTATCAAGCCAGCTGTCAGCCATTTCCTGCCTTTCAAGTTGAGTGACGAATATTAACATGCATACAAGGTTCTCAACTTATAAAAAACTACACAAGATGGCCTGAATAAGCCATGACACATCGATAGCATGAAATACTACTCAGCTACCATCAAAATGATGAGCCTACGACTGTACAGAACAGGGATCAACTCTCTGCCCACACACCACCTCCCTCCCTCCCTCCCTCCCTCTCTCTCTTTCTTCCCACCCCAAACAGGGTTTCTCTCTGTAGACCAGGCCAGCCTCAAACTCAAAGATCCGCCTGCCTCTGCCTCCCAAGTGGTGGGATTAAAGGTGTGCACCACCACCCAGCTTCTTCCGTTTCTTCTCTTTATCTATATTTTCTGAAAGAAACAGATATGCCTATATTAAGATAAAAAGCATTTAGATTAAAATGGAAGACAAACTTACCCAATATTCGTTCTAGTTCTTCACACCTCTTTACCTCACCAACGAATTTTCTTTGAAAAGAACTTACATTTTGGTTGAGCTGAGAAAAGAAAGAAAATTTAGTGTTAAGTTCCTAAAATTTTAAATTTGCTTTTATTTATCTAATCATTTAAGCCATTTTGGTGGGGGAATCAAATGCAGGCCTGGTTAAGTTATAATTTTATTTTTAGTTACTTAATCCTTTTAAAGTTTGCTAGTGCTGGGTCATGTTCTGCCACTGGGCTAAGGCAAAATCTGTTGGAAGGAAATTATCACTCCCAGAGGTGTTGGAAGGAAATTATCACTGCCAGAGGTGTTGGAAGGAAATTATCACTGCCAGAGGTTTGGGGGGTACACACTGTCACTGGCCACTGAACAGAAGGACTGACAGGGTTTCTAGACAGCAAGCTGGCAACTGCTAACATAAAAGCCTGAAAAATAGCCCTCGGCTCAGAAGTAACCCATGGAAAACATTTAATTTAAAGAAAAACTGTGAATATGGATACGAAACTTATAAGAACAGCAACCTCAGAGACAGAAAATCTACACCAAAAACCAAACAATAGGAAATTTGTGGGGGTGGGGGTCACTGGTGAGTGCAGGTCCAGCACGCAGGAGCCACATAAAACTGGGAGTGGCGGCACACACCTATAATTTCAGCACTTAGAGGGGTGGAGGAGGAAGATCATAAATAAGTTCAAGGTCATGTCCAACTACACTTGGGGTTCAAAGCCCTGCCTCAAAATAAAGCAAGCAGATATTAGAATGAGTTGAAAAGTTAACATGCTAGTTTCTTCCTTAGATAACACACACAGTAATTACTGTGTCCTTAACACAGTAATTAGCAGCAATACCCTGCTTTTTATTTGTTTTTGTTTTTCAAGGCAGGGTTTCTCTGTGTAACCCTGGCTAATCTAGAACTTGATCTGTAGACCAGGCCTCAGAGATCTCCTGCTTCTGTCTCCTGAGTGCTGGGACGAGAGGCGTGCGCTGCCATGCTCAGCTAGTATCCAACTTTTCTACGAATCGGCTATAGGGATGGGCACTTAGGTACAAGCTGCATCTGGACTGAGGGGACATTTGCCCTGGGCCCCATGACAAGGTGCGGCAGCAGCCAATCCCAAAGCCTCGGCGGCTTCTTTTAAAGCTTTAGCCAGAAGACCAAGACTGGGGTTTCACTTCTCTGTCTCGCTCCCTCTCACTTCTGGGGGTCACTCTTATCCAGATGAAGAACTAAAAATGGAAACCAACCCTGCCTGCAGCATTACTTGCCAGTTTCTTATGTGGTGGCTTAACTCTTAACCCAATAGCAGGATCTTTTGTGAAGTGGTAGACTCCAGCCTCAAGGTTGCTAACAGCCACCACCACCAGCACCACCACCAGCACCACCACCACCACCTCCACCAGCACCACCACCACCACCACCTCCACCAGCACCACCACCACCACCAGCACCACCACCACCACCACCTCCACCAGCACCACCACCTCCACCAGCACCACCACCACCTCCACCAGCACCACCTCCACCAGCACCACCACCACCACCACCACCACCACCACCACCACCACCACCACCACCACTACCACCACCACCACCTCCAGCACCACCACCACCACCTCCACCTCCACCTCCACCATCACCACCTCCACCAGCACCACCACCACCAGCACCACCACCTCCACCAGCACCACCACCACCAGCAGCAGCAGCAACTTAGACAGTCACTGTTTTTCTGTTGTGTGGGTTACAAATGTTAATTTGTTTGGTTTTTTTTGGGGGGGGTTCTTTTAAGGTTGCAGTCATCGTAACTCAAAGCTAAAGGTATAAAAGTACATTTCAACAGACCTCTTTGTTTTTTTAAGATTATTTCTCTCTCTGTGTGTGTGTGTGTGTGTGTGTGTGTGTGTGCGCGCGCCTGTCTGTCTGTCTGTGCTGGGGTGTGGGCACCTGAGGAAGTCAAAGGAGCTGGAATTACAGAGCACTGTAAACTGTGGGTGCTGGGAACTGAACTCCAGTCCTCTGCAAGAGCAGCAAGTGCTCTTAATTGCCGAGACATCCCTCCAGTCTTTTTTTTGAGACATCTCCCTGTGCAGCCAAAGCTAGCCTTGATTTCATCCTCCTGCCTCAGCCTCCGGAGTGTTGCAATACCACACCCAACTCCAAGCAGTGGAGAGAGAGCTACTACACTCAGTCTTTCCTGCCCAGCACCCAAAAGGGCCAAGTAAAAGAAAGCTGTCCTCAGAGCAGAGACGGAATCGAGCCTACCTGCCCCTTCAGGGTCACGGCCTCTCTCTTTCCATGTTTTCCCACTGAAGTTAACTATGGAAATCCTACAGCTGCCCCAACCCCTCCAAGGGTGAGGAGCAGAAAGGCCTGAATAAGCCAAAAATGGTCAGTGATCCCACCCCATGAGTGAGCTCGGGATTGATAAGAGCTTAACACTGGGGCTGGAGAGATGGCTCAGAGGTTAAGAGCACCGACTGCTCCTCCAGAGGTCCTGAGTTCAAATCCCAGCAACCACATGGTGGTTCGCAATCATCTGTAATGGGATCTGATGCACTCTTCTGGTATGTGTCTGAAGACAGCTACAGTGTACTTGTATTAAAGAATAATAAATAAATAATATTATATAAATAATAATAATAAATAATAGTTCTTAAAAAGAAGCTTTAACACCGATGCCTGAGCTGACAGGCGCACCCCTGAAGACTCAGCAAAATGCTTTTCCTCTTGGAAAGAGCAGTAGCATTTTCTCTTCGGTCGACTCCCTGTTTAAAACTCTCCTGGGTCCACCCTGGATCTCATGTAACAGCACTCAGTGAAACCTGAGGCCCCGCACTGATAGGAGTGCTTACTTGTTCAGCCCGAGATTGACGCATGAAAATGTCTTGGCTTGAGTCCTGACAGGATGGAACAAACGGATCTGATATAAAAGCCTGCTTCCCTTGCCACCGTAGCCTGGATCTTTCTGATACTACTAGGGCACCACACCCTACCTGTCAGATATGAAGATCCAAGGGCTGAAGTCCAAGTGGCTTCCGGACCCTGGAAGGGCTTTGCACCTTGCCTGCTCCCTCACCTGTCATTTAGGAGTCTCTCACGACAGTGAAAGGATCATCTATATCAGATCGTGGGTAGAGATGCTCCCTTTTGAGAGTAAGGACCAATCACAAAGATACAGGGAAAAGGCCAGGATCCCACACTGGTTGGGTTCAATGCCATTAGGAGGTATCATGACCTGTTCGGCAGCATTTCTGTATTGTTCTCCATAGCACGTAGCTCATGATCGGTGCCTCCCCGTTGTCCCCACAGACTGTAAGCCCCTACAGCACAGGGACTTCATCTGCCTCGCTCACTGAGTCCCCAAGGCCAGAAGTCACTCAATAAAAGCTTTTGTCTTCATCCGACAATTGTTTATTAATGCCAATAAATGCCAAGGCCTGTGCCACTCGTGGAAAATGAGGAAAGGAACAAGTTGGGCAAGGTCCTGACCCTTAAAGGTTGGCAGGGCACAGAGGTTGAACACAAGCCAATGGCTTCGTTCACAAGTGTGTTATTATAGTTGCAGAGACAGCCTCCATTCCACTCCTACCGACTGTGACCCAGGTCCTTGTCATTTGCCAACCATGCTGGCGCATCATTATTCAGGAGTTAAAAATTCAAAAGCTCTCTAAGGACTCACAACCTGTCGGACTACCTCATCCCTCTTCCTGCCTCTCTTATCTAGGACTGCTCAGAGAGGTCCCTCCTTAGTCACCCAGGAAAACAACCTCTGGGGAACCTCCTCCTCCACATCTCCCCACTGCCAGCTCCTGTTCCATCCGGATCTCAGCTCAAAGACCATCTCCTTGACTACCCTGCAAAGCCATCTCCAGAGACCCTCGTCTTTCTCCCTGACAGCTCCTGTCCCATCTGGGTCTCGGCTCAAAGGCCACCTCCTCAGAGGGGTCCTCCTTGGATACCCTGCAAAGCGACCTCCCTGCCGTAGTCCCCGCGGTGCCAGCCTGCTTTGGCGGTGCCCAGCCCTGGATCTCACAGGCCCGCAGGCCGCGGGACACTCACGTCTCGGAACTGCACCAGGCCCTTCTCGCCCAGCGCGCTCAGACACTCGTAGGCCGTGCCCGACTGCAAGAAGAGCTGCGCCAGGCACATGCTCTCGCTGCGGAAGAGGGAGCCCATGGCGGCGCCGCCTCGCTCAGCCTCCAGGGCCCGCGCACCCGCACCATGGGGCACCCCTCCGCTGCCACCGCTGCCACCGCTCAACCGCCGCCGCCACTGCCACCCGCCACGCCACGCCCACCGCCGCAGCCGGTTCCGGTTCCGCCCCGGGGAACCGCCCACCGCAGAATGACCAATGAATGGCGGGAATCGTAACAGTCCCTCACTACGGTTCGGCCAATCGGCGCACAGGAAGCAGGATTCCCTAATTGGGTGACCCCTGCGCCTTTCAGAGTTTATTAGTTCAGTAGTTCTTAGGTTGTTCGTGAATCCTAAACTGGTCTGAAGTTCATAATGCTCCTGCCTCAGCTTTCCCAGGACCAGGCTTGTTGCCTCAGCTTTCCCAGGACCAGGATTGTAGGCGTGCCCCACTACGGCCAGTTACTTTTGAAGATGTTTTTGTTTAATTCGAAACAGAGTCTATGAAGCTCTGGATGTCGTTTTGTAGATCTGCCTGCCTTTACCTCCCGAGGGCTGGGATTAAAGGCGTGCACCACCATGTCGGGCACTTCTTGAAGTCTTCTCTTATCTTCCCCTCCCCTCCTCTCTTCTTTCGTCTCCCCTCTCTTCTTCCCTCCCTTCTCCCCTCTCTTTTCTGACAGGGTCTCATTATGTAGCCCTGGCTGTTCTGGACTTCGCCTTGTAGATCAGGCTGACCTCGAACTCACCGAGATCACCCTGCCTCCACCTTCTTTTCCTGAAATTAAAGGTGTGCACCATCGTGCCCCGTGGCTTTATTTCTTCTTAAATTTTCTTTATTTCTGAGGATTTCATACATGTATACAACCAAATTATGATCATCTTCAGGCCGTTTCTCTATCCAACTCCCTCAGTATTCCAAAACGTTCCCCTCTCAATTTCATGTCTTTTGTGATAATCCCCTAAATCCAATTAATACTGTTCATGTGTGCGTGGGTGTGGGGTCATGCACCAGAGGATAAGAAATCTACTTATTTATCTATTTACTTATTTTCTTTCTTTCTCTTTCTTATTTTTGAGATAGGGTCCCATGTATGTCAGGCTGGCCTCAGACTTAATAAGTAGCTGAGGATGATTTTGATCCTTCTTAATCTAACCCATTATGCCTCCTCCAGGTACTGGAATTACAGGCAAGCATGACCACATCAGGTCTGTGTTGTGTTGTGCTGCAGATGGAATCCAGGACATCATACATGCTAGGCAAATATTCTCAATAACTTAGGCTTTTTTATTTTTTTAAATGAGTCCTGGAGTCTGGAGATAGCTCAGGAGTTAAGAAAATTTACAGCCCTTTTTTTTAAAGATTTATTTATTCATTATATGTAAGTACACTGTAGCTGTCTTCAGATGCCCCAGAAGAAGGCATTATGGATGGTTGTGAGCCACCATGTGGTTGCTGGGATTTGAACTCAGGACCTTCGGAAGAGCAGTCAATGCTTTTAACCACTGAGCCATCTCTCTAGCCCACATTTACAGCTCTTAGCAGTAATCTTTAGGGTTTCCAGGACCCAATCAGGTGTCCCACAGTCACCTGTAACTGCAATTTCAGAAAATTCAATGTCTTCTTCTGACCTTGATAGGCTTCTGTGCATATATACATGCAAGCACACAAATACATCTTTTAAAGAGATTTTTATTATTTTAAAGTGTATGTGTATGCATGACTTGCAGAAGTCAGAGGATTTAGACCCCGCCCTCCATGAGCTAGAATTAGAGTGAGCTGCCTGACATGGGAACCAAACTCGGGTCCTCTAAAAGGAGAATATGTGCTCTTAACCACTGAGCCATCTCTCCAGTCTAATGGGGGCTGGGAGGAGTCTCTTAACCATTTTGCGTGCTGTTAAGTTCTGTTTCAAGTATACAACCTTAGTTTATGAGTACTAAGTATACAATACTTAGTACCTTAGTGAAGGTACAGAGGATACCGCCATCATCCTTGGTCTGAAAACATCCTATTAACCCACAAGCTACTGGCTCAGTTGCAGCCAGCCACCACCAGCTGCCTTTGTCACAGTGGATTTGCCAGCCTGGGAAGGGAGCAGCAGTCTGTGGAACTAGGCCCTAAGTGGTGCAGTGTGTGGCCTCTGCAATCCCTCAGCCACACGGATAGCTTCCAACAGTCATGAGACTCTGCAACAACACATAATCTGATGTGTGCTTAAAATCTCTGGATTCTCTTACTGCATTTCAAATAAAATCCAATCCCCTCACCATTGAGAAGAGAATGGAGACGAGGCAGCTTCTGCTTCCTTCCACGGGCCCTGGCTCCTTTCGCTGGGCCACACTTCCTCCCTGCTTTTTCCTGGCCTACACACTTGAACTTTGGAATCCTTCAGTTTAAAATACCAGCCCACTGGACCTTCTCAAAGCTGACTCCTTTAGATCTCAGCTCAAATGTTCCTGTACTGGTTAGGTTACTGTCAACATAAAACAATGTCACCTGAGACGAGGGAGTCTCAACTGAGGGATGACACAGATGTGACTGCCCGGTAGCCATGGCTATGGTGAATTATCTTGATTGTTGATTAATGGGGGAGGTCCAGACCACTATAGGCAGTGTCGCCACTGGATAGGTGGTCCGGAGCAGTTTAAGAAAGCTGGCTGAGACACTGTGGTACACACTTTTAAACTCAGCACTCAGAAGGGGGGGAGGTGGATCTCTGTGTGTTCTAGGCTGGTATGGTCTACACAGTGAGAAATACAGTATTTAATACTATAGAACTGCTGAGATGGCTCATGGGTAAAGGCACTGTCTACACAAGCCTGACAACCTGCCTTCCCTCCCTGGATACAAAGGGCAGGAGAAAACTGACCCCCAAAGCTTGTTCTCAATGTACTTGCACCTGCATCACTCAAACATACACATAATGATGATGATGACGATGTAAAATTCAATTTTAGTTTAAAAGCCTTTATAAAGCATTTTCTAACCCTTTCTCTGGAATATGTGACAGTAATCAATCTTTTCTTTATGCTTACCTGCTTGCATCAAGTCTGGTCAAAAAATAAAACCCCTGTGATTAGAAATTCATGCTGGGCTTACGTCTCTGACATTTAAGACACCCTCAATTCCCCTGTAACCAGCTAGAATGGAGAATGATCGTCCTAAGATACTTTGAGTGTCTAGATATTTGACTCAAATTCACTTAACACTAAGAATTTCTACAAAAATAGACATTTTGTTTATTAAAACGTTTCAGAAAGGCCAGGCATGGTGGAACGTGCCTTTAATCCAGCACTCCAGAGGCAGAGACAGGCAGATCTCTGTGAGTTTAGAAGCAAGCCAGGGCTACATAGAGAGACCCTGTCTCAAACAAACAGGTTTCAGAGATGCACTCGGGCCTATGGGGAGCCACTGAGTGGATGCCCTGAGTCTTCAAGAAAACTTAATAGTAGCTGGGAGCTGAGTGTGAGGCTTTGCACATCCCGACCCAAGGGTGCCTGAGGAGTATGGCCAACAGGAGGAGTGACAGCAGCATCAGGCCTTTGGCTACACACTGAGACCGGGGCTCCCCTGAAAGACAGTGAAAGGCAGTTGTTAAAAGCATGAAGGTCCTTGTGTCTGCAGATCACAGGGAAACCAGGAATGTTGAGCATACAGGATTATGCTCTCAAAGGAAAGGTCACACAACCTATTATTCCATGCAGAAGGCTAGGAATGGGGGTGACTAATAGCCTAGTGATCTGCAGTATTTATTGGGCCAGGTCATATCAAGATCCCACAACCAGGACCAGAGGTGGCTAACAGCCCAAATGACCTCCACGCTATCTGTATGACTGAGACCGTGGCAGACCCTTCCTTAGGCTCTTGAGCTAAGTCTACTCTAGAACCCTTCTTGGAAGAAGGGACATGTACTTTGAGTTGTGGTTTGATGTTGATTATGCCGCCTTATGTACTGGGGATTGGATTATACCAGGACACTTTCCCCCAAACTGTACTGTGTTTAAATATGCCGGCAATAAATCACCTGACGTCAGACTCCCGAAGTTTGACCCAGCCTGGATGACTAAGTGACTTGTTTCCCTCCCAACTGTGAGACTTGCAGGGGGACAACCCCGTCCCAACAACTGAGTTGTACGAAGTCTTGACTTGGAAGATAATAACTTAGTGATTATTAGTGGTAACCATTCATTGTTATCATAATTTCTAAACATTATAACCATAATTTCTAAACATAGATATTGGTGTGGTTTCTTCTTTTGGTCTTCTGTGTTTTAAGTTGTCTGGGACGTTTACACATTGACTTGTAAACAGTTTTAACCGGCACAACATAACTAACAACACACAGAAACCTGGCTTCCCTACCTTGATAATACTGGGTCAGAGGGTACAGAAGTTGGGGCCAGCACAGCTCATTCCGGGTACAGTCGTACTCTGTGAAGTTGATCTGGAATCTACAAAAAAAAAAAAAAACGTGTGAGAGGGTTACAGAGAGAACAGGAGAGAAGCTGGAAGGAACCTGCCCCTGCGTGCCTGTCAGCCATTGGCTTACCTCGTCGGGGGGCGGGGCTTCTGCGCAGGGACGTTAATGAACTTCACAGAGGCACTGAGAGGGAGCAGGTCAGCCTTGTCCTCACAGGTGAGCCCACACTGGTACTGCCAGGTCACTGTGGAAAACCTAGAAGGGGAAGATTGTCAGGTAGCGTGGCCCACCAACCACTGAAAGTCTAGGAAGCCAAGTGCCGCATCCACAAGTCTAGACCCAGAATGTACAAGCCCAGCTCCCTCCTCCGGTCCAAGTCATTGTATACGGGTTCTCTTAACAAAGATTACTTGTCTCCAACAGCCTAAAGAAAACAGCAGCTGACCATATATCGAAGGCATGCCATGCCCGCAGCACAGAACTAAGGTGCTTTCTACACATTATGGCAAGGAATCCTCAAAGCAGCACTGTGGGTACGGGATGTTGCTTAGAAAAGAGGCCTTGGCTCCATCCCAACCCTCTGAAGTAGGTCTGATGGGAAATCAGCACCCCTTCTCCTAGTCTGGTAACTACTCCCCAACTCTCTGTGGGGGTCAGGGACACATCACTCCCAGCTCTCTGTTCAGTGTGTCAGAAACACCAGCCTGAATCCACAGCCTGCCTGTCAGAGCTGTTGATTGTTCTGGTCATAGTGAAATGACCCCAGAAGGAACACATGACCTGTCCAAACAAAAAAAAAAATGTCTGCCTATATCTCCCTTGACAAGGCAGCCTCTCTTTACTAAGCCTAGGCGAGGAGAAGCTGGTGCCTAACAGGACTCACGAGGATGCCCCTGAGTGTGAGGACGGTCCCAGGACAAGGTGACCCTCTCTGACCTTGCAGGCATGGGGACTCTCCCAAACTGAATAGCACCCATCACTCTTTGCTAAGTGGAACCTGTCACATAAGGTAAAGAGGCAAAGCACAGACTGCATCATCATTTCTTAGATAAGGCTACTGCATATTAAACTGTCTAAAGTCACACACAGCTCCATGATCTGAACCTATGGGGCCAGCAAAGCCTCTAACAAGTGACCAAATTCCGTCACCAATATGCCACCCAGGTCCACAGAGTTAAATACCCACAGCACCGAGCAGTCCCTTGCTAGCCCTGGCCTTCCCCTGACACTGCAGCAGCTCTTAGACAGAGCTTTACAAATACTCCCGAGGGTGGGTGTCTGTGCCGTCCACTTACACAGCCCGATTAACATAGCTCTTAACAATCGTCATCTGTGTGCAGATTCCTGCCTAGCGTTCCTTAACTTTGTCCTGTTCTCAACTTTGACAATTCTCAGAGAGGGACCACACCTGGTCTCCACAGCCAGGATCTCCCGCTGAGCCACCCCTTCCACGGAGCCAGCTTCAGCAGTGAGGATGCGGATGGAGAGCTGGGTTGGAACTTCCGGGCACGTGCCATTTGCGCCTCTCAGGGGCAGGTCAGCACCTGGATCAGGGGTGTCGGCACCTGCAGGAATGTCAAGTCAGACGTCTGTTAATAGCAGCTGTCCTACAGTGTCACATGTGATACCCAAAGGGAAGGAATGTGATATGGTCTGGCTCTCAGTCCCAAGGTACAACTCTCTAGCAAGGCTGTCATTACTCCATGACTAAACGACTTCACTACATCTACCAGTAGAAGCAGATGCTACTCAACTTAGGTGGTGTCTAAGTGCCTCCCTGTGTACTGACTGAGGTCCCAACCCACAGAATAAAACCAAACACGGAGATTCAGTGTCTGGGGCTATAGAGACATCTCAGTATTTAAGAGCACATGCTGTTCTTTCAGAGGACCCAGGTTCAATTCCCAGCACCAACAAGACAGCTCGCAATCATCTTGTAACTCCACCTCCAGGGAAGCCCCTTTCTGGCTTCCAAGGGTGCCGCCACACATATGGTATAATCTTCCACACAGATGCACACATAAATAAATAAATTTAAAACTCTTTTCTTAAAAAAGAAAAAAAAGGCCAGGCAGTGGTGGCACACGCCTTTAATCCCAGCACTTGGGAGGCAGAGGCAGGAGGATTTCTGAGTTCAAGGCCAACCTGGTCTACAAAGTGAGGTCCAGGACAGTCAGGGCTACACAGAGAAACCCTGTCTCAAAAAAAAAAAAAAAAGAAAAGAAAAAAGAAAACAAACAAAAAAAACCCCAGTGTCTAAGCTTGTCGCTAAAAGCCACAGAGTATGCTGACAGGGACAGCGCAGAGCCATGGTAAATACTTACAAGAACATTCCACACATTTATGCCCTAATAGATGTCATATAAAAACATATTTAAAACTCATCTGAGCATCTTTGGTTTCTATGAGTTGGATAAATAAGCAGTTTGCTGGTTGGCGGCACTACACTAACATAAGCAAACCCTGTGCTCACACATACTAGGCAAGCACTCTCTCTTAGAGCCCCAGTCCCGGCCAGTCCCCTTTTAAAGTGAACCGTTCAGAGCTGTGTGACCATCCCCACTCTCTCAGGCTGTCACTCGATTTTTTTTAACTGTTTTAGGATCTGGGAAGTTGGTGCTGGGGCTCAAAGCCACGGCTCTCCACACACATTAGACACTATGTGGAACCACATCTCAGATTCACTTTCAAACCTCCCCGGACAGAACTCTCAGATCCAAGGTGCCTCCCTGGTTCCTAGCACTCACGACTCTGCCTTCCATACACATCTGTCCATTCTGGGTGTTGCACACAAATGGAACCGGAGTGTCTGGGCCCCTGTCAGCACTCTGTTTTTACTCTCTATAAACTCTCGATGCCGATATTCTTGGGTGCTCAAAACAGAAGTGCAAACTGATGTACCCTGTGCATCTTCAAGCCTAGACTCTCAGCAAGAGGAAGCTGGAGATAGCTTCCTCTTCGAGCAAAAGCCATGAGAGAGCTGGGAAAAGAAAGATTCCAGCCTGCAGAGAGCCCTGGGTAAATGCACCAGGCTCTCGAGCCATGGCTGGTGGCGATAGGCTCAATAGCAGTAATTCCCTCTGCATGGCCAGTGACTCACGTATGACCTCCAGCCAGCCATCGCTCAGATCGCTGTAGTCCGAGTTGCCTCTCCTCGCAACGTGCGTTGCCTGTATCAACAAATCCAGTCTCTGAAGGACATTCTCCCTGCAAAGGACAAAGGTAACACTTCTCAGCTGGTGGCCAGTTGGAGCTGGTCCTCAAGTCCTTTTCCAAGAGTGGACATGTGTCTTTGCTGGGAGCCCAGATAAAAATCTGTTGGAGCAACTGGCAATAAAAACAGGATGTATGTGTGCAAGCATACGCTGAGGAGATGGCTCAGCAGTTAAGGATACCTGCTGCTAGCTGGACGTGGTGGTACACGCCTTTAATCCCAGCACTTGGGAGGCAGAGGAAGTAGGATCTCTATGAGTTCAAGGCCAGTGTTGTCTACGGATCGAGTTCCAGGATAGTCAGGCTGCACAGAAAAACTCAGTCTTGGAAAAACAACAAACAAACAAAACCAGACAAACAAAAGGGATGCTTGCTGCTCTTCCAGACTTGGGTTTGTAGCGTGTAATTTTTAAATGCATGCTTGCTCCTCGCCTGGTGCCGGCAATGGCCGTCTCACCCAGTCCCCATGGCTAGGATTCAATTCCCGACACCCATTTGGTAGATCACAACCATCTGGGACTCCAGTTCTAGGGCATCTGACTGCCTCTTCTGACCTCTGCAAGCACTGCCTGCACATGGTGCACATATATGCAGGTAAAAACGCTCATACCATGAAATGAATAAATCTTAAGGGGGGGGATGTATGCTGGAGCAGGGGGGGGGCCCCCCGCTGGTGAGGTGGCTCAGTGGGTGGAGGAGGTTGTATGTAGGCCTAACAACCTGAGTTGGATTTCTAGATCCTATAAAGTGGCCAGAGAGAGCACTGGCTCCCAAGAGCTGCCCTCTGACCTCCACGTGTGAAACACGTGTATGATCACACATCCTCCCACAAAATAAAGACAAATGTAAAAAAAAAAAAAAAGAGAGAGAAATAAAAAGAAAACAAGAAAAATAGTAACTGTTGGGAGGGTGTGGAAAGCCTGGAGCTGTCCCACTCTGCTTGGAGGATGGCAAAAGGTGTCACCGCTGTCGTAAAAGTGGGTTCTGCAGATGAAACAGGGAATTACCAGATGACCTGGCACTTCAATCCCTGGGGGCACAGACAGAACAGGAAGCTCATTCAAACAGAAAGTTGTGCAGGCCTGGGTGCAGCAGTACACACAGCCAAAGATGGAAGACCCAGATGTCCATCGGCCCAGGCTAAACAAGATGTGATACAGACAGACGCACAGAGGCAGGCCGCGGTCACCATAGAAATGGACAGACAGAGTTCTGGTGCATGCTGTGACAAGGAAAATGGCAGGGTGGGTATGATCCCTTTGAATATCCAGAACAGACAAAGCCACAGAAGCAGAAAGGCAGGGCGCTCGGTGCCCGAGGCTTGGGGGAGGAGACCTGGGGGAGTAACTACTTACACATACAGATTTTCACTTTTGGTGATGAAAATAATGTAGAGCTAGATAAAGCCTTTCATAACATCATGAAAGGCCCAAATAACCCCTTGATTGTTCACCTTTTCTTGTCTTTAGTTTTTTTAGCTGTGTGTGTGTGTGTGTGTGTGTGTGTGTGTATGCATGCGCCATGGCATACGTGGGGAGGTCAAAGGTCAACTTGAGTGAGTCAGGTTTTTTTTTTTTAAGAGTCATGACATTATTTATTTACAAGCGCAGATGAATCCCTGACCTCTCCCGAGACAGTGACCCTATCTCAGCCCAGATCATACTGCAACTGGAAGTAAAGTCGGAAGGAGGCATTCAGGGAAGGGGAACATATCCCATATTAAATAGTTATATACACACATCAGTTCCTGTAGTCCTGTACAGAGCAGTGGCTGACCCCACCCCACAGGACAAGAAATGTGGGGAGAAGAGACTGAGGGTGTTGAGGCCAGAGCCAGCCCCCGGTGAAGTGCAATAGCAGCAGCAAGGTCCTAATGGTGCACAGGCGGGAGGGGACACCCCCTCCCACTTCCCACCCCACCCTGCCCTGGAATGTATTAAGGGACGGGAATGGTTCTCAGGGAGCACATACAGGAAGGACATGGCTAGAACCATCTTTAGGATCCAGGCTTACGGGCAATGTTGCCTATTTACCCTAAACAGCAACCCCTGGAAGAAAGCAGCCAGCCAGCAATGGTCTTACCTACCCTTCCAAACCTAAGTACGGGACTGATTCCTTCCTACCTCTCCCCTGGGAAAAGGGAGGCAGCTGTTTGGCTTCCTTGTGGAATTCCAGAGAGCCTTCTGTAGTGTTATTATTGGTAGCAGGCAGCCGCCAGGCACAGCCTGCATCAAGGGGCTCAGGAGAAGTTCTGGATGGGATGGCTGACCTTCATACAGCCCCAGTAAAGGGCACAGCCCAAACAGGACAGCCAGCAAAATGACAAATGCCCAGGCTGCGTAGATGCCTCCATATTGCTGTGCATGCTTCCATGTGCCAAAAGCAAGGCCAGTGGCAGTGACTGCCAAGAGTAAACCAAGCAAGAAGCAGCAAATACACCTCTTCCTAGGACATCTGCGTCCAATAGATGACACTTTTCTGCAGTGAGGGCATCGTGCCAAGGTTCGGTCTGTGAACTCTGACCACAGAAATGTATTCTTACAATGTCCACAGATGACCCTGATACCCATTGGCCATGGTTCTGGACTCAGAGGTCCTGGATGCACAGGCCCTAGGTTGATGATTCTTTTGCAGTAGGGCTGAGGGCAGGCGATCCGCTGAGAAGTCACTTTGCAGATAAGGGACAATTACAGGGGCATCGTACATATTTCTTTCCTGGAGGTGCATTCTTGATGGGAGTGGCTTCGTTGCAGACACATTTGACTACGTGCTGATGCATCTTGCCTTCCACGTTGATCGGAGACTGACAGACTCGACAGGAGAGCAGTGGGGAGCGCTCTCCGTCTGCTGCCATGACGACTCCAGCTCGGTCAGCAACCAGCTCCCGCTGCTGCTGTAGCCGCCGCAGCCGCCGCCGCCGCCACCGCTGCTGTCCGAGTCAGTTTTCTTTTACCACATTAGTCTTGGTCCTGAACTCAGGTCATCAGATTTGGCACAAGTGTCTTTATCTGCTGAGTCATCCCAAAAGACCGTTTGATTTTATGTTGAGATAGGGTGTTATATCCAGCCCAAGCAGCAACCCTGTCTCAGCCTCTAGAGCACTGGGATGGTGGCATGAGCAGTGTGCCTGCCTGGGTCACTTACTTCTCAATGATTGACTACATTATGGGAAAGTGACACCAACTTAAAACAAAAACAAAAAGAATCAGAACTACCAGGATGGCTCAGGGTAAGACACACACACACACACACACACACACACACACCCCAAGGCATGGAAGCACCTGTACACACATGCACACACACACACACACACACACCAAGGCATGCAAGCACCTGTACACACATGCACACACACACACACACACACACACACACACACACCAAGGCATGCAAGCACCTGTACACACACACACATACACACATGCACACACACAGACAGACATACACACACACACACACAAGGCATACAAGCACCTGTACACACACACATACACACATGCACACACATACACACACACACACAAGGCATACAAGCACCTGTACACACACACATACACACATGCACACACATACACACACACACACAAGGCATACAAGCACCTGTACACACACACATGCACACACACATACACACATGCACACACACACACAAGGCATACAAGCACCTGTACACACACACATACACACATGCACACACATACACACACACACACAAGGCATACAAGCACCTGTACACACACACACACATACACACATGCACACACACACAGACAGACATACACACACACACACAAGGCATACAAGCACCTGTACACACACACATACACACATGCACACACATACACACACACACACAAGGCATACAAGCACCTGTACACACACACATGCACACACACATACACACATGCACACACACATATACACACATGCACACACACATATACACACATGCACACACAGAGACATATACACACACACAAGGCATGCAAGCACCTGTACACAACACACATACACACACATACACACATATACATATACACACACAGACGTACACACACACACACACACACACACCACAAACACTGGGGCATGCTTGTACCTCTTCTCCCTCCCTCTCGCTCTGTCTCTCTCACTGTCTCCTTTCCCTTAATCTCTCTCTCATAGACACACACACACACACACACACACACACAAACATGGTATACATGTACCTGTATTCTTACACATCACACACACACAATAATCATTTCATAAATGTTAAAAACAAACGTGTGTGTGTCCACCACTCACTATCATGCCCACGGTATGTGTCCACTCGCTGTCACATCCACGTCATTCAACATAACTTTTCAGTCTTCTGTCTTTGACATTCACACAGGCAATTAATTTTAAGGAGACGACTCAAAATACAGGAAAATTCATCAGTGAAACCCACCGGAACCAGCTTTGGGGAAGTGCAGACAGGAGGACTCGAGACCTTGTCTGACATAAACCAACCAACGAGAGACTCACCTGAGCTGCGTACAGTTCTCCTTAATCCCAACTTCCAAAAGGCAGCCAGAGAAGGCATTTTCTCCAAATAAAATAGGTCTGAGAGTGGCTGATGTGCACAGGCCCCTTCCAGCTGCAACAGAAGGAGGAGCCCCTCAGTGTTCTGCTAAATACAAGTAAAGATTTACTTCAAGGACTTCCTGAAAACTCTCTCAACAGCACTCAGGAGGCTGAGGCAGGTACATGGTAGTTCAAGGCCAGCTTGGGCAACACAGAAAGACCCTGTTTCAAACAAACAAAAAGTATTATTTTTTTTATCTTTTTTTAAAAATATTTATTTATTTATTTTATGTATATGAGTACACTGTAGCTGTCTTCATACACACCAGAAATGGGCATTGGATACCATTACAGATGGTTGTGAGCCACCATGTGGTTGCTGGGAATTGAACTCTGGACCTCTGAAAGAACAGTCAGCGCTCTTAACCGCTGAGCCATCTCTCCAGCCCTTATCTTTTTTTTTTTTTTTTTGAGATAAGGTCTCACATAGCCCAGGCTGGCCTGAATTGATGATGTAGCTGAGAATAGCCTGATCTCCTGATCCTCCTACCTCCACCTTTTAAGTGCTGGGACGACAGGAATGCACCAACACATCTGGCTAAACAAAACAAAACCAACAATGGAAAGTAAAAATAATGTTTCTAGCGTCTGAAACTGGGGTGTTACCCTGATCCCGTGGTTCCCAACCTGTGGGTTATGACTCCTTTAGGAGTCACATACCAGATATCCTGCATGTCAGGCAGTTACATTGCAATTTATAACAGTATCAAAATTACATTTATGAAGTAGCAAGGAAATAATTTTATGGTTGGGGGTCACCACAACATAAAGAACTATATAAAAGGGTCACAGCATTAGGAAGGTAACCCAGATGTTGCAGCTTCTGGCAGGCATAGGCAACTCCTACTGCCATGCTGGGTGCCCCTCTGTTCAGAGGGAGCTGTTCTAGCTCCAAGGAAGAGCATGATGGGCTATGGCCACAGACAGCACAATCCTGCCGGAAACACTCTTACACACACCCAGCACTTTAGGTACAACATGCAAGGCATCCTTGAAAAAGAAAAAAAATAAAAGTCCCGGAAACACAAAAAGCAGCCCCTCCCCACACGCCATAAACCAAAAGGGCAGCAAATGTTTCCAACTCCAGGCTACTGGGGGCAGATCTCATTCAGCAAATCACCAACGGCAAAGCCACCTTACCTGGCTGCCAGAGGTGCAACGTGGTGACATTCATCCCATCGGTATGCAGGGCTCTGACCGGCTTGCCAAGCTGGTAACCTAGACACAGGAAACAAAGCAATGAGGGCTGCCATCTTCCCTCCCCTTAAGAAGCCAAGACAGCAAGAGGGAAGCTGGGGGGCTTGGAAGGTGTTTGGCCCAGGGAGTGGCACTATTAGGAGGTGTGACCTTGTTGGAGGAAGCGTGTCACTGTGGCGGTGGGCTTGGAGACCCTCCTCCTGACTGCCTGGAAGCCAGCCTTCCCGTGACTGCCTTGGGTGTAGAACTCTAGCTCCTTCTCCAGCACCATGCCTGTCTGCCTGGATGCTGCCGGGCTTCCCGCCATGATGATAACGGACTGAACCTGTGAACCTGTGGGCCAGCCCCAATTGAATATCTACCTTTAGAAGAGTTGCCTTGGTCATGGTGTCTCTTCTCAGCAATGGGAACCCTCAGACAGAAGCCAAGGGGAGCCTCGGCGTTAGTCATTGGACACACCACCCCAGCAGCCAGCGTAGCAGCACTTGGGAGGTTGAGACAGGAGGATGGTGATTTCTATTTACTATTTTGATTTTTTTTTTTTTTACTTATTACATTCTGAGCCAGGCATGATAGAACCCATGTGTAACCACAGTTCTTGAGGTGTGGAGGGAAGAAGCTCACGACGCAAACCACTTACACTGAAGGCTGGGCCATCTACCTAGCAACAGAACCAACGTTTCCCAAAACAACTCCTTACAGCAATGGCCTTCTCCACACATATCCACAACTCCCTCTCCATCCCCGAGTGTGACTTGGTGCTCGTGCTACACGTCAGGAGCCAGTCAAGGTCTCTAACATTTTTTATTATCAGCCCTTATTTCCCACCATTCCTGAATACCAGCCTTTCCTATTGTATTTTACTTATCACAGCTTATCCAAAATATTACCATACATGTTACCACATCTCAAGTGCTGAGCAGTCCCTCGGGATGTAACAGGCAGTGAGAGGCCAAAAGATGGCAAAATGAGCAGATAAATGAACAGCAAGCCAGTGTTAGCCTTTCCTGAGGAGATTCAAATGAGCCTGCAGTCAGGAGACTGCCCAAGGCACTGGTGGGCTACTCACAGGTGTGTGTGGATAACTGTAAGACAGCTACATCACTGAGAATCCCTCCCAGCATGGGCAGCAACTTCCTGTGGGCGGTGACTTCCTGTTGGACAGTACCTCCCAAATGCACACATAGATGGGGGGGAACAGACCTGACCTTGTTGGGGGTCTCTCTTAGATATAGTCAGTCACAGTTGCTCTAACTAAGGTAGTAATGGCTCCTCAGAGGACAGTGGCCCACAACAACAGTATCAGGTTTTTTATAAGGTCAGAGGCACTAGATGGTAGTACTGTGCCTTTAATCCTAGCTACTCTGAGGTTGGCGGAAGTCATAAAATCAAGAGTTCGAGGCCAACCTTGGCTACACACAAACACCACATCTCAAGAACAAAACAAAACAAAACAAAAAGACTCCCAGGGGCCAAAGAGATGGCTCAACGGTTAAGAGCACTTGTTGTTCTTCCAGAGGATCCAAGATTGGTTCCCAGCACCCATGCTGGGTGATTCACAACTGCTTGAAACTCTAACTCTGAGTCATCTCACACCCTCTTCTGATCCCCATGGGTGACTGCACACAAGTCGCACATGTGCGTGAACACACAACACAAACATAAATAAAAAATAAAAATGATTTTTAAACAAGGGGCTGGAGAGATGCCTCGGCATTTAAGAGCAGTGGCTGCTCTTCCAGAGAACCAGGGTTCCATCTCCAGCACCCACAGAGCTGTTCACAACTGTTCCAGTTATGAGGAACAATTCCGGTCCCGGGGGATCCAACAGGTACACATGCAAGCAAAACATCAATGTTCATAAAATAAAACTAAATCACTAAAAATAATTAAAACAACAACAACAACAGCAAAACCACCACAAAACAGCCAGGCATGGGCACAAGTCTTTAATCCCAGTACCGGGAGACAGAGACAAACAGACCTCTCGTCCACAGAGAGAATTCCAGGACAGTCAAGTCTAGCTATATAGAAAAGCCATATGAAAAGCAAACCAAAAATAAACAAATCCACAAAATAGAAGAATAAAAGACCAAAGGCCAAAGAGAGTAAAATTTGCATGCAAAGCAACATCGTATATTAAAATATAAATCTGCTGTAGGAGAAAGAGGACTGCCATGCAGTAAAGAAACCGGTGACGGAGACAAACGCAACTCAGGACAGTTCCTCATGACCACAGGACGGCCCAGGGCGCCACCCACCCCAAGGTCTGTGCAGAAGAGCAGCAGTGTAATTCATCCCACCTGGGTTTCCAGAAAATTCCTTCTCACCACCACTGTTATGGCTTAAAAACTTCACTGTGAATTTCTGGGTCATCGTTCCTAGAAAGAAAAGAAACCGGAGACATAATGTGTACCATTTTGTTGCTAAAAGAAATTAACCCCCATGAACATAATGCATGCATGCTATAAGGCTGAGGCAGGAGGACTGCTTTGAGGCTGAGGCCAGGGCTACACATCAAGGCCCTTTCTTGAAGAAAAAAAAAAAAAGGAATTGACACAGAAACGAGCCAGATGTGTTGCACACATTCAATCCCAGCACTCAGGAGATCGAAGCCAGCCTGGTTTACACAGAAAATTCCAGCTAAGGGTTATGCAGTAAGACCTCATCTTTATTATTTTTTTTGTTTTTTAATAAGATATCCAGTTTAAGGTAGTTTCTTGTTTGTTTGTTTTTGTTGTTATTTTTTAAAGGGGGTCTCTATGTAGCCTGGACGTCCTAAAACTTCGTTGTGACCAGGCTGGACTGGAATTCAAAGACCCCCTTACCACTGCCTCCTGGGTGCTAGGATTAAAGGCATGTGCTAGCATGCCCAGCCTAGTCTTTTCCTTATTCTGAAGTTACATTTTATTTATCTTGTGTGCAAGTATGTGTGTGGTGCACAAGAACTAGCAAACGTGGAGGACTGAAGACAACTAGCCTCGTCGGCTCTGCGGGATCAGCTGGGGTCACCAGCAGCCGGTGCCTTTGGTGACCGGCAGAACTATCTTGCCAGCCCAATGGTACTATTTACGCTATTATTTCCATTTTTTTTTTTTTTTTTTTTTTTGGTTTTTCGAGGCAGGGTTTCTCTGTGTAGCCCTGGCTGTCCTGGAACTCACTCTGTAGACCAGGCTGGCCTCGAACTCAGAAATCCGCCTGCCTCTGCCTCCCAAGTGCTGGGATTAAAGGCGTGCGCCACCACTGCCCGGCTTATTATTTCCATTTTTAATTGCATGTATAAGTGTGTGCATGTGTGTGTGTCTATGGAGATGTCCACTCTCCTCTGAGCTGCCTGATAGAGATGCTGGGAACTGAATCCAGACCCTCTGAAGAGCAGCTGAGCCGTCTCTCCAGCCCAGGTACATCTACTTTTTAAAAAAAAAAACACATTTATTTTCTTGTTCTTTTGAGACAGGACTTTACTGTATGTACCCAGGCTGCTCTTGAGCTCACTACCAATTCCCCTGCCTCAGCCTTGGGAGTGTTAGCATTACAGAGGTGTGAGCCGCCAGGCCTAGCACGAAATTACATTTGATGTACAAAAGAATCCTGACTCCTTGATTCAGTGAAAAAAACACACAGGATAAACAAGTCTGGCTTCATTTGAGGGGGTTATAGCTCCGAAAACCACTGGAAAAGGAGACACTTCAAACTGAAAGCACTCTGGACCCCTCACCAACACTACCTCTCTGGTGGGCGCTGATTTCTGCCCTGATGATTGTGATGTCTAGGCCGCTGATGGAATTATTTTGCCATCTGAAAACATAATGCTCTTCCACATTCACATTTCTGGGGGCCGACCCGGCGCTTAAAATTGGATCTGCAAAGACGAGAACATGCGCATAAATGAAAACTCTTTGTGAGTTGCAATCTGCTACTGGGGCTCTGTCTGCCTCCGTGGCTCCTGCCAGTCCGTCTCTCCAGCTCCCTAAGGAAGCCTGGCCATCTCTTCCTCCACGGAGCTTCCTGTGGTCAGGGTCGGCCACATCCTCTGTTCCACCTCAGCTCCCTGAATAACTCTGTCCCTTTCCTTTGATCTCCGTGTCCCCTGTGCTTGGCTCATAGTTTGAGCACAAGTGAGCACTTGGGGACGGACACTCATGTTCTGGAAGCAGAGGCTTCTAAACACACAGCCAGGAACCAGGTCATAAACCACTGGAAAGGAACACAAACCGCACCTTCATTCAAAACAAAAGGCTGCTCAGGTCAGCCCAGGTCAGCCCACCCACACAGCTGCTAGGGTGGCATCGCAGCTGCAAAGCAGCATTAACTACCAGCAGGAGAGACAGCTCGGATCCCCAGGGAAAGTCAGCCGAGGGACCTGCCTCCAGTTCTGGTGCTTAGCCTGGCAGAGAATAGGATGCCCCGGTTCAAACAAGGTGGGAGACGATGACCCACAGCCAAGGTTGTCCTCTGATTTCCATGCATATGCCTCCACTCATAAACAAACACACATACACACACACACACACACCCCACACATACACACCACACCCCACACACACACACACATACACCACACACACACACACACACACACCACACACACACACACACACCCCACACATACACACCACACACACCCACACACACACACACACATACAGCACACACACACATACACACCACACACCACACACATACACACACCACACACACATACACCACACACACACACATACATACACACAAACACACACACACACACACACATACACACACCCCATAATTTTAAACGTAAGGGCCTGCAGCGGTGGCTCAGCAGTTATGACTGACCGCTGCTCCTGCAGTGGACCAGAGTCTGATTTCCAGCATCCACATCAATCATTCATAATCATCTGTAATTCAGAAGGGATGATATCCTGTTCTGACCTCAGCACACCACACACACACACACACAGAGAAATTAATCTTTTTGAATTTGTTTAAAACAATAATAAAAATAAATCTTAATAAACAAATACAAGCTGGGCTCGGTAGCCCATGCCTTTAAATCTCAGCACTCAGGAGGCAAAGATATGCAGATCTCTGTGAGTTCAAGGCCAGCCTGGTCTACAGAGTGAGTTCCAGGGCAGCTAAGGCTACACAGAGAAACCCTGTCTTGAAAAATCCAAACCAAACCAAACCAAAACCAAATATAAAACAAATGACACAGACAAGGTGGCTCACGCCTTTAATCCCAGCACTGGGGAGACAGAGGCAGAAGCATCTCTGTGAGTTCAAGGCCAGCTTGGTCTACATAGACCGTTCCAGGACAACCAGGGCCACAGATTGAGACCCTGCCTCAAAACCAAAATAAAACAGAAAAGAAAGAGCACGTGTGTTTTGAAGACGAGACATGAACATGTAACACTGACGTACCTGGGCTGGTGATGAGCTTGTCCAGGTCAGTGGCTTCCTCATAGGTTACCGTTGGTGTGACCAGGCCTGAAAAGATGCAGAATTAACTGCCACAGCAACACGTGGTCCGTCACGGTGGCACTCACCTACTCACGGGAGGCATATCAAGGTCATAAGGAGCCAGGCTTTGTGACACAAACTTACAATCCCAGCATTCAGAAGACAGAAGGAACACCCTAGGCAATACTGCCTACACCATCAGAGGCCGGGATCCCTCTGCTCCCTGCCCCTCACTATACCCCCACAGGAGGATGGCAAGAACCCGTACCAGCCCCTGTGCTGTTGCTCTGCAGGAAGAACTTCGGGGTGGAATATACACAGAGCAGCCACTTTGGAAGACTATTATGTCCCCCCCGCCCCAAGCTCACCAAGTAAACTGCACGGCATGGTAATCCCATCCATGGGACCGTGCCCAAGGAAAGGGAAAAATCTATCCCACAAAATTGTATCCCTAAGTGCTCACTCCAGCACTGGTCACAAAACCAAGTGGCGAGATGCCCACAAATGGACAAAGAAATATAGCTGAGTCATACAATAGAATGATACTCTTGCCCTGACCCTCCAGGAAAAAGCGGCATAGATTTGTGCTTTCAAGAGATGATGATGATAAGCCAGCCAGTGGTGGTGCACGCTTTTGATCCCTGCAATCGGAAGGCAGAAAATGGTAGATCTCTGAGTTTGAGGCCAGCCTGGTCTACACAGTGAGTTTGAGGATAGCCAGGGCTATAGAGAGTGAGAGTGACCTGTCTTGAAAAAATAAAGAAAAAAAAAAGCATAAGGAGAAGAGGAAGTCTGGGGTGGATGAGGCCCTGAGCCAATGTGCATTTTGACATAAATATCGACTCTGAGACCCACTGGCGCATGGTAAACTGGCAAAGCCATTACCCATATGGGCCAGGCACAAAAAACACAGCAAAGCTTTCTTTGGGAGTTTCAGTATCAGTGTTTATAAACTATTCGCCTACATGTGCAAAGACTAGCAAGTGCAGGTCGCTCCTGGGTGGACGTTTACAGCCTGAGACCGATGCCTCCAGAGACCAGCTTACCTCCCCCTGCACTGTACCTAATGCACACGCCGAGGTTCCCGGTTATCACAGTAGCAGTTAGAGACCCCTACCTGACCCATCTCAGCTTCACAGTGCGTGTCTCTCCTTTCTTCAGTCCTCCCCTGACCCTAGCCAGGGTTCCGGGACCCAAGCCTCTTGGGATACACCAGCAAAGGAATGTTTCCATCAAGGTGAAATGCAGAGGCGGTCAAGAGCTTGGTGGCTCAACTTTGAAAGGATACCAGCTCCCTGAATACACGCTACTCTAAAGCATGGGGTATAGATACAGTATTGTAAAGAAAGCCACTGCCACTCACGTGACATTATGGAGATTTGACCTAAGTGACAGTAGAGTCCTGGCAAGGAGGTGTTACTCAGAACTTGAACACTGGGTTCCATGCCAAGTGCAGAGAGGAAAACACCAACCACACGCGCAGGGTGCTGTTCAATCAGACTGAACTCTTCCCATGAAAACACCATCCTCAACCAACAGATGAACCATCACTGGATGCTAAACCACTGGCTTACACACAGGAGAAGTGGGGCTTCTCTATTAACGACACCATTCTAACGTAAAGGCAGCCTACCTCCTGTCGTGTGGATCTTCATGTTCTCGGGGACAATTCCATCCCGTCCTTGGTGCCCTTCCAGGTCCATGATGCATATACTGTCAAAATTCCTCAGGAAAGCCACGGGAGCATCCTGTAGACACTGCCCAGCTAGGGACACCTGAGGATGAGGAACCACTACAGTACACTGATTTCTTCCTCCTGTCTTAGAGAAACATTCTTTCTGCCAAGCTTGGTGCGCCAGCCTGCAATCCCTGCACTCAGGAGGTTCAGGCAGGAGTGCTCTGAACTGAGGACCAGCACAGGCTACAGTCCAGCGTGAGACCCTACCCCGAGGCTACCCTGCTCCAAGTTGCTTTCTTCTGTCTGGTCCTATTATTGGACAGTGTCTACAGTAAGTACCCATGGTGACCGACTTTAGGGAGCCAAGATCTGGAAGCCACTACTACTAACAGTTAAGTGTTCTCTAATACACCCGGGACAGACCCTGGCCATGTCTACTAGCCGTACAAGTCACAGTGTATATTCGGCCTCGGTGTCTCCTCATCACAACCTGACTTTGGAGGGAGGTGGGAAAGCCAGGGCTCCTCATGGGAAACCCATAGCCTCTCCTGCTGAGCACCACCTCCTGCCCCCAGACAGTTTCAATAACATAAAAATTGGTTCCCAGGGCTCGACGTGGTGGTGGTGGTTCATATCTTTAATCCCAGCACTCGGGAGGCAGAGGCAGGAAGACTCCCTGTGAGTTCAAGGCCAGCCTGGTCTACAGAGTGAGTCCAGGATGGCCAGGGCTACACAGAAAAACAAGTCCAACACAACAAAAACATAAACACTGATAAGGAATGGACTGGAGACTGACCACCGCCTCTAGAGTCTACACAGAGACTTTTCCACTTTATTACACACGTTCCTGCTTCGACTTAGCAAAGACAGGGGTTGAGAATGAGTCTTTTCAGTCTAGAGACTATTTATAGTTAATGCACAAGAGGAAAGAAATTAAGCTGCTTAGGAGGAGACTCTTAGGGGCAATGCTAGTTAAACCTGAGTGTTGAAATGGAGGCGTTACCTGAGGGATGGTAAAGTACCCCTTCGTGGTCATAATGGGATCTCCTTGTTTGTAACTGGCATCAGCGAAGTCTCTTAGGTCGAAGTGCAAATGGGCTTCGAAGCCAGGGGAGTGTCTGGGGGAACTGGGAGACCATGAGAGACAATCAGTGGACCCACAGGGGACCTGCTTAGCCTGAGCACAGGCCCAAGACCCACCCCAGAACAATAAAAAACAACTAGTAACAATTCAGCCTTTTTATTGCTTTGAGATAGGGTCTCATGTAGCCCAGGCTGACGTCAAACTCTGTGTATCCAAGGATGACCTTGAACTCCTGATCCTGTCTCAGGCTGCTGATTGCTGGGGTTGCAGGATATAATACTAACACTAACCCTAGCTCTTCCTCCTCCTCCTCCTCCTCCTCCTCCTCCTCCTCTTCCTCCTCTTCTTTTTAAAGATCATGATACAGGACTATAACACACAGGAAGTTCAAATCTCTGGGGCTCTTGGCTCCCTCCTCCATGCTGGGAAGACATTGCTAAGTTCTGGCTGGATCTGCTGGGGTTTTTTCCTCAGTTCTTTCCGACACTTCAGGAGAAATGTCAGACATGGCCTCCCTAACCACAACCTAGCGTGGGCTTCTTTATGGTACTGAGAAAAAAATGTGAGCCAAGTCAGGGACCCAGGAAAAGGAAACCCAGTGACCCTGGGGAACTGGTCCCTCCTAGGCAGCACCAGGTACTCACGTGGCACCGTGGTAGAAGTGACCGAGGAACGGTGAGGTGGAGGGTGGCGACTGTACACACAGGAAGGGAAACCAGTCAGGAGTCTGGTGAGTAGTGCCGACTGCACAGCGATGGAGGAACGGAGGGTTGACGTGCCCTCCAAACACGCCGGAGAAGCAGGACCGTTCGAACAGCTCTCTTAATTCCGGCTGACAGTCCTGGAAAACACATAAACGGATAAGGAGGGCACACAAGCTCCCACTGTGATGCTGGGCACACAGCTCCCAGCTAACATGACGACATACGCTCGGAGGCCACCAGCGTGCGACCCGGTAGACGAGAAAGTACTGCATCTCAGTCTCCTCCTCAAGGTGCTTTGCGGTGCAAGAAGAGCTCCTCGGGGCTGTGGGAATGGCTCAGTCGGTAAAATGCTTGGGACGCAAGCATGAGGACCTGAGTTCCACTCCAAGAACATAACTAGAAAGGCCGGGTGTGGTGGCCTGTGACTGCTGGGGAGACAGAAGAGGGGCGATCCCTGGGGCTCACCAGACAGCCAGCTGAGCCTACTCTGCCAGCTGCAGGTTCAGTGAGAGAGAAACATTAAAAAATGCGCATGGTGCCTAAGGTATTATCCTCCGGCTTCCACAAGTGTGTGCAACACGAGCAGTCATGCACATACCCTATACCACACACACACAAGCCTCCATAACACACACACATACACTCTCACACACTCACGTGCATACACACACACACACACACACACACACACACTCCGTCCCTCACACTTGCATGAACACAAAGTTCCTTCGTCAACTCCTTTGTGAAGTTCAGTCAGAATCTTCCAGCCTGCAAGGGAGTGAGCTTCAGTGGGAATGTCATCACAGGCCAAGAGCTAGGGGTATGATCTCAGCCACTCAGGAGGGTCAGGCGTGGGGATCAACAGTTCAAGGCCAACCTGGTCTACTTAGCAGGACTCTGTCTCAAATTTTTGAAAAGTCACAGAGAGGGGCTGGGTACATTACTCAGTGGGAGTAGGGATATGTGAGGCCCATGTTCAATCCCCAGTACCTAAAAACAAAATTCAAATTGTGCATAAAGTATACATTGGGATTGTTTAAGATGCCATTGACACAGAATATATTTGGTTTGCTTACTTCTTTAGTTTGAGACGAGGTCTCCTTGGCTGGAACTCACTATATAGAATAGTCTGGCCTCAGATTTACAGAGATTCACCTGCCTCTGCTTCCTGAGTCCTAAGATTAGAGAGGAGTGCCACCATGCCCTGCTACCTACTTCTTTTTGGTTTGTTTGTTATTTTGAGACAGAGTCTCACTGAATAGCTCTGACAAATGGGCTATGCACAAACCAGGGCTATCTATTATTTTTTTTTGTTTTATGTATATGACTACACTGTAGCTGTCTTCAGACACACCAGAGAGGGTGTCAGATCCCATTACAGATGGTTGTGAGCCACCATGTGGTTGCTGGGATTTGAACTCAGGACCTCTGGAGGAGCAGTCAGTGCTCTTAACCGCTGAACCCTTTGTTCTTTGCTTTTAAGAATATTTTTATTTTCTTTCGTGTGCATCAGTGTTTTGCTTCCATGTATGTGTGTGCACGTATGTACACCACCACACTTGGCCTTGCTCTTTTGATATGACAGAGAGTCTCACTGTGTAGACCAGGCTAGTCCAGTTCATGGTGATCCCCTGTAGTAGCCTGGTCTGATGCTGCTCTGTATTCAAATGCTAAATACTGTACCCCGAAACCTAGCTGCTCCAAAATGAGCAGATCCTCACATACACTAGCTTTTGTTGTAGAAACCTTGCATTCCCCCAAATTTTCCATGATTGGTTAATAACGAGGCCTTCAGCCTATAGTTGGACAGAAGAGAAACAGGCAGGGATTTGGGTCCTGGGCTTGGGGTCTGAGGCAGGGAGCATGAGGGAGGG